>CM034703.1:210110239-210134553 GCA_020142125.1 Phrynosoma platyrhinos
GTGGTCTCTTCCCACTCTATGATTCTATGATTCTATGATTCTATGATTTGTTCATAATAATAATAATAATTTTAAAGGCTTAGCTCGAGATGTATCTCTCCCTCACGTCCTCCATATAATGATGTTGGTGATATTAAGAACATTGTGCACATGAGCTTTACTGGCCTAGGATATAGCCAATGTCAGTCATAATGTACTTATAGTATTAGAATAACTAGGCTAGCAAGGCTGGAGCTCTGTTGATAAGGATTTGAAGGTAATTGCAGTTCACAAGTTAGTCCATGAAAGCTTACGTTATAATAAATTTCTTAATCCTTAAGATGCTGTGGGATTCTTTGTTTTTTGATGTAACAAATTTAAACAACTACCTCTTAGAAAATTGAATATGGTCTGTTGTGTAAAATTTACAAGATTTTTCTGACATATATTGTGTTCTGTCATAGATGTTTGAAACGATAACTCATAATATTGTTCTTGTTAACATGTAGGAGTGATATACAAGCTAGTTCTGTCCCATTTCTTCCTTGCACCTATTTTCCCCATTGGCTCTCTTGCATAGAGAATTATCCATGTGGACAGGACTGTTCCATATGTCTATGTTTTGAATGCTGATGCCAATAGCAGTGATTGGTTAAGAATTATGTTGGTAATGGAATATGCTCCAGAGGAGTAAAAAGAAAGGAGGAAGGAGTTCATTTTCATGTTCTCTAGTTCATTAAAGTTTATGCTGAAATAAATTGGTTAGTCTTATTGATGCCACAAGCCTTCTGCTCTCTTTTCGTACTGAAGCAGACTTCAAAGACATAGCTGTGTTAGTCTGGATCAGTATGCAAAGGGATCTTTTGACTCCTTGAGACTGAGAAAAAGAAGTTGTTGGCAGAAGCATTGGTAGACTTTATGTCTACGAAGATCATGCTACCAACTTCCTTCTCAGTCTCAAACGTGCTACAAGAGCCCTTTGCATACTGAAGCAGACTAGTACAGCTGCCTCTTTGAAAATTATTCCAAGGCAAATATATGATTAAGAATTTAGGTTGCAACCTAATTTGGGGGTAAATCCTCTTTAACTCAGTGTGATATCTTCAAGACCAATATGTACGGAAGACTGGAGTGCTAGGGCTATGTAAAGGCTAAATAAAGATGTTTGTCATGAGATGATGAGAGATACAAGGCAGTTAGTCTTTATTATTTAAGACTCATATTTAAGAAGCAAAATGAAGAAACAGGCTTTAAAATTACAAAGTCATGTAGAGATGGAAATTGAGCAGTATGAGGGGGCATCGTAAAGTTTTAATTATCACATTTAAAGAAAGTTGACAAAGTTTGTTTTGATTTGTAGTTGTAGTCACCATCCAGATTTACACATTTTTCCCAGTGTTTCTCCTCCGAATACCGTTGTTGTAGAAGTCTGCACATTGCCCCTTAAGTCACTCTTTCACTTCATGAATGACACCATCGGTGTTGTCAAATTGGTGACCCCGCAACAGATTTTTCATTTTGGGGGAAAGAAACTCACTTGGTGGTGATGACACTGACAAAATTTCATCAATATACCATAATAATTTCAGAGTGATAATTATTACTTTATGATACCCCCTTGTACTTCTCCATCTTACACTTTAGTCACTTCTGGCACAACCTGTAGCAAATACAATGAGCTGGTTTTCTCAACATCGTACACTTAGGGACCAATGATGACACTGTCAACATTTCATGAATATACCATAATAACCTCTGGGGGATAATTATTACTTTACGATACCCCCTGGTAGTGCTTTTACGAGTAGGAAATGAAGGCTTTGTTTGAAACATTGAAAATAAATCCATAGCTGTAAAAGCAGTGGTAAAATGGGGCCAGTTATTTCAGAAGGGGCTTGTCAATCTTCCTCCCGATTGTTTAGGCCTAGGTAATGCAATTCCTATCTTAATACAGGGATTTGCCACTGAGGTCACTTTGAGGCCTCCTGTTATTTAAAGCTTACCATTTTAATGCCAATCCTACACAGTTATAGGGAAATCTGTAGTTCATAGTGGAATGTCAATAAAACCAAGTGAGCAGATTATATGAGGAATTTACAGAGCAGATCTTTAAGGTTTTGTGGCCTCCCCCAAAATTACACTATGTTTCAAGCAGACTATTTTTGAAATGTCAAGGCTACCATGTGGTAATTCAGGGTCTGAGGTCTCATCTTTACTTGATTTATAGGTGAAAAATTAGATCTTTAAGTTAAAAAGAACTTACAGCTGCTATAAAATAATATTCTACTTATGGTATTTCTTTTATGATGAGATTTGTCAGCACTTTGTCTCCTGTATGTCTGCTATTGAGACAGATTAAAATCTGGCACTCCTAGGTATTAGCCTGAAATGTTGTTTAGAACCAATTTTATAAATTAGACTTTATAAATGCCTAGAGTCTTGATTAGCTCAGGTTTCAGAGTGATTATGTTCTGAACACTTGTTCAGAAATCCAGAAAGGGTAGATATGTTGTGAAATCAGGACATAATGTAGTTAAAGTGAGTTAAAGATAAGATTGTGGTCTCTCTGCAGGGTTGGGGAAAGAAGTGAGGAGAGGTACAAAAGCATGCCATGCCTCTCCCTGTTGAAAGTGATGGGACAAGTTGGACCACAGAAGAACTAGCAGCATGAAACAAAACAAAGTAATTGCTTCAAAAATAGCTACTTTTGTTGCTATCAGAAGGAAGAGAGCAGCACTTAGACTGTGGAGAGGTTTGCCTAAAGTTTCGCCGGGCTGTTCTTCATTGCGGAGCAGCCAGGATTTGGCTGAGTTCCCTTACTGTCCCACCCTCTTGGGAACACCCTGTAGCCAGTTTCTCTGCTATGAATCAACTTGTAGAAGCCGCCTCCACCCTGATTCCAGAACAGAGATGTTAGAGGATCCCCAGGAGTAAGGGCTCTTAACCGGAGCTGTCCTTCAATTTGCATGTGTAACTGTCATAATCAACCGATTTGGTGATACCTGTAGCAAAGATGGTTAGGATAGTTGGGGCTGCTGATTTCCTAGGGATTATTCTTTTTTGGAGAGAACCATGTTTTTGGACCTAAAGCAGCTATCGGGACATTTTAATTGTGTAGTCTTTTGTGGCTTTGACCCAGTAGTAACACAGCTCTACCATTTTTATGTATGCATCCCTTGCCTTTCTTGTTTAAAATTATGTGTTTAATAATTTTTAAGGTGTGGGAGGGTTAGGGTTGGGTTTGATCTTATTGTATTGTATTTTTATGCTGGAAGCCGCCTCGATTGCTATGCAGAGGGGCGGGGTATAGATACATTTTATTATTATTTTTATTAAGTTTTTGGTTTTTTTAGAATTTTATCTGATACTTGTTTTACATTTGTTTGATTTAGTCGATCTATTTTTAAAGGAAGGATTTGGGGGCTTACATTATCCTTTATAACTCATTTTAACTTACATGGGTGTGGGTATTCTGGAGCAGGGAGCAGCACCACGTTTGAACCCATACCTGATATTCAGCAGTGGCTTCTTGTCTACTTAATGCAAGATTGATGTATCATAGCTAGAAGATATTAAATTGTGCTCTCATATGAAATTCCTGCCACTTTTGTATTCACTGTTGTCATAAGAGCCCTGTGCTGCTGTGAAAAATAACTAAAAGAAGCAAAGATATAAAAGTAGAGGAGTGGCGTTATTTTCCCACCACCACCAGTCCAGTAGATTACCTAGTTCTGATGGTTTAATTACAGCCAAAAGACAGGTACACACATTCAGGTATTTGACTTAGGTGGTCTGCACTTGATTACAGTGAACTGAATATGTGAATGCAAGTAAGCAAGCTGATTTAAAGGGGGGGGGGACATTGTATTTTGAGCTGAAGTGAGAATTCTCTCTGTAGTCTCTCCTCTTCCAGTTTTGCCTATGGCCTCCTTTGACCTATCTTCCCTGCAGCAATTAGTCTTTTTTTTAAAAAAACCCTTCCATTGGCACCCATAGAAAGTTTACCTCCTATAGAGTGGGAAGGATTAAGAGGAAGCACAACTGGGAAGTTAGCCATTTAGTTCTCCCTCCCCACATACTGCAACAAACTGCAAATTCCTTCCCTGCACAAAAGTACTTAGTCTTTATAAAAGATCTGTCAGCCTCAGTGGAAGTTTTTAAAAATTATTAATGCTATGTGGGGTGACACTTGTGGGGTGGAGTTGTAAAAGTGTAAAACATTCCTTCCTTAGGCAAAGCAAGCCCCTTAACATTCTTTCTGTGGAGCAAGAAGACTTTGTACAGAAAAATACCCTTCTCATTGGCACCAGCGTGAGGTTTGTTTTAGGGTTTCACTGTTGCTTGGGGAACAGGGCTGAGGAAGGATGGGCAAAGAGAAGGAATTAATGAATAGATATGTAAATAGTACATCTAAGAAAGAGAAACTGAGTGAATGAGATTATGTGAATAAAGTAGCTTAGGATATTACTGGCCCCATCTAGTCCTGGTATACCCCTCTCCTGCTTTCTTCTAAAGTAATGTGACCTATGGATGTGGGGAATGTTCCCCAACCAGTCTCTGTGGTATAAGATCTGGGGCAGCCCATTCATGCATGCAGACCATCTCCGGATATGCCTATCAATCAAGTCATCCGCATTCTTGTGTAAAGCAGTTCACTGTACAAGAAACAATTATCCAGTTATCCATTATTGCCTTTAGGGGAGACCGCAGCTCAGTAATGAAGTGAATGCTTTGCCTGTAGAAGGTCCCAGATGCATCCCATAGTAAAGCCATTTAAAAATACTTACTTGGTAGGTGCTGTGGAAGCTGTTCTCTTAAAAAGAGACACTACCAGTCAGAGGTGACTTGGCTGGCTGGACAAATTGGCCTGTTGCTGCTGCTGCTGTTGTTGTTGCTATATTTATCTATATTGTGCCTATTTCCCCAATTGGGACTCAAAACTTCTTACAACAATTAAAAAACATTGCTAAAAACGTCTTACAACAGTTAGAAATATTGCTAAAAAACCACAAAATGCAAAAGTAAACAATCAGAAAAAAAAACATATTAAAAGACACACACACACACACACACCAGCACAGTGATTGGAATATGCAGTGCATTGTGTAAGATGGGCCTTATATCATTACTCATTAAATGCCTTTTGGAATAAAAAAGTTTTTGCTTGTCTGGGAAAAGAAAGTAGTGAGGGTGACAGTCTTAATTCTCTAGGAAGGGAGTTCCAGAGAAATCCTCTCCCATTTTCCCACCAAAGGTACCTGTGACAGTGGTGAGACAGAGAGAAGGGCCTCACCAGCAAATCTCAGAGCATGGGCTGGTTCATAAGGAAGAATAGAGTTCTTCAACCTGGACCTGAGCCATGTAAGGTTTTAAAGGTCATAACCAGTACCTTGAATTGTGTCTGGAAATGGACTAGCAGCCAGTGGAGCTGTTGCACAAGTGAGTTGTGTTCTCCCCGCTAGCAACTGTTTGTAATCTGACTACAGCTCTTTGGACCAGTTGAAATTTCTGAACACTTTTCAAAGGCAGCCCCACATAGACTGCATTACAGTAATCCAACTAGGATGTAACTAACTAAGACATGTCACTGTGGCTAGATCCAACGTCTCAAGGAGTGGGCGCAGCTGGCACACAAGCTTTAACTGTGCAAATGCAATCCTAGCTGCCGCTGAAATCTGGGATTCCAGACTCAGAGCTGAACCCAGTGCAGCACAGGCTGAATCCTTATTCCCTGATCAATTGACTAGGAGCACCTCTGTCTTGTTTGGATTAAATTTCAGTTTGTTTGCCCTCATTCACTCCATTACTGATGACAGGCATCAGTTTAGGACCAAAGCAACTTCCTTGGCTTGCAGTGGGACAGAGTAATAGAGTAGGGTGTCATAGCAATAGCAGTGTCATTTATATACCGCTCTGTACCGCACCATGCAGTCTCTAAGCCAGGGGTAGGCAGCCTTTCCCCTTTAAGGGCCGAGGGACTTCAGCTCCCAGAATCCCAGGAGCTATTGGCCAACTTGGGACTATTGGCCAACATGGCTGAGGCTTCTGGGAGCTGAAGTCCCCTTTAAGGGCCAAAGGACTTCAACTCCCATAATCCCAGGAGCTATTGGCCAACATGGGACTATTGGCCAACATGGCTGAGGCTTCTGGGAGCTGAAGTCCCTCGGCCCTTAAAGGGGAAAGGTTGCCTACCCCTGCTCTAAGCAGTTTACAACTGTAAGCTAATTGCCCCCAACCAGCTGGGTATTTACTTTAGCAACCTTGGAAGGATGCAAGCCTGAGTTGAGCCTGAGCCCTGGCTGGTATTGAACTCACAACCTTATGGTTTGTGAGTGAGTAGCTGCGGGTACATGCATTTAATCACTCTGCCGCCAGGGCTCCTATGCATGTAATGATGGCACCAAACCCCCAAAGTTCAGACACCCTCTCCAATCTAGTATGTTATAATATACTTGTGCCCTCTTTTTGCTTTTCAAAATAAGGTAACCTGTGTACTGACTACTTTAAGCCACCAATTGCAGTGTTAACTCTCACTTTATATATACTGACTACAGTTGATCCTTCACATTTGTGGTTTTGACTTTTGCAGATGTGATTAATCATGGATTTGATTAATGTTCTTTGTAGGAGTCTAGGTCCTCCAGTGGAACCTATGGTCAGTGTCCTCCAGAAGTTGCACTGGAGGATCTAGGGATTCTTAGAACACTTCTCTAGGTGTTTGTTGGTCCTCCAATGCAGTTCTGTGGTCAACGTCTGGCAGATGTTAACCATAGAGTTATGCTGGAGGACTTAGGGATTCCTAGAGAGGTGTTCTCTCAGGTAAAAAAGAGCTTCATGGGGTGTTCTTGACAAGTTTCTTTGATTAACTTGCCCAAGGTCACCCAGTGGGTTTCCGTGGTTGAGCTGGATTCAAACTCTGGCCTTCAGAGTCATAGTCTAGCGCCCACACCACTAGACCATGCTGGCTCTCTTATCTCATGGGAACTGTAGTTTATTGTGGCACCAGAGCTCTCTGACAGAGAAGGCTCAATGTCTCAGAAAAAAATACAATTCCCATGATTCCCTAGCACTGAGCCAGGGCAGTTAAAGTGTACTCAATTTGCACTATTTCTAGCAGTCTGCAAAGGCCCAATGTCTTCAGGCATTTGGTCCAACAATACCATGGTCCAAAAAGATGATAAATATTAAGAAGAAGCAGAAGTGGTAGCTTGGACAATTAGACCAATTTTATGAAGCAAATTTACCACTGAATGGGCTGTTTATTTCTCAGCAACTTTTCTGGAAATAGTGTTATGCCAACAGTAAGACATTCAGAATTTAGAGTATAAACTAAGTTTGTTTGCTCTGGAAACATTGATGTTTTCTTCTGTTTCATTTTTATCCTTCACTAGCATCTCATGCGGGGGGAAACTAAGGCGATATTGAACTGATTTGTAGCAAAATCTTGTACAGATGAAAGCAAATTTAATAGATTTGTAATTATTATAAATTATGTTTTAAAATTTAAGGTTAATTATTAAAATTTGTTTTAATTTTTATATACCCAAGCATGATAATTTTATGAGCAAACCAAGTTACCTAGTTTATTTTTTTCTGGCAGTAAAAAAAGTGATTTATGAGCAGTAAAGGACACTATTGGGTCCCCAAGGGGTGGGATATACCAGTAAATAAATTTTATTATTATTATTATTATTATTATTATTAAAAAATATCACATTCCCACAGGTTTTTTAATAGAAAAATTGGAGGACCGAATCAAGTGCTTTTCATGGCTTCAAAATTTTTGCAAGTATTGCTTCTCCATGGCTGCATTCACAGTGCAGAAGTAATCCAGTTTGACACCACTTTAACTGCCATGGCTCAATTCTGTGGAATTGTAGGAATTGTAATTGTGGCACAAGAGCAAAGCAACAAACTACAATTCCTGTAATTCCATAGCATTGATCCGTGGCAGTTAAAGTGGTGTCAAATCAGATTATTTCTGCAGTGTGGATGCACTCCATGAAATGTAGAAATTGATTGAATATAACCTGTGCTGAAAAGTTGTGGAGTGATTGTTGTTGTGTGCCTTCAAGGTGTTTCTGAGTTGTTGTGTGCCTTCAAGGGGTTAACCATTGCCATTCTCTGAGGCTGAGAGAGTGACTTGACCAAAATCGGTTTACATAGCTGAGCTGGGATTATGGAGACTCTATCATAGTTTTTTTTTGTTTTTGTTTTTTTGCAAGATTTGTTCAAAGGAGGTTTACTCTTGCCTTCCTTTGAGGCTGATAGAGTGTGACTTGCCCAAGGTCACCCAGTGAGTTAAAAAAAAAAAATTATTTATTTATTTGTTTGTTTGTTTATTTTTGGTGCTTCGGCCCCCCAGTTGTCTGAGGGACAGCAACCCGGCCCCCCGGCTCAAAAAGGTTGCCTACCCCTGCACTATACCATACTGGCCTTCTTGTGGAATGATATCCTGCCTTTTCCACCCACATACCTCATGCAACAGTGCTTCATCCTGTTGTGAATAACTGGCTTTCTTTCTCTTTTTGTAGTGTGTGTATGTGTGTATGTCCTTTCTAGTTGCCTGTCAATTTATGGCCATCCCATGAATTTTGTAGGGCTTTCTTAGGCAACCAATACTTAGAGGTGGTTTGCCATTGCCTTCCTTTACACTTTTTCTTTGTTCAGTACTGGAATGTACTATTCTGATTTCTTTTGGGGTTTTTAAATAAACCATAGTATAGCTGTACTGTTGTCTGAAACTTGAACCTTACTGTGAAGTGTGGGGGGGGGGGGAGTACGTTGATATACCATTTTACAGATCTAAACATCAACTTTTGGTTTATTGAGGCTGTTAGACAAAATACATGATACAAATATCAGATGAAAGTATGACTAACATGATTCCTATCTAGTCTATCTTGATGGAGTGAGGGGACTCAAATTATGCACAAAGTTAACTAATAAGTTTGCTCAATTAACTCCCTTTTTATATTCTTGATTTCCCTCCCCCATGTTGATATAAAATTTGCAGACATGAAATTTTGCAACTTAGCACATAATTCCTTTGTGAGCAGTGCATGCCATGTTTGGAGAAAAATTAAATGACAACTCAAAAGTTAAAACAAAGACCTCTTTCCTTATAGCCCCAATTCATCTAATCAGTATCAGCTTAGAACAAGTGCTGTATTCTGTTCAGAAGATAGTAAAACCTTGTCTGTGATACATTTTTCACTTACATTGAAGAATAGACTTTGTGTGTTACAACATCCTTGCAGCATGCAAGGCCAGAAACCTGTGGCTTCAGGTCAAATTCAGACACTGTGGTCATAGACATAGTAATAATGTCAATAAGGAATGAATCATACCTACAATCACAATTTTTTCATAAGTGCTCTCTGTCCCTCTCTCTTTGTTTTTCCCCAACAGAGTTCAAACAGTAAGGCATCCACTGTTAGGCATTTCCAGAGGGCTTCAGCTGACCAGGTTTTACTGAGATAATTATACGTGTTAAAGAGTATACCACAGCAACTCCCTTGTATTACTTGCATGGCAATTACAAAGAAGACTTTCACAAATTGCTGGTATTGTACTCTGGCCCTTTATTTGGGTCAGATTTATTTTGCAATCTGTTGTTCATTTTAACCAATCTGCATAGCTTCTCTGCTGTTCCCTATTGATCTTATGTACGCTCTCCACCTCTAGGTCCCTATCTTGGGAAACTGACCCTTGCTGCTGACTGGCTACATCTCCCTCATGCCGCTTGGACTAGGCCGTCGGAAGAAGGCCCCGCCACTGGTGGAGAATGAGGAAGCTGAGCCCATACGCAGTGGCCTGGGTGGAGTGGGGTTAGGCAGCGTTGGCAGTGTGGCATCACTTCAGCCTGGACTTCCCCCTCCACCAGCAAGCCTCCGTCCTCGGCTAGTTTTCCACACCCAGCTGGCCCATGGAAGTCCTACTGGCCGGATTGAGGGCTTTACAAATGTCAAAGAACTGTACAGTAAAATTGCTGAAGCTTTTAAAATCTCACCAGCTGAGGTAGGCACAATGTTTGCAGTGATACCTATATTAGTGATGGTGAACCTTTTCAGGGCTGCATGCCCAAAGTAAAAAAATTTCTGGTACCAGGTAGCACCTGGTGCTGGGACTTCTGCCTTCCAGGGGCGGGACTTCTCTAGAAGGCGGGGAAGGTTTAAGAGGGGAGGGCGATGGGCACACACTGGTCACTCCTCCTCCCTTCCGCTCTTCTCCTGGCCTCCAGCCGGGAAAGGTCCCTGGGGAGGAGAAGGAATAGTCATGCAGCCGTTCCTCTTCTCTCTGAGCTTTCCTAGCCTACAGCTGTCCCTCCAGAGGCAGTTGGGGGCTGGGAAAGGTCCCGGGGGAGTGGAGGAGGAATAGGTGTAGTCCTGTTCCTCCTTCCCCCCAGCTTTTCCGGCTTCCAGCTGTCCCTCCATAGGCAGTTGGCGCCAGGAAAGATCCCTGGGGAGGGGGAGGAATAGGCACGTGCCTGTTCCTCCTCTCCCCTGGAGCTTCTTGGCCTCCAGCTGTCCTTCCGGTGGCAGTTGAGGGCTGGGAAAGGTCTAGGAGAAGGGGTGACGGATGCACATGCACCTGTTCCTCCTCCTCCCTGTTGTGCCGGGCGAAATACTGGGCACACGTGCCACAGGTTTTCCATCACGGACCTATATTGTATCTAGAATGTTCTGCACATAATTATCTTTGTGGGCAGGTACCACAATTTGGATGGGTTTGGAATTTAATCTTTCCACCTTCTAAGACAGAGATGGAAAACCAGCAAGGGTTAGTGGTCTGCATACTTTTTTGGGCTATTATCCCCTTTCCTCTTGGACAGCAACCCTAGCACCCCCTCATACCTGTTTCTTGATATTAGGTCTATTCTTCTACTGGAAATTAAAAAAAAAAGCACAAAACAATCTTGGTTGCTGCTCCCTTTGTACCCAATCACCTTGGGAGCAGCTACCTGAGCAGCAACCATGAAACATTTCGCCTGTGCAGGCTTGTATCATAGGCTGCCACAGATAAGAAGCTTCACAGTTGCTGCTTGACCAGGTGCAGAGGGAGAAGCTTCTCCCATGTGAGGAAGGACTCTCAATCTGAGAGTGGTGAAGGATTTTTTCAAAGAACCTACCCCAAATACTCCTCCCACTCCTTCCCTGGAGATATTTCTTCCCCACACAACTTCAAACTCCCCCCACCCCACCCCACCCCTGCACACAAATTTCCTCTGCTATCTCTTCTCTCAGCCTATCCAACAAAAGAAATCAAGAGCAGCAGCACAGCTCTAATCTGCCAGCTCACAAAGCTTAAGCAGGGTCCCAAACTTGAAAGCTTCTTTTCACCAGTACTTCCCCCCTCCACCACATACTCTAACTTGTCACTCCATTCAATCAGTCTGTTCCAAAATGATGCATTGGGAGTGAGTTCACACATGCAAGCAAAGAGCAGGAGGCACCACCACATGAAGTGATCAATAACAAGACTATGCATTGGTTTTAAGTGATCCTGAAAAGAGAAATTTAATGCAACCTTCACCTCCACCATGGTTTTAAAGTCCACAGATTCTCCTTGTCTTTTTTTGTCTGCTAATAGTTTGACTGAATACTTTGACCCTCACCCACTTAACCCTCACTTCCCCCTGGATCTTTCTACTGCCCCTGGGGGGACAGGACCACTTTTGGGAGTTGCTGGGTTAGAGGATTGCATTGCTTCCACCACCTCCAGATGCTGGAGGGATAGATCTCAATTTTTAACATGTGCCCCCATGCCCCAAATTTGGAAGATATGAGAATTTTTCTCCCCAAATATCCATCATGCCCCCCCCAAAAAACTTTCAAGGGCTGCTGACTATTTTGCAGCTTTGAGGAGCTGACTTTTTTACCCAGCCGAAGAAGTTATCAAAAGTGCTATCATGAGGGGAGGAGCTTCAGAAATGCTCCAAATACAACAAAAATGCATATAATAACAGCAGTGTATTCAGGGTGCCATGGGCCATTTTGGATTAATTTTTGGACTCCTCAAATTTGGGCTAGGTGGAACCCATGGGAGTGCACAAACAGTCTTGAGGATTGGATGGGGCCTTCAGGCTGCATGTTGCCCACCCCTGGTCTAGAGAAATGCGTGGATATTTAAATTAGGGGTCAGTGACCCAAAGTATCCACATCCTTTACTTTATGGATTTTAGGGAATAGCCACACTATTTACTTACAGTTGTCTGTGGCACCAGTTTCTCATGCTTTCTTGATTTTTCTTAGGTGATGTTCTGCACCTTAAATACCCACAAAGTGGACATGGACAAGCTGTTGGGTGGCCAGATTGGCTTGGAAGATTTTATATTTGCCCACACAAAGGGCCAGAGGAAGGAAGTAGAAGTGTTCAAGTCTGAAGAAGCTCTGGGCCTGACCATCACAGACAATGGTGCTGGCTATGCTTTCATCAAGGTATCGTTGGATAGCCCTGTCTTATACTCTATTGTCTCTTATTTTGGGTGCTTGCATGTTGCTGTGATGTGGGAATTCCATCTGTGGGACTTTTCAAACATTTAAATTATTGTTGTCCTCTGTGTGCATGCACTGTCTCTCCTAATCTGACAGCTTGAGAAACACAATTTTACAACCCCACACTGTCCCACTTAACTTTTACAATACTATTTCTGAAAAGTGCTTACCACTAATCCTCATTCAGTGATCCTACCCACGCATTGAAGACTTACTGGAATGAGGATCCCAACTCTAGTCATTCGTAGCAAAGGTCAGTGACTCTTCACCCCACTCCCTTTCCAGTATGGCTGAGAAGGCTTTTTTCCTTTCCTAGTGATTCCACAACACATAAGTGCAATTGCTGAAGAGTTTTCCTGTATAAAACATGAAAGCCATAGCATTCTGTCTCTTAATACTGTAAAACACATTTAGGAAACTTTGGCCATCACATGCTTTGGACTCTAACTCCCACAATCTCTTACTATTAGTCAGGCTTGTTGGGATGTCTGGAGGTCCTAAACCTCCTGGAGATCCAAAGATTAAGACATCTGTGGTGTAAATAGGTAAATCTTGCTACATCAAGTGGCTTGGAATAGCTAGACAATTCAGGGTTACTAACACTTGGGATCACCAGCCCAGCCCAGCATAACCCTCCACTGTGTATTACTAGTTCTTTACATAAGCAGCTTTAGATCTTTTCTCCATTGCCTAAGCAGACCCCATAAAACAAATAGTCTATACAACTTCTATATAACCAGTATTGTCCAGTTGCTTTGGTTTCAGCAGCAGTGAAAGACAGTAAAACACTCTGCCTGGTTCTAATCTTCTCCCCTTCCTCTTTTTTCCCCCTTCTGCTGGGGGTTAATCGGGAATCACTTGTAACTGCTTTCCATACTTAATCCACTGAGGTCTTATTCAGACATTGTTGAATCAGCAGGTTGGTTACCTAGTAAGTAACACCTGAACAGGAACGTATCAGGGATTATACCACTCACTAATACATGCAGTACACACAAACTACAAATACCTTTCATGTTCAGTCACAAGTACTTCTCTACAAAAACTATTATTTTACATAAAGAACAGAAATGCTCTAGCCTTTTTAGTATATAAGTAGAAACTTGGGTCAGGATAATATCTACTGGCCTACATGAGGACTAGTGGTGCTGTTTGGGTAAGATCTATACATTATCTATGGCCCAAAAGTGTTACTCTCTTCCCATACTACCAGGAATATGATTTTGCTTGCTTGTGTGGGGTAGGGTTATTCTTCCCTGTAAGGTATTTGACAATTGATTCTGCTGGAAACAGGATGCCAGACTGGTTGTGCTACTGTTTACCTGCACAGTGAGTCAATTAGAAATAGAAGTGTAATTATGATTCATAGTTTTCATTAAGTAGTTGCAGGTTCAGCATTGAATCAAACAGGTTGTGCAATGTCTGTCCATGATTTTGTGTTGTGGTTGGGCCCTGTGTGGAAATGGGTAGAAGGAACTAAGGTGTTTGAATTCTGAATGTTGAACTTAGTGTCTTGCTTAGAGGCCTGACAAAAGAGTAAGGGCCTGTACAGACTGCCAGAAATAATCCAGCTTGAGATCACTTTACCTGCCCTGGCTCAGTGCCGGGGAATCATGGAAACTGTAGTTTATTATAGCACCAGATCTCTGACAGAGGGCCCCATGTCTCAGAAAAAACTACAGTTCCCATGATTCCCTAGCACTGAGCCAGGGCAGTTAAAATGATCTCAAACTGGATTATTTCTGACAGTCTATACAGGCCCTATGTCTCCACATAGAGAAAGGAGAAGCTATACAGGCAGAAGAGTCACCAAGGGTTTAGTCTTGTTGTACCCATGGGCTATTTATAGCCACGTATTAGAAAATTATTCATGAGATAGAGAACTCCTTCAAATTGCTTGATGTATCCTGATCTTTGGTATGTCTCTTTTACTCACAAGCATGTATGTGCCTACACAATTCCTTTGAAGACAAGGTGTCAGCTAACAATCACACAGGGAGGGGTCTGGAATAGCTGAATGAACCACTTCCTCCACTGCCATCATGTTTCCTTTTTTACAACATTGCTTTTGAAACTTTCAAGGTAGGAACTGTCTGGGATCAGAAAATTGCTGGGCTTGCATTTGGCTAATGACTACTCCCATTGTTGTTGGCAGAGAATCAAGGAAGGGAGTGTTATTGACCGGATTCAAGTCATCAACGTGGGAGACATGATAGAGTCCATCAATGGCCAGAGTCTTATCGGTTGCCGGCACTATGAGGTTGCCAAAATGCTCAAGGACTTGCCCAAAGGCCGCACATTTACACTGAAACTCACTGAGCCCCGGAAAGCTTTTGGTAAGTGTATCCTACAGACATCTGCGAACTGTAAGTTTGAGCCTTCCTTTCCAATAAATATTAGCTCCAGAATCATCCCAAACTCCAGGAGAGAAAAATACCGTATTTTCCAGCATATAAGACGACTGGGCATATAAGACGAACCCCCACTTTTCCAGTTAAAATATAGAGTTTGGGAAGAGTATGACTTCCAAAACTGTTGTTGTTGTTGCTGTGCACCTTCAAGTCATTTCCAACTGATGATGACACTAAGGCAAACCTATCATGAACCTCCTTATACCTGGCGTATAAGACAACCCCCCCCCCACTTTAACCTCAGATTTTGCAGGTTAAAAAATAGTCTTATACACCAGAAAATAAGGTAGCTAGTTTGAAGGAGGAGAGCTGAAAAACATCTGTTCCTGAAATTATGATTGTGCCAATCTGGTAGTGCTGTTCTTTTCAAACTCAGTCCATTTGGTCAATGTTCAGAGATAAGAGAAATAGAAGCTTGTTAATTCTGGGGCATCTTTTTTCCACAAACGAGCCTGTTGGTTAACAGGGCCCTCGAGTACCTGACCAACATGTAAAGTGGTTCCAGTCCCTCAGCACAAATGTAGTTCAGAATTCAGAGATTGCTTTCTAAAAATCTGTTCATTTTTAAAAAGTAAGTTTCTAGCACTCTCACAATGTAGCCCTTTTAGCTCAGTTGACAATGTGTGGATAATGCCTGCTGATGTTGGAAATTAGACAGGAGAGCACACAAGAGGGAATGCTTGGGAGCTCTTCATCCCTTCTTTTCCCAGCACTGCACAACTGTCAAAGCCAGAATAAATAATACAAAATATTTGGCAGTTTTGTTAGCTTAATTTATAGAGCTGTTTTTCTTGACACAGAATCTGAACTGTGTGAATTTAGATATGTGTGTGTGTGTGTGTGTGTGTGTGTGTTTGGAAAGGCTAAGCATAGTCCTAAAAGTCAGGCTGTCTCCAGCTGAGTGTTGTGCTGTTAATAGGCCAGCAGATGCTGCTGCTGCACCACCATATTAGCCAACTACAGAAGTGGACATCTTGGCATTGTGCAAAAGATAGTCAGATCAGCTGCAGTCTCAGGCCTAAGGGGCAGCTGTCTGCAATGGGTATAATTTACATATTGTTTTCATGAGCATGATGAGAGTTCAGACTAAAATTTCATGAGCATGATGAGAGTTCAGACTAAAAGAAAAATTACACTAA
Organism: Phrynosoma platyrhinos; assembly: GCA_020142125.1. NCBI lineage: Eukaryota > Metazoa > Chordata > Lepidosauria > Squamata > Phrynosomatidae > Phrynosoma > Phrynosoma platyrhinos. Next base: position 210,126,266 of record CM034703.1, read on the forward strand.
GTCACTGATGTTCTTTATAGTATATGTTAATCTGTATCTGTTAAACATATGTTTATGCATATGTTTAAACATATGCAGTATATATTAAACAATATGTTAAACACTGATGTGTTTTTCAGTAAAATTCTTCCTAAGGTTTTTAAGCTTCATATTACTTTCTTCTCGTTATCACTTTTTAGTCATATTTGTTTCCAAAGAGTTAAGGTACATCAGCTCTCTTTTAACAGATGCATGCAAATTCAGGATTCTAATAGGACCCCCTGCCCTATAGTGCCTGTATAAAACGCCATTGCATACCACCATCCAATTTAATGGCAGAGGGACTTATGTTATATGCTGTGAAGGGGGTTTCTTTTGCTTTCCACAGTACAATAATAATATTCATGTTGTGCATATGACAGTCTATATGTGTGGAAATTCTTTTCAAGTTAGCAGGCCTGTGATTCAGATATGACACCGTTCTGCTTGATGGTAACAGCAGCTTCTCTTACCAGCAGAGGTCGGAATGGTACCAAGCAGCAAGCTTTCTCCATCCTTAAGCCAGAACTCATTTGTGGGGGGGAGGGGGAGACTTGAACACCTGCCCTCTTTAGGAAACAGGCAGAGTCAGCCTTGGTGGAGGAAGGTGAAGCAGCCTGCTTCTGGCAACACCAGAAGGAGGAAGATATGAATGCTGAAATTAGGGTCTCAGCAGTGCAGCAAGAACTCTTTAAAGTGTTAGCTTTGGCCTTAGCAGCAGGGAGAGCACCATTTGGCGTCAGCTTCAAGTAACAAAATGTCTTAAGTTGGCAATGTAAGCAGACTATGCAAAAAGGCCTTTGTAGCTATTCAGTAAAACTTTTTCATCCATCCAAGCTTCTAAACATAGGCTCACTATATTTGCTCTGCTTGTTACCATGTCTGGTGAGCACAGCACAGCCAAGTGCTGAGACTTTCTCAGGAGTGTGTTTGTATATGTGTGTCCATTGCTTTGTGTTTGTGTTTTGCTGCTTGAAGGTACACACAGGAGCTTTTCCACAACAATGTAAGCGTCCTCACTTGCCCCTGCCTTACCCAGCAAGGCCAGCCAAAATTGATATGTTCTTGCTTCTTTATTCAAAAGCTTTGTTAAGTCTCTAAGGAAGTGATTCTGCATTTGGCCAATACTGGAAACCCATACCAGTAACAACATGAAGGAAGGAAGAACCTGGAAATAGTGACCAGGTTTCCCAGGGGAGATCTGAGGAAATGAGATACATGAAGTAAGACTTGAAGCTGGACTGCCCCACCCCTTGAGTGATGGTATGTTCAGGAAACTCTGCACTGAGGATCAATGCAAAGTTCTGTCCACTTCAGTATCTCTTGCAGGATTACTCGGGTGCTTCAAGCTGAGTTCTGGGCAGGACACAACTCCTTATTTTGGACAATCTTGTGTTGTATTTCTTTTTTGTGGTCTCTGTGCCTCACGCAATAGGGCTTTGCACCTGCGCAGACACTCCATTCGGAAAGCTGTAAAGCTGAGCAGATTGGCAGGACGCCCCACCCACTCCCATGTACTGAGCATGCCCAGTCCTGTCAATCTAGCTCCACCTTCAGTTCTCTTTTGTCTGCCACAAGAGAAACTGCTTGGATTGCTCTCTATCACTAAGTTGCCTCTTGTGTACAGTACATTTTTATTTTTATTTTAACTTTCTTTTAATCATTTCGCTGTTATTGTGAGCTGCCCTATTCTTTTAGAGCTTGGATTCGGTTTCTACTCTATTTTTTTGCCCAGCTTTTGCCCAAGCTCTCTGCCTCTTATGGCCTCCAATTCACTTTTTGAACTTTATGTTTCTTGTAAGAGAAAAGTCGTTCTTACCGATGGACATTCTAAATGCCTTTTTTGTTTGAGAGAATCCCACATAACTGATAACTGCTCTATCTGCTGCTCCTTTACTTCTCAAATTTTATGCAGTAGAGCTCAGCGTCTAAAACTTTTCTGTTGGGAACTCTCCCTTCCTGTGGCTGAGAAATTTTCCTCCCAACAAAATCCCCTTGCCCTGGTTCCTATCTTCAAACTACCATGGACTCCTATGCTTTCCACAAAATAAATAAATAAATAATATCAGAGTCTTCCGCACCATCTTTAACCATTTCGACATTGACGCTGACTACGTGTGTCTCGTTACCGATATTCTCGGTATTGAGTGCTCCTGGACTATACTCCTTTATACCTTCACAAAGCCCTGTTGAGCTCTCTGTTGATCAGTTGTCAGTACCGCAGAAGGTTCTTTCTACTTCCCAGGATAAGCCCAAGTCAAAGTAGAGATTGGCGACAGGGTACCTCGACACCGAGAAAGTAAAAAAGGAAGCACAAGGCCAAGTTGGCACCACCTCTGGCTTCGTTACCATCAGTAGCTCCAACTCAACAATCTCACCAGCAATGGGCCTTAAAACCACCATGGTGCTTCAACTCCCAACTACTATGCCAACAGTCCAGCCTCCCACCTCGGTCCCGTCACAGGACTCGACATCGGGAGTGTTGACCTCTGCATCTTTCAGTGTGGCTACAACATTGAAACCTAGTCAGTCTGTGCCCATGCTATTGCTGATGGCATTGCTTCTACTACAGGTCCTGGTCTTGGTACCGTCTCAAATTTTCACCACTCCACTGCGGGCATATAGGTTTTCCTTTTCACTTTCGCCTCGTTGACCTTCTCCAGCTTGATCTCATTACTCTCTTACGCCACCCAAGATAGAGCTGATGTCTCAGCATCATCCTCCTGTCTTTATTACCAAGGTTTACCCTTCATGTCTGCCTCCTACCTGGAGTGGTATCGGGCTGAAGATTATTGGAGAGAGCAACCTTCTACATGCTAGTCCTATTCGCCGTTGTATTGGGATCAGTACCATCACAGAGAGCCATACTACTATTCTCCATCTTGGTACTGAGCGCGTGCTCAATGCCACTCTCAATTCAGTTCTCCTCAAAATCTTTCTCTGTTTCAACCCTTGCAGGACCTTCGATCCAAATGTCACTGAGTACATCGATCTGACAGGGTTCCCTCACCTCCACCTAGAATCACTGTGACTGTTTCTCGTCCTCCACCTTCTCTGCCTCAGACATCTGGCACCAACAGTTGTTATCTCTCTCATTACTTCTGTGATAGCTCCTATTCCTTTGGTGGTCCCTATTGTCTCATCAATACCATCTCAACAAATTATGCCTGTTCCGGTCACCATGCAGGTAATCCAATTTGCCACTCCGGCTGTACCACAACAGTCTACCAAGGAGTCAGCCTATGTCATCATGATACCTACCTTTTATCCAGACCCTTCTACACCTCTGGAAAAGGCTATGCACACCCTTGATGTTTGCCGTGCTTTGGCCTTTTATATTCAATGTTCTGCTGTGTTCAGGTTGACCAACAAGTTGTTTGTTTGTTATGGCGACCCAGAAAGGGCCATCCTGTTTCTTCACAAAGGTTTTCAAAGTGGATTGCACAGACCATTCTCCTGGTTTATGAACTTGCCAAACACTCTCCTCCTGTTGGTATGCACATAAACCTGCCCTACTTCCCCTCAGTCAGATCCCTGCTTGTTCTTGCAGCGGACTAGAACTGAAGGTGGAGCTAGATTGGCGGGACTGGACATTCTCAGTACATGGGAGTGAGTGGGGCTTCCCACCAATCTGCTAAGCTTTACAGATTTCTGAATGGAGTTTCTGCACAGGCACAAAACCCTATTGTGTGAGGGCACCGATGGCCACTCAAAGAACCACAGTTACAGGTAAGCAACCTGTTCTTCTGTATCCCTAATGTGTCAGGATGGTCACCATCCAGGATGTCCTTGAATCCTGGAGCAAGCCCACTCTAGAGCCTGTAGTGTTCCACTTACTGGAGAATGATTTGCTGCATAAATGTGTCATTGCATAGCTACAAATCCTAAAATTTCAGTGTTCTATTATTCATAATACTTCCTCTCACTACCCGGAATAAACCTTGCGAGTTCCAATTTCTAAATGTACTGCATTTTCTCCTGTTTGCACTTCAGCTTATCCATCATGTCAGCCTGCTTCTGCCACTTCAAATTCCTTCCTCCTTGAGTGACTCACCGGACAGTTCTGGGAAGGAGGAGGATTTTCTATTTTCCAAGTTATTTCCTTCTTGGTTTTGGCTGTTGTGTGAGCCCCTTGCCTCCTTTAATCTCTAGGGGTGGATTAATACTTGTTAGTGCTTTGGGATGGCAGTGCTGATTTCCTCCTCTTCATGTAGATACTCCAATGTGGATATTGCTGTTTTTGGCTTTGTTCACCAAGAGGCACTTGGTGAAGAGGAGCTTGCATACACAAACAGAGAGAGGCGCTTGCATACACAAACAAACAGCTTTTAATTGGAACCACTTTTCTTGGGTAGGTTTTTAAAACCTACCTTTCCATCTCATAACTAAGTTGTACCTTAAATTGTTAAAATTTCATCTGGTTCAATTACATGTTTGTTTGGTTTTTTTACCTGGACACGGGAGGATTTTCTGAGCACCCCATTAGCTGATTCTGTTGTTGGCATAGCTATGTAACCTGCACAAAGCACTTTTTATGACTTTTCCCACAGCCTAGTAGTATAATGATACGTCCAACAAAATATCATATTCTGTTATATTTGTATTTTTACCCCATATATTTCAGAGATTGGCACATTTTGAATTTGGTAATATTGTAAGCAAATGAAGAGCTGGGCGTGGACCAGAATTGTGCTTAAAGACAAAATGACAGTCAGAGTAGGATTCACGCCAATTTAAAGCTAGCCAACTCTAAGTTCTTGGTGCATCTCAGTCAGTTGGGAGGATTATAGATGCCTCATACTTCTAACAGGACCAGCAACAGGTTGTGATTGGCCTAAAGAGACAACAGTTTGTGTTTGACCTTCTTTGTGTAGGTTGTGCTTAGGTACGTACTGGCCTTCCTGCTGTAGAGCTTCCCTTCTTAAAAATCCACAAATAAGCTTTCTACCCATGACGTAAGACTACTTGGTGTCTTGTCTTGTAACTGCCAGATTCCATCCTTCAACATTGGCATTCCTCTCCTTTTGTTTAGACACTCAGTATCTTTGGCAGGAGCGGTAGTGTTGGGGGGGGAGTGCAGACCGCACCGGGTGACACCCCAGAAGAGGGGGTGATACCCGGTCGGTCCCCCACCCCCCGCAGAGCTTCCATGGGCCTCTCGGGCCTCCGCAGGGCCTCTCGGCCTCTTCCCTGGGCCTCCCTGGGACTCTGGCTCTTCCTCGGGCTCCTCAAGGCTGTGCAGGTGCCTCTCCAGTGTGTGTGCCAGAAGCCCTGCCCACAGAATTCTCCCCCCCCCCCCCCCCACCACACAGGGTGCTACCCTGTCGGAGAACGCCACTGGGCAGGAGCAGCAGAAGAATATTGTGGAACATCTGCTGCAGGGAATACAGTACTTCTCGTGGAGCTCTAACAGAGCACCATCTTTGAGTCTACCATGGGCTGTCTAGATGAACAGCTGCTATCTTCATACAGATGGAGGGATAGTGCTACGATTTTTCCTGGATTAATCAAATTGGGGTTCAAATCGTATGTTTTTGTGCTATGTAAATCAACACATTTCTCCCTTCTCTAGTTTTGTCAGTGTGCCTTGGTGCTACCTCAGCAACACTTCTTTTTTCTTTTTGTTCCTCTTCATAGGCCCTTTGTTTTTATGATGAATGCATGGTCTGCATTGATGTGCCCCTGCAATTTGTACTCTTCCCCACTACTCCCTTCTGTTAGCATTTTTCTGGGGGCTCATTGTTCTTCAGTAAGCAGGAGATTTTCAGTAAAAGGTGATGTAACTTGTTGTTGGTTGTACACCCAGCTAAGTCTAAAGGCAGAGCCAGCCAAGAAAATAATGAGAGGTATTTTTGCCTATTTGGGATTGCACTAGTCATGGAATTTCTCCGTATCATGTAGTGAAGAACACAGTCGGGAAGCCTAACAAGAACTGGTCAAGGAACATCTGGGACTGCTACCTGTTTTCTCTGCCAGATTGGATAGAATAACCAGACATTTTATTTGCTCTGCTTTTGTCTATGCCTTCTTGGCCCTACCATAGGGAGCTATAAGCAGACTGTAAGCCGCTGCAGAGGCCCATTTAGGGTTTGTATGTAACTGGGATGTTGGCTACACAAAGCAATGGAATGGCACCTGGATGTGTGTCTGTCCCATACCCCACACATTGCATGTACACTAAAAACTTCTACATAAAAAATTGCTGGTTGGAGAGAAGTCTGTGAAAAACCCTCTGCTCTGGATGTGCCTGTCTTCAAGAACTGAGAGCCTGATATCTGTGGCCAAGTGTGCATGTTTGAAAGATTATACAGAGAAGGAGACCTCATTCTGTGCCCTCCTCCCAGAGGTTGTGAAGCTGTTTGAAGGCTGCAGTTCTTGTGTGAATCTCCGTCATCATAGTAGTAGGCAATGAGCAAAGACGCATGTAGGCATCTCTGGCTAAAGTTGTACCCCCTCCTTCCCTATGGTCAGCATTCTTGTTGTCAAGGTTGGCTGGGCCTGGGTTTTGATGACCTAAGTCCATCCAAGCCCATCCTTAGGGACAGTCTTCTTGTCAGGGTTCAGCCTTTCCTGCTTTTACACCTAGCACAGCAATGGCCCATAATATGCTAGCTTGCCTTTGGAGGGTACTGGAATGTTGGAGGCCTGTGTGAGTGTGAGCATGTTGGAGGGGCAGGGAGCCAGACAGCTGCTGTTGAGGATGATACCAAGAGGCTGTGAACTGGAAGTTTTCACTTCTTTTCTCTGTATGTCACTGAAAAACTGGGTGTAGCATATCCTACATTATTGGCAATGCAGCTGGACCTATTAGGTTCCAGCTATTCAATGAAAACCCACTGCCTACCACAGGTCTGTGCAGAGCTCCTTTCCCTCCTTCCTTATAGCTTCTTCCCTATGTGATACACCGTTTGGGAAGGCTCATAGGACAGTAACTTCATTTCTTCACTCATGTAAGGGATAAGATACTGACTTCCTGTTCTTGCAGTTTGCTTATCGATATGCAAAATGTTTCTCAGAAATACTACTTATTCTCAGCCAGAAATACTCATGTAATGGAATTAACAAGGTCAATCTCACTAATGACCTTAGGAGTGGTGGGTTGCTCTCTAGGATAGCTTGACGATTCATGATCACTCAAGGTGTTAGCCTGTCAATCATTAGGCAGAGGGGGACAACTGTGAATGAACGCAGCCATTCCTCCAGACCCTTGTACTATCCAACTGTCCCCAGGTGCAGTGAAGGACAGTGTCTCACTACCAGTGTTGAAGTAATATATCACTGCTAGTCTGTTTTACCTCTATACATGGAAATGGGGAAGGGATGTCTTATTCTTTGCCTTAGGTAACAAAATGTTTTGGGCGAGCCCTACCTGGAGATTAATAATAATAATAATAGTAATTTTTATTTATATCCCGCTTATTGAAAGAAACAATCCAAGAGGCTTACATAAAAACCCCATACAATATAACCCCTAAGACCAACCCCCCCTTAAAACAGTATTAAACATCTCATAATTAAAATAATCAAAACATTTATTAAACATTTATAGACCAACTAAACAAAACAAAACAAAACCCGGCCAACCTCTAAAACATTCCTCATCCATCAGAATGATGGGGCCACGAGAGGAAAAAGGAGGCCGGGTAACCTAAGGGGGCTGGATAACCCAAGAGGACCGGGAAGCCCAAGGCTGGGATAATTAATCTGGAAAGGCCTGCCAGAAGAGATCCATCTTAACAGCCTTTTTGAAGCTGTCTAAGGATGTCAGCTGACGGATCTTGTCCGGCAGGTCATTCCAGAGTTTGGGGGCGACAGCAGAGAAAGCCCTCTGGGAGGTCGTCGCAAGCCTCAGTTTTTGAGGCTGCAGCAGGTTCCTCCCAGAGGACCGGAGAGCATGGGGAGGATTGTATGGGAGGAGGCGGTCCCTGAGATAGCTTGGACCCAAGCAATTTAGGGCTTTAAAGGTGATAACCAACACCTTGTACTGCGCCCGGAAGCTAATAGGCAGCCAGTGGAGGGACCTCAAAACAGGAGTAATGTAGTCCCTCCTAGATGTACCAGAAATGAGCCTGGCTGCCATGGTTTGAACCAACTGAAGCTTCCGAACTAAGCACAGGGGTAGCCCCATGTAGAGCGCGTTACAGAAGTCAAGGCGTGAGGTTACCAGCGCGTGCACAACAGTCTCAAGATCCCTTACTTCCAGAAAAGGGCGCAGCTGCCAGATCAGCCGAAGCTGATAACAGGCGCTCCTGACCGTTGCATTTACCTGA
>CM034703.1:210138262-210150344 GCA_020142125.1 Phrynosoma platyrhinos
TCTAGAACATGGCCACACAGCCCAAAAAAACCCACAAAAAAACTAAGGCACAGGTTCTTATTAGCTACTGGGAACCAGTAGAAACTAGCGATGGCAACAAAGGCACAAAGAAGTTGCAAAACTGAGGAAACAAGAAATTAGGATAGTTTCACCACCAGAAGCATTGTTCAAAGGAACTATGCAAAGACTCCTTCATCTAGCTTTCTGAATGAATGTAAAATCTCTCAAATGATAAATATTACTATTGGACATAATGTTTGCATTTTTCCTATTTGTGTAACTGCTTTTTTTTTGTGTGTGTGTGTGTGTAACTGCTTTCTTGTAAGAAGCAAAGTGACTTCCTTTCCACATGTGATATCTACCCAGTAGAGCCCTGTAATTGACCAACTTTTTGATAATGTTTGTCTTGACTAGTTAAGATATTTAGGAGAAAAACTTGTAGTTCATGCTCCTTGTTTCTATTCTTTGCCTTGTAACAATTTGGTGTTGATTCAGCTGGCTTCTTCTGAAATCACTCTTTCTATTCTGCCTATGGAAAGAATTTCTGGTTCTGGCTGGCGGTTGCTATCCTGTACTCTTGGCTTTTGATTCCTTTCCCCTTTCTGGGAACTCCATGCTGCAGAGGTGTTGACCTCTTGGCAAGCCATGGATCTCCTTGTTTTGATCAGCAAAGAGATACTCTGCTAGTTGTCCCCCCACCATCTCCCCCAGCGCATTTAATTAGTTTTAAACTGAAGTTAACAGTACATTGAGAGGCACGTAGGCTTAAAATTACCAGTGAAGTATTCTTTCTGTTGAAAAGAAGATGCGTGCTGGGAAGGGCTGTAGAAGTAAGACCTCTGCAGGCATGGGGTTGCTGCTGGGAAGAGTATAGCTTTTTGTTTCTCATTTTGAGGATGGGAGAAGAGAAAGGAATGGGATCTGGTAGGTATGGGAATCAAAGTTTTTTGTTTCAGATATATTAAAAGATCTGCATTAGAAATGTTTAAGGAATAGCTTCCCCAAATCTGCTTTTCTATTGTCCTGCCATTCCATGATTACTTTCTACCCTTCCCTGTTCCATTATGGGAGCTATGTCCTGTCAGGACTAGTGTAATGACAGGCAAAGTTTCTCTTCTGTCTTGGTCTTTGCCCTTTACTTTTTGACGGGCCTGTCCTGTACCAGCTAAACAGCTTATCCTGAATATTTTCCAAGTTCTACTGATATCTCACTACGTTAGTGTGCACTTGCATTTTAAAAAGAGCCCAGCTTGATCAAACTGGCCCAGTATTCTGTTCACACAATAGCCAGTCAATTCCCTGTGGGAAGCTCATGAGTAGGACATGAGAACAGTGAGTACCTTCCACTCTTTCCCCATCAACTGGTATTCAGAGACATGCCACTTGTAATACTGGATATAATATAAATCTGTCATGATTCGTAGCCACTGTTAGCCTTGTCCTCCATGAATATGTCTAAACTTCCTTTTCAGTTGTCTATGTTAGGGCTCATTACTACAATTGTGGTTGCAGTCTCCAAAGCTAAGTGTTGTGTAAGGATATACTTCCTTCATCTGTTTTTTTAAAAAATCAGCTTATGAAAGAGGGGGAAATGCTTCCCTGACCACTTTCTTGACCAGGGGTAGGCAACCTTTCCCCTTTAAGGGCCGAGGGACTTCAGCTCCCAGAAGCCTCAGCCATGTTGGCCAATAGTCCCATGTTGGCCAATGGCTCCTGGGATTCTGGGAGCTGAAGTCCCTCGGCCCTTAAAGGGGAAAGGTTGCCTACCCCTGTTCTTGACAGTCTGCATACTTTTGTACACCTTGTATCATATTTCCACTTACTCTTTCCAAGCTGAATACCACAGAATACTGTGACTGCCATCTCATTGTAGACCTATGGCTATTTTAGATTGCCCCTTTCTGCACCTTTTACAAGTTGGCCTTGACTCATGGAAACCTTGTGGATGAGACATCTCTAATCCCCCTATCCTCCACTGCTCTGCTTAGGTCCTGTAGATTCAGGCTCTTGGCCTCCCTGATTGAGTCTATCCCTCTGGTGTGCAGTATTCCTCTCTACTGACTTCTACTTTGCCTAGCATTATTGTCTTTTCTAGTGAGTTATGTCTTCTCATGATGTGGTCAAAGTATGACAGCATCAGTTTCACAATCGTGGGCTTCCAGGGAAAGTTCAGGTTTATATTTACCAGCAAATATGGAAAACGAAACAGTGGCCCACAGATTGGAAACAATCAATATACATCCCCGCCCCCACAAAAAGGGGACACAAAAGATTGCAGCAACTACATTACATTGATTTCACATGCAAACATGATCATGCTCAAGATTCTACAGCAAAGACTCCTACCATATATGGAGTGAGAAATTCCAGAAGTGGAGCTGGGTTCAAGAAGGAAGACACACTGAGGATCAAATCATACGATGGATAATGGAGTGCACCAGAGAATTCCAGAAGAAAATCAGCATGTGCTTTATAGACTATAGCTAAGCCTTTGCATAGATTATGAAATTGAATTGCACTTAAAGAACTGGGTGTGCCGATACATTTGAGTGTACTGATGTGCAATCTATAATCAGGACAAGAGGCTGCAGTTAGTACAGAATATGGAGAAGCCGAGTAGTTCCCAGTTGGAAAGGGACTGGGAATTAGAGAACGATGTATCTTATCCTCCTATTTGTTCAGCTTATATGCAGAAAATATCAGATGAAAAGCAGGCTTAGATTCAGAGGAAGGAGGAGTAAAGATTGGAGGAAAGAATATTAACAACCTAAGATACACAAAGTCAAAGAAGAAAGTGCAAAGGCAGGTTTAATGTTGCCCATTAAGAATACTAAGGGGAGAAGCAGACCACCCTGGAGGAGCGGCTTCCAGCTGCCCCTGAGCACCAGATTGGGGTCACGGCAATCGCATGCAAAATGCCACTCCTTTTTGGGATGGAAAAAAAATCTGTCCCTTTTGCCACCATGAGGGCTCTTCTGTGCTCCTGCAGCATGTAATTGCTGCACTGCAGGAACCTCCCAACGCTGCCCACTATCTGGTTGGGCAGACAGCACAATGCTGGCTCGGGGGAGGAGTTGGGGCATGTCGCATGCGGTCGCCCTGCCCCCAAGCCACCGGGATGCCGGCTCTTTTTGCCAGTCTGTTCAGCTCCTAAGATAATGACCACAGAAGGTATTCATAAATTCAGTATGGATGCTGAGGACATTGAAATAATGAAAGACTTCCCATATTTTGGACCAATCATTGGCCAGAATGGAAGCAACAGTCAAGAAATCAGGAAGAGATTAGGACTAGGAAGGGCAGCAATGAAAGAATTAGACAAGATCCTGAAGTGTAAAGATACACAACTGAACACTAAAGTGAGGATTGTTCATGCCATTGTAATTTCCATCACTATGTATGGATGTGAGAACTGGATGGTGAAGAAAGCTGATAAAAAGATAGTCAACTCATTTGAGATGTGGTGCTAGAGAAGAGTTCTGTGGATATTGTGGACTGCTAAAAAGATAAACAAATGGGTACAAGAGCAAATCGGATCTGAAGTTTCCCTAGAACCCAGGATAACTAAACTGAGGCTGTCATCCTTTGGCACATCATGAGAAGACATGACTCACTAGAAAAGACAAATAATGCTTGGAAAGATAACAGACAATAGAAATAGAGGAAGGCAACACACCAGATGGACAGACTCACTCAAAGAAAGCATGGCCCTAGGTCTTCAGGAACTGAGCAGGATTGTTGAGGATAGAGTGTCTCAGAGATGCCTCATTCACAGGGTTGCCACAGTTTGAAGTCAATCTGAGGGCAGTTAGCAACAACAACAACACTAAATAGTTGGGTATCACAGGCAAACTCAGTTGCCTCACTGTTCACATCTGAGGAATGCTGCCAACTTCTTTCTCTCAGGGCCTTTACAGACTGCCAGAAATAATGCAGATTGAGGTCACTTTAACTGTCCTGACTCAGTGTTAAGGAATCATGGGAATTGTATTTTTTTCTGGGACATTGAGCCTTCTCTGTCAGAGAGCTCTGGTGCCACAATAAACTACAGTTCCCATTATTCCTTAGCACTGAGCCAGGGCAGTTAAAGTGGTCTCAATCTGCATTATTTCTGGCAGTCTGTAAAGACCCTCAATCTCAAAGGTGTTACAAGATCTCTCTACTCACTGTTCACTTCTTATTACAGATTGTTTATGAACAGATGTAAAAAGTATAAATAATTGGAGATCATTTTGAGAATTGAGCATTTATTCCTGCTCCGTGCTTTCTGTTTTTTTGAACAAGTTAGTAGTCCCAAGTTACTTGTCCAAGTTTAACAAGTTACTAGTCCATAAAAGAATTTACCTTATTTTCCTGCGTATGAGACTACTTTTTTACCTGCAAAATCTGTGGCTAAAGTGGGGGGTCGTCTTATACGCCAGATATAAGGATAATGAAGATAGAGGTGCTAAAACTCTATATTTTGACTGGAAAAATGGGGGGGTCGTCTTATACGTGGGTCGTCTTATGCGCCGGAAAATACGGTATCCTCTTTGTCAATGTGATTTTTTCCTATTTCACCTTTGGACGCAAGATCATTACTATTAAAGTCTTATGTTTGTGTTTTGATAAAAAGTCTATGCTATTGAATGGTTTGGTGTTACTTGTTTGGGTCTTGGACTATGTTGGGATGGTCCTATTTTGGTATTCTGACAGCCTACACTCATGACTATGTGAGTGTATGTTAAACCTAGACAAATCTAAGGCGGTATGCATATATACATATTCATCCACCCATATTCTTTGGGTATGCTACTTTAATCCTTGTTAATAAGGGCCATCAGTGGCATGATCCAAGTTGAAAACTGCATATAGTCAGTGTATACAATGAGCCCACAACAGGTTAGGCATGGCTGGGTGTCAGCAAAGGGAGCTTTTTCTCATATAAGGCAAATAACCTCTGTTGGGCCTTGTTTCTCACCCAGGCCAGCAGTGTGCAAGCTAGACCAGAATTCAAAGATCTTTTACTTTCTGTGTTCCAGATATGATCAGTCAGAGGTCTGCAGGAGGCAAACACAGTGGGAGTGCTCAGCTTGGCACAGGGAGAGGAACTCTACGGCTTCGAGCCAAAGGGCCAGCCACTGTGGAGGAACAGGTATGAACCTAACAAGCCCAGCCATGTCTGTTACGAAGCCAAATAACCCTGCTCAAGAACAAGGACTCAATTTCCTTCCACAAATGGATGGAGCAGGTGGTCACAAATCTGTGTCCTTATTCTTCTGATGAGAATTATGTCTGGCACCTTAACCTCCCTCCTTTGAGTTCTTACTTTGACTATGTTTATTGTAGGCGAAAAGAAGCAGGACTTTATTTTGCTTCCTCTCACCTTCACTGTGCTGTGGTTCATATCTGCATCTCTTCCATACATCCTCGTATTTGTACCTGTGAAAGAGAGAGGAGGGGAATGATACTGAACATAAACAGACACTGACTAGTTGAGGATATGGAATTAATGATAATGATAGTATGCCTTTGTGGACCTTCAGATCAGAAACCTCCCTTGCCCCCATCTCCTTGTTTCTCAAGTGGCTGAGCTCCAGCTAAACCCAAGATGTTTCCCCCAACTTTAGAACACAACATACACACTTACTTCAGCTGTATTGCAGCCACTTTCCTCTGCAATAGCCCTGTCCTTCACTGCTTGTAGATGTCAGGAATAGTCTTGTCAGTTCTTGCAGAGAAAAAAAAAATGTTTCTGCTGCTTCTCTAACAGCAGTTGTCTCCTTTGCAGCCATCTGCTTTTGAGGAAAAGGCCATTGAGAAAGTTGATGACCTTCTGGAGAGCTACATGGGTATCCGTGACACAGAGTTAGGTGAGTTGCTATTTCTTCCTTTCATTCACCTGCAAGCTAAACCACTGAAAATTTGAAGAGACTGTGGATGACCTAGGGAGGGTCTACACCAGCCAGAGTACTCTGGGCTGTTCCCAGAGTATTCTGGCCCCGGAGCTGCCCTGAATTTCGCCCCCCCCCCAATTAGCTCTGCATTCCAGAATGATGCTGGGCAACTGTGCCTCCTGGCACCACCATCACTGGTGTGAGTTGCTCCCTCTGAGGTCAAAAACAAGGTGCCCAGCATTGATAACAGGGCTGGGCACCTTGTTGTGACCACAGAGGGAGCGACTTGCACCAGTGGTGACGGCGCCAGATGACACAGCAGGACGTGTATAAACAGCCATCTGGCATCGCTCAGCAGTGATCCAGATTTTAATCTGGAGCAAAAGGCAAAACTGCTTAAGACAAGGATAGGCCAGATTGAATGCAGAACTGGCTTTATGTTGTGAAGACAGTCCACAATTGAATTGGGCTTTGGCCAAGCATCATGAGGACAGGTCATGGTGAGGGTGAGGGGAAACCTATGTTGGCCTGTGTAGACATTCCCTTAGTTAGGATTGCCCCATGAGTGGTGGCATTTCCTCTTGATCTGCAAAGCTTCTTTATACTTCCTGCGCTCTTTCTTAGACATGGAAACCAATGTGAGGTTTTCCTTGTGTTTGCAAGCTGGGACTTGGGCAATGCAGATTAACTATTGAGGATGGAGTTGGGGTCAGAACTAATGCTAGTCTCTGACTTCCTTTCTCTGTAGCTGCTACCATGGTGGAGCTGGGCAAGGACAAGCGGAATCCTGATGAGTTTGCTGAAGCCCTGGATGAGCAGCTGGGTGACTTTGCCTTCCCTGATGAGTTTGTCTTTGATGTCTGGGGAGCCATTGGTGATGCCAAGGTTGGACGCTACTAGGACTCTGCGCTCTTCTGAACCCTGCAGGCAGGACCATTGGGCAGGCTGCTGGTGGGCCTGACATACCACTGTTCCCTCCCTTTGATGCAATGTTGCCCACCTTTTCTCCATAGGGGCTGGACAGCTCCAAGAGCAATAAGTAACAGGCATCAGTGACTGCAGTGTAATGTGAACTTGGGCCAGAATCTGCTGCTGTTTCCTGATACCTCACTACCCCTGAAGTTCATGGAGGCTGTAGTCAGCAAGATGTATGTGCTGTCAGTTTCCTTGTCCATCTCAGCTCTCACAGTTCACTGTTTTTAGAGATGGGGCTGCTGAACCTAATTCCCAGTTCAGTTTGAACCTGGATGAGATGTGTGTCTAGGTATCCTGATAGCAAGTTATTCTAGGGAATCTCAGAGCACCACATGGGAGATAATGGGGTAGGAGTGGGCTTGGCTTCTGACACCCTGAATAAATGTGGGGGAGGGGGACGTTACAACAGAAGTCCTAGTCATGCATATCTGCTCTAAGGGGGCTGAGTCCTTAGTGGGTGCAGTCTATGCCTTTTCTCCAGCAAGAACATCCTCTGCTAGTCCCCCTCTAGCTCACTTTGGTATGTGAACCGTATTGGCAAGTATTTTCTCACAGTGGGCCAAGTTCCCTAGCCAGGGTGACTCTCCTCCCTGTCTCCCCGCCCGCCCGCTCCCCACATACACATGCTTTTGTGCATTCCTTTAGGGAGCATGTTCCTTGTTTGATATCAATTTGACCTATTTAGCTTTCATAGGGCTTAGCCAACAGATACCATGGTTCCCCCCCCCCAAGAAAAATTAGCAGCCATACAATACAACTGGGGGGGGGGGAAGTGGGGAAGAAATTACACTTTTCCTCTGTCCCATAAAGATCTCCCCCTCTTTTGTGTATAAGATCTGTGCAACTAAGTACCAGAGTTTCCACTTGAGTTGCAGCTACTGGTGGCACACTGTAACTGGCAACACTTGTGATTCCTTCTCCATCTGTTCCTTTGCTCTGTCATCAGCCTTGGACTGGGATCCATCTTGATTATTGTTCACCAGTGTCCTTTGCCCAGGGTATGGCTACAGGCCACAACACAGCTGTCAGTTGTGGACAGTAGGTTTGATCTAAGACTTTACACCCAGGCACAGGTACTTTCCCCTCACTCTGGATGGCTCTGGTTTGTCCTGCCATCTAAATGACATCACACTGTATCACTCTCCCAGAGCCAGACATGGCTTCCGGTCACTGCTCCCCTCAAATCAGTGCAGTGACTTCTAACATCAGGCAGTTCATGCTGTGTGGTAGTGCAAAGATTGTACCTTGTGTCTCTCTCAGGGGATGAGCCCATGCACAGCCTCTTAAACAAGTGGTGTTTCTCCCCTCTATAAATTAAAGTATTCTCCTACTGAACTGGTTTTAGGGTGTTCTGCTCAGAGTGTTTTGCATCAGCATTCAGAGGCATATTCCAAGAGCAGCAGCAGAAAGCTCCCCTTACCATCTAGGGTTAGACATCATGTCCTTGTCAAAGCCTGTCTTGACTAATCTGTCCCTATTGTTATACTGACCTACCTCCCAGTTAATGTTTGTAAAGCTCTGTTAAATTATTTATATGCTCTCACTGACACCCCCCACACTCTCCCGAACACCCAGTACTGTAGTTCAAGTAGTGGCTAGTTACCCCTGGGAGCTGAGAATGTCCATTCTCTTTTACACTTTAGCCCTAGTTCACCTACTGTATCTCTAAAACACTAGTCTCAGAGAGGATGTGGAGCCTTGTTGCCCTCTGGAACCCATGTTGCAAACCTCAGAAAGGGCCAGGCTTTTGTCAAGCCTTGGCCACTCTGCTGCACCGTGGCACCGGAAGCCTTTGGGGTAGGTTGGGAAGTCCTCCTTGGGCAGTATTTTTGTATTCTATGTATAAAGCATCTTTAAGATAAAATATATTGACACTACTAAATTCCATATTTAATTACATGTGTCCTTGTGTGTGTGTGTGTGTGTGTGTGTGTGTGTGTGTGTGTGTAGGGCATATCCTTAACTGATGGTGTTCTTCTAACTACCTCCCTTCCATCCTGATCCCCTGACACAAACAGACATATATATGGAGAGAATGAGAAACCTAGGACCAAGAGCAGGTTGTGCAGTGGAAGAGCAGAGGGTGCAACACCAATCCTATGCACTCTATGCCTCAAGGAGAGATTGGAACATCTGAATGGATTGCTGTCCATTAATTCCCTTGTGCCCTGTTGATGTGAATGCTAGCAGAGCTTTATTATGGAATATGTGTGCTCCTGGAGTGGCAGAAAACTGCCTCTTGAATAGAGATGTGAAAGCTTGGAAAAAGTTAGTGGGAGCTTCTGTTTGGTTTTGTGGGGGAAAGATTCACCCTTCCCCAGTCTTCGCATCTCTATTTTTGTGTAGCAAGGATGAACTAGAGGCCTCTGCAGTTCCTGACTACAGTATGTCATCTTGGCACAAATACTTGTAAATCTCTCTGTGTAGAGTAGTCCAAAGATAAATAGATAGATTTCACTTGCTGAGTGTTGGATTGGAAATGTCTGTGAAGCAGAACCAGATTCTGCGTTGTGTGGAGCTAGCAATTTCATTGTAATAAGCATTTGGAAGATTCTGCATAGCTATTGTTTATTTGAGTGGCCTGTCCCATGCGCAGGCCATGTGCTGGTGGAAGGATGTGGTTCCACCCTCTTCTCTGGTTCATACTAACATCCCTCTCCTCTCCCTCCCCCCCGCCCACTTTGGAGTCTCACTTTTTGGGGGAAGTGCAGCAATGCTTAGAGCAGGTTTCAGCAGCTCACCCTCTGCTGCATCCACTGCACCATCCCATCCTCAGTGGAGACTGTGAGAAAAATGGATCTCAGACTTCCTGTCTCAGATAACTGGAGTGGGTTGACAGTCACAGTTGTCTCCCTGAGGTGTAAACAACAAGCAGGAAGAAACACGCCATCCTGCCAATTGAGTTGGGGCTAGGAAATGAGAAGTTTCCCCCCATGAGAATTAAGGCATAAACAATGAGTGGAAAGAGGCCAGTAAGTTTGTCCCCCCTCAGGATGCACACAATGATTTGCCTGCCCTCAAGTCCACATTGAGCCTCTTTAAGGCCATCGTGCCAACTGCGCTTTCACCCCACACATTATGAAATCTGCAGTACAGGAAGTCTAGGACCACTTTAATTATCTAACTGGTAGTGTCAAGGGTCCAGGATTGCTGCCTAAAACCAGGAGCAGCGTCCCTTGACCGTCAATGCCTCAGCTGCAGGCCTGCACCCTGTGTTTTAGTGCAGCTAACCTCTGAGATGCTCCATTGTGAGCTTGTCGATGTGGGTGATGCTTCCTATATAAAGCATTGCTTCTCTGCATATCTGATGTAGTTGTGTGCCTTCAAGTAGTTTTTGACTTATGTAACCCTAAGTCAACCCTGTTGGGGTTTTCTTGGCAATATTTGTTCAGAGGAGGTTTGCCATTGCCTTCCCTTGAGACTTACCCAAGGTCACCCAGTGGGTTTTAATGCTGAGTTGGGAATGAAACCCTGTTCTCCATAGTCATACTCCAACACTCAAACCACTGTGCTGGCTCTCTATATCTTTATGTAAGGGACCTGTAATTATTTTTATTCAAGAGACCAGGGACTGGGACTATATTTGTTCACATTGGCTACAATTGTTTTTTTCCTGGAAACTTGCCAAGGACTGTCAGCAGTCCAGGGACCACCACTTTAAGTAGCACTGCTCTAAAGTATTTATGATGTGTGGTACTGTCTTTGTTTTATTTTTCACTCAGCAATTGAATTTGGTCCCATTCCAGCCTCCTACTTGTGTTTTAAGGAGCAGAAATAAAAGAGGTAATAGTACTTCCTTGGAAGAGGCTGTGGCCCCACTTCTGCAAGTGGCAGCTGCTCCATTTGGGCTGAGGGTGCCCGGTAGTTAAGTATGAACGGAAGATTCCTACCATACGTTCAGGTCTGCAAAGATGGCCTTGCAAGCGGAATGTGCCATGCTGTCTT
Organism: Phrynosoma platyrhinos; assembly: GCA_020142125.1. NCBI lineage: Eukaryota > Metazoa > Chordata > Lepidosauria > Squamata > Phrynosomatidae > Phrynosoma > Phrynosoma platyrhinos. The sequence continues at coordinate 210,149,059 of CM034703.1, forward strand.
ACTGTAAGGCTGTGCCATTTGTAATTAGTAGCTCTGCCTTTTCTGGTATTTAGCTTGAGGAATGAGAACAATATCTTCTAACCAGTGTAGGATCAAAAGCTTTGCTATTCCTGCTGCAGGTACAACTGCTGTTACTTCATTTCTACCAAGAGAATGGAAAAGACAAGGATGGGAGAAGGACTTACTGGAGGCATCTTCTGACCATTTTTGGTCTGGAGCTAAAGTAGTTGCCATTTGACTGTGCTACATATATATCCATATATCTCTCCCATCTATTTTGACTGTGGTCAACTGTGGCCTTATATTTGGAACCCAAAGGAATGGAGGCCTAGAGAATTTGTGGGAGGGGGGTATTTCTGTCTGTAGCAGTTATTTCATAGGAAATCACCATCGCCTCATACCTTTATGATGGCTGGATGGAAATGTGTTTGTACATACTTCAGGACAACCAGACTATTTTAAAAAAACAATAACATGTTTTTAAATGCAAATGTAAAGGGGGAGGAGAGTGGAAAAAAGAGGAATAGAAAAAAAGGAGTTGTAGTCATAGGCAAAGCTATACATTAACAAAAGGTTATGTATAAAAACAAAACCTCCACTGGGCATTGGCATCTGTAAGATACAGGTTTGTCATACCAAGGTAAGATACACTGACTACTGAACAAAGGATGGTATTTGTCTTTCCAGCGTTGGAGGGTTAAGTCTTTTTGCTCTAATAAGGACACATGAGATCACCACCACTAGTACTACAATATCCTATCCCTGTGGAGTGAAGCGGAAGGTAATCCTATGGCAGGGTGTGGAGGAATGGGCTGTGTGGTTGGTGCCAAAAGTATACTGCATGAATGGGGGAGCATGAAGCCTGACATTACAGGGTTGTCCTTGGAGAGAATTGGATGAATGCAAATCTGCAAGGGTCATGCTAATTTTGCTGCTGTAAAGCTTTTAAAGACTAGGTAAGTCTATTTGCTGAAATGGTACAAAAGGAGTTGCTTAATATTGTCACGTTCTGTCTGTGGGTTGGTATGAGTGAGGGAGGAGAAGGCTCTTTATGAAATAAGAGCACAGCTGGATTGAAACAAAATTCCATCTAGCCCAACACCCTGATTTCCATTTGTGGCCAGGCAAATTAACCTGGATATCCTAAAAAGAGAAGGGGACAGTAGTTCTTCCCATTTGTATGTCCCTAATATTAATTCAAAGGGTGGCTCAGGTGGTTAAGACGCTGACTTTGTTGGTTGTAAGATTGGCAGGTTGGCAGTTTGAGGCCCAGGTGCTGCATGATG
>CM034703.1:210150444-210161123 GCA_020142125.1 Phrynosoma platyrhinos
TATGGTCGGACACGACTTGACAACCTTGTCAATGGGGAATAACTTTACTTTTACCTTCTGTTGTACTGGTAAACACATTAACTATTGTGACAACAGCCATTTAATTGTCTTTTTAAAAAGCAAACTCAGTCACAACATTGCAATTTCCTGAAGTAAATTCTTTAGTTTTCTGTCTTTCTCTTTACAATGGTGCAGGCAAAAGAGAAGGGGTTAGATGTACAAAAAAGTGTGGTACCAATTCCATCATACACATGCACTTTCCATCCAAACAACACTTTAAAGCACCACAGCTCTGTGAAGGGCTTGCATTTGCTATAATCACTTGGAAGATGTTTGTGGGCCGATCCTCCCTGACAAACTGAGTCACTGCACATTCCTCATGTGCACAAGAAAGGGCTCACATTTGGATAACTCAAATGAGCTGGCTAGATACAGCACACAATAATTCATGCAGTTCTGAGAACTGATGTGATGCTTCATCTTAACAGCAAAATCAGCTTTTCCAACCCAGTTGTGTGAGAGAGCCAGCCCCCAGCAATTCACTGGCCAGCAGTCAAACAGGCCCTTTGCCCAGATCTGGTTAATGGCCCATCAGCCCACTCACCCACCCCACTCTGCTAAACACATTTCTTTCTCTGTTCCCAGCCTCTTTCTCTGTAGTAGTCATCTGCAAGGGCCAGTCTTTATAGGGCAGGAGTGGGAATTAAATGGCCCTAGATTGGAAACAACTTGAAGACATACAATAACAAGAGATACTGGACTGTAACTTTTAAGCTCTAGCTAACATAGCCAATTGTGAATAACTCAGAGTTGCAGTCTAGCATCTGGTGGGTTGATTCCCACCCCAGCCATAGGTGATTTGAGTGAATTTGGCTGCTGTTAAAGCCTGTGTATGTTGTGTGCCTTCAAGTTGTTTAAAATTTATGACAACCCTAAGGCTATCATTGGATTTTTTTGGCAAGGTTTGTTCAGAGGAGGTCTGCCATTGCTTTCTCCTGAAGCTGAGAGTATGTGACTTGCCTAACATCACCCAGTGGGTTTCATGGCCAAGCTGGGAATCGAACCCTGGTCTCCAGATTTGTAGTCCAACACTCAAAAACTACTGCATCATACTTATAATTAGATAAATACAATGTATGGATCTGAGGAATGTCAGAATTATCCACAGTGAGTTCTAGTGGAAACTCTCTGTAAAATGAGGGAACTGGCTCTGGGGCAGAAGCCACTGTGAGGCACGTGAGGAAGGGTAGTACACCAAAATCTGTAGGGACACAGGTTCCCCACCCCTAACCAGAATTCTTCTTTAGAAGACATGGCATTTGGTGTAGTGGTTTTAGTGTTGGACTAGGACAGGGGTAGGCAACCTTTTTGAGTCGGGGGCCGGGTTGCTGTCCCTCAGACAATTGGGGGGCCGAAGCACCAAAGATAGATAAATAAATAAATAAATTAAATAAATTAAATAAATAAATAAATAAATAAATTTTTAAAAATTAAAAATTAAAAAAATATGCATGCACACTCTCTCAGCCCCAGAAAAGCCATGGCAAAACCCCTGTGGAGATTTTGCCAAGAAAACCCCAAGAACAAGTAATAACAATAATATCATCATGGTGGGGGGCGGCGGCGGCAGGACCGGCCTGGGGCCGGTCCAAAGGCCTCAGGAGAGGCGCATCCAGCCCCCGGGCCTTAGGTCGCCTACCCCTGGACTAGGACAATGGGATATGTTTGAATGTTTGAATCCTGGCTTGGACATGGAAAGCCACTGGATGACCTTGGGCAAATCACACTCTCTTAGCCTCAGAGGAAGGCAAAGGCCCCCACTGAACATATCTTACCAAGAAAACCCCATGATAGGTCCACCTTAGGGCCACCATAAGTCAGAAATGCTTGAAGGCACACAACAACAACACCTGTGTTTCATTTGTGTTAAGATGTTGGTATTTTGGAAAGATAATAAGTGGAGTAAAGGGGAAAGTGAAGCCAATTAGGTGGCCTTCATAACAGCAGATACATGGAAGACACAGTGCTCTTTCACTAAATCTCAATGTCTGTGGCAGGCAGGCAGCCCGCCTACCACACATTCTGTAAGCTGATATAACTCACCTGGTTTAGTTATGCTCTTGCCTTATAAGTATAATCTGCAATGACCCAGAAAAGTTTGTTGGCATGCAAAAGTACCCAGTGTTCCTAATCAGGCTGGTCACTATCAACATAAACTGCTTCTCCCTGGCAGTAGGTCTTGAACTGTCTGCACTTTCAGGACTGAAAGATCTTCAACAGCACAGTTGGGAAAGCCAGCTCCTGCATCTGCTACATAACGCGGAGCCAGCAACTCCAACCCTGCAGAGTAAAGTAGCGTTATGATATTATCCCCTTTCAGACAGCAGTCATAACTTGTGCCATACACATGAATCTCGTTCAGAGGAATGTGCTGTGATATGTCTAAAAGCAAAATACAATCTGTGTATTGGATGAAAAATACAATCTGTATGTTGGATGAATGGTTCAGCTGACCAATATGCCATGCACAGAGGGTGCAAGAAATTTTTTGTCAGTGAGAATGTGGCCCTGCTCTCCTGCCAAAAAAGGAGGTTGTGAATCACCATGTGCACTGGCCACTAGGTGGGGCCACCATGTGTGCTTTAAGTCATAGAGCACAAAGAGGCAAGCTATAGTCTGGACGAACTGGGCAAACCACCTGCTAGTACAAGTTGTACAAGTAATGGAATAACTGAGCTGAAGACATATAATGCAGTCATCCTGCTGGAGCAACTCTGGATTGTGGACTTGGATTGTGATCAGTGTTGGGATGGAAAGCTGCTGGCAACCTCGTGTTCACATGCACTGCATTGAGTTCCACAGTGCAAGAAAGGTGACACAGAAATGTACTGAGTGTTTTTTTTTATTATGCTTATATACCAACTTTCTCATGGGATGGCACTTGTGATGGCACACATAAGGTGGTCCCAGGTGAACTCCCATGCAGACACTTATCAAATCCAGAAATGGCTTCATTATGGATGCTGCATCAAGTGGTCAGTCATATATCAAGTGTTACCATCACACTCCTCCTTTTAATGGATCAGATGGGGCAAGAGCTGCTGTCTGTGTCTGTATGTATGTGTACTTTCAAGTCACCTGTTGACATGAATTTGGTAGGGTTTTCTTAGGCAATGAATGTTCACAAGTGATTTGCCACTGCCTTCCTCTGAAATGTGGCCAACACCTGGTGTTCTTTGGTGATTTCCCATCCAAGTATTAACCAGGGCTGACCCTGCTTAGCTTCCAATATTAGATGGGATTTCAGAGTATTTAGGTGTACGTATGTGTGTGTGTACACAAATACATGTATATATGGCTTTGATATATATTATAGTTTATAATATAAAACCATCAGTGTTAAATATAGTTACAGTGCTACATTCAGTCCTCATAATTCAGGTTTCTGTCTCACATATTTACCTGGGAGAAAGCATAAATAAGTAGAGGATCATCAGATTATAAAATGATAATAATAAACCCAAAGATTGCTGTGTACTGTACAACTTGGGTGTACCCTGGATCATCTTCTGCCAACTACCCCGAAGAAATGGTCCTGCATAAAGAAACCTTATCAAGAAAATAACACTCATATTAAATGTATGGGCAATATGCCCAACATACTGATACAACAAAAGGCTTTCATTTTCACTTCACAGGTTACCTGCAACAAACTTGCCCTTTTGTAGTTTAGATCTTGGACATGGGTCCAGATGGTTTCAATAACAGCTTTTTCCTTGATGGAGTTGCTTTGCAGTTATTAATGCTTGCTTCGAACCACATGTACCCACTATATCATACTTGACCATCTGGTGTGAAAGGTCAGCAAGTGGGTTTTTACCCTCCCCATTCCCTTTTCCAAGAAGCTGTGTGCAAGTTGCAGCTGTGTGTTATAAATAATGTCAGCAAGTGGCTTTTTACCCTCCCCATTCAAGCCTATGGGGCTTGAATATTTGTGAATCTCCCTTTTCGCAGGGGGTGGGTCCAGAATGGATTCCCACGAAAACGGGGGGGCAACTGTAAGTAGGTATAAATTTACCTCCCTTACCCCCAGTGCAATTCCCTCTCAAAATCCCTTCTTCTACCCCATTATTAAAGGCAGGCCTCCTATATTTTCCCCTCCCACACTCATTCCATTTTCTTCTTTCATGTTCATTTTCATATTCTTGAATTCTTATTGATGGGGGGACTCATCCTACAGGTCCAGTCATTCTAGCAAGAGGCCTCTCACAGCCTCTTTCACCAAAGAATCTGCTTGAACCTCCCAGTGCTGATGCTTGATGAACCTTGTCTCATTCAGAACTGAAGCCTCTAAAGCAGAGCAGATGGCAGAACCAATACCCAAGCCCCAATATGGCCTGATGTCTCCTGGGGGAAGTAAATTTTACACTAGTTTTATTTTGTAGAACTGTCAGAGCATTAGGTCCTATGTAGCAGTGGTTCTGAACCTTTGGCCCTTCAGATGTTCTGGACTTCATCCAACTCCCACGTTCCCTGAATGGGGCTGAAGGGCCAAATATGGCAGAGACAATAGTCCGTCCTGTTTGAGCTTACAAGCTGCATTGGGCAGAGAAGACACAGAAATGGGAAAGAGGTCAATAATTTGCATGAAATCTTTCCAGAGAGTACTAGAGGGTAGTGATCTGGCAGTAGATAAGGCAAGATGAAGCTGGTTTAGGATGGGAAACACAGAGACCTATAAGATAAGGGAGGAATAGCTAGTCTAGTTATTAAGACAGTTTTACAGAGGCATAGGAGAAGCTATCCCAGGCATAAATTCTGTCTCGCTGTGTCTAATGTCTGACATAAAGACATCTGATTTCATGTACTGTACACAAGTTAATACATATGCAACATGTGAATATATGTGAAACAATCAGTTTCTATGGAACAGTGATAAAACCTGAGGGATACACATTGGGCAATCCTAACCTTAAAGCTGCTTTTCTCTCAAATGACAGATGAGTCAGGTCTTGTCATGGGTCAAGAGAGGAGACACAGTAGAATCCTGATGCTTTTGCAAAAATTTGTTTTATGTGCATGCTTGCTTGCCTGATGAGAAGGACTCAGTTGTCATTAATGCACCATTATTTCTCTTCTGGTCCTAGTTGGAGATGCCAGAGATTGACTCTAGGTGGACCTTCTGCTTGCCAAGCAAGTGCTTTAGTACTAAGCTATTTCTCTTCCCCCAACTATGGACTTTATCACACAGGGAAAATCCCATACAGAAACAGGATTAAATAGAAAAAACTCCACAAAAACAGGTAGATTTTTCACACGCCATCGATGTTAAACTGCTTAACCTGAATGGAAAGTAGTCAAAAGCTGCTTCTTTTTACTTTTGGCAAATCTCGAAAGTAAAAAGAGGTGGCTTTTGACTATTTTCAGTTCAGGTTAAACACAGTTTAACATCGATGTGTGTGAAAATCTACCTGTTTTTGTGGGTTTCCCCCACCTTTTAAATCCCGTTTCTGTACAGGATTTTCCTCGTGTGATAAAGTCCTATAACTGTTGTTGTGTGTCTTTAAATTGTTTCCAACTTATGGCAACCCTAAGATTGCATGGGGTTTTCTTGGCATGTTTCTTCAGAGAATGTTTGCCACACTGTTGAATTATCATTAATGGGTTGGATCCAAAAGAAAGGGCCAAGCTGGAGCAGCTTTTAAGCAAAATGAAGTGGTTGCAAGTGGAAAGAATGACCAGCAACAATCACTTCCCTCCTATAATCCTCCAGTGGGAGAGTCTCACAGAGAGAAATTCACTCATGGTTTGCCAGATTTCAGGGCCTGGATGCTCCTCTCCAGTCTTCAGAATGAGGAGGAATCTCAGGAGAAAGCACTGACTTGGAAAAAATAAAAAAATAAATGGTAGATTCTATGCAACAGTGAATGATACTTAATGCATCATGCTTTATGGCATCACCAGGGGCTGCTTCTTCTGACACCATAAGTGGTCATTCCTAGGCCTCAGGTTTTGATCCTGAAATCTGAGCATCTGGGATAGTTTGGCAACTGTAATGGATAGCCTAGATTCAAGTGAATAAAAATAATTTAAACCCAAACCACTTAACACTAAGTCCCAAACTGTTCCCCTCTGATTTCAGACATAAGATAGCCAACTCTTTTAGGCAAATCTTATCAAACTATCCCACATATACTAAAGCTAATTCTATAGATCATAGCAAGCTGGAAAAAGCAGATATGGTGTCTTGATGCCAATTTGTGAGAAATTGGTACCCATAGAGCCCTACCTGCCTCTCTGAGGGCAAGCTGGCTTTGGAACAGTCCTAAATCTCAGGATCTTCCATTTACACATTATTTCTCCAGTTCAGATGTAGCCGAATTTGGCAGAACCAAGTCATGCCACTCTCCTACCTAGAAATGGTTACATGTCCAGATTTCACACCTAAAATACTGTTTCCTCTTTGATCCAGGCCCTACACACCAGAAAACTGAAACTACCACAATCACTGGGTGTTTAAATGTAGGCTGGCAGAATGAATGAGGGGAATATACCCAGCATATGCTATCCTCTCCTCCCCCCCCCAAAAAAATTCTCTTCCATATTCTACAATCATAGTGCTATGATTCTACTTTATTTTTAATTAATTTTTAAAACCAATTTAACATCATTTCTCATCATCATTAACATCATCTTATATTTGTACTTGGTTTTCATTTTCAATCCATCACAAAAAAGACTTCCCCCCACCCTCTATTTCTTACAAAATACAAAGTTGTTTCTATCAAAATTATAACCGCACTTTTTAAAATATTTTCTTCATTTCCTATGATAGCCATTTATTCAATTCACTTCTTACTAAACCAATAATTATCTTCTTATGTTTGTATGAATTCTGCACTTTCTTATAGGTTTATCCATATGCTAAATAAATATCTAGGCTTGGTTTTCACTTTTTTCCCTACCTATATTTCACTTATACAGTTATTTTACTAATATCCAATGATAAACTCAACACTTCTATTATTTGGCTTAATAAAACACTTAATTTAGCCACTTCTTCCTACAATAGTTTAACACTGGTTCCCAATCTTCCTCCCATTTTCCTAATGGTTTTTCATAAATTAGAATCATCAGTCTATCCGTATCCATCCGATCTAATGTTTTTATAAGCCATTCAGAATCTTCCCATTCAGAATCTTCCCATTTTTGTGCAAATACCATTCTTGCTGCCTTTACTAAATACAACATACATGTTAAATGTTTTCTCTCTTCTCTTCCTTCTAACATATTAAGAAGAAAGAGTTTAGGTTTTAATTTGATTTTTTATTTGGAAAACAAGTCTGTATTATGTTACGGATTTCTATCCAATACTTCTTTGTTTTGGGAGCTATGATTCCACTTTAGCTATTATAGATGTATCCTATGGAATCGTGGGATTTATAATTTGGTCAGAAGCGAATGAACATTCTAAACTCTTCCCTAAACTCCAAATCCCAGGATTCCATAGGATCTTGCCATGGCAGCCAAAGTGGCACGGAAGCTGTGTAATGTGAAAAGTCCCTGGGGCAAATACAGGAGCATACTTTAAATAAGCTCCACTTCTCAAGATCTCTAGGTTTGTGCAATATCTCATCCATCACTTCAAGGACAGCAGAGCAACAATTATGCAGTGTTGACATGCCAGCTTCATTTCTTGTAAGAAACTGCTACAAGTTAAAAACTCATACCTGGAATGTTTATAAAACATACTTTGTTTATGTAGCTCTTGACCATCCCAGACCAAAGATTCTGGCTTTTCCTTGGTATTTCCCCTTTCCCTCCTGCTTGGTGTAGTTCTGCTTGACCAACACTTTGTTAAATCTTCTTGTAAAACAAAGACACTGTACTTTCTTAGCAATGGGACACCATTGCACAAACTCAAGTGGCACATGTGTGAAATCACATAGATTAGGCGGGCAGACAGACCCTATGGCAAGTAAGCCAATTTCCAAACTGGTTTTTATTTTCTTTCTTTCTGAGTGAGTGAGCAGAGAGAGGAGGAGCATTGGAAAAGAAGAACTGGGTTTACCTGCTTTGGAATTACCTGTTGTGCCAAGCAGGAGCAGAAAGAAAGGGGTAACGGGGGTGGAGAGACTTTAAAAAGAAATTCGTGGCAAGATGCTGTAAAGACCTAGCTCAAAATTCCATCTTCCACATATTTGATCTTAGGTTTGCCTCTCTTCAAAGGCTTGTACAGTGGGCCCTTGCTATCCGCTGGGGTTTGGTTCCAGAATCCCCCATGGATACCAAAATCCGTGGATGCTCAAGTCCCATTATATACAGTGGCACAGTAAAATGGTATCCCTTATATAAAATGGCAAAATCAAGGTTTGCTCTTTGGAATTTATATATATATATGGAATATTTTCAATCTGTGGATAAAGAATCCATGGATATGAGGGCCAACTGTACCTGCAACCAGAGGAAGCCAACTTGAAGTGATGCTTATGTTTTTCATGCGTTTTCAGTGGAGGGCTTTAGGGAGGGTATTGGCTTAATCAGATTCAGGTAAGTCTATAGTCTTGAAACTACTGTCGTCTATCTGTAGCAGTGAAAGTAAGCATCTGTTCACACTGGAGAATTAATCTGTTTTGACACCGCTTTAACTGCCATGGCTCAATGCTATGGAATTCTGGGAATGGTACTTTGTTTTGGCACTAGCGTGGAGCTAAGTACCATGCCCAGAATTCCATAGCACTGAGCCATGGCAGTTACAGCAATGTCAAAACAGATTATTTCCGCACTGTGGATGCAGTCTAAGATTGTTGCTGCCATGTGTCTTCTAGCTGTTTCTGACATGGTGATTTTAAGGCAACTCTATCATGGCCACAATTTGTCAGTCCTATTATTTCCAGCATTAGTTTTCCGATACGGCTGCTGTAGCTTTTAGTCCAGTGATAACCGCCTGTTTAGTAGTTCAGGTACAAACCACAAATTCAATCCTGTCTCTTCAGTCCTGGAAATTCCATTCATTCAAGATAACTAACTGCTCAGCTATGGCAATAGGCAAGACTCACCTCACTTTGCTTATCTGCCTTTGGAGCACAACACTGGTAACTAGCCTGCGGGTGTTTCTATGAGTTTCCTTCCAGATTGCTTAATCACGTACAGGAAAACAAGACTGTGCAAGATCACCTTTGCTGTCATATTATAAATTGGCCAAAACAAAGCCTTGCTTCAGCAAGGTTAGCCTTGCTTCTTCTTCATGCAGAGCTCCTTTGCTTCCTCCATACATGACTCAGACTATCGTTTGTATGTCATTTATGTAACCTTTGTGGTACGGGTCCTAGGCTGTTTCATTGGAATAAACACACTGGGAAGGGTTCATATTAAATTTTATTTTAAGTGGCAACTACAAGCGTACAGAATAACAGAGTACCGTAAGTTCTCACATAAAGCTAAATGCCTGAGAAGTGTGTTTAAACAACACCAGTGCAACCAATACTCCCTCTGAATCCCAAAGAAAAAAAACAACCTTGCTTGCAAATTTTGTAGTCTGATGGTCAAACTTTTCTCTCCAGAAATGCTAGATGCCTCTGAGCTTCTTTAGTACTGCATACATTGCAACTTGAAGGACAGAGGCACACAACTATGGCAAACAATAGCAGATCTGCAAACCCAAAAAAGTCTCATCCTCTTCCTTATTAACTTTGCATACACATAAAAATGGTATACCTTATGCACAGTGGTAGTAAAGTATGAGGTGCAGGCAAGCATCATGACCCAAGGAGTATCCACAAATGTAGACAACTGTGTTGAGTAGATATGTACCAACAAATCAGTGTCATTAGTTTTCTTCCCTACCAGGATCAGGTCTTTTGTAAGGACCATGACCCGTTGCTCACAAAGCATTTTCGACAGATGGCCATCCAGCCTCTACTTAAAGACCTCCAAGGAAAAAGACTCCACTACTCTCCGAGGGAGTGTGTTGAATAGCCCTTACTGTTAGGAAGCTCCTCCTAATGTCGAGATGGAATCTCTTTTCCTGTATGACAGAACTGACCATTTGGATTCAACACACAAATATATATGTATGTATATGTATAACTTACACACATTCACATGCTAAATGGATGGACTTGATTAACAAGACCACAAATAGGAGTTTGCAGGAGCTGGGCAGAGAAGTGGAGGACAAGGGGGCCTGGAGATGTCTCATCCAGAGGGTCACCATGAGTCGAGATCAAGGCAAAGGCAGATAACAACAAACAAAAATGTATATGTATATGTGTGAAGCTAATGAAAATAAAGTGAAGAGTTTGGATAAGGCCGCATGAAATAAAAGACAGCAATGGTTTTTGGAATACACACCACACTCACATCCCCTGTAAGGAGTTTTAAGCTCCAGGGCCCCTTTGGATGAAAAAGGATGTTATCTTTTGAATTCCACACAAACATCGTAGAGCAGGTAGAATACGCATTAGGTAGTCATCTTTTGGCAGAGAAGCTTTTTGTAGTTAATGAATCATAGAATCATAGAGTTGGAAGAGACCACAAGGGCCATCCAGTCCAACCCCCTGCCATGCAGGAACTCCCAATCAAAGCATCCCCAGCAGATGGCATCCAGCCTCTGCTTAAAGACCTCCAAAGAAGGAGACTGCACTACTCTCTGAGGGAGTGTGTTCCACTGTCGAACC
>CM034703.1:210182565-210206562 GCA_020142125.1 Phrynosoma platyrhinos
GAGGCCAGATCAAAGCAGAATAGAGTGGCACTATTACTTCTCTTGATCCACAGATGACAAGCTCACAGACACTGAGGGCCGACTGTATTGCTTGCTGGTTATATATTGTGGAAAAAGGGGGAGATCATGGGACTCATAGAGAAGCCAGTTCAATGGTAGAGGGCAAAAGAATATATTGCAAGACAGGACATGTATGTTATCATGGAAGAGGAACCCAAAATAGAATGTTGGTTGTTCCTAAACAGTCCTCTGTTTCAAATAGTCTGGGAAGCCCTGGCAACAGTCCCTTGTGCTGGTAAATGCCAGGTCATGGAACGGGAAAACAAATACCATTCAGGACTTGGTCCTGAATGAACATGCCAATATGACTTGTATCACAGAGACCTGGTTGAATGAGTTTGGGATTGTGATGGTTAGTCTCTCTTGGCTTTGGCCACCAGGATTCTCTGTGCAGCAGTGGGCAAGATCTGGGGAGCAGGGATGCAGAGCTGTACTGGTGGTCCATTGTGATTCCATCCCCCTGACCAGATGCCCTAGCCAACAATCTGCAGGATTCAAGTGTGCATTTGAATGTGGGTGCCTGGAACAGAATTGGGATTCTGTTGGTGCACCATTCATAGCACTGCTCAATGGTCTCCCTTTATGAGCTAGCTGAGGCAGTCTTGGGGTTGGAGTTACTCAGGACTTCATGTTTACCATGCCAACCATCATTCTGTCCCAAGTGGTGTTTAGCCCAGCTTGTACTGCCAGGCACACACTGGACCTTATCTTCTATGCTAGTGGGATGATGACGATCTGAGAGTGGAAGAACTTTCAGCAATTCCTTTGTCACAGTCAGATAGCTGCTGAGAGAGGTGGTCCAGAATTTTGGGGTCAGTTGTCACAAGCATGCTGGTGATACCCAGCTCTATGGTTGGTTTATGATGGTTTTAGAGAGGATTCAACTCCCTTCTTGCAACAGTTGCAAAGGATTGCCTGTCTCTGGGCACAATTCAAAATGTTGATTATGATGTATAAAGTCCCATATGGCTCAAGTCCAGGCTATCTGAAAGACCGTGTCTTCCCATATGAGCTCACCAGTGGCCTACATTTTTCAAGTGAGGCCCTTCTCTTTGTCCCAACCTCTTTGAAGGCATGCTTGGTGGCACTGCAATAGAGGACCATCTCTGTAACTACAACCAGCCTTTGAAACTTCCCTTTAGAGAGTGTATGATGGCTTCTTCTTTGCTGGCTTTTTGAAATAGGTTAAAATTTTTCTATTTCAGCAAGCTTTTGGGAAGTGATTGTTAACAAGTGAAGGGTTTTTATGATGCTGTTCTTTTTAAATCTTTGTTTTAAAGTAATATTCTAAATTGTTTTAAATATGCTTTTAATTTAATATTGTTTTAATTTTGACATTTTATGTTTGTAACTATATGTGGTTTTTTTTAATACTTTATTTTTTTTTCTCCAAACATATACATATCTTTCCAGTAATGTATATTAGAATTTGCTTAACAACATAAAACACTACCCCTAAAATTCAACTTCTTTAATGTCTCTTGCGGGATCATTATTTCTTCCCAACCATATCAATTTGAATTTATTGTTCTTTTGTCCTTTTATGATATATATCCATATATCTACAATAGTCACAAAGTTTTATATTCATATGATGCACAGTTCATCTTATATCCCTGTCATCCTATTACTCTACCTATAGTTTAATTCCATCTGTTCTTACAAAATTCATTTACTGGAAGCCATTCTTTCTCAATTACATTCATATCCTTCTGATTCAGATGAGCCATCAAAATATCCATTTCCATCATTTCTGATAATTTTAGCAGCCAAACATCTAATGCAGAAGTTCATTATTTTTCCATTTTTGTGCAACCAAAAGTCTTGCCACCATTATCATATAGAGTAAAATTCTCCAGCATTTCGTTTCTACATGAGATGGGATCTTATTTAACATACTGAATAAATACATTTCTGGTCTCAGTTCATAGTTTATTTTGAATATCTTTTCAATCATTATGTGCATCTTTTTCCAAAAGATCTTTAGTTTTGGGCATCGTCACCACATATGGATCCATGTACCTCCCTTTTCTTGGTATTTCCTTTTCTTGGTATTTGTTAGAATTTGTCTTAAAGACCTCCAAAGAAGGAGGTACATGAATCTTCACAATCTTGACACCAAGTAACTTGACCTATGCTCCAATTTGAAATAATTCTCCCTCAAGTCCTGTGCTCTTGTCAATATTTTTGTTTTATTTCTGGTGTAATTCCAGCTCTCTAACCCAATGACCCGGTCACAATCTGATGCCCATTTTATCATCTCATCTGAAATCAAATCATCTTCCTGTTCTTTTTTACCTAAATATTTATATAAATGTGATGTTCTTTTCCTTGGATCAAACAGAATTTTATCTATTTCCAAAGTTTCATATTCATATTCTTCTATTTTTTTTTATCCATCAGGAATCTTTCTTTTAGTTGCAAATATAAGAACCAATGCATTTCAGGATCAAGCTGATGCAATTTGCTTATTTCCCTCATTTCATACTTATTCAGATGGACTTTATTCAATGTATCTTTATATGTAAGCCATCTATCAACCTTTTTCTATCTTCCAACAAATGCTTCTTGTGGTGACTCCCAAAGAGGTTTTCTGCATGTGAGGAAGCAACCCAAAGACTCTTTCTTTAGTGACAATATGTAGGTCAGTTGACTGACAACTACAGTTTGTCCAGTCTAGCTTTTTCTGAATTTAGTAGGAATTAAAAAATGAGTCAGGCTGAGCAGATGTGATTGCCAAAGGCAATCTGCCAAATTGGCAGGAAGACATTTCACACAAGGCCAGATCCCAGTGGGCAGGTTAGGAAGCAAAGGTCAGATACACTTTCAGTAGCACAACTTGCAGTTTCCAAGGAATTCCAGAACCAGACCAAGCCCTTATATTCTTCTCTCAATCCTGCTTCACATTCAGTGCTCCACCACCTGGTTGGAGACTGAAGAGCTTGAAGGAAAAGATTTCCATTTCCATTTTCTCTCAGCTATTTTGAGATATGTACACTGGCAATGTTGGTAAGAAACTTTGGAATATTATGTAGCTTTGTGTGAAGGGTGGGATGGGATGGGATGGGATGGGATGGGATGGGATGGGATGGGGTGAGATGGAATAGAATGGGGGCTTCAGCTTGGGTGATTCCAGCTTAACAGTCCAAAAAGCTCACATGAAAGACCCCAACTATGCTGGTCCTGGTTTAGCTACTGGCCTCAGTTTTGATTCAGTATTTGTCCTGGAGTCCTTAGCACAGTGAACATTTGGTGAGCCATCATGAGGACATAATCAGACATCTGCAGCAGTACTTCTTCTTCCAGGGTAATGTCCTGGTGTCATATGACACTTAGCTACAGATGAATAGAATAGGATGTGGCTGAAAGAGTGTCTAGGCTGGTTATACATGGTTGCTAGGGTGGACATTAGCAACTATGATCAACCATGTCTTATACAACCAGAGCATGTTTAACTGACTTGCCACATGTCAGCCTCATGTATGTTGACTCAAGGAACAGGACCAATATCTGGAGCTGATCCTGTGTCTTGGCTCAACCCTCATTAAACTTTTCAGTCTTGTTTGTGTTGTATAAATTGTTTGATGCTTCAAGATGGAATGTTTCCAGTATTACAGAGACCTGGTTGGAAAAGAAGAGGGAATCAATCTCTCCCCGATACATCTTCCAGGTTTTGCAATGCAGCAACAAGCTTGATGTGAGGGATGGGGAAGTGCAGAGGCTAGTCTTAGGGATTAGTCTTCAATGATTTTTATATTCACACTGAGGTGTCATTAGTCTAGGCTCCTTTATTAAATATCTGGCCCAATACCTGGGAATGAACAATGCCATAGATTTGAATTTTGGTACCGGATGCAGGGATAATGATCCATGAGTAGAGAACAGATCATGACTTTACTACTTTTGGCCTTCAGGATGCCTATAACCTCTGCAGGAGTGGTGGATCAGATCAGTGGTCCTCATACAAAGGATGATGAATCTGAGTGTTTTTCTGAGGTTTCCTTGGGATTTTCTGGTATGTTTAGCGCATGATCCTGCCTGGTTTGGTATGGAGAGGGAGCAAAATGAGAGCATTTGATCCCAAACAGGAATTCTGTCCCCTCCCCAATGAAATTTTCCTTCAGTCCTCAAATTTCTACAAGTGCAGAAAAAGAGAGATACTAATCTCTGTACACCTCACATTCTTCTACTTGGTTTGTCTGCATTCTCTCAGTAACTTTGCCTGTCCTTTTTTTTTTTTTTTATGCTGAAACTTGTATATCTAAGTGCATGTCCTTCAACCATATTGATCTGGCAGGGGCAGTTCTGATTAATCCTCTGCCATGCCACTTTTTCAGCTGCTTATAAAATGTCCTAGTTTATCTCTCCTCCTCCCACATTCCCTCTTTGCCCTCAGCTTACTTCAGTTGCTGAAGACTGAGTTCAGAGGCCAAAACCAGTTTCCACCCAACTCAGCAGAAGAGAGAGGAAAGGAGGGAGCAGAATCTTGCCCTTCCCAATAGGCTTAGATAAAAGCAAACTGGGCTGAGGTTTAACGTTACTGCAACACAAGAAATTGGAGGGCTGAGGAGAAGTTCATTGGTGGGACACAATTCTTATTTGAGGGAGCATGTCATTATTTTGACCTCTCACCTTGCTACATCCCTGGCTCTTAGTACAATCTCTTTCAAATGCCCTTGACCTGGCTGCACAGCTATAGCAACTTCCTTATAATTTTGGAAAGCTAGGGGCAATGAAATGACAGGGTCAGCTACTAGAGTGCAAGTACTCCATCTTTGCTGTGGTGGTAGAGAAACATTCTGACTTGTTTAACACCATTGTGTTTGCCCAGCATCACCCAGCTGTACTCATTTGAGTAGTGAACGGCTTCCTGGGGGACCTGGAAAATAACAACTTCAGCCCATGTAACCCCACTGTGCCAATCCCTCCACTCCCTCCCCATATAAGTAATCAGGTGTAGGGAGATGGAGCTTCTCATGAGGTTGTGGGATGGTGGACAGAAGGCTAGCACATTTATGAAGAGGCCAGGAATAAGCTGCTTCCCTTTACCAGGATAGAAAAACACACACACACACACACACACATGGGTGTATAATGGTTTCAAACTATCTGTGACTTAGGGTTACCCAAAAAATTCCACAGGGTTTTCTTAGCCAAGGAATGCTCAGAGGTGGTTTGCTATTGCCTTTCCCCGAAATACAGCCCACAGTGATAGCACATGTGCCCACAGAGAGGGCTCTGTGTGCCACCCCTGGCATGGGTGCCATAGGTTAGCCACCACTGTCATATAGGATCTGATGCCTTTGAAGTATATAGGCCTCAGCTTAAATAGAAAATAGGAATAACTAAACATCTGGGTTTCACTCCCCCAAAAAGATTCGGCTTACCCTTCCTTGCCTCACTGAGTAAGCTCCAGTTCAATGCAATGGAAGTTGCAGGCCAAGGCATTTGGAGAGTGTCATTTATTTGACATGGAAGTTTTGAGCCTAGAGAAGGAGAGAGTTTTGTTCTGGGTCTGTTGGTAGCTTAGTAGCTCAAGTTGGTTGGGGGCAGAATTCCTGTAAATGTAAACCTCACAGCATTGAGGTTTCCTCAGTCAGTCCTGAAAAGTTTTTACACAGTTGGGGCCTGGCTGACTTGAACTAGTCTATGTTTTGTGTAAATAAACAGCTCATAGCAGACAAACAGTGTCAAAGATGTTCTTGTTCCAAGGTTGTGCAAGTCAAGGCTGCCTTGGTGGCTTCTTCTCCCCATTTTCTGTCCAAGGCAATG
Source organism: Phrynosoma platyrhinos (assembly GCA_020142125.1). NCBI lineage: Eukaryota > Metazoa > Chordata > Lepidosauria > Squamata > Phrynosomatidae > Phrynosoma > Phrynosoma platyrhinos. The sequence continues at coordinate 210,188,398 of CM034703.1, forward strand.
GAGGGACATCCCTGAAAAACAAACAAAACATGCCCCTATAAAAGAAGAAAATGTTCCCACTACACACCTATGGAAAATTCCCTCTAACACCCTTTTCTTGCACTAAACTGTACACAGAATCATTTCCATAAAGCGCAAACCACCCTGTGGTTAAGATGGCCTCACTGCTAACCAGCATTTGTGTGCTTCTTTTCAAATTATTTATCATTTAACAAGTTTTCAGGGACTGTTTGTTTTCAGCTATGCTACAGGCAATCACATAAACATGAAGTGGAATAAACTGAAGAATGGAGGAGAAAGGGATGATGAGGGAAGGAGAAAACTTGAGGAAAGGAAAAGGGAAGGAGAAGGGGGGGAATAGAAGACAGAAAGGAATCAATGTTTATAACAGTTGTTAAATGGGGTTAACACTGTGTTTTGAGCCTCTGATCCTGGCCTTGAGTATTATAAAGATATGGTATGCAGAGGTCTCATTGTTCACAGGAGTATCACTAGGGAGGTACAGGGGCTCAGGCCACACCAGGTGACACCTTGTTGGGGTGACACCACTGCTCCCCAAACATCTGCCTTTGGGCAGAAATTCAGCTGTAACATTCCCCTGTGTCCCTTTAAAACACTGAAGCTTAGTGGAAGAGACAGTGTGAGTGGGGCAAGGCTCAGTAGGAGGAGATAGGACAGATCTCAAGTTTTTTTAAATTTAAATTTTAAATTTGAAAATTTGAAAAAAATAAGATTGTTTAATCTTTTAAATTTTTCTTTTAAAGCATCACATCTTGCCAAATTTTCACTTTAACCACATGAAATAATGTAAATGTAAATACATCTAGGCTGTGCATATGGTATTGCAATTTAAAGATTTAATTTTGCTAGTTGTTTATGTCACCATTGTTGCCATTACATTCAGTGATATATGTGAATTATGATTTATGAGTAACATTAGTACAAAAAACATTACTAAGGATTCTGTATGGTGTGGTATGGAAAGAGGTCAAGGGGGGGGTAACACCATGGGTTATTGCATTGGGTGACATCAAACCTAGTGACACCATTGATTGTGTGTGCTGCCCAGGGAGGGTGCTAAGTGTTCTCCATCTCTGGTTTTAAATGATATTTGCGTATAGAGATGAGAGTGGCTAGGTCCTCAGTCCAAAGGATAATGGAGGGGGATGTTCTTCCGTCACAATCTTCCAAGATAAGACACTTGGCAACCAGTATTGCAGAGCTGCTCCAATTTCTCCATGTCCTGGTATTATGTCCTTAGCAAATGGTACAAATTACGCAGAAGAAGGACACTTGCATGGAGGCTGAAACAAAGGCTCAAGGACCAGATCAGTATTCACCTGGCTATTCTATTCTTTAAAAGCAATAATGATGATTTTGATTTTGATTTTTAACTGGATTGTTAAGCCATCTGGCCAAATAAGACTGTATTTTTGCAGTTCTTTGAACCTGTTGTGGAGTTCAGTGTGGTTCAAACTTTTCTTTCTGCCCAGTGCTGCTTGACATCACTGCAGTCCCTTCACTGTTTCAAATACTTGCTAACTTTCCTAGACAAAGAGTCTTCCCATGTTAAGTGTGTGTGTGCATATGCACTCAGAGACAGAGTACAATATCTTCAATGTACATTGTACACTGTACACCAAACCCACCATTGTTTTCTATTTATACTTCAGAATTTAGTAGGTTTTACTGTAATCCCCCTGTCCCCACCGAATCCTGGAAACTGTAATTGAATTATCTACATGTCACGAACACAATGATTCCCAAGATTCTTTGAGGGGAAAGTTTGACCTCTGAAGTTATATAAACTTCATGTAAAGTTGTAATGTATACTCATAGTATGTCATGTCTTGCTTTCATACTTCTCACACCCTTCCTCTGCTCTTCAACAGACTCAGGCCCTCTTTCTAGAAGCAGCTAAGATGCTAGTTTCTGTTTGCTTCATGCTGAATAAGGAACAAAGTATGACAGATGGTTCATACCATTCATAATAACATCATGTGAGGTAGTGAACATGCCATAGGGAATTGGCTGGCCCAATTGTCCTTATCATTTGATGGAAATGAATATCCCAGGGACAGGCAGTGCATAGCAACATGATGCTGCTCTGTTCCATACTATCTGTGCCTAGATAGGAGCGAGCGTACTGGCACTTCAGAAACTGTCATATTTTCAGCCAAAATCTGTATTGTCAGGAGGAATTAACACTGCAGAAGAACATCACATATCCATCATGCACTGATGCCGTTCTGACGCCGCGCAGCCATACGCACGGCATGCAGCGGCAGGATGCCTTCCCAGTGCAGTGTTTAAACACACTGCACTGAAAGGGCATGGAAGAGCCATGATGCTGGCTCTTAGGGCGGCCTTTTGCTGCCCCTAAAAGGAGCAGCATTTGGCCACTCTTTTCAGGGCGGCAAAAGAGAGGATCGGGGCTGCAGCATGGGGTTACCGCAGCCCCAATCTGCCACTTCCTGGGGTGGTTCTGTGCCACCCCAAATGGCCAGTCTGCATTGGCCCTCAGTCTACAAAAGGTTTTTCTATCAAGCTTATTAAAATTATGGTTTTGATTATTTGTGGTTAAATCAATTTAGCAGCAGTAGCAGCAACACAGCAAGTGTGTACTCCACAGGCATTTACTAGATCTGAGCTTCTGGCAAATAAACAGGATACATTGGTAGGTAAAAAGAAATTTACTTTATTGTTACATCTAGGTTCTACAAAAATAACTAATCAGTAGAGAAAATTATACTGTGGTACAGAGATCCCTGGATAGCTGACCTCCGTGTGTAAGTAAGAAGAAAAAACATCTTTAGGAGCAAAGCCTGGTTTCTGTGTTCATGCTAAGAGCAGGCAGGAAAGTGTGCTAGCAAACAACGAATCTAAAACTTTATTTTTGTTGTTGTTAACTGCCCTCGAGTTGATCTCGACCCATGGTGACCCTATGGATGAGACATTTCCAAGACCTTCTGTCCTCCACTGCTCTGCTTTATCCCTGCAACCCCTTAATCCCTGTGACCTCCTTAATAGAGTCCATCCATCTGGCATGGAGCCTTTTTCTTTTCATACTTCCCTCCACCTTTCCCAGCATTAACGTCTTTTCCAAAAAGTCTTCTCTTCTCATGATGTGTCCAAAGTATGACAGTCTCAGTTTGGTCATCTTGGCTTCCAGGGAGGTTTCTGGTTTGATCTGCTCTAGCAACTTTATCACTTGGCATTTTAAAATGACTCAGACCTCCTGGACTGCAGCCGGGAGGCGGGATGGAGGCGAGGATTGTAGCAAGCTAAATCGGCACGAATCGCAGGCCACCATCAGCCCAATTCCAAGCCAGGGTCATCCAGTGCTTTTTAGAAACCAGGACACTTTCCAGTTTCTAAAAAGAGCCGCCTGAGCCCGGCTGGGACCCAGGCTGATGTCAGCTGGCAATTTGGTGGCGATTTAGCTTGCAATAATCCTCACCTTCATCCTGCCTCCCAGCTGCAGCTCGGGAGGCTTGAGTCATTTTAAAACACCAAGCGATAAAGTTGTAGGACCCACTTGTTTGTCCTTTTGGCTGTCCGTGGGATCCTCAGCACTCTTCTTCAGCACCACATCTCAAATGCATTGATTTTCTTCCTATCATCTTCCTTAACTGTTCAGCTCTCACATCCATACATGGTAACAGGGAATACAATGGCTAAACTTTATTACCTCCAGGAAAAGGAGGGGTATGGGAAGTGACCTCTTCAAAAGCAACACTGACCAAATGACCATAGAGATATCCATCAGTGTTCCTGTTTAGAGCACTCCTTTCTCAAGGAAAACATAGAACTACACACAAGCATTGATGCTAATACTCCAACACTTCTTTCTCTCTGTTAGTCTCAAAATATTACAATATTGCATGCTGATACAGACTAACAGGGCTATGTATTTGAATACAGACCCATTCCCTTTTAAAAAGGGCTGCCCCTGAAAAGTGTGATCAATGGTTTGTTGATACAGGTCAGCATTGTCACCTGGATATTTTTATTGCGCTTGGGGGAGTGGCAGCAGAGACTACTAAGATGAATGGCTGCATTTCAATTTACAATGCCACTACTGCTGATACACTGTTCCTTATGAGAATTTTTGCCTGATTTGTTCCTGCCTGGAATAGGATGTTGTGTGGCCCAGGTATTCAGCTGTTGCTCATGAATATGGTCCTTCCTGAATCCCATTTGGGAGAAACAGGGGAGATAAATAAATAAATACTTAATATTTTCAAGGGAACCTCACCCCTTGCCAGCTTTGGACAGGATTACAGAAGGAACTGCACAGGAGTAAGATGCTTGGAATCTGTGCTGCTTGTAAGCCTTTTGTCTGGCCTTGATGAGGTCCAGAAGCCTTCACTGACTGAATGATAGATCCCATGCCGGGGGGTGGCTGGGTGGGTGCACTGGATTTAGTCCAGATGGACACATGTCTGGCATCTGCTGCTTTTGTGGTAGTAGTGGGAGAGCCCTGGACCCATCCCAAAGGAAAAGCCCTGCACGCTGTTTCTCTTTCATGCTATTTAGGCTGAAAACATATGGCTGTATTCATAGAGAAACAGTGTCTGACTCACCAGCACCAGCAGCTTGGGCTCCTTGAGGATTATGGGGTTTTTGGCTGTGGTATCTTTCCTTCCTTGCAGAAGGTTTTTTGCACTTGCAATATAACAGATCAGGCTGTAGTTGTCTTTTTGCCACTCGTATTGTGTTTATGAACTCAAGTTAGCTTTGTTTCCAATTTAATTTCATTAAGTTGGAAGGGTGAGGACAAATCAGCCCTTTTGCAATTTTTTGAAAAAATACTCAGGGGACTCTCAATCAGTGGAGCTAGCTGGGAGATTGTGGGAATTGTCTAAAAGCATAACTTCTGTGAGCTTTGCCTTTTAGAGTGAAAGCTGGGATTCCTGGACATTTGGTGCCCCAACTCTTTGGTTTCTGCCAGTCAGCAGCTTTGGAGGTGATTGCAGATTGATGCTTACCAAATCCATTTCAGACAATAAAAATAATCCAGGATGAACCCAAGTTGAACGTATGTTGCCCACATGCATCTGATTAAGTTTGGGGGGAATGCTGCCAAAACCCCACTTAACCTGGGATAATCGATACCGTCCCCCTCCCCAAGTTTTTAAAAAGGCATTTGCATTGTCAGCAGTGTGAATAACCAATGCAAATAGACCCAGGATAAACTGGGATAAAGCTCTGCATGCCTTGAATGTGTTTTAAATACATTCACATTGTTGACTCCATCTTTATCCGAGGCTGGCACGTGTGAGCAACCAAACTCCCAGAGACGTGTATAGATGTGATGTTATAGTGTGAATAGCAAACCCAAAATGTGTGAGTGAGATTATTGACACAGTCACACTAAAAAACCTGATGTATGAATGGCCCCTTAAAGCAAAAGGCAATGAACATGAAGCTCATCGTAGAAGCAGCCTCTCCTGTAGGCATAGTGATGCAGCACTCTCAAGCAGCAAATGCTGGGTATTATAAAAAGGCAGTAAATTGTTAGTGTAATGTTTTGTTTTGTTTTTATTGCCAGGGACAGAGAGAGGTGCTTGTGGAATTTTCTGCTTCATGTGCCAAAATACTTGACTGGCTTTGGATATGAAACAACTTCACTTGCACACAGCAGGGATGTTGCAGAGAGAGATGCACACTTGTTGCTGTGCCTAAGGCAGCAAGTTGTCTTTTAGCTTAGCCCACTGGCATCCCTGTGCTTTGTGTCACACAGTGTGTGTGGGGGGGAGGCGCAGTGGGGAGTACATGCCCAAAAGCTGACAGGACAAAAGTAGGCAAGAAAGAGATCCATGTTCTCCCTCAAGGAAAAAAGGGATATAAAATGTAACCAGTCCCAGGTTCACTGCCATTTCAGGTTAGAAGGACCAGGTACCAACTGACAGGAAAGCCTTTTGCTAGAGAACTATGAGAACAGTTGAGCTATCACAGTAGGCAAAACTGGGTTAGACGGACAAAATAGTCTGACTTTAAGGCACCTTCCTGTGTTCCAACAATCCCATCAGGAGCTATCAAGTTGGCAACATCTTTCTGCAGAGCAAATGCTTTCTGCTCCGAATACACAGGGTGTAGGATTACTTGGGCTATGGGAACTCTTGTGACGGTGTTGGATTTTGCTCATGGCAGTAATCCATTTTCACACATACCATACAGGGGGAAAAACTAAGGGGTCATTTGCACATTGTTTTTAGCATGACTATGTAAATAATCACACTCATGCATTCCAGGTTTGTTATTCACACTATGGACCTTATCACACAGGGTCTAAAGCAGAGATAATCCAAAGGAAACCCAGTGCTATTGCGCATTATTTGTCCGTCTGTTCACACGACGTCGCAGGCAACCCGGAGGAAACCCAGTGCCAATGCAGAGGAAACCCCGTTCTTTTGGCTTTCGGGTTTACCAGGTATTGCATTTGCGCGATTGGATTAATTGCGCATTAACTCCGCTTTCGCAATACGTGTGATCATCAAATACGTATCCTGGAGCATTCCCCCATCAATTCTGGATGGGATCTTCTCACTTGTGTGTGAACAGCAAATCCGTATCCAGGATGCGCATTTGGCAATTGCGCAATTACTCATATAGCGTGTGATCGCCATTTCCGTATTGTGGGGTCTATTCCCCAATGCTTCTGGATTTCTTCTTCTTTTGCTTTTCTTCTGCTTTGAGACCCCCGTGTGATAAGGTCCTATGTAATTGTATCTATGTGCATCTGCCAGTTCGGTTGCTCACATGTGTCAGCACTCGAATAAAGATGGAATCAATGATGTGAATGTATTTGAAGCACATTCAAGGCATGCAGAGTTTTATCCCGGTTTATCCTGTGTCTATTCACATCGGTTAGTCACACAGCCAAGAATCCAAATCTTTTATAAAAACTTGGGGGGAAATGCAAAATCTATTGTCCTGGATTAAGTGTTTTTCCCCGGCAGCCCCCCCCCCCAGAAAACCTTAATAGGATGCTTTCAAATGCATGTGAACAACAAAGATTCAACCCAGATTCTGCCTGATTATTTTCACCATCTGAATAACCCCTAAGCGGTACTGTGATTTCAAGGAAGGAGGGTAGTGAATATATGTAGCTCTGGCCAAACATCCCCCATTCAAAAGAATGCTGTGTATTGTAGCCAGTATTTTGATGTAGGGATATTACATTGACTTCTGATACACAGGGACATCACTAGGGGGTTGTGTGGGATGCAAACCACACCAGCTGACATACTAAGGGTGTATGTGACACCACTGCTCCCCAGACATCTGCCTTTTGGCAGAAATAGGATGTGGTGTTCACCTGTGTCCCTTCAAAACGCTGAAGAGATGGTGTGAGTGGGCCAAGTCTCAGTGGGAAGAGAAAGCTCCCAGTGTGTGTGTGTGTGTGTGTATAATTTTAAAAAATGTAAAAATTAATGTTTAATTTTTTAAAAAAAGATTATTTAAAAACTTTCTTTTAAAAAATCACATCTAATCAAATTTTCACTTTAACCACATGACACAATGTATATGTAAATACATTTAGGCTGTGCATATGATACTGTAATTTAAAGGTATAATTTTAATTTTGCTAGTTGTTTATGTCACAACTATTGCCATTACATTTAGTGATATATGAGAATTAGGTAATGGTAAAGGTCGTTCCTTGACATGAATGTCTAGTTGTAACCAACTGTAGGGGCTGGTGCTCATCTCCATTACTAAGCCGAAGAGCCAGCATTGTCAGAGACTACTCTGTGATCATGTTGCCAGCAGGATTGCACAGAACGCTGTTTACCTTCCCACTGAGAAGTGGTACCTATTTATCTACTTGCATTTGCATGCTTTTGAACTGCTAGGTTGGCAAAAGCTGGGGCTAGTGATGGGAACTCACCCCATCATGCAGCACCAGGGCCTCAAACTGCCAACCTGCTGATCTTGCAATCATCATAACTGGCAAACTGAGAATTGAGAATCAGAATTGAGAATTGCATTACACTAAATTACATTAGAATTGCTATGAGTAACATTCGTTCAAAAAGATTACTAAGGATTCTGTATGGCAGGGTTTGGGAGGAGGTCAATGGAAGATGTGTGGCACCTTGGGTTACCACACCTGGTGATGCCAACCTTAGTAACTCCATTGCTGATACATATTTTCTCCTATTTACAACTTTGATAATCATTGTTGGAAGACAGACTAGTTTTTCACTCTGTGCTGCTACAAACAGCAGTCCCAGACAGGATTTTTTCTCACACATCAGCACCCTGTCTCATTCAGTGAATTTTACAGGGGCTTCAGATGACAGTGTACTCTACTAGTATCCCTTCGTGGCTTTCCTGCACTGCTTCTTCCTTCTTGTTCCTTACTGCAGAAAACTCTTTAAGGAGAAAGGGGCAGAAATGCTGCCCAGGACCTTCTAGCCTCTAGCTAAGGAGCCCTCTGACAGGAAGATTAAAAAGTGGCAAAATATGATGTAGTCACTGATGTGCCAAGTACTTCAACTTGGCTACTTTTAGCATTACTGTACTTATTTTGCCGGGCTTAAATACACTAAAGTCACCAGATTCTGTCTGATCTTGAAAGCTAAAAGGGTTAGCTCTGGTTAGTACTTGGATGGGAGACTACCAAGGGGTACCAGGTGCTATAGGCTACCATATATTTCAGAGGAAGGAACTGGCAAAACTACCTCCAAGTATTCCTCACCTATGAAAACCCTATGAAATTCATGGGATCATCACAAGTTAACAGATGACAGGAAGGCCCATACATACAACACCTATTTTGCCACATGCAATAGCGGTCACAGACCCATTGTGGTGGTGTGAACAGGTTTTCTTTATTACCTTTCTGCATTGGGGTCTTGTGCAATTTTCTGTTTGTAGTGAACTGCGCATAGAACTAAGGCTGTGCTTCTGTTGGATCACAGCAATTGGCTACTTTGCAACTGGTCTGAGTGGGCCTGGCTTCTTCTTACATCTCCGCCTCTTTGAAGAAAATTATTCTCTCTGTAGCTAGCTGTCTGTCTGCAATCAAATGTAGATCTCCATAAAAATTCAAAGAACAACTCGGTAACCTTGAGAGAAGGAAGCACCTACGTAAACAAGTGGCAACTTGCAAATCTCTGAAATCATGTTCCACACAGTTCAGCAAAGTGTAAAGAAACAGACAGTTACAGATCGTAACAGGGAGTGCTAGTGCGACCAGACCCTTATCTGGAATGCTGTGAATGGGATGATCTTTTCTATCTCACGTGTGAATGTAGCCTTTATATGAAGATCAAGACTGCTTTCAGATACAGGGTTCCTAGCTCTACCAAACAGCTGGCATTGTGCATCTTTTCTGTCTTTTCCTCCTTAATGGGTATTTAGTTAATAGAAAAGATTAAATAAGCAATAAAAAATATAGAAGGATTACAAATAGAAGATGATGTCATCTGGAAACAATCCCCCGCCCCCAGGTCCGTGTTCTGTGTAAGGTGGTTGCAGGATAAAATAATTGTTTGGAAGCTCCACAAGAATCTTATAACAGGAATAAATGTTATTTCATTGTTTCCCCACACATGTTGTTGCCATAAAATTTGTCTTCCTTTCATCTTTTACTGTTCTTTTAACTTCTTTGTTTCAGACTCCAAGGCCATGATTAATTGTGTCACAATTTTTTTTAATTAGATCTCATGTACATTGTTATAATAATGTTACCGTTTCCAAATGTGGGTATGAAATATCATTTAAGGGCAACTTCAAATCAACAAAGGAGATCTAATCATGACATTACAATTGGAGATGCTAGAACTATGAGTTGTCTTAGGCATCTGCATTTCTTATTATTGCATTTATTGGAGCAAATGAGCAGAGTGTTGAAACTGCCATTTACTCCTGCATTTTCCAATCACAATTTAATTTCACCAAGCCTTGCGGCAAAGTAGCCCTGCTCCTTTCCAGCTCTTTGGGGTTGCATGAGGCTGAAGTGCTTTTCTCCTGAGCAAAGAATTAGCAGCAAAGAACTAATGCAGATGCCTCTGGAAGCCAAGCAAAACAATTTACATTTGGGGGGCCAGAAGAGGGATTGCTACCCCGTGGCAGAAATTGCTCTTGGCAGAGGACGGTTCAAAAGGAAAAAGAGAGAAAGCTCCCTGCCTTCTTCTAGACTTCCTTCCTCTCTCCTAGCAGTTTTGGTGGAGATCCCCCCCACAGCACAATCTTTATGGGGCCTCAGCACTCAAGTACCCTTGACAGAAGCAAATAAACCTTTTGTTAATGGACCCTGGGAAGACGTTTAGAGTTGGCACTCTTGGCACAAAGTAAATTATAGAACAATTTTGCCTCATGGCTGGCTGGGATTCAAATACTTCTAAGGAGAGTGGGGGAAAATAGACCACAAGGCCTCCTCAGAAACACCTGCAACGATTGCTCTTTCTCAGCTCTGTTGACTCAGACCCACCTATCTACCCACTGATCCCTATCCTTTTCAGTTCAGCTCTTTGCTGCCTGATCTCATTGGAGCTTTGAAAGCATGGGGCTGAAGGTTCCCGCTTGAGAGAAGAGCAAAAGAGATACAGATATCAATATGCACCAACAGAAAGGAAACATTTTTCCCAATAATAATTGATTTCCATCCCTTATTCTTCCCACAGTACTGGAACCTACAAATTTTCATAGATTCCTTTACCAAAATTTTTCCCACTGATGGCCCCATTTTCTAATCATGTTTAAATCCCCTCAGCCTCTTGTCCACCACACAACTACAATATTATGATTCCACTTTAACTGCCATGGCCACATCCTATGGGATCCTGGAGTTTGTAGTTTGGGCAAGGCATCAGAGGATCTCTTTGGCAGAGGATTATAAAGGTCTCTCCCTCCACTGCCAAGTCCAGGCTTCCATAGGATGTGGCCATGGCAGTTAAAATGGAACCATAATGCTATAATTGTGCAGTGTGAAAGGTCCCCAGGTGGCTAAATTCATATCCTGTCTACACTTCCATAAAAATAAATTCTTCTGGATGATTAAGAGAAGAACTGGAATATCAAATGAGAAACTGATATCACTTGACTGTAGTTGTCCATCCTTGCTGCAGAAGGAGGATTGAAGATAAAGTGAGATGGTACAGATAGGGTGAAAATACAAGGCCAGGCCAGACTGGCTAGAAAAAACCCAGAGAAGAGGGGCATTTTATCTTTATGCTGGGGAGAGATCAACCTGAACAGGACTAAAAGTTCTTCCCAGGAACATTGGAAGAAGTCCTGATAACAGTCAGATCTAATCAGTTGCTAACTGATCTGTAGAAGAAGAAAAAGTTAAAATACGTCTTTTTGCAAAATCTAGGGACATATACAGTTAGCCCTCTATGTCCACAGATTCTGTATCCACAGATTAAACCATCCATCATTTGAATATATATATATATATATATATATATATATATATATATTCCAAAAAGCAAACTTTAATTTTGTAGTTATGTATAAGAAGCACCATTTCTATGTCACTGTATTTAATGGACTTGAGCACCCACTCATTTTGGTATCCATAGAGGGTCCTGGAAACCAAGCTCCAGCGTATACCAAGAGCCTACTGTATAATATAAAGAAATAACACAAAGTCCAATTGGGCAGAACAGCACTCCTCTCTCCTAATCTTACTCCATGCTTGGTCCCTGCATCCAGTCAGGATTTTAGGCTGTGCCTCTCTCAGGGGGGATGGAAATTTTGCTTTGTCATCTTTAGCATCCTATAAAGGCTGTATGGACACAAGAGAAAGTGCTTGCACAAGGTTTTTGTTGCAATGTACCAGCTCCAGTTTTTCTTAAGAACATTGCTTCACAGGGCCCCCAAAAGGGAAACCAAAGAGAACAACTCATCCTTGGGCTAGCTCTTCTGTGCAGAGAGAGGGTGAAGGGAATGATTCACTTGATAAGTCTTTGGAAAAGTGGGAGAGCTGGCTTTTTTTTTATTTACAGTGAGAATGAAACTCATCAGTGTTCAAAATCACTTTCACTTATTCTGAAATCCTCCTCAGACTGAACACTGATGATGAAGGAAAAAAATCATGTCAGTGAGAATATCCTTTAGTGCAGGCTTTATTTTCAGCATCAAGATAAGAAGGTACACTAACAGAATAATTACCTTGGGGTGAGGCCATGCCATTACCTGTTTTCACAACAAATTCCCTTGGAATCAAGCAGTAATGAAGCACATAAACAAGGACAGAGTAAGCATTAAGGGATTGCCAACTTATGTCCAGTAGATGTCAAAAGAGAGAGTTCCTTGGATCTGCAGACAGGCGATTACTCCATGCGGTGAGCAACTAAACTGCAGGGGGATGCTTTTCATTCAGATACCCTAAGGTGAAAGACTGTGTCTGCCCAGGTTGGTCACTGGATTTTCCTGGGAAGGAAGAAGGACAAGATGGTTTTATGTTGTCCTCTTGAACCTTGCTTGACTAATGGTAGTTCTTCATTGCTTGCTACTAGCTTGTTCCATACTTTGTAGTTATTGGCTCACTGCGGATTGCTCCCCATGACCCACCCAACCTTGATACTAGACTTGTGTGTGTGTGTGTGTGTGTGTGTGTGTATGTGCCTTCAAGCTATCTGTTGATTTATGGTGACCCCATTAATTTTATAGAATTTTCTTAGACAAGGGACATCCAGAGATGGTTTTACCAGTTCTTCTCTCTGGAATATAGCAGCTGCTATTGGTTGGTGGTCTCCCAACCAGGGCTGACCCTGCTTAGCTTCCAAGATCAGAAGGGAGCTGGTGCCTTTAGGGTATTTAGCCCACTAGACTTGACTGAGGGATTTTTAAAAGCATTGGAAAGATCAGTACACCTGCTGCTGACCCCTAGAGGGAAGCATGAGTTCTGTTGTACTAGTAGCAAGTAATGAAGTGCTCTATGTTGCTTCATCTCTCAAAAGAAGATTAATACTGTTTTATCAGTGTAGGGAGATGGAGGTAGGCAAAACTGGATTAAGGCTCAGAAGTCCCTCTTTGCAACCCACCTTTTTCCACAGCCTCTTCTGCACAACTTCAACAATTGCATAAAATAGTTTATTGGCAATGTGAGATTATCCCAGAACTGCTGCCAGAACATAAAGGGTCAGGCTGCTCTGGTTTCTGTCAGCTTTGGACTAAGTGCAGTTGGGACAGGATTATATGAGGTTTCATGTTATACCATTTACTTTGTTTTTCAGGTGTCACACTAAATACTTTACTGAACCACTTTGTATCCACACAAATTTAACAATGAATGTGTCTGTGCATCTATGCCGATTTAGCAAGAATTCACTTGAGCTGATATGTTGAGGTACAGCACTTCATCATCAGTGCAGGAACAGTAAATAGACACAATCTGTGCAAATCGTTTCACAAAAACCATGCCTTTGGTGCAAACTGGAAAGATTACACATCAGGCACTTAACATTGTTTTAAAATTTTCATGCAGCTAAGTTTCTGTTCCTCTTTTGTTTAAATCAAGTAGAATCATGAATTTCAGTCTTGAGACTCATGTTGAGCATAGCATTCATACCTTCAGCTGGAACAACCCAAATGTCTCATACTATTTTAGCCTTTCTCTAAGTTTCCAGTGTCCATTTTTCACCTTTAAAGCAACTTTTAAATCCATGAGGATCAAAATAGACACAATGGCAGCAAATCTGTTTCTTAGTGGTCCAACCTTTATTGACGAAGGGGTTCTATAGCAGAAAACTACAGAATACACCACCCTATTACCCCACAAACCAGTCCCAGCTCCCATCTTCAAACATTTCTTTTTCAATTTGACCACATTTCCAGAACTGGATCTCCACAGAGGAGAAAATCAATGGTGGATGTGGGTGGGGAGCATGGTTAGGTAAACTATTAGCAGAGTGATGGTTCTGTATTCACACCCACATGTTCCTGTTACTAACAATAGGGCACATAATTTCTTCTCATGTGAATTTCAGTACACATTTCAGCTGCCTTCATAGTTTGGCTTTTAATGTAGGACTGAGGGAAAACTGAGAGCTTGTATGTATGTGTGTGTAAGTGAGTGAATGAGGCTCCATGTGCATAAACATGCATAGAACTACTTATAAAAACTGGTTTGCACATGTGTGGACATTACAGGATTACTGCAGCATCAAATAGCGACCTTCCTGTACAAATGTCCAATGCCACAGGTAGAATGTTCATCATGTCATTTGTCATCACAAACCTTGTGCCCTCCAGCAAGGTAAGTTCACATATTCAATGATGCAATCCAGTGTAGGATAATCAAATGAACTCAATGAATGTGTGTGCTGGATTTAACAGAAAGAGGGAGAATTTTACAACTGTGTAATGACATAATGTGTGGGCGTTTTGAAAAGCAGTTGTAGCATGTTCCGAGTACAAACTGTTATGAGAGAAAGGGATACACAGTAGAAAGTTTCTGTCATTTCAATAATCCACAGGGCAGCCTTTGTGATCTTGTTTACTAGCTGTTGCAAGGAAGCATCCCAGTTCCTCTCCAGTGTTTTTTATCTTTTTTCTTTGCTTTCCACCTTTATTCTGTTGTGACAGAGGTCTGGCCTGGAATCCAAGCCCATATTTTACTGTGCCTGTCAGAGGCACTTTATTATTAATATTATAAAACAGACCGTTTCTGCTTGCAAGCTCAGTTACTTGGGACTGGATGGAAGGCCAACAAAGAAAAACAAGAGAAGGGAGGAACAAGAATTTTGTTTGTTGTTAAATGCCCTCAAATCAATCTTGATTCATGGCAGCTCTATGGATGAGGCATCTCCAAGACCCATCTCTGTCCTCCACTGCTCTGCTTAATTCTTGCAGCCCCTTAATACCTGTGACTTCCTTAATAGAGTCCATCCATCTGGCATGTGGCCTTCCTCTCTTCCTACTTCCACGACTTTATGAAGTGATTGATTATCATGTGGCTAGCTGCTGTCATGCAAGGGCTCAGAAGAGGTGGAATACTCAAGGTGATGTTCAGGACTCAGGCTTTCATTTTTGGCCATGATAAAACTATGCTCCATTGCTCTGGAGATGACTCCCTGGCATTTCACGGTTTCCCACTTCACCAAGCAGTAGGAAGGTCCTTAGGTACCCCATATGAAGAAGATCAACATTGTTAGGAAGAGGTAATGGAAAGTTATGTTGCTTTACATTTAAGGGGGAAAATGCAAGTTAAGTGTGGAAGTAAGCAAGTACCCAGACAGACATTGATAGTATCTTCTTCTTCTTTTTTGCTTCTGTTTTACAGATAATTGTATTTATTTTCAGTATTTGCACAAAGTCCAAATATAGTATGAAAGGGCTACAAATATGGACACTGTTTATAAAATAATCATCCCAGTGCTCACAATTTGCATGCACTGAAATACATTTTGCATCATCTTCGTAACAGTGATGTCAGGAAACAAAATATGGAAAAGAGAAGACACGTTTTTCTACTGTAGAAAAACAATGTCTTTACTGTTTCTTTCGTTTCTCAAGTCCTGAACATTAAGTTCCATATAGTTTTATGATGCTGAATGCATACCAGTAATCTTTAAAACCACATCAGTAGCAAGTGGCTTGTGGCCTCCTTAATTGCTTCATTCTGTTCAGCAGCTACAGTTCTCCCCTTTTTTGGCTATATTCCAACTCCCCCTCTAGTAGGCAGGTTGATGTGGCAGTGCTTATACAAGTCACTAAATGCCTTAGAAGAGCGATGCCAAACCTTTGTTTCGCCAGATGTTTTAGACCACATTACCCACAATCCCTTTCCATTGGTCCTCATGAAGGGGGCTGATGGGAATTGTATGCAAACAGGTATCTGGCAGGCCAAAGATTCCTCACCCCTGTTGGGTAAACATTTTAATGGAAATGTCTATTGAGGAAGCATCTTTGGCTATAAGGTAAACAAAATCCAGCAGATGGCTCTTCAGCTACTTGTTGTAGGACGTTATCACACGTGGGCCAGAAAGCGAAAATAAAGTGGAAATGAGGCATTCTGAAAATAAACGGGAAATAAACCTTAATTCCGCAAACGTCATTACCTTAATTGCGAATTTAAAGTAAGCGCATTAAACATCCACACACAAGCTAAAAAAGCCCATAAATGTACTAGAAATGAGCCTCTTGCACATGCGCAGATAGAGGAATGCTCTCTGGAACCATGGGAAAAGCAGGGAAATGCTCCCCAATGCACATTTGGTTATCACATTATGGTAAATTCAAAATTACCTTAATTGCGCATTTGCATTTCCTCCAAACAACCGAATTTCAAAAGATCGCGGTTAACACCAGTTTCTGTCCACTTTCTGTCCAGTTTCTGTGCGACGTCGTATGAAAACATGGGGCACTAATCCAGTTTCTGTTTGGGTTTTGTGTGGATTAACCAGCAGATTTGCCCCCGTGTGATAACGTCCGTACAGTTGGATTTCTCTTTAATAGGAAGGAAAATCAGTGGGCATTTCCATTGTGGCTGAAGGCAAGATGCCACCTTCAGAACAGGAAAGAAAGTTGATGGAAGTTCCTGTTCTTGGGAAGTGAAGGCAAGAAGCTGTCCTTAAAATATCTAAGTAGCTAACAGACTCTCAGATTAACATGTAGTAGTCTTCCTCTCCAGAGAGCCATCTCCTGGTGTGCATCATACTTCCTTCTTACTAATAGCCAATTTGGGAGTGATTTGAATCATTTATGGCGGAACGGCCATCTTGCAAAGGCAACTGAGGGAATAAACAATCTCATAGACAATTCTCTGCATCTGGATTGTTGACCTTAGCAACAGAGGTCTGCTGCAGTCAACAATCTGGCTGGTAAATCCCAACTAAGCTTTGATCATTAGTCCTCCCAAGCTCCACACACACAAAAAAAGAGCCCCTTTTGGGGGCAGTGTGAGATAAGGTGCTTCCAGACTGGCATTTATTACTCTGCTGCTGTGAATTGCATGCAAACTGGCATTTGAGTTTCCTTTTTAAGTTTGCATGATAAACACATTTAAAAGTGGCACCATTATATAACTACAATGTGTCACATCTTTGGATGAATATGTCAAATGGATGGGGAAATAATTCTATGGATATTGTTCTACTGTTCCATTATTTTCTTTAACAAAAAAACAAAAAAAACAAAAACACAACAAATTAAGATATTTTGTGATGGGGGGGGGAACAAATTAATCCAAAGCTCAGGGGAAACACAGGAAGACACAGATTTGATGAGAATATTTAAGCTGACATCCCATAAAAAGTGAATTAATAAATCATAGGCTGTTCCCCCAATAAATGCCTGCTGTGGAAAAGGCACTGTCCAGTTTCTCTCACCCCAGTGTAAGTTCCTGGAAAGCAGAAGCAACTCCTGCAAAGTTTTCTACACTGCTGGCCTGCTGCTGGGGAACAGTACCAAATGGCTGCTCTCCCAAGAGCCATCAGTCAGAACTTGGAAGAAGTATCCTTTTGAAAGAGACTCCAACTCCCAGAATCTCTCAACTGACATTGATGCTGTCTATGTTGACTGGGAGAAGTTTGAGAGCTGTAGCTTAAAGATGCAACATTTCCAAGTTTATCAGATGGAGAGTCTCCATCAGCCTGAAGTGAATTTTGAATTTTGATCCTCTCCTCTAGGGTATTAGGAGGAGTACCGGTAGCTAATACTCCAGAGGAGACGATCAAAATTCAAAATGACCACAATAGATTAGAAAGCTGGGCCAAAACTAACAACATGAACTTCAGCAGGGAGAAATGTAAAACACTACACTTAGGCAGAAAAAAAATGAAATGCAAAGATATAGGATGGGGGACAACTGGCTTAACAAGACTACATGTGAAAGGGATCTAGGCGTCCTAGTAGACCACAAGTTGAAGGTGAGTCAACAGTGCGATGCAGCAGCTAAAAAGGCCAATGCAATTCTAGGCTGCATCAATAGAAGTATAACGTCTAGATCAAGGGAAGTAATAGGGCCACTCTATTCTGCTTTGGTTAGACCTCAACTGGAGTACTATGTCCAGTTCTGGGCACCACTATTCAAAAAGGATGTTGACAAGCTGGAGTGTGTCCAAAGGAGGGTGACCAAAATGGTGAAGGGTCTGGAAACCATGCCTTATGAGGAGAGACTATGGGCCTTTGCAGACTGCCAAAAATAGTTTATTAAATAAACTGTAGTTTATTGTGGCACCAGAGCTCTCTGACAGAGAA
>CM034703.1:210208435-210219767 GCA_020142125.1 Phrynosoma platyrhinos
CCCCCCCCCCACCCAGCCTGCAAGTCAAGCTCATTTTGCAGGAGCACCAAAACAAGAAAATTAGCTCTCTTTTCTATTTGGGGATTATCTGTAGCATAACAGAGTTGATAACTGTTTTGGCTAGTGGGGCAAGGGAGGAAGAGAAAGATGACCAGGCATGAAAAACAGAGAGGTTGTTTTGGCCATTAAATTGAACAAGAAACTTGGTGCCTTCCAGATGTTTTCAATTAAAACTCCCAGGAACCCCAGTTAGTATGGCCAGTGCTTAGGGATTGTGGGAGGTGTAGTGTAAATCATCTGGAAGGCCCCAGGTTGCTTACCTGTCTGAGGAAATCTGACCCTTACAAAAGAAGAGCACTATTGCACCAAGCCAAAGCCCTACATAGTTTGGATGCAGGCTACCTACAGGATTCACTCTTCCCATATAATCTACCCCATACACTCATATCCTTTAGGGACATTTACTCCAGTAAGCCAGGACTAGGTTGGCAACTGTCACCCAGAGGTCTTTTTCTTCAGCCATCCCTAAACTGTGGAATGACCTGCCTGAAGAGATACAATAGCTGAATGTGCTGTCTGAATTTAAAACAGCATTAAAACCTGGTCTCTTCTAACGTGGTTGGACTGGATGGCCATTCACAGAGCCAACAGTGAGGGATAGTAGGAGCTGCAATTCAACACCATCTGAAGGATCACGACTTGCCAGATGATTTTTAAATTGTGAATTATAAATTATGAATTTTAAATTTTGGAATTATTTATTATGCATGGTTTTTTTTTCTTTTAAATTGATGTGCATTCTTAACAGATGTCTTTTTAACTGAGGTTGTTCTTCCCCACCTTGATCCAAAGGAAGAGGCGGTTAACAAATAAAAATCACTATTATATTATGATCTAGACCAGCAGCCTGTTCTCCACAGTGGTCAATGCCTTTGGATGCCTGCAAAGACAAGAGAACCACAGCCCTTTCCTGTGGCTGTTTCCCTGCAACTGGTAGTCAAAGGCATGATCCTGCAGGTAGCATAAATCCATCAGGACTAGTGGCCATTGACCCTGAAGATGAGCAGAATTAAACAGATCTTAGAACAAATATTTGTAAGCCCCTTGGATAGAAGACAGGTGGGACATAAATTAAACTGAATGAATGAATGCCAATCAAAGCAGTGGTCCCTGGACCAGTGCCAGCCCCTGAGCCATTAGCTGTGGTCCCTGCAGAGTTTCCAGGAAAGCAAGAAACAATTGTACACAAGAAGAACGAATATGGTGCTGGTTCCTGGCACACTGGAGAAAAATAATTTTCATCCCATTACCTCAGATATAGCTTGAGAAGCCCTTGTCTAGAATCTACATGTTTCCACTGTGCCAGGTGATGGGACAATGTGTGGCTTTCCAGATGTGGTTGACTGGATGGCCATTCACAGAGCCAACAGTGAGGGATGGTAGGAGCTGCAATCCAACACCATCTGAAGGATCACAACTTGCATCTCCCCAATCATTATGGAAAAGCAGCTCGCAGGGATAAAGCGCTGATGGTAGCCGGAGTAACTGAAGAAAAAGCAAGAGGGTATGCTATAATGCATATGGATGAATGATGTCCATGCATTAAGGGTACTAGAAGAGCTGCTGCTGCAGTGGATGTGCATATGCACATATGCATGCACACGTAAGCACATGTGTGCCACTGAAAAAGGAGCTGCTCCTGGGGGAAAGCAGGTGGACAGACAGCCCTCCCCTAGCTCACCTGGTTTTTGCACCAGAGGGATGCTCCCGGTGGCAAGTGTTCTGCTCCCCAGCTCAGAGGAGGGGATGGGGAGTGCTGCTGCTGGGAATGTACCCTGGAGGCCTTCCCCAGACAACCACAATCTCATTATTAAAGCACTCAATGGCAACTACCCAGCCATTATCACTAATGGGGTCACAAAGGATTGTGGGTTCTCTTGATGGTAAAGGGGGAGGGGGTAAAGCTGGAGTTCATTTGCAGCTGGAAGGAACATCCTTGCACAGGTTGTGTGAAGCCAGAGCTTCAACAGCCAAAGTTTCCCACCTAATAATACCTGAGCTTGCTCAAGCCAATTTATTCTGGCATCGCTGGGACTTCCTCTAGCTCTGCAGTGTAGAAGGAATTTCAGGATGTATAGTCCATGTCTTCCATTTTGGAGCGCAGATCAGGGTAGGTTAAGTTACAGGATTCTGCAGGAGCTAAAATGTAGCTTTGGCAAGCACTGGAGCTAAATCTAACGGTTTGTCTAATTAAATCAATTGGGTTTACATAGAAGTTGACTTACTATTCAGCAGTTGATTCACTGGGTCTGCTGTGGATGAAACGAACAGTTCACTTGATTTGTGTAGAATGTTTCTCAGTCATCCAGTTTCTCAGTCATGCCCACAAGATAAACTTGGATTAAAACTCCCAGACTCTGAAATCAACAGACTAGGAGCTATAGTCCAAGGATGAGCAATTTATGACCTTTCAGATGATACTGAAATGCAGTATCCATCAGTCTTCACCACTGGTTATGCTGACTAAGGTTTATGCAACTTACAGCTCAGCATCATCTGGACAATCACATTTTTTCCCCTGCTGTAGTCCAATACATCTGGAGGACAGCAGCTGGAGGAAGCCAATTCTAAGGGGAGGATAAATTGAGGTATCACTAGGGGGTGCAAGATGTGGACTGCATTGAGTGATGCCTCAGAGGTGGATGGACACCTGATGAAGTGGTTGCTCATCATCCGTACCAAGACTCCCCATGGCCACCTCCTTCCACCAGCCAGGGTCCCTCTGACATCCACTGGCTGCGGCTACAGGTAGAGGTGGGATGCTACCATGACCCAGCAACCCTTTCTAGGTCTGGCTGGGCTGGAAAGGGAGGTGCCAATGGTGCTACAGACTACCATGGCCATCCCTTCACCATCACCTCCCTTTCCTGCTAGACCAGCAGCCCTGCTAGACTCGGAAAGGGTTGCCAGGTGGCAGTAGCACTCCACACCTACCAGCAGCCACTAGTGGGAAGGGGCAGCCTTCTGGGTCTGGCACAGCTGCTGGCCAGGTGGGAAAGGGAGACCTTCTGGTTCTTCTGAACTTCCGGAAGGGGCTGCCTTCTGGCTCAGGCAGGTATGATGGCTGGGTGGGAAAGGGAGAAGATAACAGCAGGGGCAACCATGGACTCCTTTCCTTCTTTTCCTTTTCCTGCCAGGCCAATAGCCCTGCCAGAACCAGACATGGCTGCCAGGTGACAGCAGCACCCCATCCCCAACACAGTAGAAATGACTTGGCTGGCAGAGAGGGGTGGCTAGTGCGTGTGCCCGACAGCCTGGAGGTGACAGTATGAGTTACTGCACTGGGGTGACGCCAACCCTAATGCACAGAAGAGTCCTGCCTTGATTGCCCAACTGTTCCTCACACTGCCATCTCTCTCCACTAAACAGTCCTGTTGTTCTGCTAAGATTCAAATTTCACTGTATAGCTGCACTCCAAAGGAAGGTGTGGTAGTTCTGGCAGTGAGTGAGAGATATGTAGGCATCCAGCAGCATCAAACCTAGTCACCTATGCTTGGTTGAAGACAATGGGCAATTCCATCCATTCCAATGGTAACTCAGTCCTTATTGCTGGCTCTGTTCCCATAAGCACAGGGGAGGGGGGGGCTCGTTTTAAGCCCTGCTTGTTCTCATGTTGTTATTTACCCTACCTTGCAGCTTTATTTTATGCTCTTGCCATCCATAAAGCCATTCAAGAGTGGAACAGGAGAAAAGAGGAAGCACTGGAGTGTCCTAGCTACTTAGTACTTCCTGTCTCCATTCTCCTTGTCTCTCATAAATGAGCAACAAGTCAGGCTATGTCATGAACAGAAGGAAGGCTACCAATTATTCCCTTTCTCTCCAGCTCACATATGAAAAGACATCTCTCTCTGAAATCTTGTCAAGCTATTGCCTGCTGGTGGGCATCTGGCATAGAAGATTCTATTCCTGGCTGTAACCTTCTGCCCCACCATTTGTATTTCTGCTCCCATGAGGGGCTCTGGGTGTTAGATGTGTTCTGTTTACTGGGAATGTGGATTAAGTGTTCATCATCATCATAGACCAGGAGGAAATATTTGTTTCATTAAATATTTATATCCTATAATATATCAGGGATCTCACGGCAGCACACAATTTAAACAGCTTTACACAATTTAAAATAAAGAACAATGCAAAGAGACTGCAAGCATATTTAACCAATTAACAGGTTTTAAAAAGGTTAAGAGGTTAAAGCAATCTAAAAGCATATGTATGAACAATCTGGATAAAATAATTAGATCTGAAAGGTTTTTGTGGGATTTTTGGGCTGTGAGGCCATGTTCTAGAAGAATGTATTCCCGACGTTTCGCCTGCATCTGTGGCTGGCATCTTCAGAGGAAGATGCTAAGTACTGTACTTTCTCTGAAGATGCCAGCTACAGATGCAGGTGAAACGTCAGGAATGGTCTCTCTAGGAATCTTTAGGTCCTCTAGCACAAATTTATGGTCAACATCCACTGGAACTTGAACACAGAATTGTGCTGGAGGACCTACAAAAGTGTTCTCTATAAGAATCTCTATTCAACTTCTGGCAAAAGTTGGCCATAGAGTCACACTAAAGGACTTAGAGATTCCTAGGGATAACATATTAAGCAAATATGTGAATAATCAAATCCACAAAGATCAAGGCTGCAAATGTGGATGGCCACTTGTACTGTGTTATGGTTGTTCTGCTCCTATCAGGAGGGCCAGTTCCAGGAAGCAGCACTGGGGAATTCATGTTCAGCCTGATGGCCGTTATGATGTGGGGTGCCATAGGGTGACCCTACCCTTCCTCCATGCTTCTCAGTATCTGTATGAAGGCACTGTTAGGCATTTGGGGGCTGGGTGACATCAGTATGCAGAAGAAACTCATCTCTACCTCTCCTTGTTGTCAGAGTCAGCTAAGGCTGTGAAAGTGCTGGACCAGTGCACTACCACCACCACATACACAATGGACCAGATGTTGCACTGGGCATTGGAATGAATTCCCTCTGTAGTGCATGGCCAGCCCAAGAAATTTTGGTGATGGTGGTGGTAGCCGCAGTTTCAATTGTTATATTTCAATTGTACATAACTTGTACAAATGACACTTGAATAATTCTGCCTTATCACATGCGTTAAATTTCCTTTTATTATTGGTTAGCTGAAGACTGTCAGTTTAATAAACTAAATTTGTTTAGAAAATGCAATAACATAACCAATTGGCCTGAAGCCAAACTGAAATGAATGCAGAAAATCTCTTTCTTCCATGAATATCTGAAGTTGCCCCAGCTACCACATTTCCAAGCACCTTGCCCAAGAAGGAGATGTTAGTGATGGGGTGGTAATTCTCATATACCTCTGGGTCCTGGGAGGTCCTTTTCAGAGAAGGGCACACTACAGATGCTTTTAAAGCAGCAGCCATCTCCCTCTCACTGAATGAGGTATTAACTACCCTCTGGACCCACCAAATCAGTCCTGCTTTACTAAGATATTCTCAACCAAGATGGGCAAACATCAAGTTCATACAGGTGGTAGTTCAATCAGTTAAAAAGGAATGGCCTGAGTTCCCCATAGTATCAACTGTCAAACTGGTTTAGCACTGTGAGAGTGGGGAGGAAAGGGAGGGGGATAATCAATTATAGGACCCTGTTTCAGTTATGTAAACTAAGCTAATGTTGGTTAAATATTTTGTTTTATAATCTGTGTTTTGTGGTTGTAAATTGGTTATGTTATTGCATTTTCTAAACAAATTTAGTTTATTAAACTGACAGTCTTCAGCTAACCAATAATAAAGGGAAATTTAACGCATGTTCCTGGTTCCATGTGTATGTGTGTGTCTTCAAGTCACCTGTTGTCTTAGGGTGACTCCATGAATTTCATAGGATTTTCTTAGGCATGGAATGCTCAGAGGTGGCTTTGCCAGGTCCTTACTCTAAAATACAGCCTACAGCAGTTGGCATTCATTGGTAATCTCTCATCCAAGTACTAACCAGGGCTGACCCTGCTTAGCTTCCAAGATCAGATAGCATCTGATGCCTTTAGCTTATTTAGGCTCATCTCCTGGTTCCATAGGAGCCATAACAGAACTACACACCCATGTGGACCTTTCTCCAGGAGAGTAAAGAAGGGCTGTACTTGTGGATGGAGGCCTTCGTAAACCCACTTGCCTCAGTAATGCAAAGCTGTGAGAAGTTGTCAAGCCATTGAGTAACCCTCTCAGAGAACATAACGTCTCCTTTCCACCACCCTGCGTATTTCATAACGTCCTGGTTGAGTGAGAACCCTTACCGGCAATTATGTCTGTACTTGGCTCATCACAGTTTCTTCGCATAAAAATAGGTCTCCTGCCTGGATAGAAGCAAGGTGCTGGATGAATCCTGCTTGTCACATTGGCTGTGAGACAAACTCTGACATCTGTCTTTGTGTATATCCAG
This sequence comes from Phrynosoma platyrhinos, assembly GCA_020142125.1. NCBI lineage: Eukaryota > Metazoa > Chordata > Lepidosauria > Squamata > Phrynosomatidae > Phrynosoma > Phrynosoma platyrhinos. The sequence goes on from CM034703.1 coordinate 210,214,890, forward strand.
GATGTATTTGGCAGAAAAGTCTGACTTCCCTGAAAGAGAGGACCTTTGCCCCTCTACCCAAGTCATAACCTGAGGTCTAAACCTAAGGAAGATACTGAGGGAAGCTGTGATTTGGGACAGGCTGACAGAAAACGGACTCTGATGAAGAGACACAAAAGGGAACTACTTACGGTACCTAAGAGCAAGAGAGGCATCAAAGAGTAGGAACCTGTTGAGCTTTGTCATAAGGTGTCCATCATAACTTCATTGGCTGGTTGAAGGCCCTGGTAGTCATCAGCACCAGTGTAAACATAGTCTTTAGGTCTCCACCCCATCCCTCTGCATTCTTGTGTTTTGAAATCCAGGGGGGTCCAAGGGCCCATCCACATTACACAAATACATATAGTGCTATTATTCATTCACTGCTATGGTTCAAGTCTACGGAAATCTGGGTCTTGTAATTTGGTCAGAGGAAAAGCTCTCAGAATGAGGATTCCAAAGACGTCTCCCTCCATTACTAATCCATAGGATGGATACAGAGGGACACAAACACACACACTACCACCCTTCTCTTTCATTGCATGGCCAGTTGCAGGGAAACCATCAGTTGTGCATTATAAAGCAGCAACACAAGTTCCAAAAGACTCCTAGGTTACAATTAAGGATTTTTGATTTGGTACAGGAGGATAAGGAATAAGGAGGAGTTTTGCAGTTTTTGTTGCTCCTAAAAATCCTTTTTGCAGAGAACGGGGTAAATAAGCTGGAATGGAAAATGCTAGAACAGGCCATTTTTGAAAAAGATTGCTACCAGAAGCATTGGGCTGTATTGGATGCATTTGAGAAGAATATTTTAGAACTGAAATGCCTCATATATTATCATTTTATTAACTACATAATGCCTTGAAAATAAAACGACCTGGAATGGCAACTTCTGAGTAACTCAGACCAAATGAATTCACCCATAACACACAACTAGAAGAAAGTGTTGCCACAAGTTTTTAAAAAATACCACAAAACCCACATCCTGGTGCTTGTTCAGGGCAAAAAAGAACACATTCCAGAAAACAGTCCCAAACATCACCTTCCATCTCTTTGGCTGGCCACAACAGCCGACTACAGCAGTCACATAGAACTATATAATAGTGATACAACAAACTAAAAAGCTGCCACAGAAACCTCATGGTGGAGACCGTTCTAGGACATTTTCTGAGAATGTGGAATTTGGGCCTGGAAAAAATAATAGTATGCAATTTCTGTGAAGGATTTCCCCCCCCCGTTTTACATCGATCTCATCCAGTCATATTCAAGGACAACTGGAATCTTGTAGCGCCTTTGAGACTAATTGGGAGAAAGATATTTATTAAGGTTACATAGATGTGGATGCATCTTGTCCACATTGCAGAAATAAAGCAGTTTGACACCACTTTAACCACCCTCGATCAATGCTGTGGCATTCTGAGATGTGTAGTTTTGTGGGATATTTAGCCTTCCCTGTCAGAGAGCTCTGGTGCTCAATCAAACTACAAACCCCAGAATTCCATAACATTGAACCATGGAAGTTAAAGTGGTGTCAAACTCCTTTATTTCTGCAGTGTGGCAGCACTCTGTGCCTACCAATGCTCAAAGGTGCTATAAGTTCCTATCTAGTCACATATGATTCCTGCACTTGGTTGGTGTGGCTAGCTGGAAAGTTTGCATAAGAATTTTTCTGGAATAAAGAGGGGTTTTTGGTGCTCAGAACAGGTATTGACATTTGGCTTCAGCAAATATTTTTTGTTTTGTACTGCTTTGCTTTGCTTTATGTCATTACTTCCAGTTAGTTATGTGTGACATAAAGTGAGCCAGAAATGTAGTGTTCTTGGCTGGAACTGTTTCTGGAATAAGGAATTTTGCCTTAAACAGGTACTGGCATTTTGTTTCTGTTGTATCTTGGGAGTTTCTTTGTTTGTTTGTTTTCCTTTTTCAATTTGTTCAATCTGTTCATGAGAAAATAGTGAATTTGGTTGGCTTCTTCTTGTTGTTGTGTGCCATTAAGTCATTCCTGACTTAGGGAGACCCTAAAGCGAACCTATCACAGGGGTTTCTTGGCCAGATTTGTTCAAAGGGGGTTTGCCTTGCCTTCTTCTGAGGCTGAGAGAGTGTGATTTGCCCAAGATTACCCAGTGAGTTTCCATGGCTGAGCAGGAATTCGAATCCTGGTCCACAGAGTCAGAATCCAGCACTCAAACACCATACTGTAGGTCAAAGGTAGGCAACCTTTTTGAACCGGGGGCCGGGTTCCTGTCCCTCAGACAATTGGGGGCCCGAAGCACCAAAAATAAATAAATAAATAAATAAATAAATAAATAAATATTAAAAATAAAAATACATTTTTTAAAAAATAAAAAAATATATGCATGCACACTCTCTCAGCCCCAGAAAAGCCATGGCAAAACCCATGTGGAGATTTTGCCAAGAAAACCCCACGAACAAGTAATAACAACAATAATCAATAACATAGCGGGCGGCGACGGTGCCTGGGGCCGGTCCAAAGGCCTCGGAGGGCCACATCCGGCCCCTGGGCCTTAGGTTGCCTACCCCTGCTGTAGGTACACTTTCACTGTAGAAATAATGCAGTTTGACACCACTTTAAGTGCTGTAACCTATGGACTTTTAAGATTCGTAGTTTTACAAGGTCTTTAGCCGTCTCTGCCAGAGACTGCTAGGCTGTCACAAAACTACAAATCCCAGGATCCTGTAAGAGGGAGCCATGGCAGTTAAAGCGGTGTCAAACTGCCTTATTTCTTCAATGTATATGCACCTGGGCGCCTCACGTCATGTTGGCTCTCAGTTGGTTGGCATGCTGGCAAGACATGGGGTATTGAGGTTTATTTTCCAAAACACAGATTTTATTTTGCCCAGAATGGATGGTGGTTTGTTGGTTGGTTTTTGGCTTGTTGCATTGCTCCCTTCAAACTACCTCTGCCTGGTTAATTTGGCAGGTGCCACTAGCTAGAAAAGGGATGTTTTCTTGGAGATGTGGTTTTTGTGGCTGTTTTGGGGCTTGCAGCATCCCTCCCTTCTATAGACATGTGTGTTTGGTGAATGTGGCTGGATAGTCTGTCCTTGATGGTTTTTAGGCATTTGAATCCTGTCTCTGCCATGGAAACCCATTGGGCTTCATGAGCAAGTCACATACTCTCAGCCAGAGTTACTCGAGGTCCTCCTTTTCCAGGACATGCCCTACATTTCAGCCTTCTGTCCAGGAGAACTTTCCAAATGTCCTGCATTCTGAGCACGACTAAGAAGCATGAATTGACAATTCGATGACTGCTTTCTCGCTTTTATTTTGGAATGCCATCCATTTCTCTTGAATGTCCTCCATGTTGTGGTGCCTTGTCCTCCTTTGCAATTAAGGCATCTGGTCACCCTGCCTAATCACAAAGGAGGACAAGGCACCGCAAAATGGAGGACATCAAAGAAAAATGGAGGACATGACCAAACAAAAGCTAAAACAAAACAAAAATCTCACTCATATAAATATAAAATTACCGGTATGCTTCCTAGTCCTGCTCAAAATGGAGGACATTTTGGAATTCCTCCTGGATGCAAGATTGAAAAGTAGGACATGTCTGGAAAAGGAGGATGTCTAGCCACCCTAGGTAAGATGCTTGAATCTGTGAATAAATCATAATTCCCATATATCACTGGTTGTGATGTAATAGTTGTGATGTCCTAACACCATTAAAATTCTGCTTTTCAATTACAGTATCATACGCACAGACTAAAGGTGTTTACATATACCTAGCTTCATGTGCTTAAAGTCAACATTTGGCAAAATGTGATGTTTTAAAAGAAAATTTTGTAATTAATTTTTTAAATTATTTATTTATTTATTGAAATTTGAATTTTAAAAAATTAAAAATATTATTTTTAAAATTGAAATTTAAAGACTTGGTAACATGAAACGTTTTAAAAGATTTTTATTAAAAACATTAAAAATTAAAATTGAAATTAAAAAAATTGGTAATGTTTTTTTAAAAAAATTTAAAATGCTGAAATTGAAATTTTATAATCGGTAAAATGTAACGTTTTTAAATATTTTTATTTAATTTTTTTAAAATTGAAATTGACATTTAAAAAATTGGTAATGTAATGTTTTTAAAGGAATTTTTTAAAAAAAATTAAAAAAATGTTGAAATTGAAATTTAAAAATTTGGCAACGTGTAACATTTTAAAAGATGTTTTATTTAATGAAATTTTTTTTTAATTAAAACATTAAAATTAAATTTAAAAAATTGGTAAAATGTAACCATTATAGAAGATTTGGTTTTGAAAATATTATTATTATTATTATTATTATTATTATTATTATTAATTTTTTTGAAAAAATCTTGTATAATGGTTACATTTTACCAATTTTTTAAATTTAAATTTAATTTTTTAATTTTTTAAAAAAATTAAATAAAACATCTTTTAAAATGTTACACGTTACCAAATTTTAAAACAATAACAATAACAATTATTATTATTATTATTATTATTATTATTATTATTATTATTATTATTATTATTATTATTATTATTATTATTATTATTATTATTATTATTTGAAATTTGAAATTTGAAATTATTTGAAAATTTAATGGAGGAAGCAAAGCAACCAAGCAACCCTGGAGCCTCTCCTTCCTCTTCAGCCTTTTAATAATGTAACACAGGGCCTCTTTCTGCCCAAAGGCAGGTGTTTGGGGAGCATTGTGACGCCACTGGCGTTACCCCATTGTGACGCCACTGGCCCCAGCCTCTCTCCACAGGGCTCCCTTCCAGTGGGGGATCCAGTCCGGCTCTTCCTTTGGCGAGCGCGGCTCAGGGCGCCCTCTAGCGTCGGCAGGGAGGCCCGGCCTATTATATATATATATA
>CM034703.1:210229956-210247058 GCA_020142125.1 Phrynosoma platyrhinos
TAAGATCCAACTGCATGGTTGTGTGTGGAGGAATTTGCTACTCCTCCACTTCCAAGTTTTTAGGGTCATGGGGTGGGGGCCATAGGATGCTACGGGGCTCCTGGAGAAGTACTAGCCTCTCACCACAGGCCCTTCCCTCTTCTGTTCCCAGGTCTTTGTCATTTTATCTGTGAGCAACTCCCATGGAAACCTGAATTATGATCAGCTGCTGTTTCTCGGGGTGCGCCTGGCCTCCTGGAACCAGATCCTGGACCCCTGGGTGTATATCCTGCTGCGGCGTGCCGTGCTGCGCAAGCTACTTACTCTGTTTCTGCGTCGCCCTGCTGCCAAGGGACTCCGCTTTGACCGCTGGGAGGCCAGCTCCTTCCAAAGCTCAGAGCGCAGTGTTGCTGCTGGCCGCATCTAGTATTCGCTGGGCTGCCAAAGACCATGCGAGGAGCACTTTGCCCTCTGGGGCCTTCCTGGCATTCCTGCAGAACAGTCTCCCTGAGATTCAGCATCCTGGGCCCTTGGCTGGTGGTGCTGCAGCATGGGGACACAATATTGTTATGGATATCTGTTTACCTCATCACAAGAACAGTGATCTTAGGGCCCAGGACGGTGGGAGCAAATCATGCTGTCTGCTGAATTGGGACTTTCCTGTGAATGAGAGGCACTGAACATATTGAGGTGACTTGCTAAGGAACGCTACATTCCTTTTGTAGGGAGAGGCCACTACTAGGTGGTGGCAGAGGACATGTTTTGATATCAAAAGGTCCTAGTTCAATTCTTTGCACACACACACACACACAAGTTAAGCAGGGCTAGGAAGGAGAACCATTTCAAGTCCTGAAAAGCCAGCTATACAAAAAAGGAGCTCATTCTTGGCTGGATAAACCAATGATAATGATTCAGTGCAAAGCAGTGCATTTTCTAGCATTGATGGGTAGAAGCACCATGATTCAGTACATACTAAATGCATGCAGTGCTTCCTGGTACAAGCTTGCAGTCTTGCTGGAGATCTTGATGGTTATTAGTGCCATGGTCTAAAGTAGCAGGATGGTGGTCGAGAGCAGGATGCCATCTGACTCCCTCGTAGGGTTCAACTGCAACCTTTCCAGAGAGCGAGCATCCCTTGTGGTTTGGTTCCAAGGCAAGGAGATAGCTATGATGACTCCGAGGATCCTTCCTTGTATTACTTGGTTCAGGCAGTTCACCTTCCAGCTCCAGGTGATGGGACATTTTGAGCATTCTGTTGTATCTGTTCCCATGCAATGATTGATCACACAGAGCTTATCAAATCTTTTCCACATCTTAGTTGAGGGGCTGCTGGGTTTCTGTGCTCTGCATGGAAAGCCTGGCATACCACTTTGCAGCCTTTCCTCTGCAGCAGAGGCAATTTGATCCAAGATGTGTCTTTGTACTGCCCTCTTTCACATCTGTGACAGGTGCTATGTAAGATCTGTTAGTGAGGACAGCACTAGGGCACATGAGTGATGGTTCAGGGTGGCATTTACTGAGATGTAAGTGTGGGCATTCCAGGAAGCTCCTGCTTAAATTTGGTGGGTGGTGAAGAGGGGTGGAAATGTGCTCTCCAATAATACCTAGAGAGCACCTCCCACACCCAAAGGGTTTGGTCTGTGCAGAAAATGGTTTCCAAACTTGTGGTGGATTCTTGTGCCACTGCTCTTTACCATGGTGGTAAACAGTGCTGAGTTTCCAGTAAATCCACAGTGGGAGAAAGGCTATCGAGCCTGGCATGTATTTCACTCAGATGGAGCACAGCTGAGAATAGACCATTGTGGTGCCTTTGGATGCTGCCAGATTCCATACTCTGGGATGCTGTTGACTGGCTCCTGGGCATTTGTGCTGTGCTCAAAGAGCTAGTGGGAATGCTCTGGAGAGGACAGCTCTGCAGGGCCCATGGAATGGGAGAACTGGGCTTGGGGTATCCCAGTACTCTGGCCAATGAGAGTTGTGCACTAGCGCTGGGCGCTCTGCAATAAAGCAAATATGAAGAGTATCCTGGCTGATTATGCTTGATTTGTTTTTGTGTCACTGACTTGGACCCAGCTCTGCTCTGGGAGAGAGGTCCAACAGCAAAACCTTAACACAAAGCAGGTGGAGTGTAAGGCTCCACCTGTGCAGTTCTATCGCCACCTCCTAATCTGGTCCCCCCATACACAAGGTATATGAGGGTATTGCCTAGCCCTCTGCATCATGTCCAAAACTTCCCAAAGCTGTCAAGCCCTGTTAGGGGCTGTCACTACCAGTAAGATGGGGAAGGAGCAGGGAAAATTTAGACATTGACAAACTAGCTCATCTTGGCTCAGAGGGGGAAGGAAATGGGAGTGCACTGTCGTCCCTTCACCTTGGGGCTACAACTTCTGAACTGCCCCCCTGTTCTCTGCCTGTAAGCAGGAGTAGCTGCTGGTAGTAGGGGAGGGGGCTTTGGATACTATGTTAGAGAACAGTTCCTTGCATTCCATCCAAAAAGAGACACATGTGTAAGCCACATTTACACACTTGCATGCCACCAACACTAGATTCTGGTATCATCATCCTCATCCCAGACAGAAGAGAATGGGTGGGGGTGAAAGCCCTGTGGTCCATCCCTCATGGTTCATACATTGTGACTGACTCTGAAGCCACATCCCATGGTTGTGCTCCTCCCCAGATCAGCACAATGCAGTTGAGGCATAGACTCTTTGGCACTTTTTATTACATGGATTCCTCCCAGTACAATCAACATGCATGGTGTCAGCTTATTAGACATTCAAAAGTCTCTCATCACCTGACAACACAAACTGGAATCCACTGGCTAATGATGGGGGCTGTGGAAGCTAACTTAGCAGTGTGAAAAGAAGGGCTAATCAGTTGGGTGGGGAGGAAACAGGTCTTGCTGGGAGAGGGTGGATCCTCTTGACTAGACTGGGGGCAACCCATAGGCAAATATACTGTAAGGAACAGGAATTAGTGTGGGATAGAATTCAGAAGCATAGCCATGTTAGTTTGGAACAGGGGTAGGCAACCTTTCCTCTTTAAGGACCGAGGGACTTCAGCTCCCAGAATCCCAGGAGCTATTGGCCAACATGGCTGAGGCTTCTGGGAGCTGAAGTCCCTCGGCCCTTAAAGGGGAAAGGTTGCCTACCCCTGGTTTGGAATAACAATATGGAAAGGGATCTTGTAGCGCCTTTGAGATTAGCTGCAAAAGAAGTTGTAGCAGAAGCTTTTATAGACTTGGTCTATTGATTCCATGCATCTGAGAAAGTAGACCCAAATATACAAAAGCTAATGCTACAACTTCTTTTGCACAGTCTCAAAGGTGCTGTAAGATCCCTTTGCATAGTGTGGGATAGTTTGACATGAGATGATGGTGTGTGTGTGTGTGTGTGTGTGATAAATGGACAGATTTGCATGCTATTTCTGATTTTTTTGAGAAGCATCTAGCTGGATTGTTGCTGAAAGAATGCTTTGATCTAATCCAGCGTTACAACTCTGTTTGGCGACGGAGGCTTTCCACCAGCTGCTCAGGGTTTTGGTTCACCCTGGTGGCTGCCATGAGTACTACCTTAACATCAAATAAGCAAAAGTGCTGGAAAAGCTAAAAGCTTCCTGCAGCGGCCAAGCCAAGAGGAAACCATTGGAGGAAGCACCAGGCCTTGCTTGTCAAAAATAGTATCTCAGTTGAAATGTGACAAGGGTGTGCTCAGGGTGTTGGCCTTAAGCACCAGTTCTTATATCAAAGAGCACAAGAACTATGAACATACAGGGCTAAGAGCTCCAGCAAAAGTTAGACAGTGTTTCTTGCTCCATCAGTTGTAGAGATCATCATCACCCTCCTCTTGGAAGAGGTTTCCTTGGCCGCTGCCGCCGCCACCACCACCACCACCACCACCACTGCTTTGCTTTCGAGATGGGAATCTGTGGGGAGAAAGAGAACAGCATTAGTTCTCAGTGGGAGAATGCTGGACTGTTTCTTCTGTTCAATGAATGTGGGCCATGATCCAGTTGTAGTCAGGGATAAACAAGATGTCAGCAGCCAACCGGTTGTGTGTACATTTGGACCAGAGACAGTAGCCAGGCCAGGCAACACAGGTAGCCTGCACTTTCACTCAGGACTACTTTCTGATATGCGTCCAGTGCACATTTGCTGCCTCCACAAAAACCGGTTCAGGCATGTGGGCAATTGGATTGGGACAACAGTGTTTTGAGAATGCTGTTTTACTGCTATTATTACTTTGAACCTCTCTCTCTTTTTGATGTTCGGGCTCTTGAGTGCCACTGCTTATCTCAAGGGTGGGCAAAGTGTAGCCTATGACTTACATGTGTCCCGTAGACCCCCCCAGGGGTCAAAATGTTTTTTTGTCAAAAAAAATCTGTCCCAAAATGTCCTCTGTGAGCTTGGGGAGCATTTTGCTCATGTTGCGGATTTTTGAAAAAGGCCTCTTCTGGGCCTAAAATGCTGGGCTTGGGGGTGGGTGTCAATGGTAAAAATGCCCTCTATCGACTTAGAGGGTATGGGGGAAACAAAAATATTAGATTTTGGTGATGGAGGGTGCTGCACTCCAAGGTCTCCTAGTCTCCCACAGTTACCCACCCCTGGTTTGTGTAAACAAAATGGCACCATCAATGCATAAGAGGGGAAGTATCAGCAGACTTTGCAATAAGTACAAAACAAACTTGGGGGAGAGAAACCTAGGAATGGGAAAGCTTCTAAAACAGCAAAATAAAGACTGAGCATAGTTGATGGATGCAGCATGTTGACTGAATATTCCCAGAAAAATGGGGAAAGGGAGATGGAGTGAAGTGGTTGGAATCATGAAAAGACATTCCCCATTTATTGCAGATTCTCCCCTCCCATTTTTGTTGTTTTATATGATTTTCTAAAACACTGATTTAGAACATTTTATAGCACTTTTGATTTTAAAGATCTCAAAATAGTCAATAAAATGACCAACTAAATATAGTAAAATAGCAGACCATTACAATGGCTGGAATCCTATTAGATATTTACAAATGTATAACCAAGAATTACGCATTTGTGACCATTTCATATTCGTGTTCCTACATATTCCCTTGCTTTTGGGTACATAAGTACCATGAAGGCCCCCCAATCGCCACTTACTGGTCAGAAGCCACTGTGATCAATTGGGGTCTAGGTCCCCTGTCATTTAGGAAGCAGTTGACTGACGTTCTCCCCCCCCCCCCTTGAAAGAGTGAGATCCACTGCAAGGGGGATAGTGATAAGGACCCTGTTTCTGCCTGTTGCAAAGGAGATTGTTTGCCTGAGCAGGTGGGAACATCAGTCAGACACTTCTCAAGCAACAGAGAACAGACTCTGTCAGTCATAATGGTTGCTGACTAGTAATGGAGGATGTGGGGGTCAGGCTGGGGTTTACTATGTAGCTACATAGCAACATAGTGCACAGGGGATTCTGGCCCACAAAATCCAATAAAAACAATTCAGGGCTAATTGGCAACAGTGAGCAAACTATATCTATGGCTGGTAGCAACATCCAGTTACAGTAGCACTCCTAATCACATTCCATCTGGTAGCAGAAACAATGGAAAAGCCCCTCCTCCATGATGCTATTGGATTTGCCTCACTAGGTACAATAAGCCCTATTTTATCTACCTTGAGAGCCCTGCTTGAGGTATGCATTTAATGAATAATAACATTTCCCCTCTTCTATAGAGACTTCTTAAATCTTGGTGGCAAGCTGGAATGAGAATCATGCAGTTAGATGTGGTTGGACTTCAGTTCCCATCAGCCCTAGTCAGCATACCGAATGATGAGGAATGCTGGGAGCTCCAATGCAACAACATCTGGAGGACTGCACTTTGCTCACCCCTGAGCTAGTGGTATCTTAGTATTTTTTGGATGTGAGCACTCACATAACTGCATCCCAAGAGTCAAGCAGACGTTTATCTCTTTGAAAAAGACAAGCCTTTCTACTGCATTAGCACTGGTGGAGAGAGAATACTAGGGTCTTCCAATAGTACCTAAAATTTCCAAAGCCACGGCTTTGCTGTAAAGTCTGGGCAAACATCTCATACTTGCGTATGTCATTATCACTGACTGAACGTCGTGCAAAGCGCATAGCTTCTTCAAAGTGATCACGACGGATCTCTGGCACAGGATCATAATCATCATCCTAATACAAAGGGCAGAAAAAATGCCATAAGGCTATGTCTTTGACAGCATCATAGCTCAATAAAAATGCAGTGCAATGGTCCTAAGATGGCTGATGACTGTAAAGGTTCTTGAAGCTAGTGCCAAGGGCCAAAGTGGGGCTTGAGACTGTGGCAAAGAATTTGGACAGACCCAGTTCCCATACCATAGGAGCATATTTAGCACATTGGCGTTCCCGCTCTGCCTTAATCTCCATCTCAATGGCCTCGCGGATGGCCAGCTTGCAGGCCCGCTGGCAGATTTCGGTGAGGTCAGCTCCTGAGAAGCCATGAGTGATCTTAGCTAGATAATTCAAGTCCACGTCCTGTTAGAGAAAGAGAGATGGGATACAAGAATAATGTTGCCAGCACAGAAAAAACATTTTCTCTTCAAAGAAACCCTTTCATGGAATGCATTCTTGGAAAGCACTTGGAAATGGAACCCAGGGGATGAGTTCAGAATTCAACCCCCCATTTTTACCACCACACCATTTCAAATTCCCTTCCTTAGTTTTGACCTTTAACTAGCATTAGTCCGGACCTTGGCAATAGGTGACTTTCGCAGGTTGGCTTGCAAGATAGCCACACGAGACTTCTCATCAGGCAATGGGATGTAGATGAGCTGATCCAGGCGCCCTGGACGGAGGATGGCTGGGTCAATGATGTCAGGTCTGTGGGTCAAAAAGACAAGAGTCAATTCTGTGGCTGTCATTCTAGAGTGCCAAGTGAAAATGTGGTTGGGTATTAAAGCCTTTGGTTTTATACAAATCTGCACATTGGCATAATTTCAAAGCATTTTAACTTTCAAAAAAGGTTTTACTCTCTCTTCATTTAACTTGTTAAACACATTAATATATTTTAATCTTCAAAAAATCTTTGAATTGTTTACACTGTTTTAAATTGGTCAAGGTCACTTTATTATACATTGCCTTGAGATCTTTATATAGGCAGTGGGATGCAAATATGTTTTAAAATTACTTAATTAATTCTAGGCTTGTTGGCCAGCAAGCAGCACACAGTTTCTCAGGTCTGCAGTAGCAGAGCCTGATTTATCTCATCCTTTCCCAACCAGGTGTCCTCCAGAGGTACTGAACTACAACTTGCACTAACTAGTATGATTATGTTGACTGGGGATGATAGGAACTGTAATCCAACATACCTTGAGAGCATTAGCTTAGAAAAGGTCAGTGTAGTCATCTTTAGAACTCTAGCCCTCAGGAGGCTCTTCCAAAAGAGACCAAGTTCCAGCTCTGTCCTTGGGACCACCAGAGTAAATGGGAACAGGGGCTTCTCTACACTGCTTAAAAATTCTTTAAACATGCCCACGCCCCCCAAATCTGGGGGGATAAGGCATTGTTGGGTTTTTAAACTCTGGAGTTCCCTCAGAGTTTGTGCCACCACTTTAATGTCTGGGACAGTTCCTGGCCCGAACAGTGAGGCTTTTCCTTTGATGGCTTGCAGCTGCATACTTTTAAGGTTAGACAAGGTGCCCAGACCACATGCTAGGAGCCTTGTATGTCTCAGAGTGACAGGACTGCCAGCAGAGCCAATGCTGCCAAGGGAGGAAGAAGTATAAACTTTACCATTCAGGCCAGGAACTGGCCCAGCAGATTTGAAGGTGACAGTGGTGGTGGTGGAGGCAGTGGTAGACCCAGGAAACTCCGCAGGGACAGTCAGGTAGTGTAGACAATCTACCCAATGTCTCTGCAGAGAAAAAGGTATGCAGGGCGGGTGTGGGTACACAAGGAGCAGGAGTACAGACTTTTGTCTCCAGTGCATACTAGCCCAGAATCCAGAATCCAGAATCCAGGGGCTGAATATATTGGTTGGTACAATTATATCTTTGTTTGTTTGGTTTTTTTTTTTTAATTGAAGTTATACCCCACCTTTCTCCCACGATGGGATCCAAGGGAGCTATATTTTTCCTTTTCCCACCTGAAGCTATGCCAATTGGCTAGCAATAATAAAGTACACATTAAGAACATCTCAGTTAAATGTAACATGAAAACAAGTTGAAAATATACCCCCCCAAAAAACCCCACAATGCTAAATGGTATAGCCCGTACCTAACCAGTTGGACTTCCTTCGGCTGCAGACCAAATTATATGGCAAAGGCATCACTCAAGAAAAATGTCTTCGCCTGCTTGACAAAAGGACAGAACCTGAGAGCAGCCACCAATAAGGCCCTTTCTCATCTTCTCTTGAGACATGCCTCCGGTGGTGGTGGGACCATGAGAATGACCTCCAACGAAGATCTTAAAATTGGAGGCAGGCTCATAGGGTAGGTTGTAGTCTTTCAAACAGTCTTGACCAAAGCCATAAAAGGTTGAGTGTTGCCCATATGTCACAGAGCAGCTCGGTTTGCAAGGACTCCCAGGCACAGTTCTTACCTTTCATTTGCACCCAGAATTCTATCTTCCCTTCTGTTCTTCCTTTATAGAGGCTCTCACCTGTTGGTGGCACCTATAATGAAAACTGTCTTCTTGTTGGTCATGCCATCCATTTCTGTGAGGATCTGGTTGATGACACGATCAGCTGCACCTCCACCATCCCCTGCTCCACCACCCCGGGCTTTGGCAATAGAGTCCAGCTCATCAAAAAACAGGATACAGGGAGCAGCTTGTCGGGCCTGCAGATGAAGTAGTAGAACAACAACAACAACATAGTAATGTGAGCTTGGTGGTGGTGAAGTAGACCTGGGATTGCTCAGCATTGGGTATGGTATTCAAAGGTCCTGAGCCCTTCTGGCCTAGTACATCCCAGTAGTGCAGGTGTGGGCAAGATGTGGCCCCAGGTTAAAAGAAATTCAAAACAATTCCCTCAACTTTTTTTGCCCACCAAATAACCTCTAGGGCAGTAATGATGAACCTTTTGGGGGTCAAGTGCCCAAACTAAAAGGCCTTCTGACACTGGGTCTTACCCAGCATCAGGCGTGGGACTTCCGCCCTCCGAGGCAGGACTTCTGGGGCAAGACTTCTTCCCCCCATGCTCCCAGGCCTTTAGTTGCCTCTGCAGAGACAGCTGAAAAAACTGGCCAAGGGGGGGGGGAAGTGAGGGGGAAAAAGAGGAACAGACACACACCTTTTCCTCCTCCTCCCCCCCATTCTGCCTTCAGCTTCCAGCTGCCTCTAGGGAGGGTCTGGAAAGAGGAGCAACAGGTGTGTGCCTCTTCCTCCTCCTCCTCATCCACCGGGTGCTGGGGAAAATGGCTTCACATGCCATCTCTGGCACACGTGCCATAGGTTTGCCGTGACGGCTCTAGGGGAAGAAGGGAGGGGGCAATTGCACCACATTTTAACCTTTTTATACCCAGCAGAAGCCTTTTATTAAAACAGGAAGTGAACCAGACACAACTTCCAGATCATTTCCTATTGTAAAAAAGTTACACTTTTTGTGACTTCCAGGTCACTTCCTGTTGTTAAAGGGATCTAAAATGACCCATGAGGGCCAAAAAAACCATGACAAAATGCTCTGCATTTCCCCTAAAGGGTGTTTTTTGTGGAAATTTTTTTTTTTGGGGGTGGCCCTCCAATTTTGAAGGCCCAGTGCAGCTCTCTAACTCTCAACAACTACTTATATCTGCAGAAGTGGATGCACCAAGTACTTATCCTAATTACAGCAACATCATTCTAAAAAATGAAAAAGAAAAAAGAAAGCAAAAAAAGTAAGGGTTGGTTGGTGACTAGCTGAAAGGTGGTGAAGACCTAGCAGGTCCAATGCAGAAGTAGCTTAGGTCAGAACCAATAAATTATGTGGGCCAAACTCTATGGAAATATGAAGTCAATCCCAGTGTGGGACCAAAAGGCTATTCTTAATTAAACACAACAGTCTTGCAGTAACTTCCATTAATTGAAGAAAGGGAACTCTGAAAAAAAATGGGCCTTCATTTTCTTGCCACTATTTTTAATCCTCCTCAAATTAAGGGGGGTTGCAGACTGTCAAAAATAGTGTGAATTCAGTCCACTTTTAGGGTTAGGGTTAGTGCTAGGGAATCATGGGAATTGTTATTTTTCTGAGACATTGAACCTTCTTTGTCAGAGAACTCTAGTGCCACAATAAAATTCAGTTCCCATGATTCCCTAACCTTAACCCTAACCCTAAAAGTGGACTGAATTCACACTATTTTTGACAGTCTGCAACCCCCCTAAGTCTAGGCAATTTATAACCTCCCTCACTGCTGCTGCCATTGTTGATGTTGTTGTTGTTATTATTATTAGATTGTGGGCTACTAATTAGTACCTGGATGCTCCAGTTCCTGCCCTCTTCCCCTGCCTCCACCCCATCTTTGCACCTTGTCAAAGACATCACGGACGTTGGCTTCACTCTCTCCGAACCACATGGTGAGGAGCTCAGGACCCTTGATAGAGACAAAGTTGGCTTGGCATTCATTTGCAATGGCCTTGGCCAGCAGGGTCTTGCCACAGCCAGGCGGTCCATAGAAGAGAACACCTCGTGAGGGCGTCATGCCAAATTTCAGGAACTTGTCAGGATATTCCACAGGGAACTGAGGAGGGTAAGAAAGAAAGGGGTTAAGGAGGTTTCCCTGTCCCTTTCATAGCTGTACCAAGAGTATGCTTTCCAACTATACAATCATTGCAATGCCATATTGAGACTCAAAAAGTCCTAAAAGTTATAAAGTGCTGCAAGGTCTATAGCTAGCTAGCACTATTTAACAAGGGTCAGAGTTCAGCAATCTCAACTCAATCTCATGTTTTTATCCTTCAGGTGTTGTTATTAAACATGCAGACATTCAGAGGCACTGGTGTACAAGTAACTTTTGAAGTCCAGATGCTCATTCCCATGGAGAGTCTAAATGCCAGTAGCTCTGTTGAGTCACATGTATCTCTGGGTGTGTGCACAAGTCCATGCACACACATGGCTGTACACACTACAGCAGAGGTTTCTTCCAGGAGTTTCTTTTCTTGGCACTAAGGAGAAACACTTTCCTATCCAAAATACTGTAAGGATGTCAGCTATGCACAGAGGAAAGGAGAACTGGGTCAGAAGAACAATAACATCATCATCCCTGCTAATGAGAGTGTCATGGAGTTTTTTTACCGCCCCCCATTAGCCTTGGCTCCACTACATCACTCTTCCAAGGCCTTTGCACCAAAATCCAAATGAAAGGCTGATAGCTCCTGCTGTTGTTACTGCTACTACATCTGCAGCTACTAGAATCTGGGCTGGTTAGAACCACAGCATGCTCCTACTGACCTGTACCAGCTCCTGTAGCTCCTGTTTGACTTCCTGCAGGCCCCCAATATCATCCCAGCACACCTGTGGTACCTCCACCACAGTCTCCCGCAAGGCTGAAGGATTGCTCTGGCCAAGAGCCCACTACAAAGCAAAAAGACAGCAAGGCAGCAGTGTGACTGACATAGCAGTAGGCACAAAACACTGCAACAGGTGCTTCTCATGCCAGCCATTGCTTTCTTGGGTTACATTTCTCAGCTCATTAACCACAAGGAAATCAGACCAATCAGGTGAGCAGAGAAATTTGCTATTCTGTAGACACAATTTGGGGGTGGATTTGCAACAAAATCTGTGGGCTAACAGTTTCAGTTCATGTGCGGAAATGCTCAAGAAGAGATGCTGAAACCTAAATTAAGAAGAATTTCCAGACCAAATCTAGAACTCTAACAAACTCAACTTTAAATCATCATCATCATCATAAGCTGTAACAAAATGAACAACTTCTTCCTCTTCCTCCTCCTCTTTTTTTTGGAAGACATAAGGGCTAGAATTCACCAAGGGAGTTACAAATACATAGCCTAGAGTCACACATTTGTGACCGATTTGTATTCACTATTCCTATGTATTCCCTAGTTTAGGAGATACATAGGAACCATGAAAGTCCCCCAATCCCACCTTATTGGGCAGCAGCCACTGCAAACAACAGAGGTTTGTTCTCCTGTCAATCGACAGCTGACTGACATTCCCATCGGACCTCAGGAGAGCAATTTCCAGTGCAAGGGGATTGAAACAGGAACCTTGCTTCAGGCTGTCATACTGGAGATCACTCATGGGAGAGGATGGGAGCATCAGTCAGCTGCTTCCTGATCCAAAGGAGAACAGACCCCCACAGATTGCAGTGGCTGCTCTCTGGTTAGCGGGATTGGGGGAGATGGGTCAGGAGACACTATCTAACAAGGTGGTTACACATTCATAACTGCCTTGGTGAACTGCAGTCTTTTTGAACTCAAATACACTTGGAACACTGAATAGCTATATCAGGTCCTATGCATCATTGTAATTTCATTGTTGTTGTTTCTATTGTTTGGATGCCTTTTTCTAAAGAAGTCACTAAGTGCCTTACAGATAAAACATACAAACGTCAGAAACAATACAAAAAATATATAATACAAAGCAACACTCCTTCCCACAACAGATCAAAGGGATAATCAATTGGCCTAAAGCTGAAAGTTTAAAACATAGGGCCGATGCAGATGGCCATAAAGGGCGGCTCTGTGCCGCCCCTGGGAGCAGTAGATTGGGGCTGTGGCAACCACATGCCGTGGCCCCAATCCTCCTTTTTGCCACCCCCCCAGAAGAGCGGGCAAATGCTGCTACTTTTTGGGGCAGCAAAAAGCTGCCCTTAGAGTCACCATGGTGCCAATGGGGAGCACTGATGCTGTGCGCTGTGCAGTCAGGTATGCGGTATCAGAGCAGAGTCTGGGCCAAGTTAGGGTGGCCAGCATACGGCTGCCCTGCCCCAACTCCACCCCTAGGCCAGCCTAAAGTGCCAGTCTGCATTCCCCCCACAGTCTATCTCATACCATATAGTCCCCTGAAGCAGAGAAACTTCTTAACCTAGCATATAAAAGACGATTAAGTTGAGCTGTGTTCTTCCCTAGATTAGCATTCCATCACTGGCCACTAATTGGCTAGCATTTAGTGGGGCCACCACTGAAAAGGGAATGTCCCTTGACTCCATTTGCGTGAATCCCTCAGTTGAAGACCTCAGGGTATAGGCAGGTTCATAATGAGAGAGGCTTTCTGTCAAATATTAGCACATATCCAGATGCCATAAACAAAACAAAGTTAATGGTCATGTGAATAAGAACTGAACTAACAGCAATATAGTGAATGAATATCTAATACAAAACAACAAGATAATGGGAAACATTAAATATAACAACTAAATGAAACCCAGAACATGAGTACTTCAGAGACAGAGTGGCAAACCTTTGGCCTTCTAGATGCTTCCATTACAAATCCCACAATCCCTTACTACTGGCCATTCTTGCTGGGACATATGGGAACTGAAGTCTCTGCCAGCATACACAATTTGGAGCTAATTGAGAATTGTAAAGGCTTTGCACAGAAATCAAGATGTTATTTTTGCATACTAAATCAATTGAAGAACTGCTGCAGTTCATTTGCATGTAATCATATTTTAAAGTCAAATGGTAAAAGCCATTTAAAAGTTCTAGGATATGGAAATAAAGTTCTATCAGTAAAGCTGGTGGGGAAAGTGGATGTAATTACCATCAGTTTTTAGCAGATTTTTTTTTTTTGCCTTTTGAGAACTCTACCAATAAAAACTAAAGCAAATGAATGCAAGTGATTATGAATTGACACATTTGATCATAGACATCTTGCTACTAATGTGCTGGGGCTGGCCTACCTGGAAATCATCCATGGTAACAGCCATGGAGTTGAGGATGTCAGCATCAATGGTGTCATCCTCCAGGTCGATAACACTCATCTTCTTCCGGATTGCCTGGAGCGCTGCCTCAGAACACAGTGCTGCCAGGTCAGCGCCCACATGTCCATGTGTCTCATTGGCCACCTGAAATCATACACCAGATGCCCTGGGTTAAAACTCTCTCCATCCACAACCAACTTGGCCAGGTAAGGCTAGGAAAAGATTCTGCCTGAAAACCTGGCGAGTTGCTTCCAGTCAGTGTTGACAATATTGGGTTACTGTATAAAGCAACTCCCTATATTGCTATACCTAAAGCCACTCTCAAATGCTCAGGATAATCTCTGGAGCTGTCAGTGTACTGTTTGTCCCCAGTCTCTTGAGTGTGGGCATGCATGCAGCATTGGTCATATAATCCTCATTGTGCACTCAAGACTCTCTAGGCCTCCCCAGTACTCCAGTATCTATACATCCATATCGGAACCACAGCTCAATTTTCCTTCATGTGTATCACAACTTTGCAAGGAGGGAAACAGATATCCCTCCCTCTTAGACATTTACTGGTAGGTTCCAAGTTTACACAAAGAAAGTCTGTTACTTGATTTTGGAACTCTTGATTACTGTGGGAAGTGAGACCCTTGGAAGGTGTGAAAGATGATTTGTGAGTCCCAGTTGCTGCATTTGATGTCTGGCAGGTCCTTAAATCATTAAAATCACCCTGTTGTATTAATCAAGTGACAAGATGCTTGTGTGAACCATCCCTCTAAATAGCTATAGACTTATAGAGTTGGAAGAGACCTCAAGGGCCATCCAGTCCAATTCTCTGCCATGCAGAAGACACATTCAAATCACCCCCAACAGATTGCCATCCACCTTCTGTTTAAAAACCTCCAAAGAAGGAGACTCCACCACAGTCTGAAGCAGTTTATTCCACTATCCAACAACTCTTACTGTCAGGAAGTTCTTCCTAAAGTTTAAGTGGCATCCCTTTTCTGGAAGTGTGATACAACCTTTTGTTATATCTTTGATTGTGTCTTTGATTATTCCATTGAACTCATTCCCTCCTTGGAGACCATCTCTCACCCTCTCCAGGTCCACATCATCAGCTAGCTTCATATTCTTGGTGTGTATCTGCAAGATTTCCAGCCTTCCCACTGAATCTGGGATTCCAATGTCAATTTCTCGATCAAACCGCCCTGCAGAGGAGAGACAAACACTGGGCCCAGGCCTAAAACTACCAAGAACCAGTTTTCCCAGCTCTGGTCCACCTAACTATCCTATCTCTTGAATGGAGCAAGGAGTGAAGAATATGTATGTGCTTTGGCAGGGGGTGATCATGACCTAAGCCAGGGGCTATATGCCACATGCCAGACTCCCCTGTCTAATTTTGGAAAGTACAGTAGTTTTTTTTATTGTAAATAAACCTTCCCTGACCTACTAGGGTTCAATGGAGGGTCAATTCCATCACTTTTGAAGCCTAACACTCTGTTTTAGGCCAAGAGGCTTTGCCCATCCCTGGCCTAATGGATACAGCAAGAGTGGTACAATTCATAACAGTCGTCAGCAAGTAAGAAGCAGAACGCAGGGATAATGAAAAGAAATTTCAGTTTGTATTCTAGGAGCAAGTTGTGACTTTGGGATCTTGATTATTTTTCTAATGGATTTTCAAGACCTACATCCAAGGAAGGGGAGAACATCTGGGGGACGTAGCTGAGAAAGGGGAACAGTTTCTTACCAAATCGTCGAAGGGCAGGATCAATACTGTTGGGCCGATTGGTAGCAGCCATGACTACCACATGCGATCGCTGTTTTAGGCCATCCATGAGCGTGAGCAGTTGGGAAACAATGCGCCGTTCCACTTCCCCATGAGTCTGAAATGGGAGGACAAAACAGAAAAGGAACATCAGCAATAGCTCCTATACTCAACTGAGAAGAGTCAACAAGGTACCAGAGTCCTAAACCTGGGAGCACAGTTCCCCCTGGCGGTCGATTTGCATAAAGAAGTATTAAAAAATTGAGCCAAAGTGAGGGGAGCAATGGGACAATACACTGTGGATGTCTTCTGCAGGAACTGTGTATGTGACTCCATGTCAGGAAATGAGATAAGATATGAAGGCTTCTCAGATTGTCAGAAAAATATTGGAGAGATCCAGCTTCAAATCCACAGTTCAGCCTTCATCCTGAACTGCTCACCACCCACAGACTAACTCATATGATAGTGTTGCTGCAAGAATTAAATTCCTGATTTCTTTAAACCAGGACTCCTAGCCACTTCTGATTTTGTTGTTATTGGGCATTTTTAAATTTGACCTATAAAGCCCAATTGACTTGGATCCAGGTTATTTGGAGGACCATATCTCCCTTTATGAGTCCACTAGAGCACTGAGATAAGTCAGGAGAGGCCCTTCTCTCTGTCTCACCACCCTCTCAGGCCTGTTTGGTGGGAACAAGAGAGAGGACCTTCTCAGTGGCTGCTCCCAGCTTCAGAACTCCCTCTCTAGAGAGGCCAGGTTGGTCCCATCTCTGTTTTCCTTTCAGTGGCAGATAAAAATATTCTTATGCTGCCAGGCTTACTCAAACTAACAAGAGTTGGACTTTAAATGCTGTGCAAGATTTATATAGAATTTTTAATATATTTTAAATTTTAATGTCTAATTTTTTGTAATGTCTAATGTTTAATTGTTTTTTAAACTTCACATTTACATTTTAATACTTTATATTGTTTTTAACTTGTACTATTTTAGATTTAATTAGAAGCCCTGAGTTTCTATACCAGCAAAAAGGCAGAAAATATCATCATCATCATCAATACTCAACAATACTCAACATGGAAGAATAGAGCTCACTTCTTAATCCAGAGATGAAGAAATCCAGAAGTGGGCAAATTTGGCAGGTGTGGGACCAGTTTTCTTTCATTGGGGCTCTTTGGGGGCTGCACAGAATCATTCAAAAATAGTAGTAGTAGTAATAGTAGTATATTTATTTATATTTATTTATTTATATCCTGCTTTTTCTCAAAATTGGGACACAAAGCAGCTTACAATTTAAAAGAACAATACAATTAAATTCAAAGATATAGCTATATTAATCTGGAAAATCAGTATGCAAAGGGATATTGCAGCACCTTTGAGGCTAATGGAAAGAAAGAAGGTGGGAGCATGAGCTTTAGCAGACTTGAGCCTATGTTCTCAGATGCATTTAGTATAGTGGAAAGCCCAGGAATAAAACTATATCGCAGTCTCTGTGTGAAAATGTCCTAAGGAATGCAAAATGTGTGTGTGGAGATGAGGTGACAAGTTGTTTT
>CM034703.1:210249344-210260885 GCA_020142125.1 Phrynosoma platyrhinos
AGCAAAAAAAAAAAAAAAAGACAGGGAGGCCTTGGTGTGGGTCAGCTGTGGCCCCAAAACTGATTTAAGTAGTTCTTGCCAACTGCTCACCTTTGTGCACAGGTTGGTAGGCTTCCAGAAAGTAGGGTTTGAGGTAGGCTTCAAAGAGATTTCCAGTCAAGCCTACGATAGTGTCATCAATGGGCAGGACGTGGATCCGCTTTCCATATTTCACATCTGGACAGGCCTGTACACTGTACAGAGGAAGACTCAGCTCGCTTTCATAACACAACACAGCAAAGCCAACATGTCTCTTTAAGGCTGTTTCAAATCCCCTGGCTGAGTAATCTCCTGGGCAAACTACTTTGTTACTCTGATACCCCTTATTACTAGGGCCTTTTACCAAGTTTTCATGTAGTCACCCAGTTTAATACCAGCATTTAATACCAGGGGGTTGGACTGGATGGCCCTTGTGGTCTCTTCCAACTCTATGATTCTATAAATACCTCTAACTACATACTGGACAATGTGACAAAAGTATATATTTAGATGAATTTGTTGTTGCATGCCTTCAAGTTGTTTGCAACATATAGTGACCCTAGGGCAAGCTTATCACAGGGTTTTCTTGGCAAGGTTTGTTTAGAGAAGTCTTGCCTTTGCCTCATTCTGAAGCTGAGAGAGTGTGACTTGCCCAAGATCACCCTGTGGGTTTCCATGGGCTAGCCGGGATTCAAGCCCTGATGTCCAGACTCATAGTCCAAAGCTCAAAGCACTACACTATGCTGGCTCTTTGATGAACTTTCACAAGCAAGTTACCACTGTTTTTCTCTTACCCTTTGAAATCCTCATAATTAGCTTCACATTTTGCAGTGCACTGAACCTGCTTCCCACCACCAAAACAGACTGGCTCAGTTTACTTTTCAGCCCACTCCACAAATGCCGTCCACACTCTGTGGCAGGGTATACCTGGTGCTCTGAACTAACACCTTACATGACACAATACAGTTTAATGAGATTTCCAGTCTCTGCTCCAGCTTGGGCCAGCCTCACCTGACCACATCTCCAAGACGCACACGGAGGTTGTTGCGGGTCACACGGTTCATACGGATCTTCTCATTCTGGCAAGAGTCATCTGTGAGAACAATGCACACTGTCTCCCGGTGTTTCTTGCCCTTCAACAGCACTGTGTCTCCTCGGAACAAGTGCAGTTCCTCTATCTTGGCCTGCAGAGAGTTATGAATGGAACCAAAGTTAGAAACTGTTCAGTCAGTGGACAAGTAGGGTGTGTGTATGTGTGTGTCTCCATGTGGTCTGTCTATGTGAAAATTAACAGTACATGTTTGCATAACCATTATGTTGTTTGTGGCTGTGTTCCTGGAGAAAATCAAGTCAGTGGCATATCTTTTTGTGTCCCTGATTCCTGCTGGTTAATTTAATATATTGTTGTGAGTTCATAGCACCTGCTTGCATCACTTTCTCATAATTCAGCAGACATGTACTGCATATCAAATTCAGTATTCAGAGGATCATTATTGACAACATGAGTAATACACACTTCCTGGCCTACTGCCATAGCTGTTCTTTGATTTCCCAGAAACACTGTCATTAAAGTTTAAGAAAAGTGTTTTCCCAGTTTTGTTTCAGGTGCTGTTCTAATTTCTTTTGTAGTACATGCTTCTATATGTCTTCCATCATTTCTATATGTCAAACCCATCCTTAAATATCTGGTTTGTTTCTCAAGCATATTTGATTCTGTTTGATTGCTCCTAAAGCCACTCTTGAACTGTCAGTGTAAAAACACCCTTCAAATATTTTGGATGACAGTTTCCAGAACTTCACAACACATATATGAGAGTTATGTTATACAACACAACTTGAGGATGTTAGATTGGGGGAGGCTGGTATGCTAGTTGTTGTTGTTGTTGTTGTTGTTGTTGTATGTCTTCAAGTTATTTTCAATTCATGGTAACCCTAAGGCAAACCTGTCATGGGGTTTTCTTGGTAAAATTTGTTCAGAGGTTTACTATTGCCTTCCCCTGAGGCTGAGAGCATGTGACTTGCCCAAGGTCACCCAGTGGGTTTCATGGCCAAGCAGGATATTGAACCCTGATCTTCAAAGCCATAATCCAACACCCAAAATCACTACTCCATGCTGGCTCAGTCACCAATTCTGAGAGGGTCTATGTATGAGGCAGGCAATCTAGTCTTTGTAGCACTACTGACTTCCTTTTATTATGTGGCTAAGTAGGCAATTCTTTCTTTTACACCTCCTCTTACTTCACCCATTAAGATCTTTAGTTTCTTTCCCCCAGGGAATTTGAAATATGGATTGTTAATTCTCCCAATAAAATTAGCATTTCTCTCTATTTTTCTCCTGGAAATTTAGGAAGCCAGGGTCTTCCACCGTAAAAATAAAATAAAATAAAATAAAATCTGGTCAGCAGAGTTTGCATTTTTATTGCTGGACCTTTACCCTTACTTATTCTACTGCATTATCCTTAGATGGATTGACAATTTGCTGTCTAAGGACAGGATAGAAGCCAGCTGGATTATCTGCTCAAGTTCAACACTCATTGATAGAATAGCATCTGAGGAAACAGTAGACTAGTAGCTGCCTACTTTAGGCATGGGACAGAGATCTGTTTGTGGGGTGGCCTGGACTGCTGCTGTATAGGTAGGGAAAAGTAATTGTACAAGAAAGTACCTGATGATATCTTCTTGCACAACAAGTATATAATGCCAGTGTACTTGGGGGTTACACTAACATATATGACTTGTAGGATTCTGGAAAATGACAAGTATACCAGCTACTTACTGCTTACAACGTGCTTCACTTAATTGTGGAATATGGAACACCAGATAGTGACTGGCCTACTGTAGACAGAAAAGATGGGACAGTGGGGTTCTTGTTACCTGGGACAGGCTCACAACACTATTGTCCTCATTGATAGCTTCATCCACAATGAGGCGATTTGGACGGTGCTTCTGCCGCAGGATGGCTGTAGAATAATCCTCCCCCTTGGCCCTAGAGGGGAAAATGGAAAAGAGGTTTCTCAGATCCATGAACATGAACATACGATAGCAGAGGAAAGGCTCAGAGAAGAAAGAAGACAGTATCATTATTTTCACTATACATATAGCAGGCTTGGAAACCGGTATGTAAACCACTGTAGTTACTCTGAGAGTGGAGGCAAAGGCAGGAACGGCAAGAAGAAAAAGGTGGTGACAAAGATCAAAGGAGGAAAAAGAAGATGTTGGCAGAAGCCAAAGGAGGAAGAAGGCAGCAGTAGTAATAATAAATCTCCCAGAAGCCAAACTTTCAAGAAATAGGCAACACAGAACCAGCAATCCTTCTCCTCCATTACTGCCACTGCCTCTTTGTGCAAGTGCAGAGAGTAACATTTGTCTATCACATACCATGATGTGATTGTTCTGCCGCTACAGGATCCTGGCCTGCAAGCTGGAGTCCAAAACAAAAACTATTACAAGCTCTGAAATATACCAAGACACCAGCATTACTCTTATGTCTATAAAGCAGGGATAGGGAGCCTCCAGCCAATGGACCAGAGAAGTAATTATAGATAGCATTGTATTTATGTAAGTCTTTAAATAACTCTTTGGATAATTAAACTGTGCACACTGCAAGCTGTTGTATGGGATTCAGTTGTGCACTTTGCAGGTGGTCTCCCAACTGTAGACTTTGCAAACTGTTGCAAGGAACTGAGCTATGCCTTTTGCATATCTACACTTCTGTGAAGTTAAATGAGGAGGAGGAGGAGATGAGATCAAATAAGGAGGAGAGAAGGTCAGAGGGAGGGAAGGACTGGATCTTCTGGAGTTATGGGGATGCATGGGAACAGGCTATTAATGATTTTGAACAACACCACTAGGACTAATACTCTGGGAAACCAGGATTCGAATTCCCACTCAGCCTTGGAAACTATTAGGTGACCTTGGGCAAGCCACACTCTCTCAGCTAAGAGTAAGGCAATGGCAAAACTCCTCTGATTAAACCCTAACAACCAAGAAAGCCCAATGGTAGATTCTCCTTAGGATTGTTTTAACTAAAAAGTGAATTGACAACCGGCTGACAAATGGATGTCAGGATAATGTCCAAAATGGTACGATTTACATTTGGGCCTGCCTCTTCTTCACTTTGGCCCCATGTACTTTGTAGCTGGCCACCAACCGCCTTGCTCTTATTCTGTACCCTGGCTTGGGTAGATGGAGAGTGTGCCATTTGTTATTCTGTCTCAGGCAGCAGTTTGTCTTGCTAGCCCTGACAGCTAATACTTGAAATGCATTATGCATATGCACTTACTCCATATTGTTTTCCTTAACCTATATATTTTAGTAAGAAAAAGAAAAGAAAAGAGAAACTGTGGGAAATCATAAAAAGGCAACAAATCACAACATTTGGCCTTCTATAAAATGCTGTGAATTAAGTAGTACCGTATGTTGGAACAGTAAAATTCTCTGGTGTGCCAACTGTTTTAAGGGCAAATGCCACAGCAGTAGTCTGGATGCATCTATACTGTAGAAATAATGCTATTTGACTCCACTTTAAGCATGTAGCTCCATCCTATGGAACCTGAGGATTTGTAGTTTAACAAGTTATATAGCGTTCTCTGCCACACACAACTCCTAGGATTCAGTGACAGTTAAAGTGGTATCAAACTGCATTCTTTCAACAGAGTAGATGCCCCTTCTGATGAACGAAGTTACATTTTAAAAACCAGGTTTTGTTTGTTTGCTTTTTGCTTTATTTTTTATTTTTTTGCCAGTATGACATAGTGATTTGAACAGTGGTCTATGACTGTGGAGACTAGGCTTCAAATCCTCACTTGAGGAGAAAAACCTGCTAGGTGACTTTGGGCAAGTCACCATCTCTCAGCTTCAGAGAATGGCAATGGCAAACCCCCTCTGAGGAAACTTGCCAAGAAAACCCTATGATAAAAAATAAAGGTAAAGGTATTCCCCATTGACAAGGTTGTCAAGTTGTGTCCGTTACTAAGCCGAAGAGCCAGTGCTGTCCAGGGACTTCTCTGTGATCCTGTGGCCAGCATGACTGCACAGAATGCTGTTTACCTTCCCATTGAGAAGTGCTACCTATTTATCTACTTGCATTTGCATATTTTCGAACTACTAGGATGGCAGAAGCTGGGACTAGTGACAGGAGCTCACCCTATCATGCAGCACCCGGGCCTCAAACTGCCAACCTGCCAAATGATCCTGCAATCAACAGAGTCAGTGCCTTATCACCACTTGAGCCACTGCATCCCTATGATAAAAAATAAAAATGATAACGGACACGACTTGACAACCATGTCAACAGGGAATACCTTTACCTTTATTTTATTTTTTTTTAATCATAGGGTTTTCCTGGCAAGTTTCTTCAGGGGGGGCTTGCCATTGCCATCCTCTGAGGCTGAGAGATGGTGACTTGCCCAAAGTCACCCAGTGGGTTTTTCTCCTCAAGTGAGGATTTGGAGCCTGGTCTTTAGAGTTGCATGCTTGTTTTTAGTTTTTAAGTTTTTAGACTGCAAGCTGCTTTGGGTCTCGATTTTGAGAGAAAAGTGGGATACAAATTAAAAAGGAGAAGGGAGAAGGGAGAAGGAGGAGAAGGAGAAGGAGGAGGGAGAAGGGAGAAGGAGAAGAAGCCATATGTCAGAAATGATTTAGTGGCACACAGCAAATGCAGCAGCAGCAGCAGCAGCAACAACAACAAAAACAACAACAGCAAAGTTTTTGGGGAGGGCAGTGGCCATTCCCTGAGTCAGGCCACAACAGCTCTCACACAAAAGTGCTCCATCTTTAAGGTAGCCCAAGTGTCTTTCTTTGGTGGCCCTTTCCCTTGCCTGCCTATCCACAGCCGGTCCCTGAATCCTGAGGGAAGAAGGACCACCGCTGTTCTGCTAAGGAAGGCCTGGCTCTATAAATATCCCTGCCCGAGGCCCCTGTGGTCTGTCTGCTCCTGGCGGGATATTATTAACCCTCTGGTCAGGTGGGGCTCCCTGGTCTGGCTGCCCAAAACAACTCCAGCCCTCAGGGGCCCTCCACAAGCGACGCAGCACCACAACCACCCAACAGGATGGGGATCCCCAGAAGGATGGGGGACCCCCTTGGGACAGCCCCAAACTCTGGCGAACTTTCCTCCCAAGTTGTTGTTTTCTTTCCCCCCCCCCTCCCACAGGAGGGGCTTTGAGCCAGGAGGAGGAGGAGGAGGAGGGGGGGGGGTCCAAATGCGCCCATAACACCCAAACCCTTGGAAGGGATCCATCCCTGGCAGCCTGCGGGGGGAAGGGGGGGCGTCGTGGAGTGGACAGGAGAACCACTCTGGAGACCAGGGCAAATCCCCCTCTGAAGTAACTTGGCCAAGGAAGCCCCAGGATAAGGTTAAGGTCGGCCATCAGTGGGAAGGACTTGGAGGCACACAGCAACAAGAAAACCCCAATTCCCTCTTTCTGGGTGGTCCCAAAGGGGTTCGCTGCTGGGCCACAGGGGGAGCGAGTCACACTCTCTCAGCCTCAGAGGAGGGCCAGGGCAAATCCCCCTCTGAAGTAACCTGGCCAAGGAAACCCCAGGATAGGGTCGGCCATCAGTGGGAAGGACTTGGAGGGACAAAGCAACAACTAAACCCCAAATCCCTCTCTCTGGGTGGTCCCAAAGGGGTTCTTCCCTGCTGGACCATAGGAGAAGGGAAAAGAGGAAGCAGGGGGCGAGGGACTTACTCTCCTCCCGTGGCCGGCATGGTGGCTGCTCGGGCGGCCCCTTCCTCGGCTGCGGCTCCGCTTGGCTTGGCTTGGCTTGGCTTGGCAGGGAGCCCAGCTCTGCCCCCTTGCCTTGCCTTGCCTTGCCTTGCCTTGCCCTTCCCAGCCCAGCCCAGCCCCCTTCCCCTCCGCAGGGCCAAGACTTTCCCCATGGATCAAGGCGAAGGCGGTCGGAGCCTCTGCTGCTGCTCATGTAGTTGTAGTAGTTGTAGTTGTAGTTGTGTGCCTTCAAGTCGTTTCTAACTTAGGGCGACCCTGTGGGAAATGTCTACAGAGAGGGCTTGCCCTGGCCATCCTCTGAGGCCGAGAGAGTGTGACTTGCCCAAGGCCACCCAGTGGGTTTCCATGACCAAGCCAGGACTTGAACCCAAAGCGCATGCTGCCAACTTCTTTCTTTCAGTTCACCTGGTTGCTCTCCAGAGTTGTAGTCCAATGCTCAAGCCACTACACCAGGGGTAGGCAACCTTTTTGAGCTGGGGGCCGGGTTGCTGTCCCCCAGACAATTGGGGGGCCGAAGCACCAAAAATAAATAAATAAACATTTTTAAAATTTTTTTAAAATAATTTTTTAAAAAAAAATATGCATGCACTCTCTCTCAGCCCCAGAAAAGCCATGGCAAAACCTCTGTGGAGATTTTGCCAAGAAAACCCCAAGAACAAGTAATAACAACAATAATCAATATCATCATGGCAGGAGGCGGCGGTGGCGGCAGCGGCAGCGGCAATACTGGCCTCGGGCCGGTCCAAAGGCTTCGGTGGGCCGCATCCGGCCCCCAGGCCTTAGGTTGCCTACCCCTGCACTACACCATGCTGACTCTCCTAATTTGTTGTGTAACCAAAGCTAAATAACGTTTTGTAACTCTTCCTACCTAGAAGACCTTGCACTAATTTGCCTTCATAGCTGTTTTTGACCTATGCCAGCCCACTGTGGGTTTTCTCAAAGGGAGGAATACCATTAATACCACTACAAAAAGCAATGGAAACAGCGGAGGAGCTTCAGTTCACAGTAACAGGTGAGTGCTTGAAGTTAATTGAAATAGAAGAGTAATGGAAAAACAGTAACAGAGCAATGGAAAAACAATATGAAACACTAACAAAAATCCCAATGATTACTATTTTTGAATGCCGTATATTGGTCAATGTACTACTTTGTCCATTTGTAGATATGTACACTCGTCCCTCCACAATTGCAGCTTTGACTTTTGCAGCTTTGATTATTCATGGATTTTATTAATATGTTCTCTCTAGGAATACCTAGGTCCTCCAGCACAACTCTATGGTCAACTTTAACCAAAAGTCACACTGAAGGACCTAGCAATTCCTAGAGAGGACACTACACTGGACATTTGTAGCTCCTCCAGTTCAGTTCTGTGGTCAATGTCTGGCAGATGTTGACCACAGAGTTGCACTGGAGGACCTAGAGATTCCTAAAGAGGTGTTATCTCTGGTAAAACACAGTGTTTTTGTTACTTGCAGTTTGTCCATATTCATGGGGGTCCTGTGCCACGAGGGTCTCCAGCAAATGTGGAGGGATGAGTGTATTGTAAATTCCAACAGACAATTGCACTTAGGACTATATTGCCATAACTTTACAAACCTATATATACATAGAATTCAAAGATACAGCTGTGTTAGTCTGTGGAATCAGTATATAGAGAGATCTTGTAGTACCTTTGAGACTGAAGAAGTTGGCAGTATGAGCTTTCGCAGATGTAAGTCTACTTCCTCAGATGCATGAGGAAGTAGACTTAAGTTTAGGAAAGTTCATGCTACCAACTTCTTTCTTTCAGTTAGTTTCTCTAACAAGATCTCTCTACATACTATATATACATAATATGGTTTATCATAACCCAAAAGGCACAGGGAGGAAAGAAAAACCAAGACTTGTTTACCATATAAATGCTTCATTTTTTTCTGGTGAAAACCCACTGGGTGACCTTGGGCAAGTCGCACTTTCTCACCCTCAGAGGATGGCAATGGAAAACCCCTTCTGAAGAAACCTGCCAAGAAAACCTTATGATAGATTTCTTCTTAGGGTCACCATAAGTCAAAAATTACTTGGAGGCATACAACAACAACAACAAAAGATGGGCTTAGTTAGTTGTTGGGTCTGTAGCAGCCCTGCAGGGGGAGCTATGCACAACTGCTTGGCTTCTGTCCTGAAGCTTATCATGGGCCTTTTATGATTAGCTTTTTCTTGTCCATAGGAAGTTACTGAAGTAGTAGGAAACCAATCACGAAATGCACCAAACTGCCACCATCTGTGCACTTATGCAATGAATGTTTTGGGAGGATGTAATACTCCACATGTGTGCAGATGTGCAGGGAATTGAATGTCGTATAACAGATAGTGATTCAAATAATTACATTGTACTTCCTTGGATAAATGTAGATCACGTAGATCATTTGTGGATTGATCTTTATTTTTAGATACTGAGGCATGGATATTTGAGTCTGACATAATATAGTGATTTTCATATCTGATAAGAATTCTTGTAGCACCTTAAAAAGAGACATCTTTATTATATAAAGATATAAGAATGGATTGTTGTTGTTAATTGCCATTAAGCTGGCTTTGACATATGGTGACCTTATGAATGTAAGACCTTCAAGACATCCTGTTATTAACAGCCCTGCTCAGGTCTTGCAAACTCAGGGCAATGGTTTTCTTGACAGTTTATCACACGGAGGCACATGGAGGCAAATCTCGTGGAGAAACAGGATTTTAAAATCCGCTAAACACCTGCAAAGGTGGGTTGTTTTTCAAAAACATTGGCAGAAAGAGAAATAACGCAAAAATAACCCAAATGGAATGTTGACGAAAACCACTCTTTTCTACTTCCAGAATTTCCCGAAAGTAAAAAGGAGCAGGTTTTATCAGGTTTCCATTTGGATCATTTTCACATTATTTCTCTTTCATGCAAACGTTATCTGAAAAACAACCCGCATTTGCAGGTTTTTTCTATTTCCTGTTCGGGTTAACAACCCACACGTTAAATCTAGTTTTTGCATGGGATTTGTCCCGTGTGATAAATTGAGTCTATCTGCCTATAATGCTCTCTTCCTCTTTACCTACTGCCTTCTACTTTACCAAGCACAGCAGTCCTTTTAAATGAATCACAATACATCAAGACATTAATGCCATCAGGGTGCTTCCAGATGGTGGTACCAATTATTATTATCCTGCTATAAACTACAAGCAGAACAGAAGCTGACTGTCCATGCTTAAGTGATCTACTATTTTGGGGGGAGGGATCTCATTATCTTCAGTCCACACAGCAGGCATGACATAGCTGTATGTGAGCTGCATTGTGTCTTTTCCTTCCCCAGCACTCATCAATCACCCCCCCCACACACACACATTCTTCTGAAATTTTGAAGCAGGTGGTTTGCCATGCCATTTTACCAGTCTATTTAATTTTGTAGTCCAAAGTAATCTGACAAAGTAGTCAGGTCAGTTTCTGAATCCAATTTAGTCAATTCACTCTAATAAATTTGACAGCAAGAAAACATGCTGATTTTTCCCCCTGCTTCTGCTTTCATCATTCTACCACATTGGTTCCCAAATGTTGGTCCTCCAGATGTTTTGGACTTCAGTCCCCAGAAGGCCCAGCCAACCTGGCCAACAGTCAGGAATTCTGGGAGCTGAAGCCCAAAACAGCTGGAGGACCAGCATTTGGGAATCACTATTCTACCACATCACAACTACATATAGTTGTGGCTATAGCGCAGGGTTGAAGGATTGCATGATTATAGCCAGAATTTACGCAGGTTTACTCAGAGGAAAGTCACATGTGTCTGAAAATCACAGCACAACAGGATTAGGATGAGAACATAACACTTGTATTTATAAATAAGAACTCTTATTTTAATGTATCCTCCTAATGAAACAGCTTAATTGAGATGTATGGGCTTTCATTCCAGGAAGCAATTAAAGTGGAGAGCCAGTAGACTAGGGGAGAAGTCTTACTGCTGAGGGCATGAATTGACTCTGAAACAAGAAATGCAGGGTGAGTGGTAGAGAAAAGAGATGTACTCAGACTGCATCATCCACCTTCCCCAGGGCCAGCTTCTCTTATTGTGTATTTCAATCCCACATTTTCCTATCCACATCTACAAGGACATTGTCCTATTATTCTGTTCTTTTTTCTGCTTAAAACATGTTTCTCCATTAATGGGAGGGAGAAATGATGAGGACATGCAGGAGAATTACATTTGATGTAAAACATAATCTGGAGCCCCTGTAAAATTGTACAAAGGAGGCTTAGCGATTGTACAATGAAAGACTTATTTGGAAACAGCCCGGGATAGGTGTGAACATTTTTTAGGTAAATTGACATGCACTGACATTTGATATATTTTGTTTGTCAGTGGCATACACAGCGCACCGTTTCACAAATGAACACTTTTTTATAAAAACACTAATGCTGACATCCTGTTTAATAGTTATGAGATCATAAGCTGGACTTGAATCACAAATGCTTGGGATTCATTTTTATAGTTGTTAATGAATATTGGCCTATTGATTTGAGTGTTGGCCTGCCACTCTGGAGACTAGGATTCGATTCCCAGTTCAGCTATAAAACCCACTGGGTTGATCTTGAGCAAGTCACATGCTCTCAGCTTCACGGGAAGGCAATGGCAAAATCCTCTGAACAACTCCTGCCAAGAAAATCCTATGATAGGGTTGCCTTAGGGTCATAAACCGGAAACAACTTGAAGTCATACAACAACAGCAACAACAAATAAATGTGATCTCTAAAACCTACCTTTTCAGTCTAGCAGCACACCAA
>CM034703.1:210276039-210289253 GCA_020142125.1 Phrynosoma platyrhinos
GACCGGGCCTTGCAGTCCAAGAGGGCGCAACCCTCCATCTCCAGGCCGCCCCTTCCCATGCTCTCAGGACCTGTCCTCCTCAGAGAGTCCCCTTCTCAAGCCACTGAGGGAGGGAGGGAGAAAGTGGGCTGGAGATGGAGGGTTGCGCCCTCTTGGGCTGCATCCGCACAGCAGGAATAATCGGGTTGAGCCCCACTTGAAGTGCCCTGGCTCCATGCTATGGAAGAATTCAGGGAAATGGTAGTTTGTTGGTGCCTCAGCAGTGCTTAAAATCGGGCCCGACCCAATTATTCCTGCGGTGTGGATGCAGCCCAAAAGATCAAACAAAGCGGCCGTTGCTTTGCATCATTCATTATCCCCTTATTTATCGTCCGTTTTTAATTATATACCTTTAATGTTCCACCCTTGGGTGGAAAGGGCGCTATAAATAAACATTATTGTTGTTGTTAGCTGCCCTCGAGTTGGTTCCGACTCATGGCGACCTTGTGGATGAGACATCTCCAAGAATCCCTATCTTTCACTGCCTTCTCCAGATCCTGCAAGCCCCTCCACATAACCCCCCTGATCGAGTCTATCCGTCTGGTTTGTGGTCTTCCTCTCTTTCTTCTACCCTTTCCTAGTGATCCATGTTTTTTCTAGTGATCCATGCCTTTTCATTATGTGGCCAAAGTACAATAGTCTCAACTTGATCATTTTTCCTTCCAAGGAGAGCCCTGCTCTGATCTGTTCAAGAACCCATTTGTTTGTCTTCTTGGCTGTCCAT
Source organism: Phrynosoma platyrhinos (assembly GCA_020142125.1). Taxonomy (NCBI): domain Eukaryota; kingdom Metazoa; phylum Chordata; class Lepidosauria; order Squamata; family Phrynosomatidae; genus Phrynosoma; species Phrynosoma platyrhinos. Next base: position 210,276,803 of record CM034703.1, read on the forward strand.
GATATCCTAAGTACTCTTCTCCAGCACCACTTTTCAAATGAGTTGATTTTCTTTCTGTCTGCTTCCTTCACTGTCTAGATCTCACAGCTGTACATGTTAATTGGGAATACAGTGGCCTGGACAATTCTGACTTTAATGTTCAGTTGTATATCTTTGCTCTTCAGTATCTTTTCCAGTTCTTTCATAGCTGCCCTTTCTATTCCTAGTCTTCTTATTTCTTGACTGCAGTCTCCATTCTGGTCAATGTTTGATCCTAAATATGGGAATTCTTTAACTATTTCAATTTCCTTGTTGTCTGGATTGAATTTGTGTATTTCTTCTGTGGTCATTGTTTTTATTTTCTTTATGCTCAGCATCAGACCTGCCTTTGCACTTTCATTATTATTATTATCATTATTAGTCTCTCTCTGGTATAAAGGAAAAGTGTGTCCAGACCTTGGATGTGCCTGTCTTCTGTCTTCTGCCTTTTGCCCCCTCTCTTCCTTTGTGGTTCCCTAAAGATGCTTCCCAGTGAGCCCTCAGCTATATGCTATTCTCCAGATAGACTTTTCTTTCTTTTGGTGGATTGTCAAGGATATTCTCCTATTAACTAGCTGTCTTTTAGGGGACAGGGGTGAGCAGTGTGTTAGCCATGATTTCAGATGATGTCAAAGTCTTTGGGTTTAAAAATAAAAGGTCAGCAAACAGAAGGGGCATTGAAAGGACAAATGTGGGTCAGTGCAAACAAATGGCAAACAATATGCACTGGGGCAACATTCCCCCCCCCTCAACATATAGCCATGGGGTCTGAGTTGTCAGGGACTGACCAAGAAGGGGGTCTTGGAGTTGTAAGGGATGGTACAGTGAGACATCATGGAGTGTGGATGTAGTGAAAAAGGCAAATTCCGTGTTGGGCATCGTTAGGAAGCAAATTCAGAATAAAACAATCACTATCCGAATGCTTTTATGTGAATGTGCAGTACTTGCTGGTCCCCACATCTCAAAAAGGGGATGGGATGGCTGGAAAAGGTCCAGTGACCTAGAGCAAATTAAAATGCGTTTGATTTTTTGTTTCATAAAAAGGCACATAAGAGGAGACATAATACATATGCATATAATTAAGAATAATGTAAAGGAAACCGATATAAAGGAAGACTCTACCTTTGTTATAATGCTTACACATGGAGATTCAGGACTGACAAAAGGGAATGCCTTCCACAGCACATAACAGACATGAAATTTGCTACACAGGAGGATAGCGATGCCTGCCACTTTGGTCAGTTTTAGAAGGGGAGAAAATTGGAGTAGTGGTTCAAGTGTTTGACTAGAACAATGGGAAAGCAGGGTATGAATCCCCACTCAGCCATGGGGTGACCTTATCAAGTCACACTCTCTCTCAGCCTTAGAGGAAGGCAATGACAATGGCAAATCTCCCATTGGCCCTTGGTCCTTGTGGTCTCTTCCAACTCTATGATTCTATGATTCCCCAAAACAGACTGGGCCCAGAAAACCCTATGATTGTTGGTGTTGTCTGCCTTCAAGTCATTTCCAACTTATGGTGATCTTAGAGAGAACCTGTCATTTAAAAAAAAAGAAAAGAAAAAAAGATTTGTTCTGAGGGGGGTTGCCATTGCCTTCCTCTAAGGCTGAGAGTGTGTGAGTTGGTCAGGGTCACTCAGCATGTTTCATTGTTAAATAATTTGTATTAACTTTTCTCTATAACGTTTAAAATATATCACATATTTTCTATTACATTATTGTTTACTATTGTTATTCTATCCCTCCACTGAATCTAAGGCTTCTTTAATATTAAATATTGACATCCATTATATTCTTCATTCATTATTAGTATTGTACAAAATACATACAACATGTCTTAGTTGTGGTTATCTTCTCTATACATCCTAAGAGTTTGCACTCTAAGCTATCTTGTGTTGTATATTCTCTAAACCTGTGACGTGGTTATTGAACCCATCTATCATAACATCAGTACTTCTCTGAGTTATTATATCTTTATTACATTCTCTTCCAATGCTAACTTTAAATATATTTTTTCTTTTTGTAAATTAAAAGTTGATTCTTATTTTCATTCTCTATATTTATGATTCTTCATTTACTCATTATTTAGTCCATTTCTCTTTACAATAGTTCATCACTAAATCCCAGTCTTCATTCTTTTCTGTGATTGTTTTGTCCTTTAACAAAGTTGTAAGTCTGTCCATTTCTAGCATGTCTAAAGTTTTATTTAAGCAGTCATCTAATGTTGGGATTGCTAGACTTCTCCATTTTTTTGTAAATGAGATCCTGGAGGCTGTTACTATGTATAGAATAGACTTTAGATGCATTCTCAGTTCTTTATTTTCAACTATATTTAATAAAAATGTTCCGGTTCTGGTTTCATCTGTAAGTTAAATATTTGTTGAATCATTTTTTGGATTTCTGTCCAAAATTGCTTTGTTTTGGGGCATGTCCACCAAATATGGTAGAACATTACTTCTGCCTTTTCACATTTCCAACATTTTCCTCTATTGTTTTTATAATTTTTTGCTAGTCTATTTGGGGTTAGGTACCACCTGTGTAGCATCTTGTAATACTTTTCTTTTACATCCATACTTAATGTATGGAATGTTTCCATGACCAAGCAAGAATTTGAAAGCTGGTGTCCTGGACATCTATTCCAGAATACCAAACACTGTACTGCACTGTCTCTCCAAGCCCTGAGATAGGGTTGGCATAAGTTGGAGTTGCCTTGAAATGCACAAAACAAAAACAAAGTTGTGATAGCTAAATATTGCCTCCAGTATCAGAGTGTCCAGTATAGCTGGTTGGGGAACACCAGTGGAAGGATGCTGTTGCTGTCATGTCCTGTTTGTTGGCTTCTCACTGGCATCTGGTGCAAGACTAGATGGGCCTTTGATCTAATTCAGCATGACCCTTATCCTCTGAGCCTGCAGTATCAGATACCAACATACTGAGAACCTGGCTCTTCCTTCTTTTGCATTATCTAGAGTGGTGAAACAAAATGGATTTAAGCTATGACTCCCAGAAGGAGCTTTTTTCTGTAAGGCAAGCATAACACAGAGAAGGCAGTTCCTTTCTCAATTTGCCTGGGTGGGTGGCTCACATTTCCTTTCTTCTGCACAATGAAGGTTAAAAAAAAAAAGGTTGCTCTAATGACTGGCTATTTTTACAAGTCTTTCCCTTGTTTCATAATAATTGGTCTTAGTACCAACTTCTTTCCCTGCTACCCTTATTATCTGTCTGGCTTTGCAGTCGTCCCTCCAGATTTACTGACTTCCCATTTGCGGTTTTGAATTTCTGTGGATGGAAGCCAGGAGGGACAAAATGGTGTGCACACCTGCGGGGCCATTAAAACCAATGGGGCTCCAATATTTGTGGTTTTTCAGATTTGTGGAGGGGAGGGAGCAGAACAGATCCCCCACGAATCTGAAGGGACAGCTGTATTTTTTTTTCTGTCTACCTGCTCAAGGAAACCCTCTTCAGGTGACAATTTTGCAGGCATAAAGTGTTGAACATATTCAGGGGTGGGGGTGTTGGCCATACAGCAAAGCACAACAACATCCAAAAAGCATTGAACTGAGCCTTTTAATCAAAGAAGTGTGTGGCAAAAGTCTAGGAGGATGCACTTTCTCAAGGGAAATTTAATGGCCAGGAAGCATCCTTTGGGCATTGCTGTTCTATGTTGAATCCATGGAATGGGGCCTGTCACAGGTTTCCAAAAAATTCTGAATAGGAGACGGTTGTAATGTTGCTGGAGGAAGACCTTGTTATATATCATTTTGGGGCACTAGGTTGTGTTGGAGATATGGGGAATCTGGCAATCCTTTTTGTCAAATAAAATGCAACATAAGGATTTTAGCTGGCATTTGATCTGCTTGTTTAAATGATTGTTGCCAGTTTAAAAATCGATGCACTAAAACCATTCTTCCTTGACTGTGCAGCTAACATTTCAATTATTAAAGATACAGCATTGATAATCAAATCCATTACTGTCATTCCCTTACCTTGCACTGTCAACAAAAGCCCATTGAGCTCAAAGGGACAAAAAGATCAGGGACAAAAAGACCCTGACACTGTATTTTGTAATTTGTTCAGCCTGGAAATCTGTAATGAAGAACAATATTCTTCTAAGGTAGCAGTCGCATCAGTGGATCACAGGACAGAATTAGTTTTTCCAGATAGCAAGCCCGAGATGAGGGGCAAGAAAGGGGCCTTGTCTTGGCAGCTGAATTTTGGTCCCTTACAGTTTTGCAATGGCACAAAGGTGCATGTGAGAATGTGCTCAGCTAGGTGAATGTTACAGTATTCTAAATGCATTAAAATGAAAAGGAAACCTGGAATCTTGTAACTGGGAGTAATGGAATATGTGGTGTGTGGGTTAGAGGCATTTGAGAATGTCTTTAAAATGTCTTGGGTCAAACTTGCCATTCCTGAGAAGACGATAAAACCTGGCTTAATTCTCCCAGTCCTGTATATATTGCATTTAAATGTGTTTGTATCCACTCTCTTTATAAGAAATGTTTTATTATTGTTATTTTGAGCATATACCTCTGAAAAGCAGCGTATAAATGCCCTGAATGAATTAATAAAATGGAAGAAAAAGAGGACTGCGTAACTCTTTCTTGATTCATAGACAAAAGCAATTAGCTGGGAAAGTTACACACCTTCTTTCTTCCCACAGTCCCCACAGCAACTGTGACAGCTATTTTCTTAACTTCAAAAAAATGGGGGGGGGGAGAGAGAAATGTGCACATATTGCTTGTAATATCTAGTTTAGTCCTCAACAAAGGTTGAGGGCTAAGCTAAATGTTACATGCAATATGTGTATACTTTTCCCCTCAGAAGTTTTGAAGTGAAGAAAGTAGCTATCATGCTTTTAGGTGAGGGGCTGAAAGGAAATCCAGATTTTCCCTTCCCAGACAGATGGAAATGCCTTGCATTTGTATATTTTAAGTCTAAACAGCATGCAGCTTCTTCTAATTTAAATGTAACTTGTGCTACATTTTATCATTTGTATATTATTTTAGTTGCAAAAGTATTTTAGTGAGAAAACATGCTACTTACCTTTTGTATCTTTGTGAACATACATGAACATTATGAAGCATTGTGGGCAAGACCTTGCTTAGTTTCTAAGTTAAATGTCAGATCTTCTGCTGATTCAAATCTTGGCTCTCTGGTCTTCCATACTGCACTCCTTCAGCAACAAATCCCAGGCTTAGAGAGAAACATGAAGGATTAGAAGCTTAAAACTGTGTGCATGTAGATTGCACAAGAGTTTAGAGATGATTTATTTTATTTTCAGTGTTTGCTGTTTCAGATGTTTGAAGGCAGCCTGACAAGATGGCAAGCCACAGTTTAACAACAGGCCATATCATGGAGCATACTTGGGTGTGTGCCTGGGGATGGGGGAAGAGGTGGCAGTCCTGTGCATGTTTACCTAGGATGAGACCCACTGAAGACCATGGGATTTGCTTCTCAGTTGGCTTGGATGGATTGGCTTTCTCAAATCAAAACCAATGAACAAAATTGATACTGAATCTGATGTTTATTAGTCAAGGAAAGAGGCATTTAAAAAAAAGCAGGAAAAAAACTGAGAGTCTTTAAAAGCTATTTCAGGATTTCAGACTGTAATGTGCTCTCCCCTCTCATTTTGCCCATTTGAGGAAGTTCTACAGACTGAAGCCATCATGTGAGTTAAAGCCAGGAAAATGGGTAAATACACAGGGGACCTCTAAGGATTCACTTAATGCTGTATTTGTTAGAGCCAGTATATGTTGGGTATGGAAAATGTGAAATGATTTAATAGGGAAAGTTACAATTAAACAGCAAACAGTATTGATTATTTTTTTTAAATGCCTTGCAGAATTTTACAGAAAAATCTGAGAAAATGCAGGCACCCCTTACATACAACTGAGATTCATGTATCTTGGTCTACTTATTTCCTAGTAGCTCACCTTCACAGCAGTAACAAAAAGTTAGCACAAGACTATTTGGATTTAAGATGTAAGCAGAGTGCAGTAGAAGGAGAGATCTCAGGAGCCTGGAAGGAATGCAGTTGCTTTTCATCTTACTAGGGGGGAAAGTGGGTTCCTAACTTTAAAAACCTAAGGTTTCTGGAAAGCATCAGAGGCTTAAATGTAATGTGATACTGGCACTACAGTACTGGTATGATGGAACATCCTTCCCTTCATTTTTTGTCGCAGCCCTTGGAACTGCCTGAAAACTATGTTGGGAAGGTTTCCCAGCCTTCCAGAATAGGCTTTTGCATGTTAAGTGTGCACCAGTGGGAAGGTGAGATTACTGACTTTTTGCTTACACTGGATCTTGTTGTTCCACAGTGAAAGTCTTTTTAGATTGTAAGCATGCGGGCAGGGAACCCATCTAATTAACCATTTGTAAGCCACTCTGAGAGCGGGGTATAAATACTCCACACAAATAAAAAAAAATAGTGACAGGAAGCCAACTTTATAAACTATGGTTTGAACCTTACTTATATCTACTAACCATAATTAAGATTAACTACAGTGTGGCTGGTTCAAATTGTGCAACAAACAGCCTCTAAACACCTTGGTGTAGTTTTGTCAAAGGAAGAAGGGAGAGTGCAAGACCAAGGATCATTCTTATAATACTAAAGCATGATTTAGGGGGGAAGCAGACGGCGCAAAGGGCCGTTTTGGGGGCAAGGAAGGGGAGGGGCAGCCGCACGGTGGGCACCGCAATCCCTTCCCGAAGGCATCGTCGGAGCGCCGGCCCCTCCGTACGGCTGGTGCTCCGACAATGCCTTCCCACCGCAGCGTCCACACACGCTGCGGCAGAAGAGTCGCCGAAGGTGCACCGCCAGCCTTTTGTGGTGCACCTTCGGCGACTTGTGGAAGGAGCGCTATTTTAGCTCTCCTTCCAGGGGCGGCAAAGCTGTGCAGCGGGGCCAAGGTGTAGGGATACCTCGGCCCCGCGGTGCAGCTTCCCAGGGCGGCCCAGGGCCGCCCATCTGCTTCCCCCCTTAGTGTTATATCTAAATAGAACTTTATGCCACTTCTTTGCTAAATGTGTCTTTAATTGATAACAGCACTGGGATTAGAGCTTTCTTCAAGGATCTCAAAGCACAGGTAGGAGAACAGGCTTCCACAGATAGCCTGGACTCTGGACATTTAGGTTTTTGTGATCCATAATCTACATTTTGAATTGTACCCAGGCACAGACTGGTAGCCAATGAAGCTGGCATAACAAGAGATCATAGGAAACTGGTTTCTGCCATTCATCTAGTCTAGGCCTGTCAACTCAGACTGGGAGCAGCTTTCCAGAGTCCCATCTGATAGCCCCTGGTCTTTTCTGATGGTCCACCATCCAGGTATTAATCAGGCTTCACCCACTTAGCTTCCAAAATTAAATGGGTTTATAATGGGTATATTCAGGGTGGTATTATCCATCCACAGTCAACAGTTTGATGACAAGATTCTGTACTAGTAGCAAACAGAAAAGAGACAAGCTCCACATGCTATAAGATGGTCAGCAGTTTATTCAGTTTTTAATTCAGTGTTTTAAAAGTCCATTGCATTTTGGCCACACTAGGCCTTCTTCAGGGGCTGAAAACAAATATAAATACACTTAAAATGTAATATTTAAAAAGATAGGACAACACTAATCAGTGATACAAAAATATTCATATAGATCTGTAATTTGGAGAGTGTTTTCAACTTCAGTGAATTCTCTCAAAGGGCATGTATAACTTTGATAATATCTGTATGGATATTTTAAGATTCTGGACTAGGAAACATTTCTAACCTTATGGCCTTTGTAGAATGCTTAACCTCTTTTGCAGTGAAGTCCAGTGCAAAGATTTAATCCAGCTTCTCTGCAGTCCCTTTTCCTCTTCTGCTACTTTTGACTTTCTTGTCATTCACTCTTCTTCATCTCACATTTCTTGATTATAATATATTTTAAGAATATTTCAATGTTAGTCTTAGCATTGTCAGTCACATCTTCTTCCAAGTCTCTCTCTTTATCTGTTTTGCCTCCTTAACTGTAAGAACCTGAGGGGGGAAGTCTGGTTGGGTCAGACCAGGGGTAGGCAACCTTTCCCCTTTAAGGGCCAAGGGACTTCAGCTCCCAGAATCCCAGGAGCTATTGGCCAACATGGGACTATTGGCCAATATGACTGAGGCTTCTGGGAGCTGAAGTCCCTCGGCCCTTAAAGGGGAAAGGTTGCCTGTCCCTGGGTCAGACCAAGGGCTAATTGTGGGGCACAATTTTAGTTTCCGAGGGTGTTAACTCTTTTAAAGGGTGTTAACTCTTTTAAAGGAGACAATAATACACTTCTTCCAAGTCTCTCTCTTTATCTCTTTTGCCTCCTTAACTTGTTAGAGTCTAGCATTAATTAACAGAACAACAGAAGTGTAAGCCTGACTAAATTATTCTTAATATGCTTTCCTAAAGAATAAAAACTTAATCAGAAAAAACAGCAAACATGTAGTTTATAGTTTAAAAACAATCAATAATGGCTTTAATAAATATTTATATAAAATAATTGAAACCTAAGCTAATTTGAGATGTTTTGGGTAAAAGGAGATAAATCTCACCATCTTTAATATAGCAGGAAGATGGGACAACTGACTGCTTATTGACTGCAGTTTAGAATCTTGGGAGAGAGCTGTTAAACTGCCTCCAAGAGTGACAATAATCACATGATCGAATGAGAGAAAGGAAGTGAGTCCCTGTCTGACTAAGGAGAGATAGGAGAATGCAATGCATAATTCTTCCAACACTAATGAGTTCCAGCATTCTATTCCCATGGTAGTCAACCAGTTGCCTATGGGATGCCTTGATATCCAAAAAAATACGAGTTCCTTATCTTGGTGTGATTAAGTCAGTTTTCCACACATGAGGGAAGAGAAATTGTAGTTTCATTTGCTGCAGCATGATATTTCCATACTATTTTTTCTTACTCGTTTACCATTTCCCCCCAATATGCTTTATCAGCCTAACAGCAGAACATGAGTGTAGCAGCTTGTTTTTCTTTGTGCAAGTTTGTGTCTTTTCATTCTCCTCATTTGGGTCATACTTCTGTTTCCGTAGGAAGACTACTACTTTTTCTCAATAAGTTCCTGAACACTGGATTTTGACCACATTGGTGATCTGTTACTTAGTGATACCTTTCCTGACCTCATAGAATCATAGAATCATAGAATCATAGAGTTGAAAGAGACCACAAGGGCCATCCAGTCCAACCCCCTGCCATGCAGGAACTCCCAATCAAAGCATCCCTGACAGATGGCCATCCAGCCTCTGCTTAAAGACCTCCAGGGAAGGAGACTCCACTACTCTCCGGGGGAGTGTGTTCCACTGTCGAACCTCCCTTACTGTCAGGAAGTGCCTCCTAATGTTGATGTGATATACAATCTGCATAAGTTTCTATAATTATGGTTTGGAATAACCTCCAGGTATTCTGGAGAAATTTGACTTTCATGGCTTTCCTTTCAACATTCTTTAACCAAAAAACAAAACAAAAACAAAAAAACCTTTTATTGAAAGTACAATAAATTAACAAAGTTCAACAGAACAAAATAACATTACCGACCTGACAGTATTCCATAATAAAATCAAACTCCTCATTTGTAAAGAGGTTTCCTCTCTTGAATTAAAATGTAACTATATTGGACTTCTTTATCAATCTTACATATAAATTAAATTTGGTAACATTGCAGCTCCAGTTAGTTCAACAATAATCTTACATTTCACACAAAATCATGGGTGCCTCCTAGGATTAAGGGCCTTTGCAGACTGCCAGAAATAGTGCACATTAAATTGAGGCACTGCCCTGACTCAGTGCTAGGGAATCATGGGAACTGTAATTTATTGTGGCACCAGAGCTCTCTCACAAAGAAGGCTCAGTGTCTCAGAAAAAAATGCAATTCCCATGACTCCCTAGCACTGAACCAGGGCAGTGCCTCAATTTAATGTGCACTATTTCTGGCAGTCTGCAAAGGCCCTAAGTCACCTCTACATTGGTCAGTTCCAGGCCACAGTCATTTAGGATATCCTGAACTTTTACCTCTTTATCATAACTAAAATATGCATACAACTAATCTGTATGAGAGCAGTTGAAATCTCCCCAATATTACAGCACTTTCTCCTTGCCACTAATCTCTGTAATGTTCCAGTTATAGCATTTGTGCCACCAAAAGAAGCATGCAGCTATAGGCAGCATTATGTACATGTGTGCATGCGTGATGGAAGCATGGATGGGAAAGTAAACAGCGTTCTTTGCAATCATGCTGGCCCCAGGATCACAGAGTAGTCTCTGACAATGCTGGCTATTTGGCTTAGTAACAGAGATGAGCACCGCCCCCTATGGTCGGACACGACTTGACAACCTTGTCAACAGGGAATACCTTTACCTTTTACCTTTTGTTTTTAAAGATGTAATGGGAAAAATTAAGATATGTATTTAAGAAGTGTAATCTAATAGGCTAAATTAAAAAAAAAACTCATTTGAAGTATTCCATTTCTACTGAGAATATTTTTTTCTGTAGTGGGAAATGGTGTGAATTTTGTAGATTTAGTATGTGAAAGCACATGTCTTTTCTTTCCAAAGATCAGCAACCTGAGTATAGAACAAACAGATATAACACTGGACAGATTGGGTACCAAAGTAAGTGGAAAGGCATGGAAAGAGGCGGGACTTCCTGAGGTTGGCTAGAATAATTGGTGTTGGTACCCTCTGGCCAGTTTGGTGCTGCTGGCATCCTCCTGATGCCCTTCTGACTCAACTGAACCTGATGCCCTCTGGCCAACTTGCAGTAGCAAATTGTGATTTTAATTGTTTTGGACAGGTGTAAATAGAATGCAGTCACCTGAATGCACACACAGAAGGAACAACTAATTTAAAGCTAATTTAATCCAAGTTATATACCTGAAAATTGTAACCTAAATAAGTGAATGGCTACTAGATTTTTTTCTTCTGATTTGCAAAGAATCCATGGGACTCCTCCTTTATTCATTAAGTCATTCCTTCATTCAGTCACACTTACTTTTTAAACTAACCAGTAACATAATATAGTGCTTGTAGTTTGATAACAATTTTGCATTTTATTTTATTTTCTGTTTTCTATTTTCTATTGTAAATGACCACATTAAGCATCCTTTGGAAAGCTTTACAGCAGTGCTTCTCAGTTTTTTTACCCTTTATATCTACATAGAGATATCATACCCACCCCTTGATGTAGCATATGAACAAAAATATTTTGCTTGTTTAATGTGCTTATTTTCATTTGTACATTCATGTATATTCACTTTTTAACATTTTATGATGAAATAACATTTTCCAAATTAGAACAGTTTTATTTAAATAAATTCAATACTTCTCAACACATGTGTAAATTTTACACATATTGTCTCACACACAGCCACACTGACATAAGCCAGTGCTCACAGATATGTACACAGTCATGCTCTTTCGTTTTTTCTTTCACACACATATTTATTTACTCTCACACACAGGCACAAAGAAACATTCATTCTGTTGTGTATATGAGAGTATACACAAATGCATATGCACTATGTAAAATAAAGATTAAGAGTGTGGCTAAGCATCTGTGTGTGTGTGTGAGAAAGAGAGGGGGGATTTGTGTGTGAATGTATCTCAGGGAGAGAGTCAGAAAAAGCGCATTACTGAGAATCAGTGTACAACAAAAAGTCACTCACATACCAAGAGATGTATTGAAGGTATGTGTGAGAGAATTTGTTGAGGCTACAGCAACATCTCATCCCAAGAAATGGGCAGTAACCAGATGGATGAGGGAAGCAGCAGCTCAGGATGGGTCCCCCAGAGGCCGCAATCCAGGAAGCTTCCTCACTCTCTTTCCTCCCTCAGGCAGAAGCAGCTGCTCCAAACATTATCCTTGCCTTTCTCTTGCCCTCCAGAACAGACAAAGTTTGGGAAGAGGATGAAAGGGGGTGGAATCAGGGCCTCCAAGTCTCAGCACCCACCTTCAGAAACTTTTGCCCACCCCCAGGGGTCCTGCCCCACCATTTGAGAACCACTGCTTTACAGTGTTCTAGACTGTAATATAAATGTACACATTTGTGCAAAGCCTGTGTCCATTTGCTTAATGGAGTGGGCAGATCGGGTCACTCCAATCCCCTTTGGTGTGCTGCATGATTAGTCTATCAATAAACTTAAAGTTGTGTGAATATATATTTTCCTCTGCAAGCCCTTCATGTAACAGGTGAGAAATGAGAAAATATTGCTTAGCCTTCCCCACTCTGATATTTTCCAGATGTGGTGGGCTACAGTTCCAAAAATGTACAGCCAACATAGGTGCACTGAGGTTTTCTGGAATTTGTAGTATTGAACATCTGGAGTGAACTATGACAGGGAAGGGTGCTGTCCTGTACTCAAATATTGCTGTTTTCAGATATGGCAGGGTATATATTCTAAATACATATACAGGTT
>CM034703.1:210295676-210312630 GCA_020142125.1 Phrynosoma platyrhinos
TACAAGAACTCTACGATGCGATAGATAGATTAAAAATCGGGAAATCACAAGACTTAGGTCCAAAACGCACTGCAGAAATAATCCAGTTTGAGATTTAACTGCCCTGGCTCAGTGCTAGGAAATTCTGGGAACTGTAGTTTTATGAGATATTAAGCCGCCTTTGTCAGAGAGCTCTAGTGCCACAATAAACTGCAGTTCTCAGGATTCCCTAGCACTGAGCCAGGGCAATGAAAGTGGTTTCAAACTGGATTATTTCTGCAATGTGTTTTGGACCATAGTAATGTAAGCCACACCAAAATTAGTTCATTCACCTGCTCATCTGCTACTACATGCTATCTTTAGCCTACATGCCCTTCTGCATTATGTATAGAATAGAGGTTGTCAACTGCAAGTAGGAATCTCAATGCTATCACTGACTTTTGTAAATGTGAAGGTTAACATCTCCCCAGAATTCAAAATTTGTGGTCACTGTGACCACTATCCAAATACAGGTGAGTGTTTCCTTCTTGCTCCTTAGTCTTTCAGAATTTTCACAGTCTCCTCCAATTATCTTTTTAACCCACCTGAGTTGAAGATTTTTTTTTAAAAGGAACAAATGAGAGATATGGTATGAAGGACAAGGAAGGTAATGTGCATGATTCAGCAGAAATTTAGCTCTTGTCAGTTCCTGGAGCTACTTCATGAAGTGGCAGGAGTCCAAAGAGCTATTAGGAAAAGCACTTTTAGAATGGTGATTGGGAGTGGAATTCAACAAAACCCATGATACACGTTGCAGTGATTACTTTATTAGACCAACTTGAACACACAACATGTAGAGCTGGTGTAGTGTGATGGTTTGAGTGTTGGTCTATGACTCTGGAGACCAGGATTCAATTCCCAGCTCAGCCATTAAACCCACTGAATGCCCTTGGACGATTCACATGCTCTCAGCCTCAGGGGAAGGCAATGGTAAACCTCCTCTGAATAAATCTTTCCAAGAAAACCCCATGATAGGTTTGCCTTAGGGTTGCCATAAGTCATAAATGACTTGAAGGCACACAACAAACACACAAAAGCACTAGCTTCAAAGCTCACTGCTATCTTCATCAAAATCATACAGAAGACAAATGATGGTGTCAGAGTTATGGGCCTGCATCTTGTTTGAGATGTTTGCTTAAGATGGTGTTTATGATATTTTTGAGGGAGGTTCATGCTAGTTGAGCCCTTGCTCCTTCTTGGCCATGCCAGGGCTAGGGACAAAGGCAGTAAGAACCCAGTAATAAACCTGACTTAGGGGTGATGAGGTGCAGACAAGTAGAAGAATACTGTGTTCACTTTTTAATAAGTTGTTCACTTTTTTATAAGGAATAAATTCATGAGAAGAGTTGAAACTCTTGAAAAATCAGATGAAGATCTCCAACAACACAGCAGGGGGATTGGAATCTTATATGATTAGTATCATATATCCAAAAGATAAATACAAAGAAAATAGAAAGACAACAAGTATTTAAAAAATAGGTGGCATAGCTAAATTGGAGCATGGGGCCATTTGGGGAGGAGGGATTAGTTATTCCAGGATTCTGAATGTTGAAAATAAAGATAAATGAATTGAAAATAGCATGCATATGTAACTAGTCCTTAAGGCAAGGATGAGCCTTTAAATTCCTTAAATTTCCTGTTTTTGTGGTAGGAGCTAAGTTGGAGTAGTATTGTGAATGATAAAGTCTAGCCTGCTGCAGTGCCATAAAATTCATGAGTGGGAGGCAGTTTAAAAGTGAAGGGCAGAATATTCAACCCCTTGATTCCTAATTCTAATTGGAACTGAAACTAGAAACCTAGTATCCTGTAATGTTACACTAGGGCTATGGCAGCAGGGGGTGAAGGGGTGGTGGGAGTGGGGGTAGGACTTGGTGTTGGGAGCTGAATGGTCCAACTATTAAAAGAGAGCGAGAGAGAGAGGGTACACATGTGTCTGCCTAGGATCTTTTCTGTATGGATGCCTAGTGTTCCTGTATTCAAACAGGATACAGTTACGCAGGGACCTTTCTGTATATGTATGCTGACAGCTTTCTAATGCTTCCTTTAATGAGGCTGAGAGAGAAGCAACTAGAGGTTGTATGTGTGTGTATAACACTCTTCCTTGAATACAAAGTACTTCCTGTTGCTAGGGCTGCCTGTTTCTGTTCTTGGAAGACCCATTTTTTGGCCCCACAACAAAATCAGGCAAAAACTTTTCAGATTGGCTGCATGCAGGCAGGCAGGTAATTTTTCTCTGAATGCCTAGACTCGGCTGTCTGCTAATGATTCTTTGGTTATTCTGAATTGCTACTTGCAGGCCTGTAGGATTTTGTCTTCATGGGTTTTCCACTACCAAAGCAGCCTGCACTGTCAGAATCCTTTGTACATGAGATAGTATGGGTCTCCTTATTTAGTATTTCTATTTAAAGAATTGAGTTTTGATAAAAAATTGAGGAATTGCTGACCATTCCTTGCTATTGGTTATATTGGGTAGTCCTGCTGGGAGTGGCAGTTCAGCAACATCTGGAGGGCCACATTCCCATTTCTGGTGCAAAGCATTTATTTCTTATGTGATAAACCATTCCTCTATATGCTGTAGAAGTGTGCCAGAGAAGTTGAACCCTCACACCTTTACACATGCAGAACTGGTTGTATTGTTTTTAGATCCTAATAAAGTGAGAGCTTATTTCTAATGATCACCTTTCTTTCTGTGTTGATGGGACTGAATTGCTGTGCACTGTGCATCTCTTAAGAGAAATACTTGACTTAAAAATATTCTGGTGAAGCAGGCGGTTTTGCTTTGAGATCTTTTCAGTGTGCAGCAGTATAAATTAATCGGTTTAAAGTTAGGAATGTAGAGAAATGCGGTCAGCCTTACTTACCTAATATCCAATTTAGGTAGATCTTCTGAATTTTAACTAAGAAGTTGTAGTGTGTGGGTTGTTTGGTGTGCTGTAATTTTAAAATGTTTAATTATTTATTGAAACAATGTTGTAACCATGTTTTAAGTGTGCATCACTATTTTAACCATGTTTTTAATAATACTGATATTTAATTTTCTTTCAGCTTTTATAATCAGTGTTTTAACTGCCTTTGTTTTTTAAACTATTGTAAGCTGCATTGGATCCCATTTTGGGAGAAAAATGGGATATAAGTGCAACAAAATAAATATTATTTAGGTTTGGGAAATGTAGAAACCTCCTACTTTGACAGAGGAACTTGGCAAATGTCTTTGACTCTATAGGACAATTATATGTGTTAGGCAAGATGGGAAAGATCAAAGGGTCAATTTAAATTAGTTAGAATTCCCCTGGCAGATGTTGGTTGACTTGAATATAAGCACCCTTAAAATTACTCTGAATGTAACCTGGATGAATAAATTGAAATCAGTGTTCTGTGTCAGCAGACATATTTTTAACCTGTCCTTCAGGTGCATCAAACACACTGGCAATTGTAGGATTCCTTTAACTATGGTATAATGTGCTCTTACAGAATCTCAGACCCTATCTGCACAGACTGAAATGCCCATTTCCCCCCCTTCCCATTCTGGTGTTGTTCTTTTTGGACAACACATGTCCCAAACCCCAGCTCTTGTGCAAGCAGTCCAGATGACTTCTGGCATGTTCTGCAGCAGAACCAGGGAATAACACCCTTAAAACAGTTTTTAAAAACATCCCTGTTACTCTGTATCTTCTGGGAAGATCTGGAGCCTGTTCCCACACCATGGCAGCTGTCTGCATGGGCATCCTGCTGAGCTACCTGGTGTGTTTGTTGCCACTGTAGGTTGCTCACTTTGAGGTCAGAACAAAGTGCACAGCCATGCAAGTGAGGCTGGGCACCTCATTCAGACCTCAGAAGTGAGTGGTGTATGACGGCGGCAGCAGTGATATATGGTTCAGTGGGATGCCTATGCAGACAACCACCCTGGTGCAGGAACAGAGGACCAGACAAAGGGGGCAGGTTGGAGCAGCTGCAGGGCCAGAATACTCCAGGCTGCCCCTGGAGTATCCTGACCTGTGCAGATAGTCAGAGATTTGCTGGGGTTATGTGATTTTCCTGGTTTGATTAAAGAGTGACTCTGCAGCAGTTCTAGTTCTTTCATGTAGCAAAGCAGCTTCATTTCATTTATATACCGCTTCATATCACACTATGGGATGTCTAAGCGGTTTACAACTGTGAGCTGATTGCCCCCCAACAAGCTGGGTACTCATTTTAGCGACCTCGGAAGGATGCAGGCCTGAGTCGAGCCTCAGCCCTGGCTGGTATTGAACTCGCAACCTTGTGGTCTATGAGTGAGTGGCTGCAGTACAGGCATTGAACCACTGCACCACCAGGGTGTAGGTGTATGCCTTCCACTCAGAATCCCCACTCCTTTCCCTTTGCCTTACAGGTCATAACATTGACTTCTTTTGAATTTGCTTTCCCATGGGCTAACCTTTCTTTCTCTGGGCCTTCGATGTTTAGTACCAGAACAAGGGCGAGGATATTTTTCAGTGGCAAAAATCAGCCTGGATCTAACAATGTCTGCCTATTGGAAAAGTTAATTTTTAAGACTACAGATCTAGGAATACCCTAGCCAGTGTGATCTGAAAAAGCAATCATTCTAGGTGAGGAAATTGACACTGGAAGTGCCAAGATAAACTTGGCAGCAGGTAGCAACTTCTATCATCCCAATAGCTGTGGGTTGGGAAGCAGATACAAACAATGGTTTGGAAGCAACAAAGGTAGATATGTTTCTGTTGACTAAGATTAAAAATTAGCTGTTTGGTTGCAGTTACTATTAACTTGATTTGATCATGAGTTGCTTATTTATTAAAGATCCCTGGAAGTAGGTGAGGAATGCTTTTAAGTGTTAAGTGTTTTTCCACAGGGACCTAGTCATCTTCCAGGATGCAGATTCTGTTTGCTGACTTTCTCTTGCTTTAGGGAAATTCATTTTGCAAAATTACCATAAATCGCACAATAATTGCAGTCACTAGTGAAGCACAAAGTGTGGACAGAAGATGTTTGCCTTGGGATTGCACCATTCTGCATAATCCAAAGACCTACATTTTTGAGGAAGGGTAATCTTTTTTGTTGTTGTTGTTGTTGGCCTAAATGCGCTAAAGGAATCAGATCCCCATCTGATCTTGGAAGCTAGGCAGGGTTAGCCATGTTTAGTTCTTGGATGGGAGACTGCCAACGAATCCCAGGTGCTTGTAGGCTATGTTTCAGAGAAAGGAACTGGTGACATCACCTTTGAGTGATTTAACAGTGGTTAAATGCCAGTACTGCAGCCACTCACTCACAAACCAAAGGTTATGAGTTCAGTCCTAGCCAGGGTCTCGACTCAGCGTTGCATCCTTCTGAGGTCACTAAAATGAGTACCCAGTTTGATGGGGGCAATTAGCTTACAGTTGTAAACTGCTTAGAGACTGCTTAATGTGGTATGAAGCAGTATATAAATGAAGCTTCTATTTCTATTGCTATTGAGTATTCTTTGCGTCTAAAAACCCTATGGAATTCATGATGTTGCCTCAACAGGTGACTTGAAGGCACATACACATGCACGCAGTCTTTTTTGTAGGTCAGTACTTGTATTGGGGCTGATGACTCCAGAGTTCAAGTGGAAGAGTTTTGTTCCATTGACTGCTAGGCACTGTTACTGTTGATCAAACAGTACTTATCTTGTAGTATCTAGCAAGCTAGGTTCCAAGCTAATATCCTTCATAGATAAGGATGCACCACATCCTTTATAAGAGAAAATTCTACCTTGGTTTGATAGCTTGAAAACATATATTTTGGCCCTGTCAGGCCTTGCATTACCAGCAATTTAAAAATCATATTTTTATTAATTTCTAAAACATTACCACTACCCTTCATCCTCAAATAACTTACAGTCTGCAATTTTAAATTATTATGTGATCAATAAATAACCAGTAGTATTATATGGGACAGGATAGATGCTAATTGCCACAGCTATCCATGTAGAACATCAACAAACTGGCCCTTCCACTTCTGATTGTACTCATGATTCCCATTCTTTGCCTCCACTGCACTTGTTGTTGCTGTAGTGCATAGAAGTTTTCATTTTATAGCAGATAACATAATATTATTGCAAGTGTGTTTTGAAAGTATTAATATTTCACCACATTTTGAAACATGAAGAGCCTTGGCAAATATGATTAGTTCTCTGGTGGAAGAAGATTAACAACTTGTCTTTTTCTGGGGGGCTGGTGCAGCCCTCCTTCCTGTAGTTTGAGGCCCAGAGAGACTATGGGGCAGGGATTCCTGAGAACTGCATGATATCTGTACAGGTTTCAGAGTGGTGGTTATGGTGACTGTGATCTTGCTGGGAAAACATGTACCTTCCCCTTAATTGGTAAGGATGTGCTTTCCATCTCTGTTTTCTCACTACGTATATCTGGGAATATGAGATTTATCCTTGGTTTACAAAATACCAGTAATTTGAGTGCTTTGTCTCTGGATATAGAAAACTCAAATAATGTCTTCACAAAAGGTAGAAGAATCTACGAGTTTAACCCATTTCTTTGACTTTCCATACGGAGGCACTGATACCTAGAGTTATTTTGTATAAATGCCTGGTTTGGCAACACAAAAAGGATCCTTTCCCAGTTAGCTCTCCTTAGAAATAATCTAGAGTTTGAATTCCCAGATGTTGTATGCTCATTTTTAAGTACAGTATTTATGTTAAATCAGTGTTAGTGTTGAGAGCCTCTGTTCCACTAGCAACTGGAACCAATTTCTTTTGTTTTACAATGGAGAGAAATGAAATCCTTACAAAAGGAGAGAGAGAAGGGTTACTACTGTACTCTTATTTAAGGATGATAGACACGTTCAGAGAATAGCTAGATACCCTGGCTAAGGAGTCCTTTTTGGGTGCTGGACGCCTAGGAGTAATTCTGTGGTTCTGTTGAACCTGTATTCCAAAGCTTGGTTCCACATTTTTGCAAGAGTCAGTTGATCTTCTCTTCAAACCTTGTCTTTACCTTGCAGAAGAGGACATGCTCTCTGTCCTTTTAGGGCCTTTGCAGACTGCCAGAAATAGTGCACATTAAATTGAGGCACTGCCCTGGCTCAGTGCTAGGGAGTCATGGGAATTGTATTTTTTTTCTGGGACATTGAGCCTTCTCTGTCAGAGAGCTCTGGTGCCACAATAAATTACAGTTCCCATGATTCCCTAGCACTGAGCCAGGGCAGTGCCTCAATTTAATGTGCACTATTTCTGGCAGTCTTTTCACAGGCTGCATCAGCAATGGGTGACAACAAGGGAAAGGGAACATGACCAAGTTAGCAAGGCTAAAAAGAGGACAGGAAGTCCTATCTTGAACAACAGCTTTATTCTCATGAATTTGCCAAAATTCCCTTTCAAGCCATTCTAGTTGGCAGCCATTAATACACCTTTAGGCAATGAATTCTGTCATTTAACTGCACTGTTTGAAGATGTAACAGTGCAGATTGTAATGAGCACATCAATTTTTGTGTCCCGAAACTTGTACTGTGCCAGCTTCATCGAAAGGTTCTGAGCTGTTATGAGAAAGGGAAACCTAGGTGTGGGCACATTGCAGAGGTCTAGGAGTTGCATGTGCCCTCACTGGCCTTTAGCCCAACACTCCCCTTTATAGAAGGCCTCTTACATCCTCTAAAGCAGGGGTAGGCAACCTGTCCCCTTTAAGGGCCGAGGGACTTCAGCTCCCAGAATCCCAGGAGCTATTGGCCAACATGGGACTATTGGCCAACATGGCTGAGGCTTCTAGGAGTTGAAGTCCTTCAGCCCTTAAAGGGGACAGGTTGCCTACCCCTGCTCTAAAGGATGCAAAGATTAGTTTGCTGGGCTCTTTTAGTCACTAGAGGGATTTTTTGAAAACCAGCAGCAACCAGAAAGATTAACGGTTTGGTGAAGTTGCCTCCACACCCCTAAAGGTTACAAAAGGGTTTTTTTTAAGTTTTAAAATCATTATTTTTGGTAGTGGTAATGGCAGAATACAATGAGAAGATGGCTCTGTATGGAGCATGCAGGATGAGATTTGACCATGCCTACCCTATCTGTTTTTTTATTGATTCCAAAATCCTTATCATGGCAATTGTTGTTGTTGATAACTGCCTTTGCATCAATCTCGACCCATGGCGACCCTATGGAGGCCCTCCTGTCCTCCACTGTTCCGCCCAGCTCCTGCAAACTCATATTCGTGGCCTCTTTAATAAAGTCCATCCATCTAGCATGTGGCCTTCCTCTCTTTTTACTTCCCTCCACCTTTCCTAACATTATTGTCTTTTCCAATGACTCATGCCTTCTCATGATGTGTCCAAAGTATGGCAGTCTAAGTCTTGTCATCTTGGCTTCTAGGGATATCTTTGGCTTGATTTGTTCTAGGACCCATTTGTTTGTCCTTTTGGCTGTCCATAAGATCCTCAGCACTCTTCTTCAGTACATCTCAAATGAGTTGATTTTCCTCCTATCTTCTTTCTTGACTGTCCAGCTCTCACATCCATACATGGTAATAGGGAATACAATGGCTTGTATGATTTTGACTTTTGTGCTGAGTTATATGTCTTTGCATTTTAGGATCTTTCCTAGTTCTTTTATAGCCGCTCTCTCCATTCTTAATCTTCTTCTGATTTCCTGTCTGTAGTCCCCATTCCCACAATGTTTGATCCCAGATATGAGTTATTACGGCAATATGGACATATAAAAAGCACAGATCTCTGTGTGTCAGCTTTTGAAACTATAATTTTTTCCCAGGAGAGCCAGGGTCATTGGGAGTGGTGCCTGATTAACATAAGTTAAAAGTCTTCAGACTCCTCCTCAAGACAAGCTGTAGACTACATGACTCTCATATTGTCTTTACCTTCCCTGTTCCCCCATGAAGAAACATTTGTTTCAAAAACTAACACATTGAGATTTCTGTGCCTTTTTCGTTGGTCTAATAAAAATATTACCATAATAAGGATCAGGGAGTTTGTTTTATGGTCAATACTGCTACCCCTACACTTTAATTTCTCCAAATTGTTTATGAATAAGTTAAAAAGTGCAATCAGATATCTCTGTGCCACCACTCATTCCCCATTCAGTGTACGAGAAAGATACCCACTCTCTCACCCTATGAGATTTTACTAGTTACAGTACTAGCTAAACATCCTGTTTACATTGCTTTAAAGCCTCCAGACTTGTACATTTGTTGGCTCTCATGAATCTGTTGAGATTGGGTATCTGTTTACCAAGCAGTTCAATTTAAAAAAAAAATTTTTTTTGGTTACTATTATCTTTACAGTGTAAAGCATCATGGGAGTAGTAAGCTGTTAAAGCTGTCAGTTTTTGGGTGGTAAAACAGCAACATAAAGTGTGTTGCCTAGTTCATCCAAATATTTTCTCGCCTCCCCCCCCCCCACAAAGATAGGGCAGAATCATGTGCAGGAGCCCTGGTGGTGCAGTGGTTAAATGCCTGTACTGCAGCCACTCATTCACAAACCACAAGCTTGTGAGTTCAATACCAGCCCGAGGGCTCAAACTTGACTCAGGATTGCATCCTTCTGAGGTCGCTAAAATGAGTACCCAGCTTGTTGGGGCAATTGGCTTACACATTGTAAACCATTTAGGAAGTGCTTAAGTGCACTGATAAGTGGTATAGAAATGTACTTGCTATTGCTATGTGCACCCTACATTTGTTCTCCATTGCAGGTGGACCATAGGCATCTGAGGAAGTAGGATGACGTCTATGAATGCTTCTATCTTTCATATCTTCTGTTTTTCAGTTAGTCTCAAAGGTGCTGCAAGATCCCTTTGCATACTGATTTTCCAGACTAACATGTCATGTCTTTAAATTGTAGGTGGGGGAAGTGTGTCTAAGGGCCAGTAGAGACTGGCACTAAAAGCCGCCTTTGGGGCAGCTGTGGGAAGCTTGGGGATATGGCAAGCACATGCTGTATGCCCCCATGGCACTCTGAAGGCGCCCAGAGTGACCACACGTCAGCCAGCTTCCAGGCATCTTGGGGCATGGCGGTTACACACCACAAGCCCCCAACATGCCATGAAGCTGCTGTGGGGCCTCAGCATGTGGCTGCCATGGCCCCAATCCATCTTCAGGTGGGGTAGCTTCATGCCATCCCATCTGGGCTGTCTGTTTTGGCCCTAAATCCCTAATTTATCACAGGGACAATTTGGAGAAGGAAGGGTAGTACTTAATGAACAATATTCTGTAGAAGGCTGATCTGTAATGCAAATTTGCCAGCTTTTGCTTCACTTTTAACTCTCCTAGGTCCAAAACATACTGCAGAAATAATCCAGTTTGAGACCGCTTTAACTGCCCTGGCTCAATGCTAGGGAATTTTGGGGACTGTAGTTTTGTGAGACATTTAGCCTTCTTTGTCAAAGAGCTCTGGTGCCACAATAAACTACAATTCCCCAAAAGTGTCCAGAGAATTGTAGCATGAGTAACTGGTACTTCTCACTCTCAGTTAAAAGTTTCCTAACCCTTCTTTCAGAATTACAACTATCAAGGTCCTGTTGTGAGAGTGAATGAAGAAATGTTCAGAGTTTCTAGGCTGAGGTGGCATAGCACACTGTCACCCAGCCAGCTGTTGTCTGTGCTTGTTCCTACTGAACTTATTCTAATTACACAAAACCAGGTTGCAGATTCAATTCCAGTTCCACTGCAGTGAGAGCTAGGGGTGGACAGGGAGGGTGGGGATTGAATGGAGATTGTGCTGCCATTTGGGGGACATCCTAACTCTGTGCAATGTCAATATTGCAATGTAGAGATAATCCCCCAACATACCAGTTTAGTCCCTGACACCTTGTCCTGGGTTCTTGCTGAGAGTGAATCAGCTCTGTGATTAGCTCGCTCTCCTCCTGCTAGCCTGTGCAAATCTTTCTGAAGGCCGCTTTGGACAAAAGGCAACAAATCCCCCTGGTTCCCAGCATCTGAGTCACTTTCTCCCATCTGGCCTCTGTCCAGGGTGGAGTTGAGGAGCTGGGTGGGAGAAAGTACAGCCTGCTTCATTAGTCTGTGGCTTTTAGAGATGGAACTGCTCAGGCAGATAACACTTCTTGCATTTCCTTCTTCATCACATTGTAGCTTTTATCCTTGCTCCACCTACATGGCCTTTCTAAGCAGAGAGAAAGAGAGGGAGGGACAACCCCTATCCCTTCCCCCCTTTCCAAGAGACGGGTGCTGCTTCTCTGCTTTGAACCAATGGAGTCTAACAACGTTTCCCAGATAACGTTTTTCAGAATCTCTGAACTGTAGCAACCTATATATTGAGAGTTTGCTGGGAGCAATTCCAGGCTGCCATGATTTCTACTCTTGTCTTACTGTGTTTATGGTGAAGAATCTGCGCTATACTTTTAACCATAAAGGACAGGGGTGTTTGTTTATTTTTGGCCTTGCTGTGTAGCTATGGATCTTTTCCCAGGCATAATAGTTTGACTTCCTTGTGGTCTTTTTAGGTAGCTGTTGCACTGGGATTCCACATGGAAGCTTCTATGGGAAGAAGAGAACCAGCTGGGGCAAACACAGGGACCCTTGTGCTTCTTTGGCCCTGAGAATGGCTAACGTGGGAACTGGCTTGGGTTTTGCAGAGCCTGACACCGGCAGTCAGCCATACATACCAAATGTGCCAAGCTTAAAGTGATCTTTGAAATCTGCCTCCCCTCGCTTTTCTTATTTTTGTGAAAATAATCTTATGGGAGCTTTGGAGCATTTCAAAATCTGCTCTGCACATGGCTTCAGTCCATCAAAGAGGTGGGGGGGGTGTTTATGTACAGAGACACAACAATCAGTTTCTCCTTGTAGCAGCCAGAAATTAAAAACTGCAAAGTCAGAAAATGGAGGGAATAACCTGGCTTTTTTGCTTTGTATTGTAATGTGCCAATCTATTAAGTATTTCATAAATAGATATGGCACACAGCTAAAATCCATTTAGGTAGGAGAGGTAGAAAGATGGCCAAGTAATACTGGTGCTAGAGACAAAGTGCTTCATTTTTCACTTTTTTTGTAATGTGTCAAACAATCTCTGAATTAGATTATGTTTAAACACATATGGTCAGTGGAGTACCTCCTTTGGAAATAAAACCTGGATTATGTCATCTTTTAAAAGGGATGCAAACAGCTCTGGTAAATATCCAGATGTAACAGACCGCTGGCAGCTCCTCCTCCTCCCCACAACAGCTGAAGTCTGAAAGTGTCAATAAGCCTCAGAGTTGAGGGAGGTGGGCAGAGAAATGACGGTGCTAAAAGCAGCAATTAACAGCTAGACAAAATCCTGAAGAGTAAAGCTATACAACTGAGCACCGAAGTTAGAATTGTCCAAGCCATAGTATTCCCCACCACAATGTATGGATGTGAGACCTGGACAGATAAGAAAAAAATCAACTCATTAGAGATGTGGTGCTAGAAAAAAGTGTTGAGAATACTACAGACAGCCAAGAAGACAAACAGATGGGTCCTTGAACAGATCAAAGCCTCAACTCTCCCTAGAAGCCAAGGTGCTCAAATTGAGGCTGTTGTACCTTGGTCACATCATGAGAAGGCATAACTCAGTAGAAAAGACAATAATGCTAGGAAAGGTAGATGGATAGACTCAATCAGGGAAGTCACAGGCTTGAATTTGCAAGAATTTGGAGGCTGGAGGGGGGGGATCTTGGAGATGTCTCATGCACAGGGTTGCCATGAGTCGAGGTCGATTTGAGAGCAGTTAACAACAATATCTAGAAATAAGAGGATTGTTCCTGCTTCACAATAGAGACTATTGTTGGTCTGTGGTATACTGGTGGAGTAAGAAGATGTTTTAAGGAAAGTGGTACCTATACCTGAAAATTTCCCAGGAGAAGGTCTGGTTTAACAGAAAGTGTACTTTTCCATAAGGAGACCAGAATTCTTATGGGAAAAGCCAGAGCAAGAGAAAGAGTATGGTAAGCTCCTGTCTTGCCTGTTTTCCAACATTGAGCAAATGGGATGGGCAGATCTTTCCATTATTTGCAATAAAACTACTGTTTCTGGATATAGAATATGGTACATGCACAATCTCTTAATAGGTCTGGAATTTTGGAGACAAAGGTATTGACTTAAGATATTTTTTCCTGCCATTCCATTCCTCCCCCGTACTAGAAGCCATTACACTGAACAAGTCTGAGAAATGAATTATTTTCTTTTAAGTCTGTCACTATTATCAAGGGAAAATGTCTGAGAAATATGAAGTATAAAATGCAGAATTTTCAGGGATAGAGTTTAATGGATATAGTAAAGTAGAATGCTTAAGTACATCATTAATTTGAGCTGTGGGAATCTCTTACCTGCTTGGATTTTGTAAGAAAACAAAGCAACAGTCTCAAAGGCACAATAATTTATTTTCAATAAGGGATAATATATATGCAGTGCATAAATGTATCACCCATGTGGGAAGAGGGAACAATTTTCTTTGTTTTCAGTTTTCATCCACCAAAGATGCAAGGATGAATTGTGGAAAGGTTCTCTCAGTACATTTTGCAGATTGTGCAGAGCTGGAGGAAGGAAGAATTATCAAAATGACTAGTGAATGCCTTCTTGCCAAAATGCAAACAACAGCCTTCAAATATGGGCAGTAACATGAAAACTGATATATATTAATTTTAATAAAAATGAAGATATGTGTTAAAGGAAGGAAGAGAGACAAGAATGGAAAATGTCCTCTCCAGACCTTTAATGTTGAAACTGCTGAAGCTTTATAAACACCTGCTTTTCAAAGGTTCTGTTGTGATCACGATAACAAAAAATATAGAAGCTATGATGATAAAGATGTGATTGCTGCATGCAATGTCAAACACTAATCTTTCTCTACTGTCCATACCAAACTTCTCTGATCTATTAAAAATAAGCTTGCATTTGATCATGACATTAGCATCCGATCATTTCCTTGCCTTTGTATCATTAGCTGCCACTGGTGTGGGGTGGAGAAAGGCAGCATGTTATGACATTATCACACATGTCACGTACAACTTGTTTTGTGCAGTATCTACACATTTTACCTTCCTATATTTTTGGCTTTCTCTATCTATTATGTATTGGGTTTAGGGTATTCAAAATATCAAGGGGATTATTTGTGGTGCAGTTCAATTTGCTGTGTATTACCCTTGAAATCTAAAGCTGATGCTGACTATAGCAGGAACATTACCTCTTCCTGTTGCTACTTCCCCCTTTCCAGCTGCTGATAGCAGAAATCCTGGCAGTAGAGTTAAAATCTTTGTGCCATCGTTTGTGGCTCTGTGTAGGCTGTTTGCCAAGGTGTATGAATTATTTATTGCATTGCTGCATCAGCAGCTGGTTAATGCCCTACGGAGTACATTATAAAACTGCCAGTGTCTGGGGAGTCCAGATATGCATAAAGAGTTAGTGCAAGACATAGTCTGCTTCCCTCATTTCAGCCTCTGCTCGGTCATGAAACACTATAGTACAAAATCTTCTAGTTCCAAGGCATCAGATTCAAACTCTTATCATCTTGACACATGATACTTATGATGTCAGGGAGATAGCTGATTCTTCTGGAAAGGACTCTGCATCAAAAGTAGAATTACATCTAGAGAAGCGTCTGGATATTTGGCATGTTCAGCCCTTCCCTTAGCTCAGAAATCGCAAAGTTTGGTGGGGATTAATAGCCAACTGTAGTGGCTACTGAGGCTTTTCTTTCTTCTTGCTTCAGAGACAAAGTTTATTCGGTAAAAAGTTTTTGCAGTAGGTGTATGTAAGAAAGCATGTGTGCGCGTGTGCGTGCGCTTAAACCTCTGTTGTTGTTGTTGTTGTTGTGTCTTCAAGTAATTTCTGACTTATGGTGACCCTATCATGGGTTTTCTTGGTAAGATTTGTTCAGAGGAGCTTTACCATTTCCTTCCCCTGAGCCTGAGAACATGTGACTTGCCCAGTGGGTTTCATGGCCAAGGTAGGGAACTGAACCCTGATCTTCAGAGTCAATGCCTAAACCACTCTGTCAGACTGGTTCTCATGCTTGAACTTATCCTTTGCTATTCTAGGAAAATAGGAAGTTGCTTATGCCCCAAGTCAGACAATTGATCCATTGAACTCTGACTAACTCTGAGTTGCAGCAATTTTCCAGGATCTCAAGCAAAGCTATTTCCTACTAGCTGGCATTAACTGGAGGTGTTGGGAAGTAAAAAGTACACCCTTCTACATAGGGCAGAATGATAATTCTACTATATTCCCTAACATGGTACTCTAACATAGTTTGCCATTTGGAAAGAGATAATTTCTGCCTCCCCATATTGTTGGTGACTGCCTTTTAAAGAATGTAACCTTTGTTGCAGAATACACTGGAAATTTTCCTTAATGGTTGTTAGAAGTTTTAGCTGCCACTATCAGCAGCATAGAACTTTGACTCAGAGCACAGCCTTCCGCAAGTGTCATACAACAGACAATTGACTGAATAGACCAGAAGGGGATATAAGAATGGCCTGTTCATCAGTTAGAGTGACCCAAAAGCAGGAGCTATATGATTCAAAACCTCAATAGTTATTAAAGGCTGGACAGAGGGTGAGCTTAGATGGTCATCCCATTTTATCCATTGTAACTTGGATTTAAACTCTGCAAGCATAAGAAAGGGATAGATGTGACATGCATGTATTCCAACTTGTTTCACTTCTGATTCTTTTTGCTTGGCAAGATTCCATTTCCTTGTACTTTAGCTCCCACTCTTGATGAAATCTAAGTAGCAGTAGACATGGATGCTGTTGTTGTTGTTGTTGTTGTTGTTGTTGTTGTTGTTGTTGTGTGTGTGCCTTCAAGTCATTTCAAACTTATGGCAACACTAAGGTGAGCTATTTTGGGGGTTTCTTGGCAAAGTTTGTTCAGAGGAGTTTTGCTTTTGCCTTCCTTTCAGGCTGAGAGAGTTTTTATTTTATTTTATTGCAGTTATATCCTGTCTTTCTCCCAAAATGGGATCCAAAGTAGCTGACATACCCAAGGTTATCCTGTGCCTTCCATGGCTGAGCAGGAATTCGAACTGTGATCTCCAAAATTGTAATCCAGTGCTCAAACCACTGCACCGTCCTGGCTGTTTGCTGCCTTCGTTAGTGTTCCTGAAATGAATGCTGACACCTGGTCAGCTGACACTTTGAGTCATCTTGATGTATGTAGGTTACACACCTTCTCACAGATGCAGAAGTTAATTGTTGCTGTTTCAGTCACTCTTATTTCTTTTACTGGTTTTCTTTACCATACAGAACTTGCAAATTAAAAAGAGATTCTGATCTTAATGACTTGCACAGGGAGAGGGGATGATTCCTCTTGTGGCCAAAGACAATTGTTTTAAGATGGTGTTAGAAGGGGCATCTGGGAGGCAGTGAATTCCAGTGATTTGGAGAGGGAGCAAGGATGAACTCATGCCCTTGCAGAGAAATCCAAGGTTGTATGTATGTGTTTGTGTGTGTTTGTGTGTGTGTGTGTGTGCATACACGCATGCACATCTAAAAGCTTCACACAGATGTCGATTATAATTGCTGCTGTCAGGGATTTGACTACATGCCCCAGTGAGATGGAGGAAAAAAGATTTGGAGCCAGCCTGGGTGGCACAGCTTCTCAATGATGCTCTCATGTGAGAATGACTTTGATGTCTGTCTTCCCCTGATGCAGGTCTGTTTGGCTTGGAGTTCACAGATAGTGGAAGCTAGGAAGTTGCATCTAGAAATCGCACCCTGATTTCTACCATAGGGGTTTTTAAGATCAATGATGTTTGAAATACAGACTAAGTCTCCCTTGTTTGAAATGGTTGGCACCAGCAGTTTTAAATTTTGGATTTCTTGTTGTTGTTGTTGATGATGATGATTTTAGAATTCCTGTATATGTATATTTGGTTGTTGTTGTTGTTGCTAACTGCCCTCAAGTCAATCTCGACTCATGGCAGCCCTATGGATGAGACATTGCTTTGCTTAATTCCTGCAACCCCATACCATGACCTCCTTAATAGAGTCCAT
>CM034703.1:210312730-210332687 GCA_020142125.1 Phrynosoma platyrhinos
CTTTTCTAGTTCTTTCATAGCCACCGTCCACATTCTTAATTTTCTTCTGATTTCCTGACTGCACTCCCCATTTCTGTCAATGTTTGATCCCAGGTATAGGATACTATTTCTATTTCTTCATTTTCTAGGTTGAACTTGTGAAGGTTCTCGCTGGTCATTATTTTTGTTTTTTTATGTTCAACATTAAGCCTGCCTTTGCACTTTCTTCTTTGATCTTCCTTTGTAGGTGTTCCAGGTCTGTGAGGGTTTTTTTTTAAGTACTATGGTGTCATCTGCATATCTTAGCCTGTTGATATTCTTTCCTCCTATTTTCACTCCTCCTTCTTCTGTGTCCAAGCCTGCTTTTCTTATAATAAGTTCTGCATACAAGTTGAACAGATAGGATGAGAGGATGCAACCTTGTCTGGCTCTCTTGCCAATTGGGAACCATTCTGTTTCTCCATGTTCTATTCTGAAAGTAGCCTCTTGTCCTGAGTATAGATTCCTCATCAGGACTATCAAATTTGTTGGCACTCCCATGTCTTTAAGGGCATTTCATAGCCTTTCATGATCAATGCAGTCAAAGGCTTTGCTCTAGTCTATAAAGCACAGGCTAATTTTCTTTTGGAATTTCCTGGTGCACTCCATTAGCCATCGTATGTTTGCAATGTGGTCCCTCGTGCCTCTTTCTTTCCTGAACCCCACTTGGACCTCTGAGATTTCTCTATCCATGTATGGTTGGAGTCTATATTGTAGAATTTTGAGCATGATTTTGCTTGTGTGGGAGATCAATGCTATAGTTCTATAGTTGCTGCAGTCTCTTATGTCTCCCTTTTTGTGAATGGGAATGTATATTGATCACTTCCAATCTGTTGGCCATTGTTTTGTTTTCCATATCTGTTGACATATTTTGGTTAGCATTAGAGTTGACTGCAGCAATTCAATTGGAATATCATCTATTCCTGGTGATTTGTTTTTCACTATTTCTCTTATTGCAGTTTCCACCTCACTTTTTAGAATTTGAGGTTCATCTTCATATGGCTCTTCATTCCATGTATATAATATATACATATATACGTGTGTGTGTGTGTGTGTGTGTGTGTGTGTGTGTGTGTATAATGTAGTGTATTTAATGAGCTATTTTGGAGATGGGACCCAAGTCTAAACACATAATTCATTTATGTTTCACATACACCTCATACACATAGCATGAAGATAATTTTATAAAAGGTAATATTTTAAATAATTCTGTGCATGAAACAAAGTTTGTGAACTTTGAAAAAAAAGCAAAGATGTCTCAATCTTAGCCAACTATGAAAAAAGTTTTGATTTTTGGTGTATTTCAGACCAGAATTCCAGATAAGGGAGACTCAACCTGTATTATGCATTAAAATCCTGCTAGTTCTAAACTGACCCATGTTAACAGTTTGGATGGCAAGGAGAAGATGGTCTTTTTGCTGGAGAATAATATGCTATTCTATGTTACGATTTGAATGCAGGGACAGTGTATCTTATTGGGAACTTTGTTACTTTAGGTAACAGAACAATTGCTGGATTCTTCACAGGAATTGATCAACTGTTCAATCCCTTTGTAAAAGTAGCCTCATTCTGAAAGCTTTGTATAATAATATTGATAACAGGCTGCACTACAGGTTCTTATCACTCATGGTTCTTTAGAGCTAATCAGTGTATTAAAACACAATGAGATGCCTAAGAAGATGCTGGCTCTTAGATGATTCTCCATCACTTGCTCATCTGTTCTTTGCACCAGTTAAGTCATAATGAAGGCACTTATGCAGATCATTTGAACCAGCTGGCACACCAATGGCCAAGTGACTATGGCACCTGTTCAGCTCAGCCAAGGTGATTCCATAATGTACATCCAGAGAGACATCCAGAGAGATCTTACTGAATGCATTTATATTTCAAGCTGTTATGCAATCAGGTGGTTATTCTCTTAGACAACTGTGTTGCACTAAAGTCACCCAGTATGACTATTAGATTGTTCGGTACCTCCCTCCTCTGTGAAGTTGTGATGATCTCTTCAGAGCCTGACCTCTGTATTTATTTGTTTATTTGTTTATTTGTAGAGTTAGCATGCTGTAATGGTTGGACTAGAACACTGGGAAGTCAGTGTTCGAATTCCGACTCAGCCATGAAACCCACTGAGTGATCTTGGGAAGTTACCCTCTCTCAGGCTCAGAAGATGGCAATGGCAAATCCCTCTGAAGAAACTTGCTAGGAAATCCCTATGATAGGTTTGCCTTAGGGTCATCATAAGTCAGAAACTACTTGAAGGCACACAACAACAAATTCATGCATGTATTCATTTTATATGTCACCTTCTCCCAAAGTGGGACCCAATGTAGCTTCCAAAAAGAGCAAATAAAAATGTTTACAATTTTATTGAAAACAAGTGTAATTATACACAGACAAATACACACATATAATGTGTATATCTTGCTTTTCCGAAGAGAAATTAGCTCCTGCTACTGCTGAGCCCTTTAGAGTGCTGGCTCAAAAGTAGGGCACTGGATAAGAACTCAGGAGACCTGGCTTCCTTTCTGGCTGCTACTTTTTGCTCTGCTGGGTCACGCTAAACAAGCTGTGGCCTTCTTGTTCTAGGGGAGATTAGTTCCCTGGCTGCTGATTTGCATAGCAAAAAACAGGGATAGGGACAGAACAATGGGGGGGGGTCACCTTGTTAACTGTGTGTCTCCATCTTTATGTTTGTACACCCCCAAGGAATGCAGGAAAGGTGTGTTTGCTCCTGGCATGCAGAAACAAAAATTATTCAGGTTGAGGATAGCACATGCATGCTGCCACTAGGCAGCATAGACTGTTAAGAGTAGCATACAGGCTTGTTGTTGTTGTGTCATTTTTTACTTATGGTGACAGAGGAGGTTTGCCATTGCCTTCCCCTGAAGTTGAGAGCATGTGATTTGCACAAGGTCAATCAGGGGTTTCATGGCAGAGCAGGGAATCGACCCCTGGTCTCCAGAGTCATAGCCCAACACTCAAACCACTACATCATACTAGCTCTTAGCATACAGACACACATCTATAAAGTATCAGAGGCTGGCAAGTAGTTTGAAGTGGTGGAATAAATTAGCGGTGTGTGTCCATTTTCTAAGCCCAATTTCCCCCCTCCTATTTTTCTAACGTTACAAGACAGACAGGTTTCATACAGATTAAAGGACTAGGGGAATTATGTTGGCTGAGACTAAGGGAACAGTGATTTGCAAAACACACTGAACCACATGCTTCCCTGGGATCTCTTTTCCTGCCAGCTCTAGGGAGAGAGGTCACAATCTTTCTGCACAAAGATGGTTTTCTTCACCCTAATTGCCAGACTTGACCCACTCAGGAACTGAGAAAGTTGGGGAGGAGAGGGACACTAAAAGAAAGAAAAACCTGCTTCTGATGTCCTACTCCTTTTCTTCATTCTCTGAAAAACATGTTTTTGTTAGTTTTCAAATCACTGTTTGTCATTTGATTTGAATGTATATTTCAAAATCAACTCCCACTCAGTTTTTAAAGTCTGCCTTGAATGGTGTCACATCTGCTGAACATGTGAGCCCTGTGGATAGTGATGGCTTATCCAAGGGCCATCCCCATTTTCTATGGAGATACAGCCAGTTTAATTCCCCTACTGTATGAATTTATGGACTCTAATTATCATAATCTGGCTCCTGGGTCTTTCTGGAGAGAGCAAATTTGCCCAAGAGAGGCTTGAAACTATAAGCAAAGGTTTCAGAAGCATTGCAGTATATGAGATCATGGTTCAGAACAGAGATAGGTCTCATTGCATTGCTAGTAAAGATTTTAGTCCTGTGGCAGCCATGGTATGCTGGGCTGGGCAGAGACTGGTTAGAAGATTCAATTCTCTCATCCCATTCCTACTATATCCAGGATGGTGCCAAATGTACCGTACAAATATTTTTTTTAAACTTTCTACCAACAAGAGTTATACTCTACAACCTAAATAAATTAATGCCAGCAAAGGAAACAATTGTTATTGTTGTTGTGTACTTTCAAGTTGTTTCCAATTTATGATGACCCCAAGGTTAACCTCTCACTGGATTTTCTTGGCAAGATTTGTTCAAGAGGGTTTTGCCTTTGCATTCTTCTGAGGCTGAGATTCCCATAGCTGAGTGGGGATTTGAACCCTGTCTCCAGTCACAGCTCAAACTGTTTAAATAATTTGAAGGCATTTACATCAGCAGTCCAAATCTTTTTGGCCCCAAGAGCCACAATTGGTCACTTTGGAAGTCAGTAACCACAAGTCTCCTAATCCATGACCTCCTAATCCAGGGATTTTGCATTCTGATGTAGACAGTGATGCTTCATTTAAAGATCAGATCATAAACATGGGGATGTATTTAAGGGGTTACTCATGAGCATGGCTCTAAGAGTAGAAAATGTAACATATTTTCTGTACTCTTCCTGTGTTTGTGTCCACAGAACAGTTTGATACATGTTTCCCTGACAAAAGCCATCTGAGCCATGTTACTGAATTTTCATTCTCCTTGACTCAGGATAGAATGAATAGTCACATTGTAATGTCCAGGTTCTCAGCTGTTCATTGCTCAGGCCAAGGGAGAGATCAGTTTCTCCAGATGGGAGAAGGTGTCCATGCAATTAGCAGAGTTAGAAAGTCCAGCAAAGCTTTGTCATGCTACAGAAAGAAGCACTTTCTTGAGATTGAAAATAGATTTTGAACTTGGCCATCAGGAATTAAATGTAGACTGTTCCTTAAAATGCATTTTAGAAGTCCTCCTCTAATAATACTCCCTTATTGTATCAGCTGGGCATGTGGATGTGCCCTTGCACTTCCTAAGGAATTCTAGAAGCCTCACATTAGTGCCATTTAATATGTGGGTACTGTTGGGATCCATGGACACAGTGTTCCATAGAGATATTTTGAGGGCACACCATAACTGGGAAGTTCTGAAGCTCATGTGAGGCCACTTCTGTCTCTGGGCAGTCATACAGTGAAAAGAGGCCACTGTTTACTGGTGCAGCCTGACAGGATCATTCAGGATCTGTTTCCTTTTCTGGCAACTGCAGCATTCTGTGTTTAGAAAGCCAGATGCATAATAGAAATCTCTTGGCCATAGAAAGGACAAGCAGAAGGAATCTGCCTTCTGCCTGCATTCTTTAGAAGGGTCAGGAAGTAAAACAGGCTCTGTTGAGGAGCGAATAAGTCATATTCTCAACTACCAAGGATGGGGAAATAACCTTAGAGAGCTCAGAGCCCCGGATCCCATGCTGGGAGAAAGGGAAAGGTAGGATATAAAGTAAAACAAACAAGCAAGATCTTATTATACTCTTCTAGAATTGGAAGCATAAGCCATTCTACATTCCTGTGCCCTGTAGCAATGTCTGTTTTGATTTCTGGCCCTGCTCCCATTGTGCTGTGTTGACTCTGTTGATTGGGGAGAGCTCAGACATAAAAACAAGGATGTCTTGGTTTTATTTCTGAGTCTACTATGGAAGAGGAGATAAATAGAAGCTAAGAATGTCAGTTATGGAAAAGCATTACAGCAAGGGAGCAAAGTACCGTATCATATCCAAAATCTACAAAACAGTGATACCTTTATGAGGCAAATGCACGTTATACATGTTACAAGCTTTTGAAGCTCCACTGTCTTCTTCATCTGGCAGAGATGTTAAAAATAATACAGGAGAAGCAGGAGGAGAGTGAGAGTTCTGTGTCTTAGATTCTCTTCCAGGCTGTAAAGGCACAGTTGTGTCTCCTTTGCAAAGCAACAGAGCAAGATGTTACTCTTTAAGACTACAGTTCTTGCAGTTCCTCACCAGCATTGTCATTGATGCTGGGTGGGGAATTCTGTGAATTGTAGTTGAAAATGTAACTTTCCCACATTCTGCAAAGCAGTGAAATATGACGGCAACAAGAAAGAACAAGCCATAGTTATTCTGTTGTCTCTGCCATTGGTGGGGAAAGGGATAAAGGAAATCATTATCTGAGTGTTTGCCCCTCAGTCTCCAATTCTGATAGATATGCTATAGCCAGTCTGTTTGACCTGTTGTAATATTTAAAAAGGAAAGTCTAAGAAAGATCCTTTTGTGTGCCAGCTGGCTAGCTTTCCTGAGGCCTTCAGGGCATTATTTGTAAAGCTATTGTGTGTAGAAGATAGTTGCTTTCATTTTATAGCTGCACTGAGTGCTGGTCCCAGAGGGGGAGCTCTATAACTGAGTAAAATTGGGAGCAAGGAACCCACTTTATTCCTTACAGAACACAAGCATTCCCTTAAGCTTGAATTTTAAAGATGCCTGTTTAGATTGTAGACTGGTTTGGACTCTACAACTGACTTAGTGCCAACAAAATAAGTCATCAACTAATCTGATGAGAACAGTATCTGTTCTTTTGCTTTCCTGTAACATATGGCCTTGGTTGAGAGAGCCAGTCCATGTTCAGTCACACCAGTCCATTGAGAATATGGTGATTGGTACAGATTTCCAGCGATGGGCAATGTGTACTTTTGCAATACAGTTAGTCCTTCGGCTTCACAAAGCTTAGGTTCTGTGACCTATCATGGATGTGAAAAAAATGCAAATAATCATGCCCCATATTATTATATTATGGTAATGTGAATGTGCATGCTTCAGCATGTCCATTGATCAAATTTACAGATCTGAAGCCCATGGATCCAAAGGGCCAAGTGTAATTAGAAGACTAATGGTTGTTTTTTTGAAGGCCATCATATGCATGAAACTGTAATCCTTAAATATATCCAGAGTACTTTCAGTTGTATCAGATTTCAATGCCCATTTATTTCATTAGCAGTTGAAAATTATATTTGCAGAAAGTCAAAATAAGAAGACAAGCAATATGTGAAAGATCAGCATTTGCCAAGATAAACACTCCTGGGAATGAGGAACTATCTTGTTGCTCAAATACTATATAACTACATAAACTGGTGGTTATAAAATAGACAAGGTGCTGATTGTGGCACAGATCATGAACTACTCATTTCAAAAATAAAAGTAAAACTCAAGACAACAAAACCAGTCATCATAACAAAATACAATTTAAACAAAATTTCCACAGAATTCATTGACAATAGAAGGAACAGATTTGCAGTACTAAGAATAATAGATCATGAACCGGAGCTTTGGTCTGAAAAACAAAGTTTGGGAAGAGGATGAAAGGGGGTGGAATCAGGGCCTCCAAGTCTCAGCACCCACCTTCAGAAACTTTTGCCCACTCCCAGGGGTCCTGCCCCACCATTTGAGAACCACTGCTTTACAGTGTTGCAGACTGTAATATAAATGTACACATTTGTACAAAGCCTGTGTCCATTTGCTTAATGGAGCAGGCAAATCGGGTTCCTCTGATCCCCTTTTAGTGTGCTGCACTCCGGTCCTTTGGGAGGAATTTGCTGCAGCCAAAAAGAGCTAGGCTTGTGGCTACCTCCTAGAGGGCTTTCTCAGTGGTCGCCCCCAGACTATGGAACGGCCTGCCAGATGAGATCCGTCAACTGACATCCTTAGACAGCTTTAAAAAGGCTGTTAAGACGGATCTCTTCCGGCAGGCCTTTCAATGATAGATAATCCCGGCTTCAGGAATCCCTCTCCTAAGAGCGCTTCTAGGTTTTAGTCTTAAGAACCACAGCCACACTGTGATTGTTTTAAATTATTGTTGTATTTTATTGTACGTTTTAATTTATAATTGATTCAATAATTTTAAGGGGGGGGTTAGATTTTACAGTTGTATGTATATTTTATTCTTGTTAGCTGCCCCAGTTGATCTCAAAGGGGCGGGATATAAATAAACTTTATTATTATTATTATTATCATCATCATCATCATCATCATCATCAATAAACTTAAAGTTGTGTGAATATATATTTTCCTTTGCAAGCCCTTCATGTAACAGGTGAGAAATGAGAAAATATCACTTAGCCTTCCCCACTCTGATATTTTCCAGATGTGGTGGGCTACAACTCCAGAAATGTACAGCCAACATAGGTGCACTGAGGTTTTCTGGAATTTGTAGTGTTGAACATCTGGAATGAACTATGTTTGGGAAAGGTGTTGACATGTACTCAAATATTACTGTTTTCAGATATGGCAGGGTATATATTCTAAATACATATACAGGTTGAGTCTCTCTTATCTGGAATTCCAAAACACTCAAAAAACCAAAACTTTTTTCATGACTGGCTGAAATATTGACACGTTTGCTTTCTGATAGTTCAGTGTACACAAACTTAATTTCATGCATGAAATTATTAAAAATATTGTTTATACAATTACCAACAGACTATGACTATTGGCAATTGGCAAAGGAGTTAGACAAGGCTGAATCCTATCACCCTACCTATTCAATTGATGCAATGCATTTCATTTTTCTACCTAAGTATAGTACCTTGTATTTTCCCCTGTTGAAATTCATTTTGTTACTTCTGGCCCAGCTCTCCAATCTGCTCAAGTCATTTTGAATTCTGATCCTGTCCTTCGGGATATTAGCTAACTCCTAATTTGATGTCATCTGCAAATTTGATACTTACATAGCTTTTCTTTCAGTGTCCAAGGCATATGAAACAGCACAAGTCACAGTGAACAAAAGCTTTGCCCTCTTTCCTGCTGCATAGTGTCCTCCTTAACCATGCTGCTTCAACACCATCTAAATAGGTCTCTTCCCCCTTGTTCTGATCCCTGCAACGTATCCACTATGTTAGGGTCAGCCCTGACTCTGAAGGAAGTGGAGTGAGTCAGCAACCACTCCATTTCCTGCATTGCATAAAGAGATGTCCACAACAAGCGCTGAAGCTGTTTAGACTGTGACCTGGCCTGATTCCAGCCCAGAGCTGAGTGAAGCAGCCATACATGTACACCTTGGACTGCAAGAAGGCCAAGTTGCAAGTGCAGTTTCAGTGGAGCCAAACTGTCAGGTTCCTTGCGTTCCTTTCCGCAGACTCCAGAGGAATTTGGCCTATTGGGCTGCGGTTCAGAAAGATCTCTCTGCTTTACCTCTGTGACAGTTACCCAGAACTGTGCACTTTCCTTTTACTCAATGGTATGGTGTTTTGGTACAAACTGATGCAGCAGTTTTGCTGACCACTGCAGCGCTGATAGCTGTAAATTCCACAAACATTATTCATTACAGTACACACAAAGAGAGAAAGAGGGAGAGAGGTATTCAATACAACATATCATTAATAGTTTTGAATAAAACATGCTGAAAGTGGCTACCAATTTTTTTGAAGCAGTGACTAAGGGCCCCAAATGGAAGGCATTCCTGATCTGGATTAAGGCCCTGCACCAATGTCCCACTAAAAATCCATCCCTCCAGTTGCTCTCTGTGCTCACAGGGGTGTGTGTGTATGTTTTCAGCAAACAGTTGTGCCATCTCCCCTACCAGATCGGAAGGTCATTCCATTTCAGGGGCCTGCAAAGTTACTTTTCCTTCCAAATCAGAGCACAGGTGGAGGACTGCATATTTGAATTCCTCATCAGAGTCCCTTTGGGAAATGGAAAAGCACGTCAGAGAGGAAATGAGACTGAATGTGCTTTTATCCTGAGACTGTAGGAGGACATCTCATACTTTTCTTCTTAATTAAAAAACATAGTGTCAGCTCTCATCCTTCCACCCCCATCCCCACCAATGTAAAATTTTAATCACACAGCTCATCCCACAAATTCCCTATTCTAGGTGTATATTTGCCTAGCCTGAAGGTACCTCATCTGCACTGCAGAATGAATGCAGTTTGACACTGCTTTAACTGCCATGGCTCCATTCTTTAGAATCCTGGTATCTGTAGTATGTTGTGGCACCAGAGCTCTCTGACAGAGAAGATTAAATATCTCACAAAACTACAAATCCCATAATTACATAGCATGGAATTATGGCAATTAAAGCTGTGCCAAACTGCATTATTTCTACAGTGCAGATGAGGCCTATGTCTGGGATGCAGAGCAGAAAGCAGCATTGTTTTCAGACCCATGGTTTGGGTTTTTCCTCTGCTGAATGGTCCTTAAAATGGAAGTTTTAAAAATCATGCAGTTTTAAAATGTGAACCCATCATTTTAAGATACTGTTGGGGAGTTGTTACTCCACTGTGAGATTGCCCATCAGCAACCAATCAATATATTGAACTATGAATTATTCTTGCTAACAGCTGAGCTAAGAGCCTGTGTGTTGGTGGTTGAAATCATAAAGGTGAAAACTCCAAATGACTTAATTACAAAAAAGACACTCTGTATTGCATCCAAAGAAGTGGGTTTATATCCAACAAAAGCTCATGCTAAAATAAAAAACAGTTTTAACGGTGCTGCCATGTTCCTTCCCCACCTCCCTTTTTCCTTTATATACTGCAGGAGGTTAACACAGTTACTTATTTGAAAAATATCACAAATGTAATTAAATGTAATTTGACGGGGTGAAAACCTGAGGGACATTTTTGAATCCATTATTGCAAATATGAGGAAGCATAAGTGAAGAGCTAGCATGGTGGGGGGAGGTTTCAGTGTTGGCCTAGGACTCTGGGAGACCAGGATTCAAATCCCTGCTCTGCCATGGAAACCTACTGGGTGACCTTTGGCAAGTCACACTTTCTCAGCTTCAGAGGAAGGTAAACTTGCTCTGAAGAAAACCACATGATTGGTAAGAAAACCGCATGATAGGATCACCAGAAGTTGGAAACAACTTGAAGACACAGAATAACAGAGAAGAATTACAAATAATAGTAAAGATAAAGGTAAAGGTATTCCCCATTGACAAGGTTGTCAAGTTGTGTCCAACCGTAAGGGGCGGTGCTCATCTCCATTACTAAGCCAAAGAGCCAGCTTTGCCAGAGAGTACTCTGTGATCCTGTGGCCAGCATGACTGCACCAAACACTATTACCTTCCCACTGAGAAGTGGTACCTACTTATCTACTTGCATTTGCATGCTTTTGAACCACTAGGTTGGCAGAAGTTGGGACTAGTGACAGGAGCTCACCCCATCTTGTGGCACTTGGGCCTCGAACTGCCAACCTGCCGATCTTGCAATGCATAGAATGTCCAATTTAAACACAAAACCAGTTACAAGGAAGAATTATGCCAGACCCTGAGAGAGACAGAATACTGCAAATATGATCTCTTCCTGTAAAATTGTATACAAAAACAGCTGGGGACCCCAGCTATAAAAAAACCTGCAACCCAGGTTTCCCCTGCATAACTCTGCTATTGTTCCCCACTTTCTCTGGCTAGTGTTGTAAGGATCTCACTTTCACATACTGTTATTTTTGTTGTTACCACCACAACCATTATCTTCACCATCACCACAACTTTTCTTTCTGCCCCACCCTTTGCTCAAAACCAGCACTCAAGGCAGCTTACAAATGAAAACAAATACAGCATAGTTACAAAGTTTAAAAAAAAGATCAACATTAAAATAGAATGAAACTGTTAACCACACTAAAAACAATATACAACATACAATTCAAATGTTAAAAGGTACCGTAACAACAGTACAGTTGTAACAGTCCAGCACCTTGGACATGCTTCCTTTTAAAACCTTTAGTTCTCCAACACCTATCAGAATAAAATAGTCGATACTTGCCAGCAGAAGAACAGCAAGGAGGGGTCCATCTAGCCATCCTAGGAAGGGAGCTCCAGAGACTGTGAAGGTGGTGAGATTGAAAGAAGTCCCTCACCTGAGGATCTCAGAATTTGCTCAGGCTCATAGGGGAGATACAGTTTGTCAGATAGCCCAGTCCTATGGCATTTACATTCTAATAGTCTTTGTCCTGTCTTATAACAAATAAAACGCACATCTCCTTTGCCATCCAGTGTGGGTAACCTGATGATCTTTGCTACTGCATTTTGTTCCTCAAAGACGAACACATTGTTCTTTGCTCCTTCTCTCTGCATCCAATATAGCCTTTACAGACTGCCAGGAATAGTGCAAATTGAGGCCACTTTAACTGTCCTGGCTCAGTGCTAGGGAATCATGGGAATTGTATTTTTTTTCTGAGACATTGAGCCGTCTCTGCCAGAGAGCTCTAGTGCCACAATAAACTACAGTTCCTATGATTCTTTAGCACTGAGCCAGGACAGTTAAAGTGGCCTCAATTTGCACTATTCCTGGCAGTCTGTAAAGGCCCATAGTTGGCTTGGGCCTACATGTCAAATCACACACACACACAACACTGTTTTTGTGTTCTCAAGTATTCCCTAACTCCCCTGCATTCCTTTTTTTTCCTGGCAAAAAAGATGCATTGCTACTCTGGGAAATCAAGCACACACATTTAACACCAAAACCCCACCTATTTTTCAAAGCAACATTTCTTTTTTGTTTGTCTGTTTTGCATTTTTGGCTATTGCCCACCCCACCAGTACAGCCTAATGCAATGAAACCTGACACGTGAGTTCTGCAAAACTGAGTCCTGCAACATTAGTGCTACAAATGGCAACATTTGGGCTTTAACATGATGCCCAGCTGTCTGTTACTCTTTTATGCAACTTCCAGGCTGAATGAAGCTCTACTGAACTCAAAAATTATACATGAAGTTGTTACATTTCAGTTGGTCCAAGTAAATACGTTTCCCTTCCATGATGTTTGGCTTTGGCTTCCCCTTTTCAGGTTCACTTGGAAGGGAGATGGGG
Source organism: Phrynosoma platyrhinos (assembly GCA_020142125.1). NCBI lineage: Eukaryota > Metazoa > Chordata > Lepidosauria > Squamata > Phrynosomatidae > Phrynosoma > Phrynosoma platyrhinos. The sequence goes on from CM034703.1 coordinate 210,325,329, forward strand.
ATGGCATGTGGAAAGTGAGCAGGGGGCACATAGGCCCCACCATTACTCCCTTCTGTTAGCTCATGTTCTGATATTGCCAGCAAATACAGGAACTCTGTTAGGAAGTGGTTTGTTTGCACACAGGCCAGAAGAACTGTTTGAATCAACAGGCAGGAAGTGAGGGTGTAGCCAGCACACAGTTGCAAGCAGAGGAGCCTGGCGGCGGCTGTTGCCGTGCCTCTCCTGGGGCCAGGATGTCTTTTTCGGAGCCTGATGCAAACTCTGAACATGAACCGGAGGTACTGTCTTTTGGAAAGGAATAGCAAGAGGCTGTGATATCAATAGATCCTCCCTCTCTCTGTTTAGAATAATTTAAATGGTTGTGTGTGGAGGGGGCAGTGTTTGGGGAACAAGCTCATGGTCTGTCATAAATCAAGATGGCAGTAAAGTGGGCATGAATTCTGGTCTAAATGGGCCGTTAGACGTGAAGGAATACTGCAGCATGAGTGTGAAATTTGGATGCTCATATTTAGTCCTGAAGTGCGTTTGTGGCTTGAGAATTATGTTGCCTTATCAACATGTTACAACTTACCCTGATGTGCAGCTGTCTGTGTACATAGGAGATGCCTGTTCACATTCCCCTGGACATTGTAGAGCTGGCAGAAAGAAAACAGTAAACAAAAAAGGGTGGGCAACTGGTTTTTGGGTGGGCAACTGGTTTTTCCCTACAAGGTCTATACATGGTAATGGACAGTATGTCAAACCACACACACACACACACACACACACACCAGTCTCAGTATGGAAGGATGGAGAGTTTTATTATTATATTGATGGTTTAATTATTATTTGTAATTGCTGTTGTTGTGTTCCTCCAAGTTGTTGCTGACTTATGGCAACCATAAAGCAAATCTATCAGGGGGTTTTCTTAGGGAGATTTGTTTGGGGGGATGGTGCCATTACCTTCCTCTGGGGCTGAGAGAGTGTGACTTGCCCAAGGTTGCTTGGTGGGTTTCCATGGCTGATTGGGGATTTGAACCATAGCCTCTCAACTCAGACCACAACACAATATTGACTCTGTTAGATTAATTATTTTGAAATCTCTTACATTTTTATTGGTTTGTGCTTTTATCTACAATTTATACGTTTTAAGAGCCAGTGTGGCATAGTGGTTTTGGCATTAGATTATGACTCTGGAAACCAGAGTTTGAATCATGGGTCGGTCATGTAAACCCACTGGGTGCCCTTTGGCAAATCATGCTCTCTCAGCCTCAGAGGGTGGCCATGGCAAACCCCCTCTGAAGAAACTTGCCAAGAAAATCCCATGATAGGTTCGTCTTAGTGTTTCCATAAGTTAGAAGTGACTTGAAGGCACACAAGAACAATATCTCTTTTGATTGTCACAAGCCCTTTTAACCCAATGCTGGGAGGAACGCAGGCCATAAATGAACTAACTAACAACAACATTTCCCCCCCATGTGCTGCTCTCCCCATTATAAACATGCTTTACACAGTCCACCAAAGGGCTGTGTGGCAGAAGGAAATTTAGCCATAGTTCAGTTAACCACACAGCCTGTGGAGGAGGCCTTCAGGGATCACCTGTTGCCCATGTGTAGTGTACAAGAAGGGACAATTGTTGCACTTCTGGGGCATATTTGGGCAACATGCCACCTGGATCTGCAGGAACAGTGCCTCTCTGTTTATGTTGGAAGCATCAGCAATGTGAACAGTAGATGATGTATCTGTGGGGGAGAGACTTCATATCATACAAGTTTAGGAGAGGAGAGACTGCTGTATCACTCTACAAGGCATATGAGATAAAGAACAACAGATTATAATGTGTTGCACATGCACTCCAGGACATGGGTCTGTCATCTTATGATTTGTCTATGAAGCTTCATATAGGCTGATAGTGGTCTGTATGCCACAGTCATAACTTGCAGATAGCTCTTTCCCTTATTTTGTTTGTCCTTGCAGGAATTCTGTGTGTAGTTATTATTAATGCACACCTTACAACAGAAGCCTCTGCATTGGGTGCAACGTGGGACAAAGGGACAAAAGCTGATCAATTTAGGCTGCAACCCTAATAATCATGAATATTTGAAAACAGACTGGGCTGTAAATGAAATTGAGCACCACCCCACTGTTCCTGCCCAAAGAGCTTGGCCACATAAGGCTCACATGCTCCTTCTCTGGTGTGGTTGTGAGGAGGGGGGCTGGACGTTTTCACTACAGTTTCTTGTGTCACTAGAGCACAGCTAACTATGGTTAATGTTAACTATGGTTTGAAACAACCCAGTGTTAAATTATGGACATAAAACTGTTCTGACTTGGCAAATTGCTGCATTCATCTCTCTCTCAGCCCCTCCTCCATCTTTTTCAAATAGCATTTTAATGCAATGTCTGGTAGTCTGAGAGTCTTAAATAGTACTCAGCATTTATGTAGTGCCAGTGTTGAAATTGTTCTTATAATATCTCTGCAAGGCAGGTAAATATTATTTTATCTAAATTGCAAATTGGTGGCAGAGAGAACAGTGGCTTGCCTAATGTCTATCAAGTGGGGCCAGGGTGACTGGTTTTAAATAAATACTATCCATATAATGTGGATCTACAATTAAAAAAAACTTTTTGGGTGCTGAATTCAAAAAATATGATTAAAATATCACAACACACACAATTCTTCCACAAACTCAGTATTTTTGCCAAGTCAATTGTTACTCAGCTTTAAGGGCAGATGCTGATGTTCCAGTGTGATTTCTTTTAGTGCTTTTGGATGGATTTGTGTGTTTCACATCAGTGAATTGAACTGTTTTGAAAATCTATTAGAAGACTTTAACCCCTTTCCTGCTCTTTGCAGGATCATTTCATTGTCAGATATTACAGTGTAGAAATGTCAAAGGAAGTTGTGAAAAAGTTGTATGGGATGGAGCAAATCTGAGGTCATTTTTGGATTTAGAATGCTAAATTCCTACAAAACCAGCATACTTTAAAAAAAAAAAAAGCTTTAATAACCATCAGTTTTGCAGGCCTATGTAATGTATTAAATACCAAGGGGAAATTGGTTAAAACAATGCCTTTAAAACACTGGTTTTAAATGGTGAGCTTGACATGTGGCCAACCATCTTCCCTATGTTGAAGATGCAAATGTGGTGGGTGGCAGGAGAGACAGAGATCATCCATGCAATTGCATAGCAATCATACCAGTTCCTAAGGAGGAAGGAAGTTGAGAGGATGTTTGGTAATTTTGTATCATAGTTATAAAACGTTGTAGCACTTTATACTTAAACTTTATATTTATATGTTTATACTTTAGTAATGCTTTTGTACTGTTTTTAAATTGTGCTATTTTAAATTTGCTGTTTGCCACCTTGAGTCCCTATATTAGAATATAACCAGATGATGATGATGATGATGATGATGATGATGATGATGGGCATTAAGAGAACTTTGGCTACACGTGGCCAAACTGTTGGTTCCATTCTTGCTCACCTTTTTCTTTGGAGCAGAAAGGATAAGGGAAAGTGCTGGCAAAAGCAGTCTGTGTAGGTAGAGACTTCTTGAGAAAAAAATGGTCCTAAGCACTACATTTGAGATGAGCAGATCTTGCTGTCAGCTTTCTTCACTGACCGCTCTTCATATTCATTCATTTCCATTCAGATTAATGACTGAGCCAAGGTACAGAAAATCTTTAACATTTCCAGTCTTTATTATCCAGTTGTTTAAATCCTCTATGGTCATTTCCTCCCCCCACTTAATATTCAATTGCAACCCTGCTTTTGCACTTTCTTCCTTAACTTTAATAATTACTAATTCTAAACCTTTGTGACATTCTGCTAGTAGTATCATCTGTTGTTGCTGTAGTTGTTGTTGTCGATATGTGCTTTCAAGTGATTTCCATCTTATGACTACCCTAATGCGACTCTATCATGTGGTTTTCCTGGCAATTTTTTTTTTCAGTAGAGGATTGGCATCGTCATCCTCTGAGGCTGACAGAGTGTGACTTTCCCAAGGTCACCTTGTGGGTTTTATGCTAAGCAGGAATTTGAACCCTGATCTCCAGAGTCATAGTCCAACACTCAAACCGCTAAGCCACTCTGGCTCTGTCTTTTATTCTGGGTGATGTTCTTCCAATTTTCACACCTTCTTCTCACTTTCCTCATACGTTCTTCATATAAATGAAATAGATAGTGTGTTAAATTTCAGTCTTGTCTGATCCCCTTGTCAATTGTAAAGCATTCTGTTTTGCCATTTGCTGCTCTGACAGAGGGCCTCGGCAGATGGCTAATAGACCCGTCTTGGAGGCAGGGAAGGGGAGGGGCAGCTGCACGCTTGGTGCCCCATCCCTCTCCCGAGGTCGTCCTCGGAGCCGCCGGCCCTCCGCACGTCTGGACACGCTGCGGTGGAAAAGTCTGTGAAAGTGCGCCGCAAGCTTTTGAGGCGCACTTTCGCTGACTTGTGAAAGGAATGCTATTTTAGCGCTCCTTTCAGGGGCGGCGAAGGTGCGCTGCAGGATCGAGGCATGGGGATGCCTCGGTCCCGCGGCGCACCTTCCTAGGGTGGCCCACGGCCGCCAGTCTGCTTAGCCCCAGAGTCATCTTGTCCAGAGCACAGGTTAGGCATGAGGACCATCAGATGCTGCGGCACTCTCCTTCTTTGGTTATCCATGGTTTGTCATAATCTACACACTCAAATGCTTTGCTGTAGTCTAGGCTAATTTTCTTCTGAAATTCTTTGGTCAGCTCTTTTAGCCAATGCACTTCTGCAGTATGATCTCTAGTGCCTCTCAGCCCAGCTCAGACATCTGGCATCTCACTATTCAAATAAGTTAACAGTTTTGGTTGTAAAATCTTGAACATCACTTTGTTTGTATATGAGATTAGTGGTTACTGCACTCTCTGGTGGTCTCTTCCTTGGGGATTGGAATATATATTGAATGTTTCCAGTTTGTGGCCGTTATATTGTTTTCCGTATTTGTTGGCAGATTTTTGTTAGAATTTAGGTGCCGTTTGAAACAGCTCTATTGCCATCTGTTTCTGGTTCCTGTTTGAATTTCTGTATATGTGAATGGCTGCAAGTATTTACAACTTGCAGGTGCAAGGGCTAAGGACGTTATCACACGTGGACCAGTTTCGTTATTAAAGAGATAATAAAGTGGAAATGAAGCATCCCGAAAAGAAAGCGAAAAAAGAGCTTAATTGCGCAAAAGCTTTTCACACGTAATTACAATAATAACAGAATTAAGTTAAAAGCGAAAAAAAAATGTTTTTAACTTTTTTACACAAGTGAAAAGAACCCATACATGTACTGGAAATGGGTGCGTTTTGTGACCAGACTCCTCTTTTTCCAGGATGAGTCCTGCATTTCCCAGGAGGAAATGTCAGACTGTTCTCCATTTGGGGTCATGTCCTCCTGCACAGGTCCTAACCACCTTTCGTTGGGGTTAGGACCTCTCAAGAGGTTCTCTGTGCATATTTGCTTTTCAGATTTAAGTAAATGTGCAATTACTGTAATTTTGCAAAAGCATTTCCTCTAAACTCCCAAAATTAAAAATATCTTGGATAATACCACTTTCTGTCCACTTTCTGACCAGTTTCTATACGACGTCGTGTGAAATTGTCAGGTGCAAGTGCGGATTTTTTTTGAGATTTGTGTGGGATAACCTACAGATTCCCCCCGGGTGATAACGTCCTAATAGTAACTATGCAAAATGGTGTTTCTTCATGAGATGGAAAGAAAATCTCCATCCTGTTTAGGTGACAATCATCAATATTCATAGGCTGAGACCTGAATCAATAGCACAGTTGTGGGTATAAAACTGGAGTCATCAGTATTGGCTTAATGATCATCTGCTGAATCTTAGTGCCTATGATGGTTAGCTAATCCATACATCTACGAAGTGCTTTTGTGAGGCTTTTTACGCTGAAAAAACAAGCTGTAAATCTTTAAAATAACAGCAACATCAATAACCACCCACACCTGCAGTGTTTGTGATTCTTATTCCCATCAATCATGTTATTTTTCCTGTGGTTATTTATTATGTAGAAAACCTTCTTTTGACACAGTGGTTTCATTCAGACATAATGTTAAACTATAGAGTTACTTGTACAAACTTCAGGGCTGTATACTTCAGCATCTCCTCTGCTCCTTCCATAAATACAACACTGAAAGATTTTGTTTCTTATTTCATTTAATAGCAGTGTTATGTCTGAACTGTAAACTGTGGTAAATCATAATTATGGTTTGTTTCTGCTTTGCTCTGATGTCTACAATCACCTTTTTGCCATGTTTCATTTGCAGAGTGATCCAGGGAACTGGTCGGTGCTGGAGCACTTGGGTCTGGATCAGAGCTCAGATTTCTCAGACACTAGTGTACAGCAGAAGCTGGATGAAGAAAAGGAGAAAATCAAGCGTGAGATCCGCAAGGAACTGAAGATAAAGGAGGGAGCAGAGAACTTGCGCAAAGCCACCACAGACCGTAAGAACCTGTCCAATGTGGAGAATTTGCTCAAGAGCTCCAACCGCAAGCTGGAGGCACTGCATCACCAACTGCAAGATCTCAATGCGCATATTGTTGTCAAAGACCCTGAAGAGCTGGGGGGTGAGTCTGTGCAATGGTGAAGTGGTGGTGTTGGGAAGTCAGGAATTAAAACTTGGAACTCAGAATCCCCCCCCCCCCCCGTCACCATGGCCATTTAGTCCAAAAATACAGTTTTTCCAAGTGTTGTCAAAGATCAGATACTGCTGGGTATCAAACAGCAAGCAAAGATTCAGGCCAAGGTAAGACAGTAGTAGGAGGGAAGGTGCACAAGCTATTGTCTGCTGTCATTTCTTTAAAAACTATTTCTGACATGAAATGAAAACTATTTCTGACATGAAAAACTATTTCTAGCTGGAAGGAGTTTGGAAACTAGAGAAAAGATCCTTAATATGTATTTGAGTGAAGTGCTCCTAGTAAATGATAAAAAGTAACAAATCTTGTCCTAGGACACATCTGTGCTAGCAGAAATAAATCCAGATGCAAATTAGATTATTTTGCCCCAGAGCTGCCCCAGATCCAAACCATTAGCACCACATACACCAATGTAAAAGTAACCTGGAGCTATCTTCCTGTCCACACCTTATCCTAATCTGAAGCTGACTTGGCCACCATTGCTGTTGGCTTAGCCAGGCATGTCTCCGGATCCCTACATGTTGCTTATCTTGATATCAGATTCATTCCCCCCCTCCATTTCTGATCACATAATTCTGATGCCAGGCAAGCAACGTGTCGACAGTGGGGCTCTGATGGGGTGTGTGTACTTGCCTGGGAAGGTAACAGCAGCACTGGAGGACCCAAGTGTCATGCCCTGCCTGGAGGATGACTCAGAGGACTCAGGGGAT
>CM034703.1:210336348-210378151 GCA_020142125.1 Phrynosoma platyrhinos
TGTTACATATGTTTGCACCAACAAAACTTGGTCTAAATATCATGAACAGTTTATCCATTTCTTGAGAACTCATCCTTGGCATTAAGACAGCAACTATTGGCGGAACTAATCTCAAAAACACATTTTTGTGTTTGGGAACTTTGAGACACACAGATGCTTTTGTTAATCATTTGTGCTTCTTTGTTATTGTTAGCGAAATGAAACTGAACAGACTTTCTGTATCTGAAACTTCTCAGGATTTGAGAACCCTCACCTGTCAACTAGATGTGTTGTTTTTAAATGTAATTTTGCTTGAGGAATCAGATTCTCTTTTTAATTAAACTCTATACTCTGCAGACCCCATAGGTCAGGTACCTCCCAAATATTAGGGTGTTTTCCCAACTCTGTGAACATTGTGCAGAGAATTAGGGTGTGGATCCCCTCCTCCCAAGTTTGGAAAGAAAGAGGGTATAGTTTTTGTTCAAGCTACAGAATAACACACTGGGAAGCAGATGGACAGGTTCTGCCCTCAGATCTGGGAACGTTCTAATGGCTGATTCTTTCCTGCTGATCCCACTCCACCTGGTCTGCTCCCTAGGATCGGAAGCTGCTACAGACAGCCCAGCAGATGCTACAGGACAGCAAGACCAAGATCAATATAATCCGCATGCAGATCCGCAAAGCTATGCAGGCTGACGAGGTGCAGCTGAATATGGAGGATGGGCAAGGTGAAGGGGAGGATGAAGATGACAGCCCTTGTGCCCTCTAGACATTTTTGGTGCAGGCAGGCAGCTCCTCTGCAAAGGCCCCACCTTAAACCTTAAAAGATCCCTTTGGAAGTGGGAGGGATGCTTTCTGGAGAGATTTGTGAAGTCTCCTTCTAACCTACCTTCATCTGATGCTTAAAACCCATTTCCTTCAGCCTGAAGTGTTTGGGCTTCCCTGCCCAAAGCAGCCCACTGCTTCACACAGAAGCAGCAGTTGTTATTTTAAGCACAGGAATTGATAGCCTGAATTTTTCATGTTCCTTGTAGGTAATACTGATTTAAGTGCCATAGAGCTGAGGATTGAGGAGCTGCGACATCACTTCCGGGTGGAGCATGCAGTCTCTGAGGGTGCCAAGAACGTATTGCGTCTTTTGGGTTCCAGTAAAGTTCAGGATCGTCATGCCATCTCTGAGGTAATGAGCACTTCCCTCCGGTGGGCTACAGAGGGGAGCTGTAAGGGGGAAATGAATATTTGGGGGAGGGGAATGGGCTACAGAGGGGAGATGTAGGGGGGAAATGAATTATTTGGAAAAAACAAGCAATAAACAGCTTTCTTGCTTAGAATTTAAGTATAGTTAACATGTAAGAGATGTTAAATATGCCAAATTTTGCTTACCTCTCCCATCTCAAACACAAGAATATATTACCTGTTACACCTCTTCAGCAATCAAGCAGCCTGTTTAATGAACAGGAATTGTTATCAACTGTTTGTCACAGAGCTCTTGACATGTGCAATATCTTGTGAGTGCATTTATAATCTGAGTTAGACAGGAGCTTGCCATGAACTGAACAGACCAGATTGTTATTTAAAATTGTTTTAACCAGTTTTAAATTGTCTAGTTTTTAATTCATAATGCACCTAATACATTTTAAACTTTTTAAATTATTGATATTTATTGTTTTAAAATGATTTTCTTGGAAGCCACCCTGAGATCTTCAGGTGCAAGGCAGGATATAAATAAATAAATAACTTCTCTGTTCTTATAAAATTCCCTGAACTGTAACATCCAGTTCTAGTTGCAGATGGTGATAGAAAATAGGAAAATATTTGCACTTGGGTTTTGTTGTGAGTAGCTCTGCCACTGAGATGTGGCCTATTATCATTGACAGCATTGTTACTTGAGAATCAAGGAGTTTAGATCGGTCCTGAACTGAATGTAACCTGAGATACAGGGAGTTGTGTATCTATGCCATTGTTAATATCACAGGAGACTGTGATGTTTGTGCTGTTAAGCATGGGGGGCTGTAGAAAGAAGGTGAAATGTACATTAGTGATCTGTGGAACTCAGAGCATTGTTTGTATCTGACCCTCTGCATCTTTGAAACAGGCACAGACCAAGCTGAATGAATCAAGCCAGAAGTTGGATCTTTTGCGGCATTCGTTGGAACAGCGTCTAACTGAGTTGCCCCAAGATCACCCCAAGGGCTGCATCATCAAGGAGGAGCTCATCTTGGACTCTTCCCCTACCTTCAGTGTCCGCAATAATACTTCTTACCAACACAACCAGTATAATACCCTTTCAAAGCCATCACCACTCACAGGTAGCTGCATTCCGCATGGCCTGGGCTTGGATTAGTTTGGGGTGCTTTTTGCCATAATATTTAGCACACATTATTCTCTTTGCTTTTCCCCAGCACTTGCTCACAGTGAGCAACCTTATCTTTCTAATCTATCCCAAGCTCCCTGCATCCTTTGGGGTGCGATCGGGTAAAGAGACAGAGCTCTTGGTTCCTAGCTGGAGACTGTCTTGCAATCCTGTTTTGAATGTTCCAGAGTAGGGCTAATTGGATCTTCCTTTTGCTGTTTCTTGTTGACAGGGACACTTGAAGTGCAGCTGTTGGGCTGCAGTGGCCTCTTAGAGTGTGTCCCAGGACGCACTCGTGGCTCCACTGTGTCCCTGCCTTGCAACAGCTCTTTTATGAGTCGCAGTGGCCGAGGACTGTACAGCCGAACTGGTAGTGTGAGTGGCAGAACTACCATCAAATCTGAAGATATCAGCAGTGAGTAGTTTGTGGAGCAGTGGGGATGGCACAAAAGTGATACAGAGAAACATGAGGATGTTTCAAGTGCTACAATGAGCCTGTCCCTTCCTGCCTTTTTCTCACCCTGCATTATAGCTGTCTTTTTCTGTTATTTCTCAAACTTTCCTGTTTATTGTTTTTCTTGCATTTCCAGATGAGGTAAGTGCTGTATTGAAGCTGGATAATGGAGTTGTAGGCCAGACAGCATGGAAGCCCAGCAGCCTACAGGCATGGAACCAGACTTTCACTGTGGATCTGGAGAGGGTATGTACAAAGATTTTGCTTTCCATGGCCATCCTGTGATGGACAAAAATTTCCCCATTTGCATGCCCATTGAAAGATATGAGGAGGGGTGGTGGTATATATTCATTCTCTTTAGTTGTTGATTCTCTCATTAAATATCACTCCAGTCAAGTAATATTTTCTTCTTTGGGAAAGAGGGGAAAGATGTCATGCATTGATACAATTGAGGAATTTGTTAATACAGCAAGTCACAAACTTTGCCCTTTTTACTCATAAAGCAATATACTTCATAAGAATGGTCTTGGTGCCTTTCTGTTTGTTTTTGTTTGTTTGTTTCAGAGGGAAAAATATATAGTGAACCCAATATAGTTGACCTAATTCCAGTGAAGATTTTGATTGAGCTTTGACATAGAAGTTGTGGGTGCAATGGGGAGTCAGTCTCTACTTGCTGTTGACATTTTTTATTAATCCTTTCCCACTATATCAGGCAAGAGAGCTGGAGATTGGTGTATACTGGCGTGACTACCGAAGTCTCTGTGCCCTGAAATACCTTAAACTGGAGGATTTCCTTGACAATCAACGCCATGAAATCCACCTGGAGTTGGAGCCACAGGGTACCCTCTTGGCAGAGGTAACAAAAAGAAGATTTTAATCAAATTAGTGATGACTGGGATCAGGTGCCTGGAAATGTTATGTCCAGGGATTTGGTAATCATGTTTCATAGCTTAACAGAAAGAGATAGGATGCAAAGTGCAAACACAAAGTGTCTGATAGTAGCAGTAAAATTGCCTATATACATAGATATAAAATGGATACTTCCTTCCTTCAGACAAAGCAGGACTGAGAGACATCAACTTCCAGATATGGTACAATATATAGATATGGTACAATAACAGAAGGGCCACAGGTTCTCTCCTTTTGTTCTACCACTTCAACTACAGTATCAAATATTTTATGCAACTTCTAAAGAAGGCTTTTATACACTATCAAGTAATATTGGGAAATTGGAGTAATCTAAAAAGTACAGTGGGTTATAAAAACTACTTTGCAAGTGTTCTCAGTAATCCCCACTCTCCTTGCCATCACTTTTGCACCTCATGTTAACAGAGGTATATGGGAAGGAAAAGACATGTATCATAATAAGAAGAAAGTGATACTTTATTCTTGCTGGCTAATGTTCCTGAGTGACAGCAGTTCTTCACAAAATATTAAGAATCCAATTGAGCCAGGGTAAATAACAAATGGACATTGCTAAGGATAACAGGGCCACACATCCAAATTCAATGTCAGGGGTAGAACAGCAACGTTTGATGTAAAAATAATAAAGGCAGATGTTGTTATGGTACAAATAACTTAACAACACAGTGACAGTAGTGCTAGTGACCAGATTTGAAACAAGTAAGGTATACAAAGACAATGAAGGCTTCAAATTATAAATAGTGCTGAGTGAAATTCTGAAACAAAATAGAATAGAGAGTAAAATGCATTGAATGTAAATACAAGACCAAAGAAGCAAATCTTGCCAGGAGAAATAAACTATCTTTCTCTCTACTGCACCCAAGCTTGTACAGCAGCAGTGACAGAATGAAAGAACATTTGGAATGTCAAATGTCACCGGTACCCATTGCAAAGTATTGTGGTATCATGTGGTCTATGGTATGAAGTAACACAACTTTGCTACCTCTCTTTTTTGTGAATGTTTAGAAAGTCATTTTTAAAATTTTTATTTTATTCATTTAAAAAAAAAACAGAAATGAAGATAAAAAGGTTGCTGTTATTCTACCTTTAAAAAGTCTTTAAATATCCATGCTTATAGCTTTAAAAACATCTCAAGATGTATAATACTCAGTGTACCACTAAAAATGCAGCCCTCTAAGAAAAATAAAATAACAAATAATCAGCAAGGTTTTTCAAACCCACCCAACTCATGTTTGGGGCAATATCTTCTACATCATTTTTCTTTTTTTAAAAAAGTGTACTCTCCCTCACTCTTATAATTGGATCATATATCCCTTGCTTATTACATTAAAAAAATCCATAGGCAGCTATGGATGGAAAGTCAGAAAACGTTTTAGTGTAGTATTTGCATTAGTCCCTGTCCAATAACAACACTATAAAGTATTTCATTCCTGTGACCCCCCCTCCCCCATTGGTGCATAAAAATAATGCCTCTGATCATTTAGAATATTTTTGTAACAATAATATGTTCTGATTTGAGTATTAGACCGAGCAAATGCCGTTTACCTATAACGCAAACACTACATCGAGGGTGGGGTGAGGGACCCTGAAGGTACCACTACAGCTACTATTGTTTGGTGAAATTTTACAGTGATATGGAAAGAATTTATATTCCTGAATTGCTGTGTTTCATTTGCATGCTAAAATAGGAAATATTCATTATCGATAGGGACCATAACTGGCCAGAATATTTGATCACTATAATACTGGCCAGTTTCTGTCTTGGGAATCATTCTGTTTCCACAAAGAGTTTCTATTATGAGAATTTTTGTTTATTTATAGGTAACCTAGGCCTTGGTATGCTACCCAGGGAGACAGTTGAAAAAGTGAAGTCAAAATATCCCAGCTTCTGTTTTGTGTGTGTTTTTAAACTGGATGAAAAAACAACCTCTAACCTATTTATGACACTCTGGAAGTAGTACTGAAGCAATTGGCTTGTGAATATGGGGTTGGTGAGAGGGTTGCCTCCCTTGCCTTTAAGCTTCAGGAATGCAACCCATTCATATTATAGGATACTGTTTCTTCATGTTGTTTTTATTATTGCCTTTATTATGTTCATATTTTGTTTTTCATTTTGTATATTATGTCTGAATGTATAAAGAAGTCATGGTTGTAGTTGTTGTGTGCCATCAAGTAATTTCCCACTTTTGGAAACCCTAATTCTATCACAGGGTTTTCTTGGCAAGATTTGTTCAGCAGGGGTTGCCTTTTCCTTCTTCTGAGGCTGAGAGATTGGTACTTGCCCAAGTTCACCCAGTGGGTTTCCATGGCCGAGCAGGAATTCAAATCCTGGTCTCCATAGTTGTAGTCCAGCACTTAAACTGCTACACCACGCTGGCTCTCCTAAGTCATGGTAGAAATGTCTAAATGAATGATTTCTGGTTACAGGATTCTTTTGTTTTTTAGTGTACAGAAAGGACCTTCATATATTGTTGGACTATACCTCCAAACATACTGGCTAGGGTTTATGGGGAGTCCAGAAACATCTGGAGGACACAGGTTCCCCACCCCTATTGGAGAGGTCAGGGTTTCTTGAAAGTGGGTCACCTTTTTGGAAGCCAGGAGAACTGTGAGTGGAAGCCCTTCATTCTCATAGCCCAAGAAATAAAGAATTCCTTTATACCAAATCTTATGGCAGAGACAGACTTCCTCATTTTAGATAGAAATCTCTTCAGTCTCAATCTACTGTAGCTTCTGCAGTTTGTATGTGCCAACATGTTTATTAGACCTGGTCTTGAGTTCTCTTTTGTACTCCAGTAGTGTTGTGGCAAGAGTTATTGTCCATTGTGCAGTCTGCCCTGGTTGAGCTTACATTATTTTCCATTACTGCAGGTTACCTTTTTTAACCCTGTCATTGAGCGCATACCCAAGCTTCAGCGACAAAAGAAGATATTCTCTAAGCAGCAAGGTAAGAAATGGGACACACTCTGGAGTCCAAAGTATTTTTCCATTCTAGGGTTTTTGTTTTTTTTTGTTTTTGTTTTTGTTTTTGTTTTTGTTTTTGTTTTGCATTAACAAAGTTTGAAATAAATCAGCTTCCTCCAATACAAGTGATTAAACCTCAAACCAACCACTTAATGTTGCCATTTATTCCTTTCCACATGTTCCTCTTTTCATAGCATTATATTGTCTTTTAAGTATGCCAGCTACATAAAGGGTCTGCTTTCTCCTGTGTATAGCATATTTCAGGTATTCAAAGTACCTCAGTAATCCCAACCTTTCCATATCATCCCTGACCAGTGCTGGCTGGAGCTGCTGGGAGATGGAGTCCATCAGATTCTGAAGGGTTGCAAATTTCTTACTACTGTATGGAACTGGCAATGTGCCATAGTACATTTGTAGCTGAGATGAGATCTGAACCAGCTTATTCTCTTAGCCATTAATGCTGTACAAGCTCTCAGATAGCTGCCTTATGTGGTGCATTGGATCTCTTCAGGAACACAAGTGTTTATCTATACTGTATGCTTGGATTTGGAACATGAGTTTATGGGGTGGGGGATAGGTATTAATCTAGGTAGGATCTTTCAGAATGGAAGATTTTCATGATTGCACTGTTAAAACATTTATATTGGTGAAAACAAGTCTGACCTTGTCTTCACAACGGAAAGATGTATCTCATACATGCATGTTGCCACTTGTGACTTTTGCATCTAATTCATTACTTATTGGCAAAATAACAGAATCTGGGGGTCATGCAGTGAACCTGGATGGCAGGAAATACAGGATAGGCAAAATAGAGCAGTTGTTTGTACAGAAAACAGTTGACCTGTAGAATATGTTGCCATAAGATGTCATGATGTAGTATAGATGGATTTAAAATGATATCACACCAAATTTTGGATGGTAAAGATACTAGACATTATGGTTATTGTAACGCATTGAGGATCAGAGGTGACATAGCTCTGAATCTGAGCAGCAGAATGCTGTTGCAATATTTGAGGGCTTTCAAGAGCCATCTGGTCAAGCCATTGTGGAACTAGGATGCTGGATTAGATAGCCCTCCAAATCTTACAGCAGTATTTGCATTATTTAAAGTGACTAGCTTTTTCTCTCCTTCCCAGGCAAGGCTTTCCTACGTGCCCGCCAGATGAACATTGATATAGCCACGTGGGTGAGGCTCCTGCGACGCATCATCCCCACTACCAGCACCACGGGGACTTATAGCCCCTCAACGCAGATGAACCCAGCAGCTAGCTCAGAAAGTAGACACAGCCTCAACTCTGGGTAGATGTCCACTGTACTTGCTTGGTAACTTGGCAACTTGGCAAGCTATAAGAATCACACCTTCTACAAGAATACAATCCAAGTGGCAGACTTTTTTTTTCTTTTGTTGCCAGAGACTAGAAAAATAAATTTAAGTTTGGGAAATTCTGGCAATATATTCAAAGAGATAGTGTTGAGATGCCCCACTCTTTGTTCATCTTAGGTCCTACTGAAAGCCTTGAAGTTGCAAGGCTCTAACAGAAATGGTCTTCCATGGAAACCTGTGTCTTTGTGCTTTTTATGGCAACTAAATATTATAGAAGTTGCAATTTCTATACTTTATAGTTCTTTCTTAACCTTGCAGTTTCTAGACAGTTCCCCTCCAGGATCCCATTTGCAAAGCAACTACAGCTCTTTCCCTGAGTGAGCAGGAAAATGTCCAGGAGATTTTCATGCAAGCTTAACTTTTATCTTAGTCAGCCAAAAAGCTATCTTCAAGATGTAAATGTGCTGGCCTATCTTGGGGACAAACACCTGGGTGCTGTTTTCCCCAGCTTCTCACTAGGCTGCAGCACCCATGATAATTTTTCCAGAGGCTTCTGCAGACTAACATTTTCCCCCTTTCCAGGGACATTGCCATTGAGAAGCTGAGCTTGGAAGGGGATAGAGTTGAACAGGTGGGCCAAGATGACAGTGAACTGCCTGGGAAGGTCTTGTTGGTAAGTCTTTTGTATTTTTCTCTTCCTTTGATCAGGCTGTCTTGGAGCTAATCCTTGCCTACTGTGTCATAAACAGCAGAGCGTTGCTTTAAGGTCCTGTCTTCAAGGTCTGTTTGTTTGTGTGTCTGTTTCTTTAGAGCCCACAAACTGGGGAGGAAATCCCATTCGAACTGAAGCTGGCCCCAGGATGTGAGGCCAGAGGATCTGAGGGTATTTTTCACAGGTAAGAGACAAACATCACACACACACACACACACACACACACACACACACTTACGTTCAGGGCTTTGTTTCATTGCTGTGTCTTTTACTTCAGTCACATTTCCTTGCTGTAATCTCTTCAGCAGGGCTCACTTGGCATGCTCTCTTCTCTGCCATCAGATGACACCCCAGGCCTTGGGGTTCTTTTCTAGGGAGTCTTTCTGAACCTGAAATATAGAACAGTCACAATTCCAAACTGAATATTTGGTCTTTTAGAGCCTTTTATAGGAAATCAATCTATACTGTAGCAAGTACACAGCCAACACACATCTCCTGCATAGGATCCATATCCTTTCATGCTCTCCCTCCAGGAATTGCTTCATTATACATGCAAAATAAATCACTACTTGAAAACAATAGCTTTTCGGAACATTGACATGCAAATGATACCAGTGCTCAATGGATACTGTTTTTGATATCACTGATGACAAATCACTTGAGACAACCCCCCCCCCAAAGTCTACCTGCACAAAGTATGAAGAAATTCCTTACTGATAAGGGTTTCTCAACACCACCACATTCTTTCTGCTTACCTTACATGTACTATGCCCTCCACTTGCCGGTGGGATTGTGTGGGGCAAATGATAGCGGCTATGCACTAGTGATTGGTTGGTTGGTTGAATGTATATTCTGCCTTTCTACTGGGATGGGACTCAAAGTAGCAGTTACATAATAATTTAATTATTTATTTATGTATACATCCTCTGCACCCGCCCCAAACAAGTCCTACTATCCTTGCATTTCCCCAGAGGATCCTTACTCTTTTCAGGCTCTTTAAAATATAATAGTTTTGCAGATACTGTAGTTTCCATATTTGTCTGAAGAATCTGTATTAGAAGCCTGTTCTCCTGCTGGATTAGTTACACGTGTAGTTGTACATGGGACAAAGGAAGAATTCACTATTATAATGATGATCATAAGCCATTATCCTTGCTTGATGATTCTAACTTCCCTGTACTTTGGAGGAGAGGGAAAAGATGGTATCTCTGACTTGTTCTTTCATCTTGTAACAGCCACCTGAGAAAAGCACCTCTCACTATGGATGATTTCCGTTTTGTAGCTGTGCTGGGTCGTGGCCACTTTGGCAAAGTGAGTATTGCCTGAGCATGTGAAGTTATATTCATTTCCTCTCCTTCAGAACTTCCAGTCATCTATTGTCCATCAAAGAAGCACATCTTCCTCTTCCTATTTTGACCAACCTGAAGCCATCTACCATCCTTACCTCTAGCCTGCATTGATATTTTCCTTTTGGTTGTTATCTCTCATGACTGATCTTGTCTTGGTGGTAGTGGTCACTACATCTAATAATTATTCTTGTCTCGGTGGTGTTCATCTTTGGGTGTAGGTACTGCTGTCTGAATTACACAGAACAGGGGATCTATTTGCTATTAAAGCCTTGAAGAAGGGAGACATCACTGCGAGGGATGAGGTAGAGAGGTGAGTCTATTCTAGCCACAGATAAAATCACAGTGCTACTGTGGTCAGGTTGGTGGGGAGGGAATGGCATAACACTTGTTTTTTTAAAAAAATTCTGATTCCCCATTTGCACTAATTTGGTATAAGGCCCCAATCATATTGGGCTATTTTCATATTGTTGTGGCAGAAAGAAAGAGGTGCTCAGAGATATGTTTCGTGTTCAAGAGAGAGAGAGAGAGATGATATTTGTATAAGAGGGTGGAAGAATTATTTTGCTATTCCTAAGTAGCAGGATGCTTCTGGAGCTTCAGAACACCACATGGGAGAAGAAAGTGATTTCAGACAAGGTCTTTACAGACTGCCAGAAGTAATGCAGCTTGAGTCCACTTTAACTGCCCTGGCTCAGTGCTAGGGAATCATGGGAATTGTATTTTTTTCTGAGACATTGAGCCTTCTCTGTCAGAGTTCTGGGGCCACAATAAACTACAGTTCCCATGATTCCCTAGCACTGAGCCAGAGCAGTTAAAATGGCCTCAAGTTGCATTATTTCTGGCAGTCTGTAAAGGCCCACAGTTAATTTCAATGGTTCTGAAGGTGCAGCCCCCTCTTCCTGTTCATCTCATCTACAACTTTCCATATGGTTTCATCTGCTCAGCCTTGTAAAGAGAAATGCTGGATTCACCCTATACATAGATCAGCCCCCCCCCTCACTTTTTAGGTCTCCAAAGCTACCAAGCCTCTCCCAATATACAAAGGTGGAAGTGCATTTGCATTTAATTAGAAATTGGTGACTGGATGCACACACTTGTACCAGGGCTTGTTTTGTGGGAATGTGGATGAAGGAAATCCTGTCTCCAGAACCACATCATTTCAGTGAGATGACTTTACATACACATACATTAGTGCAGCCACCTTTGTGATCTAGAGTAACTATGTGTATGCAGGTAATAGTGATAGTTGATGGACTGTGATAGCTAACCTGATGGAGTACCCCTTACCTACTCTAACATAGGCTTTCCTTCCCTCTTGCTAGCCTGATGTGTGAGAAGCGGATCTTTGAAATTGTGACCCAAGCACAGCATCCCTTCCTAGTGAACCTTTTTGCCTGTTTCCAGACACCACAACATGTCTGTTTTGTCATGGAGTACACAGCAGGTGGAGACCTCATGATGCACATCCACACAGATGTATTCACAGAGCCACGTGCCATGTAAGTGCAGGGTAAGAGAGAGGAAGGCACATCCTGGAAAACAAAATGGGGTTAGAGACTAACCTAAAAGTATTCTGTCTGGTGCCATTCTAGATGCCACTTCTGTTCCAGTACACCAATAGTAGATCTTGGCTTCCCACCTGATTTGTTTCCTCTGTTCTGTCCCATACTCCTGGAGCTTTAACACTTTAGTCATTGCTTACTCCCAGAATAAGACTGGGCATTATTTAATGTTGCAGTTATTTCCCCTGTGTTGTTCTCTGCAGATTTTATGCTGCTTGTGTTGTCCTGGGGCTACAATTCCTTCATGACCACAAAATTGTGTACAGGTAAGTAATACCACATAAGCCATCCTTTCAGTAAGTCTTCCTTCTTCCATAGTGCTTTTGACATCCTTACATGTCAATATTTTGCACTGCACCAGTTCCCCTGCACTTTTTATAGTAGCAGTTTTGCAGCATGAGTGATGTTCTCTTGCATGCAGGACTGTTTTTGATAATAATGTTGTCTCCATATCCTGCCACCAAAATAGCTCAGAACAGAGTGTCTAATTTCTGTATTTGAGTGCTCATTCAGAACTCCATAGGCTACTTTTGTGGCAGCAGCTAATGGTTTCTATAGACTGTCGTCATTATGTCTGCTTACATTTCTCTTCTCCTGTAGGGACTTGAAGCTGGATAACTTACTGCTGGATACAGACGGATATGTGAAGATCGCAGATTTTGGCCTCTGCAAGGAAGGTGATTGTTTGGGTTGGAATAAATTTCTCCCCACCAGGCATAGGATCCTTTAAATCAAAATGCAGACATTATACAGCCAGCTTTCAGAAGTGATATGAGATGAACACAGTGCCCTGGTTAACAGTAAACTGAAGTTGTCCCAAGAAAACTAGTTTAGGGATAGAGCAGCAGGATGAAGTATCTATTGTGCCAAGATCTCATGTCCAATTCATTGTTGTATGAAGTCTCAATACAGTTTAGCACTATTAAACTTCACAATTATCATGAAGGAGAACGTGCTTTTGTTCCTTACTGTACCAACTCTCCTCACACCTTCTAATTTTTAGACAGCTACTCTTCCATATACTTTGTACAGGACTGTTGCTGAGGTCATATTTTCATAACAGCTTTCTTCTGCTCTGCCAGGAATGGGCTATGCTGATCGCACAAGCACATTTTGTGGCACACCAGAGTTTCTGGCTCCTGAGGTGCTGACTGATACATCATACACAAGAGCTGTTGACTGGTGGGGCTTGGGTGTACTTATCTACGAGATGCTTGTTGGGGAGGTGAGTCTCGTTTACAGGACTATGAAAAACAGTGAGTGAGTGAGTTAAATAATTAAGTATTTGGTAGTGAAGCCCAGATTTTATTTTATGCACATGCTGTTTAAAATCTGCGAAATTTGGACATCTTGTTGTTGTTTGTCTTCAGGTAATTTCTGACTTACAGTGATCCTAAGGCAAACCTATCACAGGGTGTTCTTGGCAAGATTTGTTCAGAGATGGTTTGCCCTGGCCTTCCTCTGGGGCTGAGAAAGCGTGACTTGTCCAAGGTCACCCAGTGGATTTCCATGGCTGAGTAAGGATTCAAACACTAGTCTCCAGAGTCATAGCCCTCCCTCCATCCCAATTGCCACCACACTGGCCTCAGATGGAGAGAAGAACTTATAGTATCTACTGGATACTATATCTGCCATCCCCTTGTGTGCCATTTCTTATTTAAATTGTGAGTCTGAAGGCAGGGAACTGTCAAATTTGTAAGCTGCTCTGAGAGCTTTTGGGCTGAATAGGGTGGCTGGGTATAAATACTCTAAATAAATGAATGAATAATCCAGTGCTAAAAACCACTGTGGCATCCTGGCACCTGGCTGATATCTTGGGGGATGTTAATTAGGTTCTTGGTTTCCATTCAAGATCCTAAGTGGGAAGGAGTTGCCTGTTGAAGTGAGCAGGACTAATTTGAGGCAAGCTTGATATTGGAGGCTATGTGAAGGACCTATGGTATCGGGGGTGGGGGCTTGCGCAGATGGAAATGGGGATGGAATTCCTTCTAAAAATGACTAACTGGCTGAGTTTGTTGTTGTTTTTAAAAAAAAAAAAAAAGCCTGCTCAACTTATCCTGCTCCAATTGCTTTGTAGTCTCCATTCCCGGGAGATGATGAGGAGGAAGTGTTTGACAGCATTGTCAATGATGAGGTGCGCTATCCTCGCTTCCTTTCCACGGAGGCCATTGGCATCATGCGCCGGGTGAGTCTGAGTGCTTTTGGGCTGAGTGGGGGTTTGCCGTAGCCCAAGAGGAAGAGAGGATTCCCACTAAGGAAGTATGGGCTGAGGGGAACAGGTATGTTAAATATGGGTTTACTTGGCCAATGTGATAGCCCAACATTACTGATTGTTTTCCATTCAGTTGTTGCGGCGGAACCCAGAACGGCGGCTGGGCTCCAGTGAGCGTGACGCAGAGGATGTGAAGAAGCAGCCATTCTTCAGGGTCAGTATGAGTCTCTCTCTTCTTCTTCTATATTCTTCCTTCAGGATATGCTGAAAGATATATGCCTGCCTGGTTTTTTTGTTTTGTTTTTTGTAAATAGAAAGCTGCCACTTTGGGGGCTGTTTTTCATTAGGCCAGTAATATTCCCCTCCCTAACACAACCATGATAGAATTTCTGTGGTGACCACAATTATCAAAGAGGTAGTGGTGTTAGTTCTGCAGCAAAAACAGGAAATCAACATGTAGCGCCTTTAAAGGCAAGCATTTATTATGCATAACACTGTAAGGCATTATTCATTATGTGAACCACTCTGAATACAACCTGCATTAAAAAAGCTCATTGTTAGCCAGCAGTATTCCTGTCTACCCCAAACCTATGGTTGGCATTAAGGGGCAGTGGCTTCTCCTGGCTCTCTGTGCCAACATCACCTCCTAGTGGTGTGTGTTTGTGTGTGAGAGAGAGAGAGAGAAAGAGAAAGATCCCTGGACAAGTAATGCAGATTCTCAAAAAAGGCACCATGTTCTGAGACCTCTATTGCTGCCCTTACTGCAGTGCCCACTACATCATTTCAGTTTCTCTTCAGCCTACCCAGGGACTTTATCACATGCACTTTTCAGCCCGATCTGTGCATGGGACAGGATCAGGCTGGAATGGGGAAAACCGGGTTTTACCGCACATGAAATTGCTGCTGCACTGCCAGCTGACCATCACCCGTCCCTGATCTGGCCTCTGCCTGCTGATTTTTGGTACTATGGAAATCTTCTAGCCCAGATGGAGACTGGATTAGAGACGTGTAGTGGTCAGCCGGTGTGATAAAACCCGTTTTCCCCCATTTCAGCCTAATCCCGTCCCATGCACAGATCGGGCTGAAAAGTGCATGCAATAAACTCCCACACTTCAGGAAAACACTCACTAGTGATACTGCAGTGCTTATTGTTGTTTTTTTAAATCTCCACAGAGCATCGACTGGGAAGCTCTGCTGGCCCGTAAAATCAAGCCACCATTTGTGCCAGTAATCAAGGGCCGTGAAGACATCAGCAATTTTGATGAAGAGTTCACAGCTGAAGCAGCTATGCTGACACCACCCCGTGAATCACGCCCCCTCACCCAAAAGGAGCAGGATGCCTTCAAGGACTTTGACTACATTTCCAATGCCTGCTAGCTCTGGGAGTGGGGGCAAGGAGATCCCCCCAATACTGCCAGTCCTATAAGGCAGGGTTCTGCCCAACAGTGACTCAGACGCTTGCTACCCCTGCCTGTAGCTCCAGGAGTGGAGCTGGGAAAGCCCAGCCACACTGCCAACCTCACAGAAGAGAGTAAAGTTCACCAACATATGCCAGCTCTGGGATTAGTCAGAGAAAGCCCTAGAAATATTTCTGCACCCTACAGAATGCAATATTTTTTATGCAGAAAGTTGGACACCTGCTAGCTCTAAGGGAGGGGCAGAGAGAGGGAGTGTGTGGGCCAGCTCAGTATAACAGGCACAGCAGACTGAGAGACTTGAGCAGAAGTGTTTCCATAACAGTACTTTTGTCTCCACTGATTCCCTAACTTTCTGCTGAAACAAAGGAAAAGAATTTCTCATTGTTAGGAAGTTGTTGGTATTGGAGCCAGTGAAGCCAAGTGGCCACCTCTTCTCCTAACACTTATATGGCAGGCTTTTTTTTTTTTTTAATGTGCAGTGCTACAACAAAATGTCTTGTCCTTCTGGTAGCTGTTGTTGAAAACTTTTTATTTTTTGGAACCACAGTCTTGCATTTCTCTAAAAAATAGTCCCAAAACATATTGGGAGTTCAAACTAGTGATAGAGAAATTTCCATTTGTTTGACTTGGGAATCAGCACTGTATCTTTTGTGGCAGGCATTAGGAGAAGGTTAACCTGTCTCCTCAACACCCCCAAATTTTCTCTGGGCCTATAATGTTAGAGCACACAGATGTGTATAATTTCCCTCCCTATGAACTGAAAAGTATAGTTTCACTTGTGCACCAGCCAAAGCAGGGAGTTGCATGGAAGCTGAACAGAACATGCTTCAAACAAAGTTGCTGGGATGGTTTGGGCCACAATCAGGGAACAACCTCATAAAATATTTGCAAGAAACAATCAGGAGAACTGACTGACCCAGGTAGTGGCTTGATTGAATGGCCCGAGTCCCAAAGATTGCATCAATCAGTGAGACTGAGACAAATAAGCAACAAACATTTAAGAATTTCTTTAGCTGGCAGCAGCTGGATGTTAGTGCTTGGTGTGCTGATTGCTGACCATGCAAGTTCAGAATATAACATTCTGAGCTGGAAAAGACCTTTTCAGATGAAATAATGCCTGACTTGTACAGCCAGGTATTGCAAGGTAGACACATTTGCTGAATTACTGATTTCAGCAAAAGCACAAGTTCAGATCTACCATTTAGAAATTACTGAGATGGCTTTTGCTCCTTTCCCACCTGGTCCCCCTACTCTGTCTTGGAAATTTATCCACTACCATGCTAAAGGAATATTTCTAAATGTAGGGAGAAGAGAATGTGCTGAAATTCTAGGTGCTTCTAGATAGGTGGCTCCTAGAGCTCCCATTCAAAAGACTTTGTGCAAGTATTCTGTCTTTCTTTACAGTTTATTTGTTAAGAAAAAAGAGACAGAAGTAGCAGTGGGGAAAAACCTGGTAGGGTTAAAAAATATTTGACAACCACCAAGCTCAAATAAAAAGTCTATGAACAGGGTGATTGGACAATAAAAGCCTTGTCTGTAAGCACCATCTTATGCCCACATTACTCTCCTGATTTAGCTTCTGCAGCTTTTCTACCCTACCCTATCCCAATTTTGGTATTTGTCCTATTCTGCCAAGTGAAATGTTATGTGCTTGAGCTCTGGCACCTCAAAAGTTCATTTTATAAGAGGCAGTGCAGCTGTGAAAAAGCACTTGTGAACAGTCTTTGCCGGAACAAACAAGATTGTCCCAGAAAAGCTCTCTGTGGAGTCCAAACAGTTACTGGAAACAACATCTGCCCAGATAAGTGGTCCTTTTTGATGTCCCCATTAGAATCTATCTGTATCCTGGGTACTAATCCTCAGAATTACCTTGCTAGAGTGCCTGTTAGGAGAAATTCTGTTTTTGCTGGCCTGACCTACATGCTATTTCTTCCTTTTCTACAAATTTTTGCCCAGTACTCTTGGAGCAGATATATATGTGGGAAGAGCACAGTTAAGCAGAGATAACCATCACTAGTGTATATTGCCTTTTTTAAAAAATGGTAATGTGTGCCTAGTGCTGTGAGCTACATCTGAGATAAGGGCTGTCATTTATATCACACTACCGCCATGCTGTCTTTTTATATGAGGCCACTTCATCTGGAATAGCAGCCAGTTTTTTTACTCTGGTACTACTAAATGTACATGGAAATGTAGGGAAGATTATCCCTTTACAACTCATGCCACCTTGATTGTGAGTATGAATAGGATTGTTCATGAACATAGAGTAGCTAAATCTTTGAGTATCCACCCTTAAAAGGCAAAACTTTCTTGCATTTGACTAAGGCTTTAACTCTTTCCTCTTACTATAAAAAGGGGCAAAGCCTCATTGCTCATGCACAACAGGGCACTTTCTTAAACATACTTGTATCCTCTAGCTTACTCAGGTTCCTCTTATTGAGCATTCTCTCCTTTTTTCAACCTCAGTCCCCTCTTCCAGGAATGGTCAGATATTTGACAAGAACAAGATTTGAAGGGTCCAGTCCACAATGGTGGGAAGAGAGGATTCAGACTTTGACCCTTATGGATACAAAAGGAGTGTATAAGCTGCTGCTTTGGGAAGACTAGGGGCAGGGATTTGTCTTGTTTTGTAGTTCTGCATGCAGAGTAAAATCTTCTGCCAATTTAGTCTCTGCTCCTGAGAATGTAGACAAATCTGAGTTCTTCGGTGAAATTTAGTATATGTAGTGCTTCAAGTGGCTTGAGCATTTTTCATTCTGCCTCAGTCCTTGTATAACTTTGCACGGGCGCTGTTCTTTTCTTTTTACACCATTCCAAGAATGGACTCTACTTCTCATTTTACACTGTAGTGTAACCTGGCTTTACAAAACCTCTGGCTGTGATCCTCAAGTTATGGGAGGGAGAGCTTTCTGCACCTAGATGGTGTAGGGCTTGCATTCAAGATGCTACTATTTCCGCCGTGAACTCTAGAAAGATAATAGGTTCTATTCCCAAATGTACTGTTAACTTTCTCTGTGCCTCTTTTGCTGCATAACTGCCTCTTATCTCTTTCCTAAAATCATGTCCATGCTCAGTACCTGTATGGATATTGTGCTAGGAGATACTATCATGCTAAGGACTTGAAGCTTTGTCTTGAGTTTCCTTTCTTAATACAACTACCTCTGTTGCCTGACCAGAATCACACTGTGGCCACAAAAATGCCTGGATCCAAGATTTAACTACTATAAAGCCTATGTTCTAAAGTGTAGCCATGTCAACACAAATTTACCTAGTCTCACAAAAGCATATTGGAGGATATGTAACAAAAAACATAGCAAGTGAGCAATGCCATTTTTTTTTCAGGTGAGAGGCAAGACTCATGGATACTGTCCTCACCTTTCCATCAATTAGATTCAGGAACTGTAGGGTTGTCATTTTTAGTTTTTCTAACACTGGCTTCCTGAGAAAATTGTGGCAGAAGAAAGGAAACCAACATGGACCTTCATTAGAAAGCATGCTGTTTTATCTGGATGCAGAGTACCATGTCCTGACTCCTAGAATTTCAAATTATCAATTGGATATACATACTGCAATTGACCAAAGTATATATCTGCTATAGAAGGCTGAGGGGAAATTGTTTTAGGGTTGTTTTGGCAAGCTTCCAATTTTGTACTGGACTTTGAGTTCTACATCTGACTGTCTCTGCTTTAATTTTTCTAAAACCACATTTCTAACTCTTAAGGTTGCAGTTGTTGTCTCAAATGTGTGTGCTTAAGAGCTATTGAGACTCAAAATCCAATCTCCAACATAGGTTTCCTTGCCCAATCAGAGTAAGCAAATAAGGGCAAAGGTGCCTATTTTCTGTAAATTATAGAGCTCACGTAGTCCATGTTATCTTGGTTTATAAATTTGATTTTAGTACATGATGTGCAGGACTTTGATGAAAGGTATTGTGGAAGGCTGAGAATACACCAGAAGACAGAAAGTTTCCTCCTTTTTTCCTCATTGTGTGGGGAAAGAATAGTACCTGGGCAGATTGAAAAAAATGAACTGAACTACTTATTGTTTCCTCAGTGTTTACTTTTGTTCAAGTAAACCTTGCACTATATTGTGCTGGGCAGTGCATCTATTTTAACAGATTATGCCACTTTAAGGAAGAGACTACTGCATTTTTTCACTCAACTTACTGTACAACAGATATTCCCAAACTCATTTCTCACAAGGAATGGATTCTTCATGAAGAAAATTCTTTATTGGGCCATAAGCCCTTAGTGCCACTTAAAAGGTAACAGTGTCTTAGATGCCAGTACAAGCATCGGTATTTTTTCAATAAGAGGTAGTGACCTGAATGTTCCAGCCTTTTGCTCTGGAAAGATGTGGAATTTGGTGTTCATCCTACATTCTTTCCTTATGAAAAAATGATTTTGCTTGGGCACCTTGTTTATTATATACAGGGTTGGACTAAATAACTAGTAACTACAGCAGATGATTGCATGATTCTAGGCTTGAGACCTGACTATGTACAGTTGCTTCACTGTATTGGTGAGAATTTCCTCTTATGTAAACTGCCTTTACACCATTGGAGCCAATGGAACTAAATCATGAACTGCTAAAGTAAGCACCCCTCCCTCCCAACCTCTGTAGTTTCATAGCTACAATGCTGGCTTATTCCCATGGTGAAACTAACTTTCCATAGTGCCATTTGCATGTATGAACTATCAACAATAAGGCATAATTTCTTTGTATATCAGCTCCTGAGTTGGATACAGTCCGACAATCCCATTTCAAGTTGTTCATTCCTTTCTGGAAACCTCTGTGTAGCATATGGCTCTGTAGAGTATGATGTAGGAAATTATGGAGCAAAGGTATAGTAATAACTATAGCACAGATAACAATGTCCTGTATTAAGGAGCTAGTACAACCCCCTTTCTAGCATTGTACTTTTGTGTGATATTGATCTTGCCATTTTAAAGTTTTCAGATGAGTTTCACATTCATCCTTTCCTATCTCTTACTGAATATGCTGTTTTCAATACAGCTAGATGACAGAAATTGATCGTTAATTTTCCTTGGATCAATGTAGAGACTGATGCTTAATTTGGAAGTTCCAGATTAGTTGTTCTCCACATTAGTCTTCTTAATTTATTAACACCTCCTGCTATGATGCCTATATTCTTGCATGGCACACAGTAGAATGTTGCTGTTGCTGCTATCAATAACAAAATGTGTGCATAACACTTTTCTTGGGTCTTTTTCTTGCATGTAAGTGTCATTCTTAAAAAGGAAATTGAGATTTTCCAATTGCCTAGTGTCAACAAATGATCCATGATGGATCCAAGTTGAGAGTAAAGTATGGCTGGCTCCTGAAGTGGCTTTTCAGATAACCAGAAGTTACTTCTGAATGTGCAGCTGAGGAGAGGAGGGAAGAAGATTTTGGCTACTATCCTAACACTTAAGAGTAACCTACCATATATTTCTGAATAAGATTTATGTCTGGATTGCATTGTTGGTCTCAGTTTCATTAAGTACTTCATGTAGAAAGGTCCAACATTGAAAATGTGAGGGGAAAATAGTAGTTGTAGGGAAGATGTAGCTGCTATAGCTACTTTGGCCTCTTTATTCTTTTATATTTAGGTTGGGGGAGGGTACATGTTGGACTCTCTGAATCTCTTATTGGAAGGATGACCTTGTATCCATCACCACTCTCCCTTTTGTCATGACAGAATTACAAAATATGTCCCTCCTTACTTGAGAAAACACCTAAATACAGAAAACATGTCACAACTACTAACTGAGGAGTACCACCAGTTTAAGAAAAGCAGAATGGGCAAGAAATGTTGAGACAGAGTTGATTATTGGGACACTGTGGCCACTACTGGGACCAGCACTTGAAAACCAGGGCTTTGGAGTGGTGGTGGAGGAGGCAGTTATCCTGGGTTTTATATATGAAGGGGCTCAAATAGAGGGAGTCACACCAACATTGGCATTGCTGCATTGTGTCAGTTTGCTGCTCCCACAGTCCCACATATTTGAGCTCCATACATGTAATGGGTGAGTGGGACTCACAAACAGACTACTGGTGGGAGTGTCTTTTGGTCATGACTGCATGAGCAAGATAGTGGCAGCCACATTATTGCTACAGCTATGGGCATGTGCTAGCCTATGCCATAATCAGACTTTTTTTTGTCATATTTATAGCCCTTCTTTTTTCCTTTACGGAACCCAAGCAATTTATATTATGCTTTTCCTCCTCTCCAGTTTATCCTCCCCCTAACCCTTTGAAGAAGACTGGTCAGTGACTGGTCACCTGGTGGAGAGACCCTGATTTCCTGCATCTTAGTCCAGCTGTCTGGCCAATGCACCACACTGACACGAGGCAAGAGGCCTCACTGAGCATTTCACCCTAGGCTTCTCAGGGTCTTTTAAAAAGCCTGCTTGGAAAGTATCATTTCTTCTTTTCACAAGAGTAGACCTTCTGGTAGAAAGGAACTGAGAGTATTTTAAACCAACTATTAATGTGTGGGATTTGCACAGTACTCAGTGAATACCACCACCAAATTACTTTCCCTTCAAGCTGTATTTTTTAAAAACTCCTATGGATATCACTTTATTATACCTGATTCTCCTCAAAGAGAATGGCTGAACCTAATAGTGTCTATAAAAAACTAGGGTATCCTTTGGTCCTGGTGGCATGGTGGTAGCACCCACCAGTGTCTTTAGAAATAAGGAGGTGGATATTGTGTAGAAAGGAAATTCTTTGGTGTGATTAGAATTAGTCCCACTTGTGGACACTAGTGAATGGACCTGTCATATGAAATAATTCCCCACCCTATTTCTACTTCATCTATGTGTTCACTGTGATCCACACAAATGGCAGAATAACCCACTTGTGTGAACTCACAGATGACTACTCTTAAGAAACACAGTTATAGGTAAGCAACCTGTCCTTTTTTTATCATCTCTGTGACTCACACAACTGGGTCATTCTGCATTTGTCTTAGTTCACAGATAACCACTTGAAGAGCTACAGATACAGGTAAGCCACCTGAGTCTCAGCCAATCCAGCAATAAGTCAGATACAGTTTTTTTACACCTATGTGGCCCTCCTCCTTCTATCATGATCTACCACCCCAATCTCTTCAGCAACCCTCTATTTCTCACTACACATGTATTTTAAAGCCTTAATATGTATATATATTCCAGGACTGAAAAGAACACACAACATTAACTGTTTTGCTGGAAAATACTGGTTCACAACAAAGCCCATAGGAACCTCTGAAAAGAACAAAAGTGCATGAGGAAGTGAGCACAATTCCAGTAGAAAGTTTCCTACAGCTGTATCCAGTTACCTAATGCTGGAAGGTCTGCAATGTCTTTGGTCCCCTTAAAGATTTATGGCATAGACAGGAAGGACTCCCCAGATCCTGTTGGACTACAACTCTTATTATCCTTCACAGCTGTCTAGTCTAATAACATACAGAGGGCTACCAGTTCCATACTCTTGTTCTATGGCAGGAATAGGAATTGTTAACTGCCTTTGAAACAACTTTGATTCATGGTGCATGACTTCCATAATTGCAGTACATCAAATTTTGACCTGCAGCTCCTAGTATTCCTTACCATTGGCTAGGCTGGCTGGAGCACAGGTGAGTTGCAGTCTAACAATATCTGGAAGGCTGCATGGTTCACTCCTGCTCTAAAGCTTAAGGGGAAAGGGAGAAACTTGGACACACCATTCAGGTCTAAAAGCTTTCCATGAAAACTTACAAAGTACAGTGGTTTTCAATGTGAAGTCGTAAACTTTCATGGCCGGCATCCATAATTTTTTGTGGGTTTTTCGGGCTATGTGGCCATGTTCTAGAAGAGTTCTGATGCCAGCCACAGATGCTGGCAAAACGTCAGAAAGGAACTCTTCTAGAACATGGCCACACAGTCCGAAAAACCCACAAAAAACTACAGTGGTTTTGTTTTTAAGTAAAACTGCAGTGCTTTCCATAGTTTAGCTCAGGGAACTCATGGCATGCATCATGGCACACTAGGCTCTGACCTTTTAACTGCATGCCACGACTTACACTCCATGTAGTATGAACAAATTTTCTGCATGTATCAGTGATGGAATACAACGGGAGTAGCACAGCTCAAGATCATCACACTGCCCTGATCACACTTGTCCATCTGATTTTGGAAGGTAAGCATGGTTGGTTCTAACACTAAAGCTCTCAAGTTAGGGCTAGGAAAGAATTTGACTGACGCCTCAAAAAGCTGTTGTTGGACAGAGTTGACAGCACTGTGTTAGATGGGCCCAACAGTATAAGCCAGCTTCCTCTTTACCTAAGACGTTTTTGTGCCCAACACAAAGAACAACACCTGTGCCCTGCTGCCTCCAGTCCATGTACAGCAGGAAACTGGACTCAAAGCTGATTTTCAGTTCATTATTGTTGATGAAACACCAGCAGCAGACTACTACAGGGGGAGGAGAAGAGGTACTCATAGTAATGTACAGGAGAGAGTTGCTGCTCACCCAGCTTAGTGAGGAGACTGGCCCTCAGAGCAACACCTGAGCAAGCAGAATCCCTGCTGCATTGTGTGGCTTCAGCTGAATTTTTCTTTACCTGCTTGACTTCTCCCAGTGGATTATATATATATTAAATAGTATGGGGGACAGAACCAAGCCCTAAGGAGCACTGCAGGATAGCAACCAGAGGCTTGAACACCTGCCAAGGCAACAAGAAACTCCAAGAGCCATCAGGAATCCTGGATCCACAAGTCTCCTGGAGTTTCCTATCCCTGTAGAAGCTATGAGTCTCAGTGAGTCTAAACCCAATCAAATAGTGATCAGTCCATGACAATGGATCTACAGAAAGTTCCTCTACACCCTGATCACCATCATCCCAGACAGAACAGAAAACCCAGTCTACAGTGTGTCCTGCAGCATGGACAGCACCAGATATTACTTAGGACAGCCCAGTGGTTGTCACGGCAAACATGAGCTGCTCCTAACAGAGCAGGTTCCACATGGATGTTGAAGTCCCCCAGTACAACTAGCCAAAGGGACTCCAACACCACCTCCAAGACCAACTCAGGAAGCTAGCTCAGGAAGGTAGACTGTTGAGCAGCAACATAGGTGGTACAACAGAATCCCTGTTTTGATCTGGCCACCCACCTTCTAAAGAACACATTCAAACCTGGCAAAATATGGCACAGGGCACCTGGTGAGGAAGAGGGGATCTCAATAGGCCACTGCAACTCCACATCCCCACACCCCAGGCCTACAGAGAACCCAGGTGGACAAAGCTGCGAGAGGTTAACCCTCCTTCCCACAGTTTCATCCAGCCAGGCCTCCATTATACAAGGCAGATCATCATGCTTATCTAAGACCAAGTCCTCGGTCAAAGATGTTTTCCCATCTACTAACCTGACATTTAGCAGCAACACTTTCAGTCCAGTGGGACTGCTGCCAAGACTATCCAAACTATTGGAGGTTGGGGACAGACAATTTGAAAAGTGGGAAAAACTGGGACATTTTAAAAGCAGCTTTAAAAATAGAATGACAGAGGATTAACTGGGACCGTCCCTGTGAAATCACAACAGCTGGAGAATATGAAATACTAAAAGAATCTCCTCTCTTATTGATGGGACCAATGGCCAAAGCTGTACTGAAGCACAAATGCCAAGTCAGGAAGCAAAAAGGTAAAACATATGTCAGTTTAAGGAAGAAGTCTTATTGAATTTGGACTTGGAATTAAGCTGGCCTCTATCATCCCCAGAACTAGAATATAAATGAGAGAGATAGTATATATGGAATGAAGCCATTCCCCCCCCCCCAAATGAAGCCATAGATCTTCTCCAAAATATTCAATCTGGATTTTATCCCATTGAATTGAGAAGCATCTTCTAATAAATGGGAGTGTGTGTATGTGTACGCACACTTTTAATTTCTTTCTTCTAAACAGTTAGAAGTTGCTATGGCTTGCCTCTTAGGTGGAGAGAATGTGACTTGCCCAAGGTCACCCAGTGGGTTTCCATGGCCAAGCAAGGATTTGAACCCTGGTCTTCCAGAGTTCTAGTCCAACACTCAAACCACTGTACTAAGTTGGCTCATTCAAAGATTGCACTCCCAGCCACTAATAATTAGGGACTAATGGATGTACATTGTTCAGACGGAATTTCACATATACATAGTTCAGTTGTTTGGGCTACTACCACACTGCAAAATTGATGTAGTTCGACAGCACTTTAAGTGTCATGGCTTCATCCTATAGAATCCTGGCATTTGTAGTGGCACCAGAGCACTCTGACCAAAGAATGTTAAATATCTCACAAAACTACATATCCCAGAATCCCATAGCATTGAGCCATGGCAGTTAAAGTGGTGTCAAACTGCATTAATTCTGCAGTGTAGGTGCAGCCTAGGTGCCACTGGGTAAAGCTATTCATTTTTAGTGGAGTAAAATAGATACCATGAGTTTGTGAAGGTCTACCTTTCTGAAGGATTCAGGTTCAAGAACCATCTTCTCCAATTGCAAATATCTGCCACTTTATTTACCATGAGTGGGAACAATATGAACACTCATAAGAAAGGGGAGGAAAAAGAGGCTTGCTTACTTGCAACTTCTGTTCTTCAACAAAGGGTCCTGTTGCAGCCCTATTTCCTCCCTCTTTTCTTAGTAGGACCATTTGTAACTTTGTGGGTTCACCAGCTGTTATAGGTCTTGAAATAAGAAGGAGGAAGGAGACCCACTTGCCTTTGTAGAACATGCTCCTCATATAGATGGCAAAAGCCTATGGTTCCTTCCCCTCTGAACCCTAACTCTTGTATCTTTCTAGAAAAATGCATCTTGGCTGAGGCTGGGGGCCTCACATTTAACCATAATAGTGTGTCAGTTATGAGTAGGTCACCATTTTCTTCCAAATGTTTTCAGGTCACCCAATCCATCTCTATTACTCCATAATCATCTTACTCAGCATTATCTTTACTGAAGACCTAATGACACATCAGCAAAGCAATATCCCAGTACCACAAAACATGGGACAACACAAGAATACAATGAAGAAAGTGGTCACTAGGGCAAAAGGTTAATTTAGGGGGGTTGTAGACTGCCAGAAATAGTGCAAATTGAGTCCACTTTTAGGGTTAGGGTTAGTGCTAGGGAATCATGGGAATTGTATTTTTTCTGAGACATTGGGCCTTCTCTGTCAGAGAGCTCTGGTGCCACAAAAAAATACAGTTCCCATGATTCCCTAACCCTAAAAGTGGACTCAATTTGCACTATTTCTGGCAATCTGCAAAGGCCCTTAATTTCCTTCATTGTAGGAGAGGTGGTCACTTTGTCAAAACTAAGGTACAAAATGGCACATGTGTTGTTGAATCCATAACCCACCTTCTCATACTCCAGTAAAAGCAGCTTGTACAGTTTGTATCAGAGCCAGGCTGGTGTAGTGGTTTGAGTATTGGACTATGACTCTGGAGACCAGGGTTCAATTCTCTGCTCAACCATGAAACCCACTGGGTGACCTTGGGCAAGTCACATGCTCTCAGCCTCAGTGGAAGGCAATGGCAAACCTCTGAACAAATCTTGCCAAGAAAACCCCATGATAGGGTTGCCTTAGTTGCCATAAGTCAGAAATGACTTGAAGGCAGACAACAGCTGTTTGTATACTACATATACTCCTAAGCATCCTTCATCATCATCATATTCTCTAATAGCAAAACTGAGTGGCCCAATACTTAACACTTTGAAAGTGATTGTACATAGAGGCATATGTTTGTGAAGTAAAAGGTATTTTTTAAAAATTAATTTTATTGAATTAAAAACAAGCATACATATAAACACATACATACCATAACATATTAAAAATTCAATTTTGTAGTATAAATTAACCTACGTCCAATCATAAACACTACAATCATCCTAACCTACAGATCTAAATTCATATACATACCTTGTTTCTTTTATTCCTTCATATATTCCTAAACCTCAATTCTTTCATTCTACATTAAACTCCCTGAACCCTTACCAAGTCATTATACATCACATATTATAGAGAAAAACAAACCTTTCTCCTCTTATATTATATTAAGACAAAATAATATGCTTTATAAAGCTTATTTCCAAAAATTATCGAACAGAAATTTCCATTTTTTATTCACTTCCATGCCTTAATATGCTCTTAATATATTTCTATTTTCCTTATATTACCTTTAATTGTTTTAATTACTTTCTTATATATTCAGACAACAGTCCCCATATTCTCTCGTTTTGTTCCCAGTCATATCCTTTCAGCAAATTAGTATATTTATCCATTTTCATCATATCAATCAGCTTATTTAACCAATCCTCTTTTGTTGGGAGGTTTTCATTTTTCCATTTACTTGTGAAGTAAAATGTATTTAAAATAAACACACACACACACAAACCCAGATTTCTTGGCAAGACAGCTGATGAGACTTATAATGAGTGTCAAGAAATTAGAGACCAGAGAAACTCTATGAGTTTGGTAGTGGCTAAGTCAATGGTTGAGAACAGTTGAGACAGAGAACGTGAGGATGTCAGTTGAAAGCCATCCCCATTCAAAACACGGAAGGTGGGAAGTGGTCAACTGAAGCACCTGGCAGTTTGTAGCAAGTGTTCTGGAGGTGAGGATTATTGCTGAGAGCAAAGGGTACCTGCTATCTGGCTGAAAAAGTCCCACAGAACTATACAAGGATTATCTTGGAGGTCAAGCAGGGTCAGGCCTCATTGTACTTGGAAAGGGGACCCCGAAAGAATACCAGGTGCTATATAGGCTGTATTGCAGAGGAAGGCAATGGTAAACCACCTCTGAGGAGTCCTTACCTAAGAACACGGTATGAAGTCCAAGGGCTCATCATAGGACCTTATCACACGGAGGCAAATTGCTTAAATTCCACGCAGAAACAGGATTTAAAAATCCGGGGGTGGGTGGGAAGCATTTCCGATGTAAAGCATTTCCGATGTATTTGTAAAGGAGAAATAACATGACATTAACCCAAATGGAAAGTTGCCAAAACCCGCTCCTTTTTACTTTCGGAAGTTCCCAAAAGTAAAAAGAAGCAGGTTTTGTTGGCCTTCCCTTCGGGTTATTTTTGCATTATTTCTCTTTCATACAAACATAATCTGAAAACCAACCCACAATTGCAGGTTTTGTCTACTTTCTGTTCAGGTTAACCCCAAAAGTCATGTGAAAAACAACCTACAAAAGCGGGTTGTTTTCACTTTAAATCTAGCTTCTGCACAGGATTCGTCCTGTGTGATAAAAATCCATAGACTACTTAAATAAAGACATACAAGATCCAGTCCCCTCAACTATGCTGTGCATATTATATATTGTTACGAGTACTTTTTAAACAGTGAACAGTTCCAAAGGGGTGGCACTTACAGGGATTTGAAGTCCTTTGGGGAAAAAAAGACTGGAGACTTATCCTCATTTGCACTTATTTACAAATATACAGATTGAACAGAGGGGAAAGCAGACAGGTTTCAACAGGGGTCGGCAAGTTCCCCTTACCTGGGGCTGGTCCGGGGATTCTCAGGTCTTCTGCAGGCTGATGGTGGGGGGAGAAATGGTGGCGCGTGCGCACACCCCCCACCGCCCCGCCCCCTGCTGCTGCGCACACCGCCGCCACACTGCCGCCATGTACATCATGGCCACCATTTTGTTTTCCAAAATGGTGGCCGTGGCTCGTTTGCGCATGCTCAGAAGTACTGCGCATGCGCAAACGAGTCGCGGCCGCCATGTTGGAAAACAAAAATGGCAGCCATGATGCATATGGTGGTGGCGGTGCGGCAGCGGCGCACGCACGCAGTGGCGGCAGGGGTCGGTGGGGGTCGGCAGTGGGGGTTGGCAGGCCTTGCCGGGCTGGGTGCAGCCCGCGGGCCATAGGTTGCTGACCCCTGGGTTTAAATATACCACCAATATAAATGTCATGCCCCCACATCAGCTGTTCAGAGAGGCCTCCTCATATGTTCTTAAGATGATGTTGCTGTCATAGTCAATAGAGTTTATCACACAGGCCCAACCCTGTTGTTGTGTGCCTTCAAGTTGTTTCCAACATATGGCAACCCTAAGGTGACCCTGTCATGGGGTTTTCTTGGCAATTTTAGCCCCAAATACCTGTCTTCTTTCTGTGCATTTGTCCACCAGCTCTAACTGTAGCCTGTCTCTTTCGTTCCCTCCTCTGTCTCACATACATACATACAAATAAAATCACACACACAATATTTCTCTCACATTATCATCCTTAGTTAGGGTGGGGAGAAAGAAAAGCTATGCCTTTTGCCAAAATGGCTCTCACCTTCCGGGCTATCTTCTAATAATTGCTGACCAGTGGGAAACCTGAGGTCCAAGGGACACAAGAAGACATTGGCCCGGTTTTATTAAGGCCTGCTTTGCAAGCCACACAGCTTGGGCTCTGGCTCTGGCTGGCTTTGATTCTAGATGCATCAACTCCAGGAATGCAGATCTTAGTGGATTTTGACTGAAAAAACATTTTCATATCCTTCTTACAGACTATTTACTTGTAAATTTTCCAACAAAAGAGATGTCTGGCAAGGTCTAACTCTGAAAATCAGAGATGCTTTCAGCAATCTTTCTAATTTCAATAATTTTCTTGCTCAAACATGTCATATCACTTAATTTTTTTAAAAAAATTGATTTACATCCAACCTTTACAATAATTAAAATAACTATCGTTATAATTGTTTAGGAACTGTTATTGCTTCAGGTCTGGGACTTTCTTCTTCTGCAGCAGCATACCACAGAAGAAGGTCAAGTCATCCCCCTGTCAGCAGGATTCAAAGAGCCTAAAAGCTCCTATTTCAGGCTGTCTGAAGCCTTGAATAAAATACTCTTCAGAAAGAGGACTACATTACAACATATGTCACAGGGTCCCACCTGTAAAGCAAATTTAGCACACGCCTCCATATATTTTGCAATATGCACAGGAAAAAAAGGTTTGCATATGTGTTACCCCAATTCAGAACAGTGTATACAGTGTACTTTCCATTTTATTTTCACAGGCATCTCTATGAGATAGGTTATTAAACATTATTAACTAGTAATCCACAAAGGCAGGTGAGACTGCTTGTAGAAAGGGGGAAATGTAACCAAGGGAAGATTCTGAATTTGAACACAGGACTCCATCTATTATACCTCAGTGGTTTTAACAGGATGGAAGGATAAGGGTTCATCTAGAGACATACATCTATGCTTGACAGCATCTTTGGAAACTGTTGTGTTCCAATGTTGCTTAGTTCTCTACTTTTCTCTTGGCAGATTCCCCAAGACTAGTGTCTGAAGATGGCAAGCAAGCAAGGCTACAGTTGCCTCTCAGATGGCTGTGTGGATGTTCCATCTTCTAGCCCAGAAGGCACTCTGAGCCTCAGTCCTCGTAGCCCAGGGCTGTGTCTCATCTCCCCTCCCATTGCCGAATCCCACTGGCTGAGCAATGTGCCATCACAGCCTGAGTCACCATCAGAAATGAACATCATTTTGGAGGAGCTCCTAGCTCCCATTACAGAGAAGCTCAAGTATTTGCTGAAGAAAGCAGAAGACTTCCAGACATACCTATTGTACAGGTGGCAGGTGGCTGGGTGATGGGTTGGGGAAACATATAGCAAAGCAAAGCAGCTTCATTTATATACCGCTTCATATCACACTATGGGATGTCTAAGCAGTTTACAACTGTGAGCTGATTGCCCCCCAACAAGCTGGGTACTCATTTTAGCGACCTCGGAAGGATGCAGGCCTGAGTTGAGCCTCAGCCCTGGCTGGTATTGAACTCGCAACCTTGTGGTTTATGAGTGAGTGGCTGCAGTACAGGCATTTAACCACTGCGCCACCAGGGCTGGAAGCATCACTTTTTCCTCAAAGGTGAGGAAGCTTTGGCCCTCCAGATGTCCAAGACTTCATCCCCTAGAAGCCCCAATCTCCATGGCCAATGGGAAAGGGTTATAGGAACTATTGCCTAATACTTCTTAAACTATCTGATGTAAGGGACCAACAATTTTCCCCCAATGTGCCAAGAACCTGTACCATATTTATCCCATTTGCTACAATTATTTCCTTTTTTTTCTTAGAAGCTTTCTGGGGGACTGGACACTGATGGTTCAGGGTCCGGCATTGGTCCAAGAACCACAACTTTGAATGACACTGGTATAATACATTTGAAGGGCTAAAGGTTCCCTGGAGCTGCTCCTGACTGTCCAAACAGCTCATTTAAGGTTTACTGAAACATGGATCTGGAAATAAGAAAGAGCTGCTGATTGATGAGAGGATGGAAGGAAAGAAGGAGGATGGATGGATGGATGGGTTCTCAAACAGTGTTATGTCTGGTTGCTGTGTCACCAGGACTAATTTCAAGAGGAGAGAAGGTCTGTTTATCAACTATCTAGTTAGCTTAGCTAAATCTCTGCTTCTGTCCCCCTTCTTGTTCAAGTGTGTGCCAACGAGTCATTAGAATTCCTGCCTATTGACTTGTAATAAAGGGGAGAACTTTTGAGCAAATGCAAATATCCCAATATTCAATTTTGCCTTTACTTTCATGTGTGGTCACCCTTTCTTAAACCCCTCTGACATCCGAGTCAGGTCAAACAATCCATTGATCTGGCTGTGTACTGGAAATGACTTGAACAGTGTTAAGTGCCCACTGCTAGTAGCACTGCTAGTAAGTGCAAGGGGGAAGGGGCTTAAGGCAAAGGTAGCTGGGAAAATACAATATATATATATATATATATATATATATATATATATATATATATATATATATATATATTAGCAGGACCAGGAAATAATAATAATGTGCTGCCCTTCTCCTCTTCCTCCTCTCTCACCCATTGCAAATTCCCACTGGAGTGGGGAAGGGAGGGTAGTGAGGCAAACCGGCCCCACACTTGTGAACCCCCAGCTGCTTTTGAGCTCATTTGTTGGGTGACCCAAGGTCTGAGGAAGGGCTTGTGGAGCAAAGGGCTTGCCACTGTTTGTCCCAGTCCTTGGGCTCTAAACTACACCACTGCCTCTGGCCACCCTTTATTTACGGGCTGTTTGAGAGAGAAGTATACATCCTATCCAGAGAAACAAAGCATCAAAAAGCTGTCTAGTCAACTGGTATCAGGCAGGAAGCAGGATATGGAGGATGCTGGCAGAACTTTATGTCAGAGAAATCAATATGGCATTTTCTCCACATCAATGGTGCCTGCCACTCCATGACACTAGTTATCCAACATGTGATAATGTTATTGCATAGTACATAGAATCTATGGACTTGGTAGAGAAGGGTGTTGTAGATCAGGGGTAGGCAACCTTTCCCCTTTAAGGGCCAAGGGACTTCAGCTCCCAGAATCCCAGGAGCTATTGGCCTACATGGGACTATTGGCCAACATGGCTGAGGCTTCTGGGAGCTGAAGTCCCTCAGCCCTTAAAGGGGAAAGGTTGCCTACCCCTGTTGTAGATGATCAATGCCAGAAGTCAGCATGTGGATCTTGTGGGGGGTCTAGTGACACCAAAGGGACTCATGACCCCACCATTCTCTTTGATTCATCCACAAATACTGGAGGAAGCACAAAGAGACTAGAGTGACTCCAACTTTTCCTCTGACTAACATGACCACAAAGATTGAACCACTCTGAAAATTTGAGTGATGTATAATGTCTCTTGTGATTTTTCTGATTTTTCTGAGTACCTAGAATAAAGTATGAATGGAGAGGTTCTACCACCCTACTGCAATGTGCAGATTCTGGGACAGTATTTGACTTTACAGT
Organism: Phrynosoma platyrhinos; assembly: GCA_020142125.1. Taxonomy (NCBI): domain Eukaryota; kingdom Metazoa; phylum Chordata; class Lepidosauria; order Squamata; family Phrynosomatidae; genus Phrynosoma; species Phrynosoma platyrhinos. Next base: position 210,369,355 of record CM034703.1, read on the forward strand.
GATCAAAAGTTGCATAGATTTCTTTCATACTGTTTGACGTCCTGGATAACTTGCAAAAAATGAGAGTGGAACTTGGTTCCCACATCATTGGGAAGAGGAATAAATGGGCATTCTTAGGGAGGGGGTCTTGTGTGGCTGCTCAGTCTTCTCCAACCTGATGCCCAATCATGCTTATTGGGGATAATGGGATATTAGTCCAATCCATCTGAAAGGCACCAAACTGGCAAAAATAGTCTTTGAAATGGAAAGTGTCTTCAAAATCCATGTCCCAGCCATGTGTTGCTGTTATTAATGAGAGCTGAGCTAAAGAGTGTGTGATGACCTATAGTGGGCCTCCTATTTTCAGCAGGGACAGAATGCAGAAGGAGCAATTTGCCAAAGCTATGCCCACATTCCTGCAGATGTGCCAACCATACTTTCACTACCTGGAATCCACAGCCCGCAGCTGCACACCTTATTTAAGACCCCCACAGGAGCTGGTGCGGAGGCGGGTGAGTCTTTGTAGGTAGAGAGGTAGGCCTTGTACAGATTGGAGGTATGCTCTATCCAACCAGACTCAAACATAAAGGACATTCTATTTGTATCTTTGTCGATCCAGGGTGTATCCACACTGCAGAGATAAAGCAGTTTGACATCATGTTAACTGCCATAATGCTATCCTACAGAATCGTGAAATTTGTAGTTTGGTGAAACACCAGATCTTTCTGACAGACCAGGCTGAATACCTCACCAAACTACAAATCTGGATTCCACAGGAGGGAGCCATGACAGTTAAAGTGGTGTCAAACTGCTTTATTTCTGCAATTTCCTAATCTGAGAAGGAAGAGGAAATGGTTTAGAGTGATGAAAGATGTTGATGGAATAAAATTTCTTTTTAATTTGGCTCAGGGAAATGAAATTAGATTAATTTAATTTAATTCTATCAAGGCTACCACTTCCCCTTCAAAATCAAACATTCTTTCTGTGAATTTCCAAAATGGCAATTCGAACATCCCACTCATTCCTGGCCATTATACCTCTGTATCTCTTTCACAATTGTAGCACCAAGGAAGGAAGGGAAGGTGCATCTACATTGTAGAATGAATGCAGTTTTACACCACTTTAACTGCCATGGTTCCATCCTACAGAATCCGGGGATTTGTAGTTTTGTGAGGCACTAGCACTCTATGACTGCTTTGGCAAAGAAGGCAAAAGACCTTGTAAAACTATAAATCCCAAGATTCCATAGGATGGTGCTATAGTGGTGTCAAACTGCATTATTACTAATGAGGCTATACAGAAAGAAAGAAAGGAAGGAAGGAAGGAAGGAAGGAAGGAAGGAAGGAAGGAAGGAAGGAAGGAAGGAAGGAAGGTAGATTTCTATCTCCACACTTAGGATATACTGTTTTCTATTTTTACAAAAAGATGTGCAACTTTGAGAGGGAAAAGTCCATACAAACTATTTTGGGATAAAGCAAAGTGCTTCAAGTGAAATTAAACAACAAATAAATAGAATGGAAAGAACATTTATACAAATAGGATTCTAGATTCTATACCAACATTTTTGCAAGTCCATTAGCAAATATGGTCGCTGTTAAATGGAAGATGGCAATACCCTTTGGCATTAGATAAATTCTCAGCTTCACTATGAGAGATAAAGCTGTGTGCCTAGTACAAGGGACTCCCAAATAAGGTTTTAATCATACAGTCTTTCTACCTTATTCACAGAATTATCCAGATTTAATGGAGTGTCATATTCCATTTGACATCATCCTCTGATTCCCCATTACTTCTTCCATTCTCTTTTCTTCAATCCCAAAAATAATCTGTTAAAGCAGGAATAGCTGCACAGTCTCTTTTTACTGACAACACCTGGAGCCTTCTGCCTGGAAGCAACCACATTCTGCAGAAAAACATTCAAGTTCAGAGTCCATGAATGAGCTGTTCAGTGGTCCAAGTGAGAATGATATCACTGGGAAAAGTCTCTCTCTTGCCAACTTATTGACAATTTACTACTGGCAAATTTGGTATAGATCAGAAGTTCCTAACCTGGGGTGTCCGATGGAATTTCAGGCAGTGTGACAAAGATGTGTGAATCCAGAATCAGTTTCTTTCTTTCTGTATAGCCACATTAGAAATAATGCAGTTAATAGACAAAATCTAATAATCGCCTGAATCCACAGGCAGATCACAGTCAGCAAGAAAGTTCCACGTTTTGACAAAATGATGACTAAGAAGCAGGAGCAAAAATGTCTTTGAATTTTATGTTCACAATTGGGATTGATTTTACTATTTACAATTTTTTTTCTGAATAAAGTAGAATCTAATTGCTCAATTTAGATTTGGATTTTATGTAATGTATTATTGTGCTGCATTAAAAATTTAATTTGTTCACCTGCAGTATTGTATGTGGTTCAAAAATTAGAAATTAGACTTCTTCATCTTCAAATGTAATATTACTTTTGTAGCAGGTGCAAACATTAATCAAACATTTCTTAGGGGTGTGGGGCATAGAAAAGGTTGGGAACCGCTTGTGTAAACTGAAAACTGGGGGACCAATGCATGCTGTATTCCCTGGGACAGGTTAAGGGAAGTTAAGGAAAAGCAGGAAACATAGTCAGCTGGCAGACTCCAGGTTATGAGGAGCTTGAATGAGGAGGCAGTAGTGGTGGTGGGAGATGTTGCTCAAGGATGGGCCACTAAGCCCTTCCAGGGTTTAACTTTGTGGAGGGGCTACAATTTCTGATACTCCTAGCCAACATATTGACTCTGGGATATGATGCCTTTAGGGCATTTAGGCCAGCATTGCCAATTCTGAAGGATTATCAGAGCTGCAGTCCAAAACCATATGGTAATTTTAGCTACTAGAAGGACGTATGAGAGAGGCCATCTGGCAGTGATCAGAGGATTCTCAGTCAGTTCTTGCCTGCCATTGTTCAAGATTTGGTCGGTTCAGTCTTCATTCTTAGAAGAAAGTCTAACTCAAGCTGCCATTTCTACCTTTTTCCCACAGCTCCTGGAGATCTCTCAGCAATTGTCTTGCCAACTTGAACAACTGGTTCTGATGTATGCTTCCTTCAGCTTTGTGTCCCTGGAAGACACAGATCCATTCAGGTACGTGACAGTCTCCAAGAGTGTAGCTCCATATGCTTCAGTGTGGTACAACTGGCTATCATGCTATGAGGAAAGGAACAAACAGATTCAGAAATCTGGTGTTTGCTGGTCATTACGGTGTTCAAGAATGAAGAAAACTGGCTCTTCCAAATGAAATCAGTTTGTACCATGAAGGACACAAGATCAGTTTAAAAATGATTTTTAAACCAATAACATTCTTTTATTTTTTTAAAAAACAAAACATTTTTTAAAAGCCTAGAATTAAAAAAAATATATTCAAGATTTTATTTAATTTTTTTGGCTATCCTCTTCCTCAAATAAGCTTTGGGTTTGTTTTTTTTTTTAGATTTACACACACACACACTTAAACCTGTCATTAGTTGCAACTTCAGTAGGCCCTTTGTATCTACTGGTGTTTGGTTCCAGGATCCCACATGGATACCAAACTCCATTGATGCTCATCCCAGTATATATAATGGTGTAGTAAAATGGTGTCTCTTATATAAAATTGTAAATCATAGTTGCTTTTTGGATTTTTTTTTTAAAAAAAAGTGTTTTCAAGCCATGTGGATGTACTCTGTGGATGTAGAATCTGTGAATACAAAGGGCCAATGATATCTTGGTTGTGCTTGGCTATTTAGAGGGCAGTCTTTACATATCACAGCATAATGTTTAATTTGTTAAATTTGTTGTAATATATTGTTGTTGATATTGTTTAATTTGTTAAATTTGTTGTAATATATTGTTGTTTATTTGTTGTAATATATTGTTGTTCACCGCCTCGATTGGCTCGCCAGAGGGGCGGTATACAAATAAACCGTATTATTAATACTACCAATCATCTTTAAAAATGGATTAAAATGAACAAATCAGGTATTTGGTACCTTTTGTATGCACTTTGGAACTCCATGTCCTTCATCTTTGAAATTGTGCTTCTATCACATCTCCTATCTCCATGATGAAGAACCTATGGCACACATGCCAGGGATGGCATGCGAAGCCATTTTTCCCGGCATGCGGAGGGCAGGGAGGAGGAGGAAGAGGCGCATGCCTGTTCCTTTTCCTTCCCGGCTGTCCCAGGCCTTCAGCTGCCTCTCTGGAGGCGGCTGCCAGGGTCAGCGCAGAGGGAGGAAGAAGAAGAGGTGCACGCCTGTTTCTCTTCTTCCCCTCCTTGCCCCTCTGGAGAGGCAGCTGAAGGCCTGGGAGGGCGATGGGGAGAAGTCCTACCCCCAGAGGGACGCCCCTGGCACCAGGTAACATCTGGTGCCGGAAGGCCTTTTAGTTTGGGCACTCGGCCCCTAAAAGGTTCGCCATCACTGTATCTTCTTGTGTATATTCACGTGCAATTCTATTTTTCTGTCTGTACCAGTGTCTCATGTTTCTTCTGTGGCAAGTTTTGGTTGAATGAGACGCAGCAAGTTTCCATCTTTCGATATTGTATCTCAGCGCCCTACACAGCTGCCCATGTTCCCCACAATTTATACAAAAAGATGCGCTGGAATCTTGACATCTTGGAAGGGTCTGCTGGCCGGAATCAAACACCAAAGACAGAATAGTGAGTTGTCAAACATAAAGGAAATGTGCAACGTGGGGAGGTAGAAAAGTGAATGACTGGTGGGGAAGCAGAGCAATTTAGATAATCCTTCCCTTTTTTTTCCTGGAGCCTTTTCATGGAAATATTGGAGGAAAATGGAGTAGGGAATAGTTTCTTTCAGGTTGATGAATGAAATATTTGAGACAATGTGTTCATATATTTACTGTCACCCCAAAATTATTTCTAAAAACCAAGTAGTGGCCAGTCATTTTTTGTATAACTATGTACAATATTACATTTCCTTGTCTTGTTTTCCTTTTCTCAGTTGTTTATTTGTTGTTGCCTTTTTGAGGAGGAAATGAGTACTTTATGCCTGACACATAGGACTCTTAGAGACCACATAATTTTGTTTCATTAATGGTAATGGTTTCTTCTGTTTTTATTGTTTTCCCCCCTGCTGCTAATAAACCAGCAAAACCAAAGAGGTTCACCATCTTTGCAACAAAAATAAAAGTAAATTCAATTTGCAATTATTTTCTGAATGAACTGCACTTTTAATTTACAAAACATGGACATTTTATTCCAAACCAAGTTATAAATAATCTATCTTGCTACAATAACACAGCATCTTTATACACTGAAAAAGCATTAATATTGCATTTTTCCATTTAAAATAATATCCCTCTCCAACCAACAGGACTAATTATTTTCCCCACAGCTTCAACATTTCTGGAAATCTCACATTTCTAGCAGAAGGGACTTTAATGAATCAGTGGTTACCTCTCTCCTCTTACTTTTTGAGTTCAGAGAATGGAAACATTAACTACTACTGATAAGCTGCTGCAAGTGCTGTTCTTTTAGCCTAATGCCAAGATGGTATCAGCAATGGTTTGGTGACTGGCCTGTGTTCATAATGTAACTATCACTGTACTTTCCACATTTCATTTCTCCCTGACTTCACTGTCTACAATCCCTGCTTTAGCCATATACAGACCAGAAATTCTGGATAGCTTCCTGTCTATCTGGTATAGCAGGCAACGGTCTGCAAAAGCTCTAAGGTTTTCAAGAAGCTCCTCCTGCAACAGGCAAACACAGCTCACCCTTTGGAAATTGGTGTGGTGATTTTTATTATATTTTGGTTCTTGGAACCTTGAATGAAGCTTCCTCCTCATTCTGGTCCTTTGTGATCTCGCCCTTTTCTCACAGCTATTTCCTGTGCTTCCGCGACACAGGTGATGAAGCAACAGTGAAGATGCAGAAGCTCTGGTCCATTGGACGCTGGGTGCCTATAGATCCAGACAGTGAGCACAGCTCTGATGTGTTCTCTTGGTAGGTATACAAGATAGCAGGACTAGTCCAAACAGAGCAAGAAACACTTCAGGCTACCCAATAATGGTCCACTGCCTATCTTCTGTCCAACTTTGGTATAAAAACTGCAATACAAAAGTGGTTTTACTAGCAAGTTGCTCGGGTGAAAGGCAAACTCCATGCATATTTATATGACACAGACAATGTCCATTAGAGTACATTGTTTTCTTTTGAATGGGTGCAGGGATGCATTTAACCACGGGTGACTTGTTGCTAACAAAGTGATATTTAGGGACTGTTCCAATAGCCAAACAGAAAAGTATTGCTCTTCTGAATGGCCACTGAAATTGCTCACATCTTCAGTTGGATCCTTAAATCCTATATTTCATGCAAGCTGCTCTGCTGATCATGTTTGAGCTCCTTATTAGCCAATTCAAAAAATAAAATAAAATAAAAATAATAAAATAATAATAAAAATAAATAAATCAACATTCCTTCTAAATTCCCCAGCTAACCTTCACTCCACCTGCAAACACATAGAAATCAACTGATTTTGAATTCTAATCAATTCCAAATTGATTGTAGTCAGTGCAGCAGAACGTATGGGCCTTCAATGAACCCACAGAAATGTTTTTACTTCCAAATGACCATGGTGATGTAGAGTGGGGAAAAGTCACACTGCTCATCTGAGCAAATAGGAAGATGCTGTGTTTCAGATATGATTATTTGTCCACCTACTGTAGGCAGTGTTGCCATAATTCTCTTCTACAATACAGGGATAAAACACAGGGAAAATGTGGGACAAAATGTAGGGCATTCAGGAAAAAATGGAGGACATAACCAACTAAAAACCAAAAACATTACTAAAATAATAATAATAATAATAATAATAATAATAATAATAATAATAATAATAATAAATGTATCAGGGCCCAGGTGGAGCAGGGCCTTACCTGAACCCAGCACCTCCGCTGTCCCCCAGATGTCCAGCCAGGCTCCCAGGGAGCATGGTGCCAACCACCATCACCACAAGAACCACCACTGCCAAAAAGGCCTTGCTGCAGCTGCCTCCCTCCATCTCCTCAGGAATGCCCAGCCGGCAATGCTGAGGCCCTGCGCGGCCTCGACCCCCCCCCAAACCGTGAATGTCCTGGAAAAAAACAGGATATGGCAACCCTACCTGTAGGAGTGGCAAAGTGTTGTGCCACATGCAGTCACTTGGGTTCCAAAATCTCAGCTCCCCACCCCAATCTTGGAAGAAGAAGTTAAAAGAAAATTGTTTTGCCTCAAAGTTTCCCCAAAGCTCTCTGGGGGACAATTTCACCATATTTGGCCAAGATGGGGCATTTTAGGCCCAGGAGAGCATTTTTTCCCCAGGGGGAAGTGACTCAGATGTCAACTAACATCTGTTAGGAGAAAAAGGCCTATTTGTGGCCTAAAATGGGCCAAAGGTTGGATTTTTAGTTGTTTTTTTACAGAAGGTGCTGCACTCCAAGTCCTCCAGGAACTCTAGCAGAGGTCTTTCCCATTACCACCTAACTGATCTTTCACCCAGAGATGCTGGAGATTGAACCTGAGATTTTCATCATGAGAAACACATGTTCAGTCAAAACCTATGGTCCCTACTTGCCACAGAAATATATTGGTACATCCTGTGAAGCTGAACAATTGTTTATGGAAAATAGGGAAATTATATTAGCTTACCTCACAAGGCTGCTTTCTGGAGCATAGGGATAATTTATCTGAAACCCAGAAAAAGTACGATATGGCACATATATACAGCCAGCAGTATCTATACACACACAAGGGGGGGGTAATGCACAGTGCATAACAGGAGTACAGTAAAGCCTATGACATTGACATTTCAACTGATAATAGCAAAGTGCAAAGCAAACTGCCTGTTGCATCGATGCATAATTGTAGGCTATAGCTTGGTTGGCTGGCCTATCATGTCACATGGCTAAGAAAAGAAATATTGGGCTATGAAAAAGCACAATGAAAACAGAGTTATGTTGGCCACAGACTCTTTTGCTATGATTACAGTATAAAAACCACATAAGCCTTTACAACCAGTAGCCTTAGCAGTATTTGCTGGGTTATGTATCCTGGTACATACATATTAAGGTTTGCCTTGCTGTAAGCATATGGCTCATAGTTTGTTTGGATATGAGAGAAATGGATTTCTCCTTCTGTAGTAAGCATGTTGGTGTAATAGATATTCAGCTGTTGTGTATGACTGAAATAGGAAAAGAAGCCAACCATTGGCTTCATCTCTCTTCCACAGCCAATGTGTTTTCTTTACTTGGATGTCTGTATCATTGGTGGATATTTATCTTAACAACAACCAGGCAGGATACCGCATATGGTAACTTCTTCATAATCTATTAAGAGATGCTCAGGTGCCCACTTGCTGAGCAATGCTCAGTGCTAGAGTATATTTTAGAACATACTCTAAAAAACTACGGTATGCATCTAATTGCTTCCAGACTTCTTTTTTAAAATGTTGACACTTTCAAGAGGCATCTACACCCCAATATTGGGATGCTGATAAATGTTGACACTGGGGGTTTCTAATAATTACAGTTAACTGTAAAGTATTGCCTATGCAATTCTCACCCAAATTGGGATATGAGGTCTTGTCAGAATACTGAGAAACAGGCCTTTGCTGGTACCCTGAAACTCTCAGGTTATGCACAAGATAGGTAGTGTTTTATTCTGCATCTGTTTCCTCTTACCTCTTTAGGTCAGCCCAGGAAAATTGCAGAATGTGTCTTATTTTCAGGAGTTATCATGGCTTTCAATATGGCATGTTGAAAAATAAATAAATCCTGCTCTGCAAAGACTAAAGACCTTTGCAGACTG
>CM034703.1:210383825-210394075 GCA_020142125.1 Phrynosoma platyrhinos
GGCAGGCCGAGGCCTCTGGGCCTTGCGGGGCTCCTGGCCCCTCCTCGGGCTCCCTCTGTCTCCACTCCTCGTCCATGGGCCACTGCTGTGGTTCTTTTGCAAACTAAAATGACATTTAAAAAGAGAAAGGCATTAGCTTCTCCTCCCCCCAAAAAAGTCCTTTCCAAAGCCTCACGATAAGTCCAAAACGCCCTGCAGAAACCATCCAGCTTGAGACCGCTTTAACTGTCCTGGCTCAGTGCTAGGGAATTCTGGGAACTAGTGTTGTGAGACATTGAGTCGCCTTCTCTGACAGAGAGCTCTGGTGCCACAATAAAACTACAATTCCCAGGGTTCTCTAGCACTGAGCCCTGAGGGCAGCTAAAGCGGTCTCACACTGGATTATTTCTGCAGTGTGTTTTGGACTGATAGTGGAAGAAGCGCAAGTACGGGATGTGTTGGCCAATATTGTGGCAATATTTTTGAGAGCTACCATGGCATACTGGTTTCAGTTTTGGACTGTGACTCTGGAGACCAAGGTTTGATTCCCACTTTGGCCATGGAAACCCACTGGGTAACCTTGGGCAAGTCACTTGCTCTCAGCCTCAGTGGCAGGCAATGGCAAACCTCTGAACAAATCCTGCCAAGAAAACTGTATAATAGGTTCACTTTAAGGTTGCCATAAGTCAGAAATGACTTCAAGGCAAATATCAACAAGATTTTTTACCTAATGCCATCCCAAAAAAAAAAAAAAAATTGCATACCACCGAAGGCATGGAGCAATAATGATGATGATAATTTTATTTATTTATTGCTTCTCCTCAAAGCTGGAGGCAGGGTACAACATGTTAAAATAAAAAAATTAAAAAGGAAAGACAGTAAAGGCTGACTTGTTTGTAATCCACCCTGAGAGCTTTGCTCCTGGGCAGTGATAAATTCTGGAGATGTTGTTTTATCTTCACTTGTTTTTTATTAGGGATGGCCAGAGCATAACCTTCCAGAGGTCAATGGACAGCTCCCAGAAGTCTTCAACATTAACTGTCTTGGCAAGGGCTGATGGGAGTTGCAGTCCACCAACATCTGGGGAGCTGCCCTTTGCCTACCATTCTATATCAGATGGAAATTAGCTTTCAAAGAGAGTGCTTTCAAGTGTTTAGCTTAACTCTCCTTTTATTGTTATGCTGTATAGCTGCCAATTGATCTAACTTTAATAAGCTCTAGATCCTGTATGTGTTGGTAGGACTTTGTTAGCTTGTAAATGTAATTGTAAGGAAACAGTAAATTTGCTTACTGGCTTATGCATCTTTTGTGACAGTCAGTGTTGCCTGTTTTGTAACTCTCCACATCCTGTACTGTTAAAATCATCCCTCTGTTTATGTTCAGCCACCAAGTGTCTTCCTGATTTCTTGGAGGACTTGCCTTGTGGAAGAGAGGTTTGAAACTGGGAAGCAGCCATTGAAATTTTTCTTAATACTCCTAATTTAATACCTGATGTAATTGTAACCTTGGCGGGAACCACTTCTGAAAGAGGATGAAAGGCATACTTTAGTAAACCAGTAAGACACACTTTTGGTGGAATTAACTGATACACAAATGAAAAATTCCTAAAGGTTCACATGTTACTTTCTCTTTGCTGGAAAGGTGAAATAATGCTGGTTAAATCAATTTGCAGTGTACATGAGAGAAACTTTTCTAAAACTGATGTAAAAATAAATACAGCAATTTTATCCTAGAATTCTGATTGCTTTTTTGGGGGCGGCAAAAAGGAGGATTGGGGCTGCGGCATGTGGTTGCCGCTGCCCTGATCCGCCACTCCCATGGGCAGCACAGAGCCGCCCCTTATGGGCTGTCTGCATCAGCCCAAATTGTAAGATCAAATGGCTGACAGGTTTTTTTTGAAATTCCATGTAGATGGGGAAAAGTGTGTGGGAAAAGGGAGGGGTTTCCAACTATTATTACAAGGATGAGTTTAAAGCTTAAAACTTATAACTGTTGTTTTATTGTTTAGCTTGGGTTTGTTGTAATCCACCTTAGGCTGGGACTTTGTGAAAGGTATGATGGATGTTTTTTAAAATAATTAAATGAAAAGTCCCCTGGTGTAATCAAAGGAAAGAATCTTTGATGAAAGATTAGAGAAAACCTCATACCTTCCTTAGCAACCTTTGCATTTCTTTTTGGCTGTTTTGTACATCTTCTCTGATAGGGATATGAACATCTGAGCTGTGGGGTAAAGGTAGTATATGTTATATGTATATGCTGAAGAGTCTCTGGAGTTTATCACATGGGAGAAATCCCGTGCGGAAACGGGGCTTTAAATTGGGGAAAAAACGCAAAAGTGGTTAGATTTTCAGACGTTGCTGTTAAAATGGAGTTAAAATGAAATTAATCCGAATGGAAATTAGTCAAAAACTGCTTCTTTTTACTTTCGGAAAATCGGAGCTCCTCCAGCGCAGGATCTGTAGATGGGACTAGCCATGTTCTCCTGGAGTTTATTATATAGAGGAAAAGAAAAGCCAAATGTAGTTAGACATGCATTTCAGACTTTAAGAAAGCTGATTTCAGTAAATTTAGGAAAATACTGGGTGTGATACCATAGTAAGAAATACTAAAAAAAGGAGTTCAGGATGGAGTTTCCTAAAAGTGAAATATTGAAGACACAGTTTCAAACAGTTTGAATGAGGAGGAAGGATAAAAGGCGTCTTAAGGCCCGAAACAAATGGGCCAAAAAGTGCAGCTTATGATACACGGCATGCAGGCAATGCACACCCCCCGACGCAGCCAGAAGCTGCTCTGAAGCCGCTGGCAAAAGGAGTGGCAAAGAGCTATTCCTTGCCGGTGGCCCATTTGATGAGCTGGCTGTCTGGCCACTGCGTGGGCAGAGTGGACTCTGGCCACTGCAAGCAGTCCGTCTGCTTCACTCCTATGAAACTAAGATGAATATGTAAATAACTTTCAACTGAGTTAAGATTTTAAAAAGGACATGTCCAAGAAATAGAAAGGGGGGGGGGAACACCAAAGAGGAATTCAAACAGCCAGCACATGTAGGGAGAAAGTCAGAAAAACTAAAGCACAGAATGAGCTCAGGCTTGCTAGAAAGGTTAAAAGTAATAAAAAGGGCTTTTTGGTTATGTCTGTAGCAAAAGGAAGAACAAGGAAATGGTAGGGCTGATGTCTGGAGAAGCTAGGGAAAGTATTGGGTCAGATAGAAGGCAAAACTACTCAACACCTTCTTTGCCTCAAGTCTTCTCTGAAAAGGAGAGGAGTGATCAACCTGGGGAAAATGGAGCAGATGATGCAGTAGAGGAAATACAAGACAGAATAGGTAAAGAGTTAGTGCAGCAGCACCTGGCTACTCTAAATGAATTCAAGTCTCCAGAGCCAGATGAACCTCATCTAAGAATATTAAAAGAGTTGGGAGAACTAATCTCAGCACTACTGGTAGTAATCCTGGAAATTTCCTGGAGAACTGGATAAGTCCCAGCAGACTGGAGGAGGGCAAATGTTGTCCCCATTTTCAAAAAGGGGAAAAAGGGACCCTAATACAGCAATTACCGTCCCGGCAGCCTGACATCAATACCAGGAAAGATTCTAGAGCAAATTATGAAACAAACAGTCTGTCAGCACTTAGAAAGGAATGCTGTGATCACTAAAAGTTCACGTGGGCTTCTCAGAAAAACAAGTCATGCCAGGCTAATCTTGTCTCTTTTTAAAATAGAGTTATAAGCTTGGTAGGTGAGGGGAATGTTGTAGATGTAGTATATCTTTATTTCAGTAAGGCTTTTAATTAGACACCCACCCACCCAGGATTCCTTGCAAAAAAAAAGCTAATAAAATGTGGGCTGACAATGCTGCTGTTAGGTAGATCAGTAGTTAGCTAACAGACTGAATCCAAAGGCTCTTCTTCATTTGAGAGAGAAGTGACTAGTGGGATGTCACAGTGTTTTGTCCTGGGTCCAGTGGTATTCAACATCTTAATTAATGACTTAGATGATGGAATAGTGGGTTTGCTTATCAAATTTGCAAAAGACACCAAATTAGGAGGGGTAGCTGATAATCCAGAGGGCAGAATCAGAATTCAGTAATGATTTTAACAGATTAGAGAGGTGGGCCAGAACTAATAAAATGAATTTCAACAAGGAGGAATGCAAGGTCACTTAGGCAGAAAAAAATGAAATAGACATCTGTAGGATGGTTGACACCTGGCTTGACAACAGTACATGTGAAAGTGATCTAGGAGTCATAAGGGATTAGTGCACCACACTATTATAGTGTTGCTATTCCACTTTTACTGCTCTGCCTGGCTCCTGTTGCATGCTGGGATTTAGAGTTCAGGGAGGGGCATTTAGAATTCTCAGTGAGAGCTTTTAAATCTCACTAAACTACAAACCCCATAATGCAACGGGGCAGCCAGAGCAGTAAAAGTGGAATAACAGCACTAAAAGAGTGTATTGCAGTAATCTCCTTGGTAGACTATAAGCTAAACGTGTCAACAGGGTGATGCAGTAGCTTAAAAAGCCAATATGATCTTAGGCAGCATCAGAGGAGTGTAGTGTCTAGATCAAGGGAAATAATGCCACTCTATTCTGTTTTGGTCAGACCTCACCTGGGATACTGTGTCCATTTCTGGACATCACAATTCAAGAGGGATTTTGATAAACTGGATCATGCCCAGAGGAGGACAACCAAAATGGTGAAAAATTTGGAAGCCATGCCCTATGAGGAGAAGCTTAGGGATATTTGAAGGGGTGTCATATTTAGGCTGGAGCGAGCTTGTTTTCTGCTGCTCCAGAAACTAGGATACAGAACAGTGGATTCAAACTACATAAAAAGAGATTCCACCAAAACACTGAGAAGAACTTCCTGACATAAGAGCTGTTCAGCAGAATACTCTACCTTGGAGTGTGATGGAATCTCCTTCTTTGGAGGTCTTTAAACAGGCTGGATGGCCATTTGTCAGGGTGCTTTGAATGTGTGTTCCTGTATGGCAGGGAGTTGGACTGGATGGCTCTTGTGATCTCTTCCAACTCTGATTTATTTACTCATTTTTGAGTTACCTTCCATGGTTCTGATCTATGTGTTTTCCTAAACGTAGGATATGGCTGAACAGGATGTGGAGAATGAATTGCTGGATTATGAGGAGGATGAAGAACCTCAGGCAGTGAATGATGCAGCCCCTGTCCCTGCTAAAAAGGATGTGAAGGGCTCTTATGTTTCCATTCACAGTTCTGGCTTCCGAGACTTCCTACTGAAGCCAGAACTGCTTCGTGCCATTGTGGACTGCGGTTTTGAGCACCCATCAGAAGGTAGGAGCTGAGCCAAGGCCCTTGGCCCCCTCGTCAGCCAGCCCAGCCCACCCACCGGGGAGCAACTGCCAGTGGTGCCACGCGGTACAGGGTGAGAGCTGGGGGCTGCAGGGAGCAGGGATGGGAGGGTGTCATGGAGGGAGGATTTTTTGATGTTGCTACTGAGCTGGGAAATTTGTGGCCCTCCAGATGATGTTGGGCTCCTGCCATCCTTAGCCAGCATGACCATTGGTGGGAGATGCAGGCAATTGTAGTTGAACACTATCTGAAGGGCCAGAAGTTCCCAATTAAGACTTCAGTTAAGATTTTTGTCTATCACAATTCATAAATGGATTTTACTTAGAGACAGAATTCACTTGGGACAGAAACCTCATAATTCTACTAATCCAATTGACTGGAGGTCCTGTTGGCATAATCTGCATAATGTTTGATATGACATGATACTTAACTGTTGGAGGGGTTGCAAATATTATATCTAGAGTCTTTTCTGGGATAAATACTCCATTTCAAAATGCTCTGTGGCCTGTTTCCTTTGATTTGTAATTCAGGGTGATAAAACTGGGACATCTCAGTGCTTGTATAGCAGTTGCTAGTGTTCTGAGAACAGTATTGTTCCTTTCAGTAAAAGTGTAGGAAAGTCAGCCTTCTGGAAGCGTGTGATGTGTGGAGTATTTAAAGATGTGGGAAAGTGTTTGGATTGAAACCTCTTGGAGTTTATTCTGGGTTCCCTCATTTGCCCAGAGACTACCAAATCTTCTTGTATGACTTGCTTTCTTTTTCTTGCCCTCACAGTGCAGCATGAATGCATTCCACAGGCAATCCTAGGCATGGATGTTTTATGCCAAGCCAAATCAGGCATGGGCAAGACTGCTGTCTTTGTACTGGCCACACTGCAGCAGATTGAACCAATGGATGGACAGGTATATATGCAATAGAGAGTAGAGTTTATAATGTTACTAATGCATATCACTGCAAGAACTGGGGATCCAAAAGCCTGTTACAGGTAGAGGTCATACCAGGGGACAAAGATAAGACTTTGGGCCAAAACAGACCGGCAAAAAACTCTGGCTTTGGGGTGGCGTGGGAGCATGGCATACGCACACCCTCATGCCACCCCAAAGCTGGCGTCACGCTGCCCCACTAACTGCACAGTGGGGGGGGGGGGGGTCAGCATTTCTGCAGCGCGGAGTTTACTCATGTTATGCCACAGAAACACTGAAAAAATGCCACAGCTACTTGCTGATGCTCCTTTTTGCACTGGGAAATAGCCGGGTCGGCCTTTGATTTAAAAGCTCACTTTGAGTTTTATTATTAATTTGTATTTATTTAGTTTATATGCTCCCTGTCTTCTGGTATGGGCTCCAAAGTAGGTTTAAAAGGCTAAAAACAAAATTAGCTAAAAAAAACCCCTGACAATAAAAACTAAAACACAATTAAATTTTTGTTCTTCATTGAGACATACAGCTGAGCTCTTTACAAGGTGGTTTTCATTACTTCCCATTCCATAATGTTTCCAAACTGTGCGGAATCTGGACCCCAAACTGTATGGAGTGTGAAGTATCTGCAGCTGCTATCTTTCCAAGGTTTATCAATTCATTGGATATATTACCTGACTTCCAAGTGTATCCAGTTAATTGAATAATAATCTATAATATTTGTATGAAGAAATTCTACTGTGTAGTACCAAGCTATCAGTTCTGAATGGTGGTGTATACACTGCTGCAGATGAACATATTCTTATTTAAGCAAAGTAATTCTTGCTTCTGGTAGCATTGGGGAAATCCTGAGCCCTCCTCCATATGAGCATGTCCATTTTTTTTCTGATAGGTATCAGTCTTGGTGATGTGTCACACCCGGGAGCTGGCCTTCCAGATCAGCAAAGAATATGAGCGCTTCTCCAAGTATATGTCTGCTGTCAAGGTGAAGGCTAGCTTGCTGCTTTTGTGTCAGTGGCAGATAGAATGCGGATGTTGCCTTGTCCCAGGAAACAAGATGACAGAAAGGATGTGTGTGGTTATTTGAGAAGAAACTTGTAGTGCTCGCTGGAGAGGAAGTTCAGTCAATCAATCACTTTATTTATATCCTGTCTTTTTCCCAGAGTGGGACTCAAGGTGGTTACATTTAAATGAAAGTAGGCAGACCCCATGTTCAAAGGGGACTGTGAGTTTCCACCGTAAGAAAAGGTCAGAAAAGATCTTATTGGGGAAATTTAAGAATGAAATAGGCAGTGTTTTATCATGTTCTGAACAGTTTTACTCTGATGTAGCAAAGAGAAGGGCATGTGTGTGTGTCCGATTTCCCCGCTGGAGAAAATAAACAGACATCTCACTGCTTTTTTTGCAATACACAATCAGACACTTCCAGTCAAGATGAGCATATGCAAACCTAAAACCACAGTACATGGTACCAAAATCAGGGAAATCATTAAACAGGGAATTTTGTTTGGATTTCTGTACTCAAGACCTAGCATGGGAGGACGATGTTTTCGGACAGTAACACCCATTTATTGACAATTGATGCCCTTACTCTGTGATAAACTTCAGATATTTGTACCTTTCTTGATCAATGTGCAAAACTCTGCCAGAATTTATACCATGTTGTGAGTGGGAAGGTCTTGCTATCTTGTAATTTTGGATAGGCGTATGCTAATATTACCTGCTCTTGACCCTCCCCTTAAGGGGAAGAACTGTCATTCAGTGGTGGGTTGTATATCTTGTAAAAATTCTCAGGTTCACTTGTTGGCATCTCCAATTAAGGGTGAAAAAAAACAACCCTGAGACCTTCTCCCAGTGTAGGCAGTGCTGAGCTAGATATACTAATGGTTTGACTTGGTATAAGACAGTTTCCTGTGTTCAACAAATAAAAGTATTAAAAAGATTCAGGTTGATAAAATAATATAGGAATGAATGGCAATACTATATGAGCATAAATAGCCAAAATGGCTGCTGAGAAATAATGTTGTTTTCTTACTTGACAGTATTGTTCTGACTGAATGGGGACAAAATGGGTATACGGTTGGCCCTCCATTTTTGCGGGGGATCCATTCTGGACCCCCCTCCTGTGAAAATGGAGATTAGTGAATACTCAGACCCCCTTGATTTAAATGGAGGTCACCCCTCCGTGAATATGTAAAACCATGGACTTGAAGTCCACAAGAACGGAGAGGAAACTGTATTTTTGAATGTGTGTTTTGGCAGTTCATCAAGGAGCTTTAGCTTTGCTTAAGAACAATAACATTGAAACAGAATTTTGTTTTGTCTACTGTCATTTTTGTCTGTTTACACTTTTCAGTTATGTGAGTCGGCTCTTATTGTTCATGTATGCTGTTCTACAACCATTGCCTTTTTAATTCCTATGTATTTTGCCTTCCTGTTGTCACTTTTGTATTTTCTTTAGGTGGTGTTCACTAATGCCTGTGTATGTTTCTCTTATTTCTACTTTATGTTGCCATTCAATCAGTTGCTGTTTTTTTTTATTTATTTACAGTATTGAATGCTATTTTTCATCCATGGTTGGCAGTTTTTGTCTGTTTATGCTCACATAGTTGTAATATTGTTATTTATCCCTTTCAGTCATGTTTTTGGTACTATTGGGTTGTTGTTGTTATTATTATCCCGCTCTTCTCCCAGGACTAGGACTCAGGGCAGCTTACATCATTAAAAAACAATACAATTACACTTGGCTCTCACTGTTCACAGACCATCTGCGGTCTTGTTCTTTTGCGGATGGCAAACAGCGAGGGACAAAAAGGGAGCGCGAGGGCATTCTAACCAGTGGGACTCCAGTATATGCAATATTTTCGATTCACGGGGCGTGGGGTGGGGGTCTGGAACAAATCCCCCCACAAATTGGAAGGGACTGCAAAACATAAAAAAATAGTACATTAAAACAGAATTTAATTATATGAAATTATCTCTGTCTCTCTGAATTACCTGATTGCTTCAAAGGGTAACAATTCTAGAAGAGAAGTGTATCTTATGGGATGAGGTCAAAGCTTAGTAAAGTTATTTTTTTGGATTACAGCTCCCAAAATTCTGAAGCCAGCATGGCTAGTAGAGGTTTCTGGGTCATTTAATTTTAAAAATCTCTTCCATGATCTGGGGATGTTTTAGCCAGTACATGTGTGTCCTGTTCATAGTTTATTGCAGTCCTGTTTAGTATTGACTGTTTAAATTAGTGCGGAACCATAGATGTTTGTCAGATGTTTGTCAGATAGATTAAGATTACTGGCTTTATCAATCTGGTTGATAATGATTTCTAATTGATCTGCAGGTATCGGTCTTCTTTGGGGGCCTTTCCATCAAGAAGGATGAAGAGGTGCTGAAGAAGAACTGTCCACACATTGTGGTGGGGACCCCAGGCCGTATTCTAGCACTTGTGCGTAACAAGACACTCAACCTGCGCAATGTCAAGCATTTTGTGTTGGATGAATGTGACAAGATGCTTGAGCAGCTGGGTAAGAGACAGAGGTGGGGGCAGAATGAATGAAAGAGATAATAGCTTTTATTGACATAATCCGGAGTTTTTGATCCATTGAGTGTGAGAATTGCTGTCCTTGGAAGGAAGTGTGATGCTCACATTTCAAATCAAAAAGTTCAGCCAAGCAGTAGAAGAGTAATGCTGTTTATGAAAACTGCCTTAACATATTCAGGAATTGCAGGCACTTGTTTCAAGCTTATAGAGAGTGAGGGTGCATCTTTTCCCTCTCAAGGCCAGATTCTGCTGTTATGTTCAGCTGATGGAATGAAGGTACTAAAATGGAGCTTAAGGGGAACTTAAGGTGGCAATTTTTAGGGAACTTCAAGTTTCTCCCATTGTGTAGAGATATGTTCCATCTTGCCTGAAGGAAGCGGCTGTTAGGCCGCTTCTGAAAAAACCTTCCCTGGACCCCCTGAATATGAATGAATATAGGCCAGTCTGTTTGTTACCATTTTTGAGCAAGGTAATCGAGAGGGCGGTTGCTCTTCA
>CM034703.1:210394175-210415519 GCA_020142125.1 Phrynosoma platyrhinos
TTGAGGTCCCTCCACTGGCTGCCTATTGGCTTCCGGGCCCAATACAAGATGTTGGTTATCTCCTTTAAAGCCCTAAATGGTTTGGGTCCAAGCTATCTCAGAGACCGCCTCCTCCCATACAATCCTCCCCGCACTCTCTGGTCCTCTGGGAGGAACTTGCTGAAGCCTCAAAAATCGAGGCTCTCGGCTACCTCCCAGAGGGCTTTTTCTGTTGTCGCCCCCAAACTCTGGAACGGCCTGCCGGACGAGATCCGTCAATTAACATCTTTAGACAGCTTTAAAAGGGCTGTCAAGATGGATCTCTTCTGGCAGGCCTTCCCGGTCTAAATATCCCGGCCTTGGTCCTCCTCCCCTTCAGCAGATCCTCCATAACCCTTCCCTTGTAGGAAGCTGCAGGGGTTTTATTGTTGTTTTGTTATAGTTTATTTTAAACTTATTGGAAAATTGGTTTTAATTAAATCTGGTTTAATAGTTTTTCAAGGGGGGTGGGTGGGAAATACGTTGGTTTTAGGCTGAATTATTTTAATGTGAACCACCCGGATTGGGTCAACAATTGGGTTGTTGTTATTTAGATCAGATCTATTGTCCTGATTGCTTTCCATCTGAAGAGAGGTCCTTGTGATGAAGGACTAGGAAAAGACAAAGCTGCTTCTAGATATGGTACTAGACTATGGTTTGGCATTGCAAGATCTAGGCTGTCTTCATGCATGGCCATTAGAACCTTCAGACCTACAGTAAATAATTTGCAGTTCATTTAGTTTTTATACTGCCTGAAATGGAAAAAAATGGCATTGAGGTTCTCTCACACATGGAAATAATTTATGCTTGCCTACAAACCAGGGTCAGATTAGTTTGCAGGCAAGTACAAACTATATCTTAGTGTCCCCAGTCATCAGATGTTGTTAAACTACAGTATCCATAATGTATTATTTTGTTAGCTATGTTTATATATTGCATTTCTTTATATAAACTGTCTGATCATTGGCAAATTCTGGCTGGAGCTGATGGAAGTTACAGTTCAGAACATTTGGAGGGCACCACATTGGGGAAGCCTGCCATACCTAGTTGGAAGAAATGTCAGGCTATGGTTTGTCACGCACCAGGACTAGAAGTGTTTAACTTTTTTGCACAAGGAAAGGAGCAGTATGTGAACCCAGACTTTTGGAACTTATGTGGAATAGTCCCTGAGGTTGAAATCCTCCAGCGCTGTTGAACTCAATGTGGCTTATTTAGTAGACATGTGCAGGGTAATTCCACAAGTGTTGGGGAAGGTGTATGTGGAGGAAAAAGTCTTCCTTTCTTCCATTAAGTAGGCCTAGAGCGTTGTTAGGGCTGTCAGTGGATGAAACTGATCAGGGAGTTCCATGAATTGGGGAGAGACTCTGGGGATAGTTAGGGCCTTCAGCTCTGGTCCTGTTCATCAAAATGAAGTACAGCAGAGGCATGTTAGATCTTAGGAGTGGAGGTCAGATCTTAGGAGCTAGATCAGCTAGAGTTGGTATTAGGAGTGAAGGCTAGGGCTAGGGTTGGGGCATGCTTGACTTCAGAGTCTAGGACTGGATAAAGTTTTGGAAACCTCTGACTCTTCCCAACCTTTTCTCTAGACATGCGCCGGGATGTGCAGGAGATTTTTCGACTGACCCCCCATGAGAAGCAATGCATGATGTTTAGTGCAACTCTGAGCAAAGAGATCCGGCCTGTTTGCAGGAAGTTTATGCAGGATGTAAGCTTTCATGTCTCACTTTATGTTTCACCTGATTGGTTGTCCTGGTATGAAGAAAAAGTATTTGTTGGGAGGGAAACTTCAAAGCCTTGGCCTATTTTCATGTTGTCCTTGGAGTCTTTTCTCTCTCCAGACATCATGGGTCCAGTCTTGCTCTCCAGTATGTCTCTCTTGGAGTCATATAGGGCCTTTGCAGACTGCCGGAAATAGTGCAAATTGAGTCCACTTTAACTCCCCTGACTCAGTGCTAGGGAATCATGGGAACTGTAGTTTATTGTGGCACCAGAGCTCTCTGACAGAGAAGGCTCAATGGGCGTTTTCACACGCAGCTTTTTGAGGACGCTAGCCGGCCTTCCTCCGGCCCCACTCCGGCTCTTCTTCCAGCTTGTTCAGACGCACGCCGCAGAAAACCCCGCCCCTTCCAGTGCCATCCCTGCGTACGTCCGGCTTCTAGCTCCGTGTGTTCAAATGCACGGAGCCTTAAGTCCGGTGTCCTTCCGGTGTCCCTCCAGCCTCAGCACCTCCAACTCCAGCTTCAGCGGCGGAAAGGTAATTCCGACTTTTAAAAGGAATTAGCCTGCCGCCGCTGGAGCCATTCCGGAATGGGGCCGGCGGGAGGTAGGATTGCCTCCACCAGAGCCCCGTGTGAAAACGTCCAATGTCTCAGAAAAAAATACAATTCCCCTGATTCTCTAGTACTGAGTCAGGGAAGTTAAAGTGGACTCAATTTGCACTATTTCTAGTAGTCTGCAAAGGCCTATGGTCATCTTCCTGTAAGCACATGCACAAGAATGGGTGGATAACACAGAGTGCTGTGCAGTGAACTAAAATCCACCTACTTCAAGCTCTCTTGCTTACCATTTGAGTGGTCCTCATTGGAAAAGGTTTTCCCCACTCATGATATACTCATTGTGGTAGTGACTCCAGGGTTGAGGGGATTCTTTTACCTGGAATTATGCATTGGGCCTTTAGACATGCAAAATATGTGCCTTAACTACAGCAGGCCCTCCACATTTGCTGTGTTAGGGGCACAAGACTCCCATGAAAGTGGAAAAACAGCAAATAAACATTGGGTTTTTTACCTGAGGGAGGACCTCTCTAGTAGATCCTCCAGCACAAGTCTGCAGTCAACATCTGCTAGAAGTTGACCATAGAATTGTTGGAGAACCTACAAATGCCTAGAGAAGTTTTCACTCTAAGAATCTATAGGACCTCCAGCATGATTTCTGGTGGACGTTGACCATAGAGTCAGGACCTAGAGATTCCTAGATTGAACATGTTAATCAAATTCAGGATGAATCGGATCCACAAAATTCAAAGCTGCAAATGTTGTAGGCCAACTGTATTTGAAAGGGGTTAGGTGTTTCATTTCCTTACTAATTGGCATAGCATACCATGGCAAGCAAAGAAGGTTCCCAGTATAGGAGAAAATGTGGTGACAGTCTAGGATACTGCTGTGGGAATTAGATATTTCTGTGTTTATAAACAGAAGTTGTGTTAAAATGAGGGTGGAGGTTTTGGCTCTTGTTACTGATAAATGGTCACATTGGCTTCTTTTCACTGCTTGTAGCCTATGGAGGTCTTTGTAGATGATGAGACCAAGCTGACTTTGCATGGCCTGCAGCAGTACTACGTGAAGCTGAAGGATACAGAAAAGAACCGCAAACTCTTTGATCTACTGGATGTGCTGGAGTTCAATCAGGTCTGCATGGGAAAGGGCTCTCAACAAGATTTTCTAAGGGCTGGAGTGTGAGCGAAGTTTGCAAGCTCAAGGACTAGAAAGCTAACCGGAGTTGTTCCATCTTCTGCTTTAACTGTTTTTCTCTTTCCACCCCTTCACAGGTTGTGATATTTGTGAAGTCTGTGCAGCGTTGCATGGCATTGGCTCAACTTCTAGTTGAGCAGAACTTCCCGGCTATTGCTATTCACAGGGGCATGTCTCAGGAGGAGAGGTAAGTTCAGCAAGTGGCCATATGGTAAGAGGGTAGCAGCAAATAAGCCATTCTCTTTATTTTTGTTTACACCCTGCCTTTTCTTCAAAGAAGTTCACAAATAAAGATAATTACAGATAAAAATACAAGTAACTGAAAGCATACCAAAATTGGATTGAAACAGTATTAAACTTTCTATAGAATTGTGTTTATAGCATTTAATACTAGTATTGAGCACAGTTTTCTGTGTAGGAAGTTGTAGTCTAGGAGATCTGGAGGCACCAGGTTGGGGGAGGCTAGCCATACCTATGAGAAAAAGTGGTAAATTCAGACTTGCTGCATACAAGGAAGGGAAGGCCCTTTAGGAATGTAGATTTTATTTTGGCTCATTTCCATAGTTTCCAAACATGCCCAAAAGGTGGGTCCTTTAAATTCTGTGAGCAAAATTTGTTTCTACAAATGTTAGGCTGCAGCTGCCATCATTCTTTACCATTGCTTATGCCAGGGGTTCCCAATCTTTTCTGTGCCCCACACCCCTAGGAAATATTTGATTAATGTTCACACCCCCTGCAACATAGCAGTTCAAGGAGGGTGAGTCACTTCCCTTTTCTTCATTGCAGACTCTCGAGATACCAGCAGTTCAAGGACTTCCAACGTCGGATCTTGGTGGCCACTAATTTGTTTGGCCGTGGGATGGACATAGAGAGGGTTAACATAGTATTCAACTATGACATGCCCGAGGATTCTGATACCTATTTGCACAGGGTGAGTTTGATTGTCAGGTGTGGGAATGAATTACTGTTTCCCTAGGAGTTGTTTTGTTTAGATACCAACTCTCTGCCATATTCCAGATTGTCCAGGTAAGCTGTCCTTGCTAATGTTTCTTCATTAGATCTGTCTAATGCTGTTCTACATAAACTGTACTCTGAACTTCTTTCATGGAAATTCAGAAGTTTATGCATTGCTCTCCATAAATGCTAACATAGTCAATGCTGGTTGAACAGATGAACCATTCCTCTCCCTAAGATCAGATCTCTGGAATGTGGATTTAGAGTTACAAGAACTTTGTGTGTCTTCAATATATGAACATCCTTCTCTTCACAGGTGGCCCGGGCAGGCCGCTTTGGCACAAAAGGTTTGGCCATTACGTTTGTGTCAGATGAAGGTGATGCCAAAATTCTCAATGATGTGCAGGACCGTTTTGAAGTCAATGTGGCTGAACTCCCTGAAGAGATAGACATCTCCTCATATAGTAAGTATATTGAATTGGTTGGACTTGTCTTCCTCTTCACATAGGCTATTTACATACTGTCCAAAGAAAATTAACAGTTAGGTTAGTCATGGGATCCATTTGTTTTTGGGAACCCTATGAGCAGTTGTTTTGAAGAGATGTGAACCTTTAGATAAAACACTGTTTGGTACCTAAAGTGAGAGGGGTAGGCTGAAAAACAGCTTATGACAAAATTCTGTTGGAGATGTAAGCATGCAAGTACAGTCCTTCCTCTCTCCATTCTCATAGGGGATTCCTTCCCCCTCCCCCCTATGAAAATGGAAAATTGTGTATATTCAATCCCTATTGGCTTGGATGGAGGCGCGTTCCTGTGGATAAGCAAGGGACACAGATCCCAAGTCTGCAAGAATGGAGGGAAGACTGTACTTTTTTTGAAATTGGAGTTTACTACTGTTCTGTGCTCCATCCACCCCTGTCCCTCAATGAGCTTTCAAGAGCCAGCATGTGCTTTCATGGCTCTTCACTGGCCAAGCAAGGCGGACCCCTGCCTGACTTTGCCCTTCTGAATCTACAGGGGAGCTGTGCTGGTCTATGACCATAATAAAGATGAACTGAACTTCAGGGGAGTAGCCATGTGTTGGAAGTACCACTTGCTGAGCAGAGTGACTTTGAACTCGCAGTCTGCCTAAACAGCTTTAGCTTATTAGAACAGAAAAGCTAGAACTAGGTATGGCAAAAGCCAGATTACAGCAAAACTAGTAGCTAGTACTTGTCAGGAAAGTCTACTGACTAGCTGTCTTTGTCTCTTACAGTTGAGCAAAGCCGGTAGCCTGTGTTAATGAATGCTCCTTACCTAGTCCACAGTGGAACCTGAAACCAAGCACACTATATTGCTGTCTCCTGCTGAAATCAGATGACTCACCTGCTTTTTTAAAAAAACTGTTAAACCTACAGAGGTGTGTGAACTTAAAATGGATGTTTTATAAATTGCCCAGGTGATATTTTGCCTCAACTTTAACCTGGGGGCTTTTTTGATTAGATGTTTCTATTTTCTGAATAGTAAGTCCCTTTGGGTAAAGTATGATAATAAATGGATTTTTTAAAATGTTACTTTCTGATTGGTTTTTCAGAGGGAATTATGAGCTACTGGTACCAGAATCTTAAGTAGAATTAATAATAATAATAATAATAATAATAAAATTTATTTGTATCCCGCCCCTCTGAGGACAATTGGGGTGGCTAACAATATAAAATACACAATACAATCAACCCCAATAATCTCCCCCTCCCTTAAAAAAGCATTAAATCCAATAAAGATTAAAACCATACAGATTAAAACTGACCAAATGGCCAACAACATTATACAGTTATACAAACCACATTATGCAGGCAGCGTTAATCAATGGCAAACGGCAGTATCTTGTACGTAGCAACTAAAGAGGTTCCTGGAGGATTCTCCTAAAAGGATTACTGAGGCCGGGATATCTATTCTAGGAAGGCGTGACGGAAGAGATCCGTCTTAACAGCCTTTTTAAACCTGTCTAAGGATGTGAGCAGATGGATCTCATCTGGCAGGCCATTCCATAATCTAGGGGCGATGATGGAAAATGCCCTCTGGGAGGTCGAAAGCCTAGATTTTTGTGGCTGGAGTAAACTCCTCCCAGAGGACCGGAGTGCGCGGAGAGGATTATAGGGGAGAAGGCGGTCTCGAAGATAGTTTGGACCCAAGCCATTTAGGGCTTTAATAACCAACACCTTGTACTGGGCCCGGAAGCTAATAGGCAGCCAGTGGAGGGAGTTTAGAACCGGAGTAATATGGTCCCTCCTAGATGTTTCAGAGATTACTCTGGCTGTACTAATTGCAGTTTCCGGACCAAGCACGAGGGTAGCCCCATGTAGAGCGCATTACAGAAATCTAGGCATGAGGTTACCAGCGCGTGCACAACAGTCTCAAGATCCCTTCCAGAAAAGGACGCAGCTGGCGTATCAGCCAAAGCTGATAACAGGCGCTCCTGACTGTCACATTTACCTGATTCGTCATCAGGAGCGACGAGTCAAGGAACACCCCCAGACTGCAAACACAGTCCTTGACGGAGAGTGTGACCCCGTCCAGGACCAGAGGTTGCAACCTGATTCTTGGTTTCGGGGCCGCTACCGTGAGCACCTCTGTTTTGTCTGGATTCAATCTCAATCTGTTTTTCCTCATCCAGCCCATTACTGCCCGAAGACATTCATTGAGAGAGCAGACGCCATCAGAATTCAAGACCGATGAACAAGACATGGAGAAATAGATTTGGGTGTCATCAGTGTACTGATAACACCCAGCTCCATAACTCCGAATGATCTCACCCAGCAGCTTCATATAGATGTTAAATAGCATCGGGGACAAAATAGCACCCTGTGGCACACCACAGGTGAACTCCCTTTTACTGGAGCAGCTGTCCCCGAGCAGCACCCTCTGGGATCTGCCCGAGAGGAAGGAATGGAACCACTGGAGTGCAGTGCCTCCAATTCCCAACACCCTCAGGCGACCCAAGAGGATGCCATGGTCTATCGTGTCAAAAGCCGTTCAGAGGTCTAAGAGCACCAACAGGGTCACACTACCCCTGTCGATGCTCAGGCGCAGATCATCAGTCAAGGCAACCATGGCAGTCTCAACCCCAAAGCCTGTCCTGAAGCCAGTTTGAAATGGGTGTAGATAATCGGTTTCATCCAAGACAGCTTGGAGTTGAAGAGCAACCGTCCTCTCGATAACCTTGCTCAAGAATGGCAATAAAGAGACTGGCCTGTAGTTGTTCATATTTAGGGGGTCCAGGGAAGGTTTTTTCCAGAAGCGGCCTAACAGCTGCTTCTTTCAGACAAGATGGAATATATCCTTTCCTGAAGGATGCATTGATGATGTCCATAAGGAGCCTCCTCAATGCATCCCCCCCTGGACGGCCAGCCATGATTAAGTCTCCTCTTTTCATAATATGCATAATATATCTTCCCGTTTTGACATCGCAGTGTCTTTTATACAAGGGGAACATGTGTATCAGGATACCAAGTGGCACTAAGTCCCTTTATTCTCATTTCTTCCTCCCATTTTGAAAGAGATCAGAACTTAAACTCACAAAATACATTTTAATTAAATGTACAGTTAAAGTGGTTGAGACACAAGTGCTTCAAATTAACGATTGGGTAGTTACAGGAGAGGAATAGCTTGTTTGTACAAAGATGCCTGATGACCAAAAGGCATTGTTGGTGAGAGCATGTTTTGTGACAGGACAGTACTAAAACAATTATGCAACAGTTGGGAGTGTTACTTCCTGCATTTTGAATCTAATGCCTTCCCTCACTTGAAATATCAGATTCATGTTGCAAAACTCAGCATTCAGGTTAAGGAAAACATGACTTGTACATAGAATTTGGGTTTGCAGTACAAAATTAAACTTCTCTTACAAACCTTCCCCCTTGCACTCAAAACAAGAATATAAAATAATGAATTCCAGCATATGTTGGTCACCTACAAGTTACCCCAGCTGGAAGGTCACTGCAGAGGAGGCATTCAGTGCTGCCTTACACAACAACCCCAGCACCAATCAGCGGTTGCTCCCATGCACCATCT
Organism: Phrynosoma platyrhinos; assembly: GCA_020142125.1. NCBI lineage: Eukaryota > Metazoa > Chordata > Lepidosauria > Squamata > Phrynosomatidae > Phrynosoma > Phrynosoma platyrhinos. The sequence continues at coordinate 210,402,668 of CM034703.1, forward strand.
GGCTGGTGTTTTGCAGTCAGGAGAGGGGAAGAGCTGTTATTCCTCCTGGATTTGCCCCTTTTTCTGCTTGTAAAACAATTCTCTGCTGCCTCAGCACTAATTTGGTGGGTGTGCAGGGGAACTACAAGCCAAGTATGCTAGTGGGGTTCTCCATTTTGAAGCCATTTGAACAAGATGGATTCCAGCCCTAGTGTCATGTCAGAGTCATGAGACTCAAAGAACAACAAATTGACCTTAGATAGCCAAAGTGCTTGGCAAGAACAGAGGAAGAAATAATCCTAAATGAAATGGTTTGCAGCAGGGATGGGCGTAAGTGTAGCCTGTGGGTCACATGTGTCCATGCGTTAAAAAAAAATCCAAAATGCTCCCAAATTATCTGGTACCTGGAGGGAATTTCTACTATATTTGGGGCACCCTTGGACTTCTCAGGGAAAAATAGCAATTTTTTAAAAAGAAATGCCTAAAAATACTTCTAGGGACCCAGGAAGGCCCCCAAACATGTCCCTATGTCTCATAGAGGTTATTTGGGGGCAAAACTTTTTTTGTGTCAACAACAGGGGGGGTTGCATTTGGAGGGCTAATGTGGTCCCTTAGCTTGCAGCTTCAATATTTGATGTGGGCAGCCTATATAGATATCTGTTCATTAGCTTCACTAATCGCTTCTAGAAATCAGTCTGTCTCATTATCCTATATGCTACCATTGGCTTTAGGTGGAAGTAGTTTTTTATTAGACTAATGGGCTCTTTTTTTTGATGCTACATTGATTGGCGTATCCTGCATCATTTCCTTTGTCCTTATATTTTGCGCATACAACACAACCTCTGAGGACGGCCCTGAAGCAAAGCACACCAAAACAGAAATGTGAAGCAGGGAGCTAAACATAAACCAAGTATGAGGACTTTTTTCTAGAATGGGATGCTTGGCATTGACTGACAGGCTGCTACTTCGGCTGGTGGTCTGCATACTTGATTATTTGCTGAACAAAACAACTGGATTGTGATTTGCCAGTTTTTCAATCTGGGTATGGACACCTTACAAAACCTGTTAAGTTAGGGTTGGAAAATGCACTTGAATGTTCGGAGTGTACTCATTCAGTGCTGAAAGTAGCGAACAAGGAAGCATCAAGCCACTTCAGAGTATTATAGAGAGCATATGAACCCATCAAGGTATCTTTCCCACATGATGAAGCATTCATGTATGATTTGCTGTTACACAAATTAGATATCACTGATGTGAAGTAGCCATGAGTTGCAGTGCCATCTCAAGTTGAACCTGCAATCTGGAAACATCAGGTGCCTTAATGTATCAAAACAGCAATGCAAACAGCAAGATAACAATATGGTTTTACAGTAGCTGTGCTTGTGCGCCACAACCTTTCCAAACCAAAGGCGAATGTTCACCTACTTTAGTATTTCATCATTAAAAATAAATCCAGAAGCAGAAGAAAGGTTCTGACACTGTCTTTGTACTAGCATGATATACCGATAATTTGTGTGTTGGAATTTTGTTGGGAGTAGTGATTTCAAAAATGCATTGATTGGAAATAATGGCTACAAAAATAAGTATACTAGGAAAAATATGTGTATATTGTTATGCAGGAAGCAAAAACAAACCTTGCAACCTATATCAATAAAGGATGGACCCAGAATATAGGTAGCATGTGAGAAACAATGATATGAGGATACAATTTTTCACATTTCTGTTTCCTAAATGCATTGTAAGAGGAAATTCAAAGATAAAGCCATGTTTGTCAGGAAGATCAGTGTGCTAGCACCTTTGAGATTAACTGAAAGAAAAGCTGGAAGCATGAGCTTCTGTAGACTTGAGTCTACTTCCTCAGATGCATGAGGGCAGGGAAGTTTTCAATCATATGAGTGTTCACAGACTGCAATGGTATAGCATCTAGAAAGATTTATCTTACTGAGCATTCAATTTTGTCTAAGTCTTGGATAACTGAAGTTAAATAGAAAGGAGGAAGAAAGGTGGATGGGAAAGAAAAAATGTAGCAGCACTTTTAAGATCAACTTGTTTTTATTTTCACATGAGCAAGGATATAAACTTGCTTCTTTGGGTGCGGTACAGGGTGATACTAAATGCTCGGGTATAAAGCATATTAACAGAGTTCTAGTATTAGGACAGAATGTAACAGGATCCAGAAATAAAAATCTGGGTCCTAATACATTCTATCCCACTCCTACAACTATAAATATACTTTATCGCTGAGCATTTATTATCTTTCTGTATTGCATCCAAAGAAGCGGATTTATATCCATGAAAGCTCACAAAAAATAAAACCCATTTAGTCTTAAAGGTGCTGCCATATTTTTTCTTTCCCTTCCAATGGTGCAAGAGACTATTTTGTCAAATGGGCTTGACAGGCACAAGTAGAATTCTTCCAAGTTTGTGTCAATTTCTTAGCATACATATTCCACTCCTGGTTGATTTTCTACTGCAGCTCATCAGCAGGCTTTGAAAAGTTTGGACGCCATTTGGACTAGTTTTGCTGCAGTCCATATCCTAAATTAGTGCTTGGTGCAAGTGGAAGAAACCTGGATGCTTCAAGGATGGTTCTCAGTACTCACTTATTCCTAGCAAAGTGGCTGTCTAGCAAAGCTGGAAAGTAACAGCCCTGGGAAAGATCTGCGGCTCAGTCCATAAAGAATGTGGCCTGGATGGATAGGAAACCTTCTCCTACCATAAAAGTCCACTTCAGAGTTCTGATCATCTACTGATCACCAGATCTGTTGCAGTACTTTACTGCCAAGGCCAACCAATACCCATTGTACAGGTGTTTTTTTTAAGTGTTCTCAAGTGTGCAAGTACCTCTTTATAGATTTACTCCATTTCTTTTTGAGATAAGAGTGCCTTAGCTTGAAGGAGGAAGGGAGCCCTTGCCGAAGAGACTTGTGCCAATATCTGCTTAAGAGCATTGGTCCGGTTCTTGAACTTGCCAGGTGGGTCCCTGTATAGGCTTCTGGCAGTTCTATTGCCCCTGTTGCAGTAGAGTCTGTATCACTAGGTAGGTACCTCTTCTCAAAAAAAGACTGCCCCAGTTACAGGAACTGTGCAAAGCAGCACTTTAGTTGGTTCTGGGTTGCTACATTCCAGATTCTTTAAAAGACTTTTGTGCCTGTAGGAGAGACAAAAAATACAGCTTGAGTCTTAATAGTCTTACCTATGTGTGTCATGTATTTCTCATGTAAGCTATTGAATAATTCCTTTATAGTGGATAACCAGAAGTGTGATTAATAGTTTGTAAACCTTGTAAGGAAATTACATTCACACACACACACCCCCAGAAGATCTGCTGTGATTATAGAAGCTCTCTCCCTACCACCCAACTTAACTTTGCAGCTTTAATGCACCTAATGGAAAATGTAATGGGTTGTTTTCAAGGAATTAGACCATTGAATTGTCTGATTCAGGTTCACCTGCAGCTGAAACCATGCTGTTCTAGCTCAAGCTAATAAAAGTTAAATAATAGGTTCTGCACACATTAAAAACCAGCTCAGTTCCAGTTCAAGTGACAAAATTTAAATAAGAGGCACACTTTTTACACTGACCATTATTGTATAGTCAGGTTTACTCTGGTCTGCTGGTGGTCCTGAAGGCATCACCAGCACAAAACTACATCTGCCAGGCACAGAGTCTGCCTCTGTACAGGTAGGCATCCCTCTCTTTCTGATAGCTCATTTTTTAATGTTCTACTGTTTTGACAGATATAAATTATAGCCATATACTGCACTTCCCTTGGTCTGCTGCTGCTGCTTCTTTTTTAGTTGATTTAGCATGCTGGGTTTTCTTCTTCTCTCAGTCAGTGTAGTGCCATCTAGTGTTCAGTCTTGCATTTGCAAACCTTAAAAAGTTCCATTTTTCAACCAATTCTACTTTTTTGGCAGCTCTCCAGTCCCAAACCAATCAGATAAGCAGGGGATTCCTGTAGTACACAGCAGTGGTGTTCTCCACTTTGTGTCACCCATTATGGAAACTATAAACACTTAACTCTGTCACTTCATCCCCCATCAAGATTGGTGTTTATACCTGTTCATCAAAACAAGCCTCTACTTTTCTTGTATTTTGAGGCCGATATAAGAAGATCCCCTTTCTCTGTTTCTCAGAAAAGAGGGCAAGTACTGAAGAGTGTTGTGTGCTTTCAGTTTATTTCCAACATCTGGCAATCTAAGGGCCAACCTATCATAGGGTTTTCTTGCCAAGATTTGTCCAATGCTCAAACCATTAAACCATGCTGGTTCCTTCAACAAACACCGTACAAAGCCAAAATATGTAAATCTGCCCAGACAATAAGTTTTCTTTCATATTCACATTTGAGTGGAGCCAGTGAATATACCACATATTGGTATTTTCTTGTTTTGGCTGAGCCATTACTTTGAACAGGTAACATGAGCACTCCCATCCCATGGTGGTCTAGTTTAAATTCAACAGGATTTTGGGTAAGTTTCAAAAAATAATGCTTTGTTCCAGTTTTAGGTTCAAATTTGGTTCAATCCCAGAATTATTTTTGGAGAGATTTTGAGGAGCAACTGCAGAAACTGGTCATTCTCAGAGCCAGGATGGTGGTGCCATGAGACTGCAAGCCAGCTAATATGTTCACTAGGGGAGAGCGATTGTCTATACAGAAACCGAACACCCTCCACTGTTTCTTCTTACCCGCAATGTGTTAGATCCTGTTGTGGAGCTGAAGTCTGAATACTTGTCACTGCTATGGCCCTTGGTAGGTTTGACCCGGCAGAACCAGCGGACGTAGTCATCCCGTACCTATAAAGAGAAGGCAGGATTGGTTTCTGTGTACAGGCAAACATCACTTAACAAACCTACTGACAGGGAAGCTGCTTTTTACAAAGATGTTTTTACACCTGCTCAGACCTAGATCCTCCTTGTTCTCTGTCTTGCTATATGCTTTTAGCAGCATCGACATTTGGGGAGGATGACAAAGGGCTGGAGAAACACAGACCTCGGCTGCTGCATTGCAGCAAGTTGTCCAAATTAAACAATGCAATAAAGCTTGAGCTGGGAAAGAATGACTATTCTTTTCATATTACTTCTGCTTCTGGTACGACATTTTCTGTTAAAAAAACCCAGGAACACATCTACTTTGTTAACTGAGGCATGCCTCTAATTATATTTAGGATGTTGACATTTCTGTACAAATAATATTCCACGGCCAAACATTTGAAAGTCATGCCTTGTAGCTTTCCTGTTCTAGATACAACACTACTATTAAATAACAAACCTGGAGTGCAATCCTATGCATGTGTACTCAGAAGTAAGTCCTGTTAAGTTTAATGGGGCTTTTACTGCAAAGGAAGACAATGTAGAATTGCAGCCTTAGAAACAGTCCTCTCATCCATTCGCCATTCCCGCACCGCACGTACCTGTTTCTTGAGCAGACAATGCAGGAGGAAGATGAACAGCCCCTGCAGACTGTTGAGGATGGTGAAGATATAAGACATGATAAGGGTGTGGTCACTGAACTGAAACATGCCAAAGATCCAGGTGGTGCCCAAAATGCAGAGCTGGGCAATGGCTGTGATTGTGAGCACCCTGGAGGGGAAAAAAAAAAGGATTGGAAAACAGTTCATGCTGATTGAGTCATGATTCCTGGCCTTACAAGAAACAGTGAGGACTAGGTTCAGTGCATAAGCTAAAGAGAATTTGCTATAGCAGATGGCCCTAAATAGCAACCCATTGTTTTTCTTTAATTCTCCTCCAAAATAATATCAAGGTGGAGTTGATTAAGCTATTTATTGCTGTATCATTGTATAGGGAAGGGAGGCTTTCCATGTTAACAGCTCTTGGCTTCTTACAACTCTGCAGAGACCACTTTCGCCTTGACAGCTTACCTTTGCTTTTTCAATTTGCTCATGTCGGGATTGATGTCAGCAAACTTCTCAGTAAGCCTCCAGACAGTAACCACAAAGACAATGGCATTGACCTGTGCAGAAAGAGTGGGACATGGGTACCAGTAAGGTTCTGAGGAGAGCCAGGGTGGTGTATTGGTTTGAGTGTTGGACTAGGACCCTAGAGACCAGAGTTTGAACCCCTGGTGAGACATGGAAACCCACTCAGTGACCTTGGGCAAGTCATACTCCCCAGTCTCAGAGGAAGGCAAAGGCAACACCCTCCAAACAAATCTTGCCAAGAAAACCCCACAACAGGTTCATCTTAGGGTCTCCATAAGTCAGAAAGGACTTGAAAGCACACAAGAACAACAACAGGGTTCTGAGATGAAAACTGGCCTCAGGCCACTGTCCACATTTCTTTTCTATTCTTTATGGGGGGCAAAGATAATATACAAATATTTCAATCAATAAAATGTGGAGGAAGAAGAGATTCAGCTGTGTTAAGAATCATGGATGAGAGTTACTTGGAGGACTTGTGTATTCTATTCCCAATTAATCAAGCAGACATAAAAATGTTCCCCAACAAGTCTTTTTTACATTTCAGTACACTTTAGTTCCAGTTTAAAAATGTGCAGATGAAAAGCTGGTCTTTGGACACAGAAATCCAAATGACATTGGGAGCTGGTGGAGTTGAGTCAGCCAAGTTGTGTTTAGTCCTCAAATCACTTCACTATACTGACAGAATGGGAGCTGATAGCTTTGCATCAAAAGAAGCAAAGAGGACAGTAGGACTGGTGCCCCTGTAGAGAAAGGGTGGATTTTGAAACATCATATGAGGGGCATAGCTAGCAAACTGGCAGTGAAATGAACTGAGGGATCTCACAGCAGTAGACAGACAACTACCCCCAAAGACTGAATAAATATAAGCCACCCATTAGCAGCTGTCTTCACAAAATCTAGACTGGAAAGAACCTTGATACTGAAAGCAAAGAATGTCTGTAAGATGGCTTCTAACAAAGAGGGCAGAAGAAATTGGTCTGTGTGTATATTAGGCTTTACCATGATGATGAATGAGACTGGTCCTAAGAAGCTCCATAGGAACCCACCATCTCTTACAAGCCAGCATCTATGGGGAAAGGAAGAGGGTGAATTTTTTGCAGATATCAGAATCTACATGCTTTCCCTTTTACCCAAGTTAGATATACTTGCATGTCCCCTCATAAATGCCCTGTCCTTTCACATGTGAGCTCAGCTGGAGATAGAGTTCACTCTTAAGCATGCAAGTTGGGAGGGTGTGCAAACGGTGGCTGTGTTACTTGAGATTAGGACATGAGGGACGGGATGTCATTGTCCTGTCCCTGTCCCATCCTTCCTGCCCAATAGCGGGTGGGACTTTCACACATGACCCAGCATTGACCCGGTATGGAAGCACCAGTGAAAGTGATTGCATGAATCACTTTCACTTGCAAGTGCACTGAACCTGTCATTCAGCCACCCGGAAAGTGCAAGTGCAGGTGATCGCACAAATCACTTTCACATGTAAGCGGGTTCAAAAGCACTTTCAGCTATCATTTGCAGTCTTTTGTATTAATGGAAGAACCTGTTAATACCATGACAGTGGCTAAAAGCACTTTTCAGCCTGCTTACATGTGAAAGTGATTTGCATGATCACTCGGGTTATGGATGGGATAAGGGCAGGGGAGCGATCCTGTCCCTATCCCTTCTCCCGTGTGATAATCTTCACTGACTGCTTGCTGGTTTAGAATGGGTGCTGCGTATTTGTCTGTCTGTTCACAACTTTCTTTTTCAAGTACAAAAGTATGACACAAGCATTTATGAGAAATTACTGGCAAGCCACCTGGTTGTGCACCTTTCTGTTCTGAATGTGGTAGTCTAGGTTCTGATGCACAAGTCTCATGCTGATCCCAAGAGTGTCCTCCCAAATCCTACCACTCACTCTTTGCTGCCGTAGCCCTTGCTCTTGATGGCAGCGGAGATGCCCACCACGATGGCTGGTAGTCCATATCCCGCAAAGTAGATATGCCGGTGCTTGAGGCTGTGAGTTTTGAAAACTTGAACCACCATCAGGTAGAGCTCCACACCCTCCAGCAGCATCCAGCAGAAGACCGACAAGAAGAAGTAATGCAGGAGCCCAGCCACTATGGCACATGCGGTCTGGAAAAGGAAGCAAGACCAGGAAGACAGTCTGAAAGAACTACTGGCTAAAGACTTCTGCACAAATCTCTTATACTCTTAAGTCTCTTAAAATGCTGCAGAGGCATAGGAACATATGGTCCTCCAGATGCTGAATGTCAACTCCTCCTGGCCCAAGCTAGCACAACCTGTTCTTCCTCAAACCTGCAGGGCCAAAGTTTATGCTTTGTTCACAGAGTGCACACATATTTGAGATGACTCTCTTCCTTCAGCATCAACCAACTCTTCAGCACCCTCTAGTGAAACAGATGCTGCAGACTGACTCTGCAGCATTATACTTTGCTATTTGGCCAACATGGCTACCCTTGTATGTTTACTGGATGTGAAGATGCTGCATTTTAGAGACAACAAGGAAATCCTAAAGAGGGAGCCAAAGGATTGGGACTTTACTATTTGAAATTTCTACCTCCAACATTTCTATACCTCTCCATAGTGAACTAAGCACTCTCTAAGCAGTTTACAATCTGTAAGCCAATTGCCCCCAACAAACTGGGTACTCATTTTATCAACCTATGACAGGATGGAAGGCTGTGTCAACCTGGAGCCCTGTGGGATTGAACTCACAATGTTGTGGCTGCAGTACTGGCATTTAATCACTGCACCACCAGGGCTCCCAACAAAGCTGCAATATATATATATATATATTTTTAAAAAATGGGACTGCATTTGGCATGTTTTACTAAACATTTTCCTAATGGAAAAGCATGGAGGCTTCTTGAGAAATTCAATATTCTCTGTCTAACAAGGGGTCTGCTAGCCTTGCAAAGGACAGAGGCAACTTGGATCAAAAAGTAAGCTTTGTGTAACTTTCTGTGTTACTAATGGAATTTTATTTTTATTTCCTGGCGTTTAAGATGCTTTGTCTTCCAGTACACACATGACTAGATGTAGAAGTGGCCTGCCTGCATGGACGAAGAAGCCAGTAGAGCTTTTAAAGCTTGCAACTTGTATTTTACACATTTTGGTTGGCTCAATAAAACAATAATTCTTTTGTGGATTTTGGCTGTTGGCAGTACATAACTGCCATTGTAGCAAAAGCTGGTGCAGTCCAGACAGAAGTTTCTAAATTTAGCTCAGTACTGCACATAGATTTGGACATAATGAAGAAGCAAAAGGAAAAAGGTGGCACATTCCTCTTTGCATCTCCATCTTTTGTCTGACATCCAGACATCCTTCATACAGCAGGAAATGCCCAAGGTGGAAATGTAAAACAATAACAATTATGAGGTGCTCCTGGCTCCCTTTGCTTCACTGCAATGTCCAAAGCCTCTTTTAAATAATGTGTTGCTGCAGCTTACGATCTCCTGTAGCCACCAGTTCCTCAATCCTGTCTAGATACACTGCCTTCCTGAAGTGAGGTCTATGCAATTCTGTCAGCTGCAATCATACTCCAAAGATGCCTCCTTAGAGCCTGACATAGTCACTGCCCTGCATCAGAAACTGGGTGTTTATCCTATTAGTACAAAGGGTACAGAAAAAGCCTGGCCTTCTGTTCATTGTCCCTCCAAGCTGCTTCCTCTGAAATGCTTCCCTGCTAAGTGCACTTTAAAGGTGCACCCCAGGTATTTACCATGTTGCTACGGTTCCCAGCTCCCAGAAGGAAGATGACGTAGGCAGCAAAGAGTGCCAGGCACAGGTGCAAGTGGATGGTGGTGCGGATGCCTCGGATGGCACGACAGAACAGGAAGGTGAGGATGGAGAGGAAGAGGCAGACCAAAGAGATGACGAGCCCAATCTTGGTGATGACATCCAGGCCCCGGTCCTGCCACAAAGACAAATGGTTAAGGCATGCCAACATAAGCAACATTGCCTGCAAAAGAAGCTCCCAGCAGTAAACTCTGGGAATCAGGAGCTGAAAGGTCTGACAATAACTCCAGTCCCCACAACTGCTAGGAGATAACTATAGTTATGGGAGAGGGCAGTACGGTTCTGTTCCTTGAAACTTTGATTGGACTTCTACTACTCCAACAGCTGAATAGTAGGAATGAAGTGATATGCTGAGCCTCCATTTCATAGTCTGAACATGATGAAGCATTCCCTGTCCTTTGGACAGTCCACTTTGATTATGCCACCTTCCATGACTGACTAGTTTCATGGGCTCCAGGAAATGCCTGATTAAGCTAATGGCTGACTCCATCAGGTCTGTCAAAATGCCCTTCCATGCTGACATGCACCCCCTATTCATGCCTCCAGTATAGCATTTTAAAGAAGAAATGTGTATCCCTCCCTGCAGAGCAAGCTCATTAAATGTTTCTTCAAATGTTATACTTGCACAGAAATGATTCACACAACTTATTTTTCATATTTATGCCAAAAATATTTCCAGACAGGAAGTCATGCATATCATATGCAGAGAAACTGCACAGCCACTAAAGCAGTGCATAATACAGGCTAGAGTCTACAAAATTTTATGCTAAATACAATTTGTTAGTCTGTAACGGGCCATTAGAACCCTCTGTTGCTTTTGTTGCCAAGACTAATGTGGCTACTCCTTGGGAAATCAAGCCAATCGTGTATCCACTTTTGTCATATCCTTATACCGTTTGGAAAAGTTGCTTTTTCAGACCAGTGCAGGGGAATTAATTAGTTGAAAGATCCAAAAAAGAAACTTTTCCAAGTTCTACTTCCTTGTAATATTTGATCTCATTCCCTGCTTCTGCTAGAGATATCAATTTCTCATACTTGTGTCAAAACTTTTAATCCGCGCTTCTCAGGTTATCTGAGACGAGGAACCGGCAACCCCTCCCCTCTGATCTGTGCCAGGGTTTGGCATCCTATTTATGCCCAATGACTACAACTGTTTCTTTCTGTCCTGAAAAGTCACCAGGGGCTAGTACCAGTCCATGGAACACCACTTTGAGTAGCACCATTTTACAGGAGAGTTGTGGCTCCTCTCTTCCCTTCTGATTAACTCAGTACCGTCAATGGGAAGGTAAAGACGCACCAAGCCTTCCTATTATCCCCTTGGAGGCTCACCTCCACATCGTAGAAGGCCATGAGAACCGCAAAGCTGGTCAGGTGTGTGCACTGGCAGTGTGTACTTGTGGCTGTGCTCGAATTCAAGCGGGTGCAGCCATCTTCAGACCACAGACCACTGTCATTGACAAGCTTCCAGAAAGCGCAAATCATCTTTGACTCCTTTGACTTCTAGAGAGAAATAAACAATCTCAGACTGGAGGTTTTGAGGTAGGTGAAGGTGTCAGAAAGGGGAGCAGGATTCATGCTTAGTTGCTCCATATTATAAAAAGGTAGAAAGACAGAATGCTTGTATGTGTACACAGAAACTGAGGAAGGAGACATGAGCCAGAAAAAGACTACAATTCCAGCCAAGGACTACCTCCCAGCCAATAGCTATGTCACTCACGAAGTTCTGGGAGTTGTAGTACAACAAAATAACTATGCCATCCTCTGGAAAGGGCTGGCTTCATCACCTCTACTGTGGATCACTAAGACAGGTGGACCACCCAGGACATTTCTTCTTCAACATGTTCACTTTCTCGTGAAAAAGGGCAAGGTTGCAGTAGTAGAAATGGTACAGTGAGAATATGAGTTACTCACCGGTGGCTCATGGTTGAAGGTGAGAGTAACAGGGGAGCTCAACAACTCAGTCTCATTGTGGCCTACAAAAGCTGATGCCACCCAGGATAATACTTTGTAGCTCGGCTTGCCCACCATTTGTGTCCACTGTGGTGACTTTTCAAATTGTTCCCATTCTTTCCCTTCAATGAGAGCATCAGAGAGCATAGACTCCAGGCCCTGGTAGGTAAGCAGGCCAACCATATTGAAGGCTGAAAAGACAAGAGTCAGCAAACCAGTGACTCCCTCAGAAGAGGGTCTGGCATGGTAGAACATAAAAACCTGGAGGCCATTCACACTAAACAATTACAGTACTATGGTTCCACTTTAACCGCTATGATCCTGTCCTATGGAATCTTGAGGTTTGTAGTTTGATTGGGGCACCAGAGGAGCTCCCTGGATGAGGATGCTAGATGCCTCCCTCTCTAAACTGTTAATCCCAGGATTCCATAGCATATAACCATAGCAGTTAAAGTGGAATCATAATGCTGTAATTCTGGAGTGTGAACAGGCTCCTGCTCTATTTATGTAGGACAATGATGCAGAGCTGCAGCCTCTCCACTCAGAAGTAATTTTTTAAAAATTTCATGAACTGTTTCATATAGGAGATGGAAAACATTTAGAAAAAAGAATTCCACCACTTTGTTTTGGTTCAACCCATTTTACTATATTGTTGTGCTGTATGCTGCACAGGCCTAGGGAAAAAAATTAATAAAAAGGGGCCCTCTGTGGTTCTTAAGAACATAAGTACCATTTTGCTGGATCAGACTGCAATCCTTTTCAGGCATTAAAGAGGGACTGAGGTGGAAAGGGAGCACTGCGCACTCCCACCAACTGCTGGCATGCATAACAGCTCAGATGTCCAGCCACACAAGTAACCAGACTCCCTCTCCCACCAGAAGAGGAGGAGGAGCAGGAGAAAAAAGAGCAGCGTGGTGGCACTGAAAGTAGCACTTCCAAACCTCCACTATCACATGAGGAGGAGGAGTGGAAGAAGAAGAATCAGGGGATAGCAACCACACTGGTTCTAGCCTCAAGAAGGAGGTGATGGAGGATGATGAGTGACTATTTTCTGAATATCCTGCTTTCTGAGAGCAAAGGCATGAGGAGTGCAGATTTTGGCACTGCAGGGGTGATTTTCCCAGTTTCCCTCCTAGGATCCCTGCTGGCCCACACCCTTGTGCAGCTCAATGTGTTGTTG
>CM034703.1:210500417-210514592 GCA_020142125.1 Phrynosoma platyrhinos
TCCCTAGAGAAGAACTGTATGTCACTGTTGGAGCACATGCTTTGCATATTGTCCTAGGCATTTCCAGGTCTTTGGCATTTCCAGGTCACATTGGGAGAGACCTGTCTTTGGAGTTTATCACACGGAAGCAAATTACTTAAATCCCATGGAGAAATGGGATTTAAAAATCCAACCACCACCACCCCGCAAAAACGGGTTGTTTTTCAGACGTGTTTGTGTAAAGGAGAAATAACATGACATTAATCTGAATGGAAAGTCACCAAAACCTGCTCCTTTTTACTTTCAGGAGTTCCCAAAAGTAAACAGGAGAGGGTTTTGGCAATTTTCCGCTCAGATTAATGTCATGTTATTTCTCCTTGACGCCAACATAGTGTGAAAAATAACCCACTTTTGCGGGTTATTTCTATTTTCTGTTTGGGTAAACTCCGAACGTCACTTTAAATCCAGTTTCTGCATGGGATCCGTACCATGTGATAAACACCTTTGTGAAAACCTGGAGAGCTGCTGTCAGTTAAATGTAAACAATAGCAGGGTGGTCTGACTTGATATCAGATAGCTTCCTATGCTTCTTATTATTTGTTTTGTAGTCTTCCTTCAACAATAAACTCACCACCTGACACACACTGATGCCCAGGGATGTAGCTATGGGATGGGAGGCAAAATAAGTGCATGACCTCCCAAATAAAGATTCTACCCCACCACCACCACCACTACCACCATAAAATTTTCTTTCACTTCCCAAACTTTTGGCATTGCAGTAATTTTAAAACTTCAGCTGAGCTTTTCAAAACTTAGGCATCTGAAGAAAAGGGGCAGGAAAAGTGACCAAGAGAAAATGTGAACATAGCAAGACAAAGAATTGTATGTGAGAACAGTTTTAAGTGCCTCATTCTCTGTAATGCTCAAAGTTTGGGGACTGAAGGAAAATTTCATTTGGGTGGGCAGAATTCTCACTGGAGGAACAATGCCCTCATTGTGTCCCCTGTAGCCACATCCCCGCTGACACGCCACTCCTTCCTAAATACCGTAACTGGTTGCTCTTTCCTGGTGCATCTGGTATAGATTCGAAAGGCTCCCTTGGAGGTGCGCTTGATTGTGTGGCATTTTCTCCCAGTTTTAAAGCACAAACGTTCAGGAACATAACTCCATCTCTTCACTGTAACAATCCCTATGTTGAATTAATGAAATATATTGAGAACATCTGTATGACTTACATAATGTCTTTCAAATATGTTTGTTAGCATGGTACATGCCTGTTTTGGTATGCCATTCAACGTTTTTAAAAAAGGGATCACGTCTAATAAGTGAGGCATGTGTGCTTGTGAGCACATGTGCATGCGAGCACACACACACATGCAAAGGGGGAGGGAAAAGAGAGACTTTTCAAGGCATGATTCTCATTCTGAGATTCCTCCCCTTGCCCTTGAGGACTGCAGGAGAGGGAATCTGAAATCTGGGAACCCCACCAAGCTGAACATTATCAGTAATAGTGGTTGGGAACAGCTGTCCAGAGCTTCAGATGGCACTCTTTCTTTTAAGTTATATCTGGAGATGTCAGGGACTGCACCTGTGACTCTTCACATGAGTGCTACCATTGAGATATAGTATTCCTTCCAAAGGCCTGGTAGCTATTCCTTTCCTTTCTCCTTTTTTCACAATAATAGCTAGTTGGGAACTAGGGCATTTCAACAATAATTCATAGAATCATAGAATTGGAAGAGGGTCATCCAATCTCATCCCATGAGGAAGACACCATTAAAGCACTCTCAACAGACGGGCATCCAGCCTCTGTTTAAAAACCTCCAAAGAAGGGGAGTCCACCACACATTCTTTTTTCTGCCCTAACTGATAAATGAGGTTGTATTCCCCAAAAGTTCATGCATCTTTGTTAGTTTTTAAGATGCAACAGGGCTGGGGTTTTCTCTGCCATCTCAGTTCTCATTGTGTCTTCAAAACTCATCTGTGCAAAATAAGGAAGAGCAGACTTAAGGTTGCCAGATGAATCAGAAAAAGCCATTTGGATCATTTAAAACTTCTGTGTGTGTGCATGTGTGTCTGTATTGGCAGCTGGTATTAGTAATTAATTAATAATACCACAGGCTTGGAAAACAAAACATCTTACAAAATCTGAAGCAGATACAAACGAAAGTTTCCATTACTAAAGGCATACAAAAGTTAACCTATAATTAAACTATCAATAGAATTAAAAGCAAGAGAAAAATAAAGGTCACTCTCCATCCTGCTTAGCCATTTTTAAACATGCATGCAGTTCACTTTTGCATCTAAAGTTTAGACTGGGGTGGGCAAAGTGCAGTGCTATGACTGCAGGCTGGACCCCTGGCATTTTTTTAGCTATCAACCCCTCCAGGCTTCCTGGATTGCCTTTTTATTCTGATTAAAAAAGCAGGGGAGGGATTGCTTTTCATTTACAAGTACTGATGCCAGCTCAGAATCATCCTAGGGCCTGAGGTTTTGGGACATAAACCCAAGACTTAAGGAAGCCCTCTTGGTGATATCATAAAGCATTATTGTATTAATCATTAAACACAGTGGGTTCACAGCTTGTCATATTTTCCTTTCTGGAAATTAAGACAGAAATTTTAGATATAGGCAGTGGCATCCCCAACCCTGGTGTCATCCCATGGTGGTGGTGGGGCTCCTGGGTGTGTTGCATTTGGTCTGTTGGGTCACTCCTCATGAGGAGAAGGACAGGATGGCATGGGGGAGAGCTCGACCGGGCGTCACCCCTTTGCTAGGGTGTCACCCAGTGCGGACTGTACCCCCTAATGATGCCACTGGTAAAAGGGGCTGTCCCTAGATTAAAATGAAATGAGGGGATTATTATGGAGTTAGGGGGATGGGATGAGGAATATTTGATGTTGCCTACTTGCCTCTAGCTAGAAGGTGAACTGAGAGTGTGTCCTGGCATTACAAGGACTTGGAGATAAGGAGAAAGTTAAATTGATAGACCTCCTCTGAAGAGTCTGCAAGTTGCAGCAAGAACTCAATCCTTGCAAATTATAGCAAGATGGTGCTTTCCTATCTGGGTTGGAGATTTGCACACAGCCCTTTCCTCTTGACTGGGGTGAACCTGGAGATTATGTACCTTTATGTCTCCCACCTGGAAAAATGCATAAAACCTGGAGATTCAGACCTTAGTTGCTCCTAATCTCCCACCCCACCCCCAAAAGAACCCAATCCATTTTCAAAATGTGGAATGGACTTCCAATCATCTTTTTTTTTTCTTAGCATATTTAACATTAGCATATTGATGTATCTCTACCCCTGCTGCCAAAAGATCCTTGGGAAAGAAAATTGGTCACCAGATCTACCACAGTTGCTCATCACTTGGATTTATTCCCCAGCCCAGTCAAAACAACTACTTTCCTTTGCCTGACTTTAGCGGTGCTGTGAGCTCCATCCTGACCCAGATGTCATAACTTATTTATATATCTGTTTCAAGAGTTGGCAATTCTAAACTGGCCTCGAGGACAGAGCATAGTAGTTGAGCCCTCAGATGTGGTCCCCATTGTTTTAAAACATGAGTGATCCTGCCCTTCATGTACTGTACAATCTTCTCCATAGCTCCTTTTCTGTTGTCCTCTCCTACCCCTTAACCACAAAGAAATATTCGCAACCACTTGCAGTTCCAAGAAATCATATTTTCTTTATTGTTTTAATTTTTTTTGTAACTCAACAAGTTTCCATTTTTTTAAATATTTTTAAAATTTTCATTATTATATTTTTTTTTCTGTTTAATGCACTCGACCCAAAATTGGTTTGGCATGTTGAAAGGAAGGGAAGGGAACCGAAAGACAAGAGAAATGGAAAGGAACAAAGGCAAAGTGGACAAAAGCAATGGCGTGGATCAGCACCAACCTGTAGAAGGGGACATTGAGGGACCAAGGAGGGAGAGAATGAATTACAAACCTTCCCAGCAGAGCCTGGCCTCTTGGGCACAGGGCTCCTCGCTGCTATTCCAAAGGCACAGCTTCACACTGGTAAACTGGAGGGAAATTTTTACTGGGAATGACCATGGAGACTAGGGTGGGAGAGGGTAGCTTCCAAGGGGCAGTGTGACTTAGGCAGAAAACAGACCCAAGTCTCTGGAAAGTTGGCTGCCATTTCCTGTTCTATCAGCAGGCACTCCTTTCTCTTTTGTATCCATTACCTGCTTCAATGCAAGTTACTCTGGCTTTGTATCTCCCCGGCATGAGGTTTCTCATGTCTAGAGTAAGGGCCAGCCCAAGACATTTTGCTGCATGAGACAAGATGGCACCTCCCTCCCCATATAGAAGCTAACTGGATCAGCAACTGACTCTTCCTTCCGCACTGACAATGGGATTGTAAACTTCACCACACCTGAGGCAGCTGGCTAGTGGAGGGCCCTAGGACAGGCCATGCGACAGACAGAGCTCTCTTGCAACAGGGGGAAACAGATAGCAGCTCAGGAGGAAAACTACTACTGCCTTTCCCCTCAAACCCGCCTGAAGTGGTTGCTTCATTCTGCCTAATGACAGGGCTAGCCAGACTTGACTAGGACTATCTAGTCTAGTGGAATAAGAGTTGGCATGAGTACCCACCAGGTGCTGCATGTATGGTTTTCAATTCCTTTGATGGCAGTACTGAGCAGTTAGGAGTGAGAGACACAATCTAGGACATAGGGCTACAACTTTAAGACCTGTATCAACTGAGGAGCTGCTACTATACCGAGTTTCTCCAAGGCTATCTTTGCCAACAGGAGAGATTGCTATACAAAGTTATATGGACCCCGTTTCAATTAAGGAGTGTCCACTGATTGGACAATATGCTTTTGCCCACGCAGTTTGGGGAAGGGGGGAGGGATTCTCCACTTCCAAGAGTTGCTGGTTGCTTGTTCGGGTTTTATAGCCGTTCTCCCCCCCACCCCTAGTCCCCGGCTACCCATGGACTTTGAAAAGAATCCATTCTTGGAGTCAGCCTGAGAGTTCCTAGCAAAGAAGGAAGTACATTTCAATCCCACGCAAAAAAGGAACAGGGAATGGGTGCTACTGTGCCCAGTGATTTAAGCTCAGGGTGGCTTTTAGAACACCAGGTTCTGAGTTCTAAAGTTGCCCTAGAGGTAGTGCTGTCCTGAACTAGCTTATACGTAAGTGTCCCTCATGTTGGCTTGTAGGTAGCCAGTTACAGAGATGGCAAAGGTGGCCTCGATGAGCAGTGCGCTGCAGTTGGCAAGAGGCATAAAGGCTGATAGTCCCTAATTATCCTGCAAAGAATGGGAACCTTAAGCCAAGCCCTTGCCCTAGATCTTGTCCCATCTTCTCCATGCTATGCTGGCCTGAAGATTAGCAGAGATTAAACCTGGGCCAACTAGCCCATTGGTCCTAATGGCACCAAGGCAGTGATGGTGGATGGCTTTGGAGAAGCCAACAGGAATACTTTTTTTACTAAAGTGATTTGAGCTCACAGGTTTGCATAAGTCTTCAATGAGGAACTGTAGTCCAGTCCAGAAAGAGGGAACTGCAGTCCAGAAGCTTCAGCTTAATGGGCTGTTAGCGAAAGGAAGTGCCAGTTGTGGCTAGATGTGTTGCCAACAGTAGGAACTGTTGAACAGGAAGCTTAGTGGGACCTCATCATTAAGAAGCCTTGCCCTCTGCAGCCATGAAAACATATTGGCAATTGCTATCTCCTGAGGCTCACAATGAATCAGGGACTCTCTCCTGGTTCCCTTTCTCACTAAATCCACCTTCCAACATATGATACCTTTAAGAATATATATATTTTTGTAATTGCCAGAGTGAGACTTCAGTGATATAAAATAAAATACATGAAGAGAAAAATGAATTCTGTACAAAGATATGGCAGTAATCAATCTGTACAGGGCCCAATATATCCCCTGCCCCATTTGTTCCATCTTAGAATGACAATGCTGCTTATATTGGACACAATCCTTCTGGACCTTGCAATGTTAGACCCAAGGCATGCTGCCAGATAGCTGCACCATTCAGACCCAGGGAAAACCATATGGATCAAACCACTGCACTCTGAGTAAACCAAACCCCTCCTTCAGATGCAAATTGGAGGAGTTTATTGTCAGTGCTGGTCCTATTCACTGACTGAAACACAAACCCTGTTAAAGGTATAAAATGACAAAAAGAGAAAAAAATGGGATCAAAGTGGAAAATGCAATGATTATCATCTTTGTTGTGGCAGCTAACTCTTGTTTAAAATGTTGAATGCAATGTTAGGAAAAGGATTAAAAATAATACAAGTTGCAATACATTATTCTGGAAATCTATGTTGTACCCATAATTAGCACACAGTATGAAGTTCTAGATTTTCACATCCCCAAAAAAGACATAATAGAAAAGGGAAAGGTTTAAAAAAAGGAGGAACTAAAGTTTGGAGCATCATCCCTACAAAGGAGGGAAAAGGATAACAAGGGGAAGGTTGGGATAGAAAAAAGTTTTTTAAATGATGGTGTGGAATGTGGTACACAAGCATCATCTCAAAATAATTACAGCCCAAGCAAAGTATTTTTTTTTAATTTTTTGGTAACATGAGGGAATGCAACACTCCCAAGTGACAGCTTCATTTCTCTAGACTGGGCTGCCTAGCTAGTTTCTCCAGGCCCAATCTCAATTGTCAGAAGCTGGAATGCTAAGCAAGGTGAAGTAGGTGGGTGGTTAACTGGGAACAGGAGATAGGACAATAGGGACCACCACTGGCTAATGCTTGTCCTGCATCTCCTCTTCCAAGCAGGGTTTCCCATGGCTGTAATGTAGATTGCCCCAACACCTCCAATTCAGGGTAATTCCCCTATCTCAGAAGTATTGTAGGAAATTTAAAGGACAACCTCCAGGCTCCAGCCACCACTTACTTGGAGAGCTCTCCTGCTGCAGGGGAACTAGTATAGGAGAGCATCACCAAAAGGCACTCTGCTGAGGACCCTTTCAGTCCTGGACAATCTCCCTCACATAAATAATGGAGGGGAAAGGATTTCCTCTCGTTCCATACCTGCTTGCAGACAAACATTGCCTCTATTCTCCCCTAGAAGATTCTTTTTGACCAAGGGAAACCAGATGTCCTCCTTTTCCAGGAACTGTCCTATATTCCAACCTTCTGTCCAGGAGGAATTCCAAAACACCCTCCATTCTGAGCAGGACTAAGCAGCATGGGTTTATATTTATATGAGTGTTTTTAGCTTTCATGTTGTAATGACCTCCATTTTTCCTGAATGTTCTACATTTTATGGTGCCTTGTCCTCCTTAGCGGTTAGGACATCTGGTCAACCTATCTTGACCTCCACCTTCAGCCTAAATTTACAATGGCCATGTGTGCCTATACAGCTCTCAGGTCCAGATGGTTAACTAGTACTTTGCACTGAAGTAAACAATAGGAAAAGAAACTGGGCAGTGAAAAGGCCCAAAGCTTGCAACTAAGAAAAAGCCACAATTTAATGCATATAGAGGCTAAGTGCCACCACCCTCACAGCTAGGAGCATCTAGGTTGATTCCAAAGTTTGGATGCTAAAAGCCCTATTCTTGTAGCTGAATCTTCATAACAGCTAGTTCTTTCCCTCCATTCCTCTCTTGTCAGGGCAAAACATGCAATAGCTCTGATGCTACTCCATTAGATGCTTTCCTTTCAATTAAATGCAAAGCCTTGACGTTGGGCTGTTAGAAATTCAGTCTCTGTAGCTTCACTCCTGACAGGGTAAATGACTGTTCAGATATGTCTTTGGTTTTTGTTGGTGTTTGTGGTTTTAACACGAGGCTTCCAAATGGAGGTACCTCTTGGAAAGAATGGCAAGGAGGTTCCTATACACAAGGCCTTCCTTGGGCCAATGCAGCAAATGCAAGTGGGGTGAATAAGGCCATTTGGTATTTGGGAGAGGACTGATCAGAACCACAATCTGGGGAGAGAAAGGTGAATGGTGAGAACTTTTCTTTACAAGGCTAACACAGGGAACACGTTACTTCTGAACCAAGACCCACAGTGGCAGGAAGGCATTTGAGCAAAGAGACGTTTATCAGGAATTTTCTAACTTTCATGCAATGATATCCCAAGGAGTAATACAACCCAAATCCTGTCAAACAGGAACAGTGTAGGGGCAGACCTACAACCCAGTCTACTGTGTTTTTTGAAAGAAGGACCCAGATGACAAAACAAAAGATTTCTAAATATTTTTAGAGATGCTAACTGTCCTTCCTCTTTATGCAGAAGTGCAATTGCTGTGTGGTTTGGGCTGTTGTGTGTGTGTGTCAGGGAGCAGAAACCTCTTAAGCAGAAAAGTCTGAGTAATTCAACAACATGCTGGCTCTTTACTTTCTAAAAGATGTTCAGCTCAAGGCTCTGTGCTCTAAGACTATATTAGATTGTTTGTCTTTAGATTTTAAAATAAGGTAATCTAATCTAATTTTGGAGTTTGAGCAAGGCATGTTCTAAAATGCAGAGCTCTTCAGCGCATGCTCTTCTGTTTGTTTCATTGTTGCTGGCTGCAGTCAATCTCTATCTCAGCTCTTGATGGGCAACATGACAAGCTTCTCTTTACCAAAAATGACGAAGGGCCACTTTTGGGTGCTGGAAGCAAGCATTTGGTAAGGAAAGAGAATGCACAAGCAGACCAGGAGTGGTAATTCAGGGGATGACTGAGCTGCTATAAATAAATAAGTAAATTTCACTGGCATCAGGATTAGGTTCATCTCCTGACAGAGAAAGAGGCACCAGTGGGTTGTGCTGCCACCATCCAGAGCAATTAAAGATCGAGTCCTTGGATCTCAGCAGTGACATTTGGCTAAGTGATGCAAAGAGAGGCTAAGGAGTTTGCTAGTGGCTATCCTTCCCTACCCCAGCGAGGTGCAGAAAAGGAAAGGCCAAACCCTCACTCTCTGCTGTTGACAAGCTCACATGAATGCTACTAGCTGGGAGGTGACAAAGAAGTACAAATGAAACAAAACAAGAAAATGAACATTTGAGGCCCTATGTAGCAAAACCACACATCACTTCCTTTTTTTCATATATTGCAACAAGGAAACATCTGTCTTGATGATTTAAAAATAAATACAAATGATGTTGTTGCTTTAAAAAAAATGAAATGAAACAACCTTCTGTCCCCCCCCATCCCACCCCCAAATTCCTCAAAGGAACAGATTCTCCTGGAACCTACAGCATGACAGAATTACAGCATCTTTGGGTCTTGCAGTAAAAATGGTATTTTGATATATATATATTTTTTCTACCCACAATTCCAAAGTGGCAGTTAATGAGAAAATAACCAACTTCATGGAGAGATGTATGAAAAAGGTACCTCATCCGGCAGGAAAGGGGAAATGCTTCAAGGTCACAGAAATGACGCAGTATATGTTATATATTACATAAAAATTGTGCCAAAATGTTCATTTTTTTTTCTTTTTGATTGTAAAAATCTGCTCTTGGTGGGTTCCCCCCATTGTCTTCATCAAAGCAGGGATTTTTGCTTTCCCTTTCATGCTCCTGCAACCACACATGGGGCCAGAGCAGAGTTGCGTGCCATATATCTATATGTATTATATAGATATAGATATATTTAAAACCCAGACAAAAAAGTTCCTTGGTTTTTGTTTCCTTTTTCAAGTGAGTAAATCAATTCTTTTGTTGTTGTTGTTGTTTTTAGGATTTCATATTTACAGCATTTCAATTGGTATCACACACACCCTTCCCAATCCCCTATGGAGCCCGCCCCCCGCCCGCCCCAGAGATATGATGCCTCTAGGTGAGACTGGTTGCTTTCTCAACTCACTCAGGACAAGAGTTGGTGAGAAAAGTTGGAGTTGTGCTTGAAGAGGGAGACTTTCCTATTTCATTTTCCTTTTTTTGGGGGGGGGGGAGTGCAGTCTGGGTTAGTGTTCTTGTTGCTGTTTTTGTTTGTGGGTTTTGTTTTTGACATATTTTTTTCTGAAGGTTAATCCATCCACTTTGGGGAAAACTCAGCACTCCTCTATTTCCCCCCACATGGTCCCAAATGCGTTCAGACAGCAGCCATATTTGCATCGTAAGGTACTCCTGACTTTTGCTTCTTGATAGGCAGGAATGGAACAGAAGGAAGATTCTTCTTCTTGCATCGTTGCTACAGACTGGAGCAGGTTCCCAGCAAGCCATGTTGGGGGTGAGTGGGCTGGCCGATGGGCGAACGGAACTGAGTTAAACCGATGATGCAGGACGCAGGGCCCCTGCTCCCCTCCCTCCTCCATCTTTTGCGAGATTTTATTTCATCTTGGGTGACCACACCAAAGCAACTATGGAGGGGAGCTGCTCCCAAATGCAGCCAGAATAAATTAAAAAATTAAGTCTAAAGATAGCAACCTCAGTCCTACTTCCTCTTTCTTCCCCAGAAACAATGGTGCAAGTCAAACATTCCTATGCGGGCTTAAAAAGAACAAAACAAAGGTAACTTTCCTGTGGTTTTGCCATCTTGAAAGAAAGAAGGAACTTAAATGCAAATCCTGTTAATAAACTGTGACAGTTCATTACTGGAAGGCAAGTTCTGGGCTTAGCATCATCTCCCCATATATACCTCCCCCCTTCGCACTTTTTTGTTTTTGGCAACAATTGCATCTAAATCGCCAGTAAGGCTGAGGGCTATGTTTGTCCCTCATACATTTCTTAAAGACAGACCAATAAACTCATGGGATGCAGAGGGGAGATAGGTGCTGAGCCAGGAGGCAGGGCATTTCCCCAAGGGCCCCCTTCTCTGCATGTGGCACCCTCATGGCTTTCACTTTTGTAGCAATTTTTTTAAAAAAAGTAATTATTTTGACTTTCCGACATTTTCAATCTCTTGTTCCATCCTCACCCACCCATCCAGGAGGTATTGTCAAATTATGTCTGATCAATTTTTTTTCTTTTTGGCCTAAATAGTGTTCTCTTTCCTCAAGAGAATTGCCTGGGAAAAGAAACCGACATAATCAAATAGATGATGGGTTGCTTTCTGTCTGGAAAACTGATTGGATGGAAGGAAAGATCGACAAAATGGCTGCCCTCCCCCTTGGAGAAGCCCTCTGCCTCAGCTCTTCCTTCCACCTCCTCTCCTCTGTTTGTTCCCCAGCCCTGTTTCATTCTTTTCTTCCCCACCCTTTCTTCCAGGAAAAAAATGAAAATGTCCAGGTCACAGCAAAGATGCCGTATTGGGGTTGTTGTTTTTTTTTGGGGGGGGATGTGGTCCCTCAGTTCCTTTTCAGCCCCTCAGAGGCTGGTCACCAGCTGCATTTGGCCATCTCCCTCCACTGCTGGGTTTTCTAAGCTGCCTGGGACCAAATAGCCATCGTTGCTGGGTCTTCGGACTTGGTAGTAGGCCTGGAGCTGGTTGCGTGGCACCAAGGCTGGCCGGTTGGTGTAGTAGATTTCATTGATGGCTTGGGCATGAGGAAGCACTTCCCCAACTGCCTCGGGGCTGCTGTCCGGGTATGGGGAGTCCCTCAGGTTGGTCATACTGGTGTATAAAGAGTCCCTGTTGGGCGAAGGGGCTTGGCCGTCACCCCCTTCTGTCAGGTCGGCTGTGCAGCTCTCCGACTCCTCCAGGTCGCTCTGATAGAGGATGGATTGTGCCCTCTGAAGCAAGAGCGGCTCCTCTAAGGCCTTATACATGAGTTCAATTTCCATGTTCTCCTCATGGGTCAAGGAAGGGGCGTCAGGCACAATGGCGTCATCCTCGTTGTTGGTACCCCCTCCCCCTGCTCCTACATTGGGAGGTGGAGGTGGCCCAGGGGGGTTGGGGGCCTCAGTGGTACCCCCACCTCCCTTGACCACACCACTGCCTCCCCCCCTCAAGTTGTTATGCACCAACTCAGAGATTATCATTTTTTCAAAGGCGGCAGCGTCACTCAGGTTGCGTCGGCAATCAGCCATCTTGGTGCCATCGGCCGGGAAATCGCCACTGCGGAGGGAGTAGCTGTTATTGAAGTTGCCATTGAGCGGGAGGGTGTCCATGCCACAGGCGTCTCGGCTGTTGTTCAGAGGGTGCTCTGTAAGGGGGGACACAGATAAAAGCATTAGAGTGTGTAGAAGGAGGAGGACATGAGCAACTGCCTGAGGTCTGGAAGTGGAAGTGATCACAGAAAGCTTTTAAACAACATCCTGGGGATGGTTTGTTGTTTTAATGTGTATAGTGTTTAATTAAAGTGCCTTTATCTTTTTGATTGATCTGTTTTAATTTTGCAACAGTTTAGTTCCATTTTATTTGTGACTTTTGTCAGTTTTAAATTGTATTTTTGTAAGTTTGTAATTCAAAATGTTTAGCCTGTAAGCTGCTTTGGGCCCCAAATTTGGGAGAAAAGTGGGATACAAATTAAGATAATAAATAAATAAATAAATAATGCACTTGGGAACTGAGCTAGACATGGCCAGAGATTTTGGGCCTTTGCAGACTGCTAGAAATAGTGCAAACTGAGTCTACTTTAACTGTCCTGGCTCAATGCTAAGGAATTATGGGAACTATATTTTTTTCTGAGACATTGAGCCTTCTCTGTCAGAGAGCTCTGGTGCCACAATAAACTACAGTTCCCATGATTCCCTAGCACTGAGTCAGGGCAGTTAAAGTGGACTCAATTTGCACTATTTCTGGCAGTCTGCAAAGGCCCATAGTCAAGGTGCAATATATTGCAAGGGAAGGGAAAAAATATGTCTTGAGCAACATTTAAGGCAGAAGATGCAGGTGCAGAAGAACCTATAATGCAGAGGTAGCCAACCTTTTCCCTTTAAGGGCCGAGGGACTTCAGCGCCCAGAATCCCAGGAGCTATTGGCCAACATGGGACTATTGGCCAACATGGCTGAGGCTTCTGGGAGCTGAAATCCCTCAGCCCTTAAAGGGGAAAGGTTGCCTACCCCTGCTATAATGTATTTGTGCTGAAATGATGGAAGATAACTGCTAATAAATTGCATATGGGAGCCACTGGGAGTTGTTGCAGAGAGAAAACTGGCTCGTGCACATAGAAGGAAAAAGAGGGCAGTGACCCCAAAACAAACAAACGGCTAGAGAATCAAAAAGAAGTTAATATGAACCTGATGTTGGAAAGGTTATTTGTTAAATGAATTCAAATGGTGAGTGCATTTCAACAAACCAGGCTTCTTCAAGATGTTTTACTGTACTGCTCCTGTTTTTCTGCCCCCCTCCTGTTTTAATAAGGAGCTTTCTAAGATGTGATTCACATATTACAGTTCCCACATGTCTGCCAGGTCTCATCCCCTTCTGATCCTGAAAGTGCCTTTGCCATCACCCACTCCAGTTCCAGCAGAAAGGGGAGGAGAGGTTTTGGGGGTGGCTAGCCATATGCACAACCCTCCTCAGTAGTGCTGTCTGTGCAAGGCTTTTTGCCAGTCAGGAAAAAAACAGAAAAAACAACCCCAAAAAACAAGTCTGTCCCCTCTGATTAGGAAGGTTGGCTTCACTACATGTAGAGGTAAGGGAAAATCATACAAATAACATCTGAAGGGCCCTCATCCTTGCAAAACCACTAAGCCTTTGCAGACTGCCAGAAATAGTGCAAATTGAGTCCACTTTTAGGGTTAGGGTTAGGGAATCATGGGAACTGTTTTTTTTTTCTTCCTGAGACAGTGAGCCTTCTCTGTCAGAGAGCTCTGGTGCCACAATAAAATACAGTTCCCATGATTCCCTAACCCTAACCCTAAAAGTGGACTCAATTTGCACTATTTCTGGCAGTCTGCAACCCCCCTAAGCCTACAGTCTAAAATTACCTTACTGCAAGACTGGAAGAAAGTGTTTCTGCCATACATAGAGCCTTGTCATGCTAGCAACACAGAAATGAACTTTCAAGGGTTGCTCATTGAGAAAGCAGTTGCATTTGCCTATCAGGGCAAAAGTTGCTTCCAAAATAAGCAAAGCTCAGATGTTTAGCCAAAACTTTGACTAATGGTAGCCTGGGTGTGGCAGCTTCTTATCTGCTTAGTGCTCAGCTCCCTTTGACAGGATTTTAAAACAAAGAAAGAAAGACACTGGTACACATGGCAACTGCAACTCTCTAAAACTTTTTTTGGGGGGATTTGTGCATAGAAGAGTACAAGATTCAATGGGGAATGTGTGTTATGTGTGCATGTGTGAGAATAGATATACCTGTGAGTAGAGTGAGAAGTTTTAACTGGTTTGCTAGTATAGTGGGCCCTTGGTATCCACTGGGGTTTGGTTCCAGGATCCCCTGTGG
>CM034703.1:210519229-210547372 GCA_020142125.1 Phrynosoma platyrhinos
GCTGTCGGAACGGATTAATTTCGTAAGTAGAGGTACCACTGTATATGGTATGTTGGCACAATACTGGGAAACATGAATACATGGACTTTAGGACATACACATCCTATTTTGTGTGTGCATGATTATGAATCCAGAATATGACTTCTTTTGTTCATTGCTTTGTCCAGTTAGAACTAGCCAGCTCTTTTATATACAAAAAAAATAAATAAAAATGAATTGTTAAGAAAGTATGTCCAGCTACTAAGGAGTTTTTTGTTTGTTTTTTTACTTTTTACTACCTACATCACTAACCACCAGGCATTACTGATGTTCAATATTAGAAATGAAGGAACTACACGCTGGATAGAGCAGGCGTCAGTTTCTATTTAATAGGCCAGCTTTCACTGGTCATATTCACATCAATATATGACTTTGCTTCAGTCTTGAGTCTTCCTAATACCATCTAACAAGGGGACAAAAAAAAAACCTTTCTCTTTCAGACTATTCTTTTGGCAAGGAATTCTGCATATGCCCTTAAGCCCAAGATTCTATTTACATAGATAACATATAACTAAGTTAGATTAACTCTACTTCACATTTTTATGTGTGTGATTGTAGCCTTTTTTGTTCTTATTTTCCTCTTTTTCCATTAAAAAAAATATTTGGACAGTCGACTGTATTGGTTTAAAAGAAAATTTCTCATTAAAACTTTCTTCAAGTGCAGGACCACACGGCTACCCCTTCTAGTGTCAGAATATTCCACAAGTTTTGTTATATTCTGTTTCTGGGCTTTTTTGCTCTACATTTGGACTGAAAGGGAGGGTCCTTACTAAAAAAGTACAAAACCTCCTCAAGCAGTGAGGAGGGTGAGGCAGCCTCATCCTAAATCCTCATCAGAAGAACTGCTGATTTGTTGAATCACTATCATTGGGGCCATACTGACTTAACTTTGCACCCAATGCAAACATGGCCTGCTCCCTGGCATCCATGTATATATGGTGTAAAGTTTGCTGTAAGGAAGTAACAGCTTCATAAGTACTACCACATGTGAGCAGTACAAGGAAATCTAAAGGATTTTTTTTAAAGAAATGTGATAAACTGGCACAGCCATATATCTGATGCTCATCAACAGCGAGATCAGAGGTGTTCTCCAAGTGAGTCAAGATGGTAAGGACAGGGCTGCAAATATGCTCTTGACTCCTGTGGGATAATTAAATTCAGAGCTCCTAACACTGCCTCTTTGAGCGGAAGGCAACACTGAGTGACTGAATTAAAATACAGTGGGCCCTTGATATCCACTGGGGGTTGGTTCCAGGACCACCAGTGGATACTAAAATCCATGGATACTCAAATCTCATTACATACAACGGTGAAGTAAAATGGTGTCCCTTATATAAAATGGCAAAATCAAAGTTGCTTTTTGGAATGTGTGTGTGTGTGTGTGTATTATTTCAGGCTGTGGACAGTTGAATCGGTTGATATGGAGGGCCAACTGTATTTATATATTGCTCTCAATCTAGAGATCTCATGGTGGCATATAATAAAATTGATTTGAAAAATTTAAAACAGTGGAACATAACTATGATTTTAAAAAGCTAAAAACATATTAAACAACTGAACAAGTTAAAAAACAGATTAAAAGAGTTAAAATGGTTTTTAAAGAAATTAACATTAGAAGTAATCAACTGCCTGTTTATAATGTGGGTGAAAAAGTGAGAACCAAAACCAATGTGTTGACATGTTTATTTCTGGCTTGAGGATTTGCTCAACAGCTCTGATTGGCATCTGAAACAAGAACGCAGGAATTGTGTGGCAAAATCACATCTCAACAGTAAAGACATTTATTAGAAAAATTCAGTAAATTAATTACAAAACGAAGGGTAACCACGCATGTAAAAGCTCAGCAGTTAGATTAAAGCAGCAGTTTATATTGATGACAGAAGTGTTTATTAGGTAACAAAAGCTCATCAATCAGTTAAGAGTAATCCTAAAAATAGTTGCACATTTTGTAGGTGGGTCATTTGCAATATGAACAAACCTGGTTAGTTTCGAGTGCTCTCTTTGCCTGGTTCCTCTGGCTCTTTGGGATTCAGCAGCCTTTGCTGTCCATATTCCCCAGCACTTGTTCTGCCTGTTCTTAAGAATTATTACAGGCTACTAGGGTGGCATGAACTCTGCTTTGTATATGTTAAGCTAACAGTACATTTAATCTTTATTCAGCATTAATCAAGGAGTATTTACCCATGCTCTCTGTATTATTCTGTATGAATGAATATCAGATGATGTTCAGTTGAAAATAACACTTGGTTCTTGAGAGTTTGGCACCTGCAGCGTAATTATTTCCAAATTCCCTCAAATGGGAAAAACTCTTATTTCATTTGCTAAGTGATTCACGCAGTATCACTGTATTCATCTAACTAAGCAAAGCACAAAGCATAGATTACAACTCCTAGAATCCTCTGGCTAGCATAGCCAGTGGATTCTGGGGACTGTGTTCTTTAAAACTAACATTCTCCAGCTCTGCAAAAAAATCTGATTTTATTAATTTGAGGTCTCACTGTGTGTGTGTCTGTGGGGGGGGGGGGAAGGGTTAAGGATATACTCCCTCATATGAAGGGATGAGGCTGGTTTCACAGGATCCCTTTCAATAATGTGGGGTGTGAAATAGTTTGCTCATTGAAAGATGACTGACCATCCAAAACCATTGGTGAAATTGTCAGACAAATGATTCAGGATGTTACTAAGATTAATGGGAATGAGTACGCCTTATCCCAGAATGATGAAAGGATCGTTTCAGTGCTCAGAATACAGCTTTTGGAAGTGAGGCTTTTCCTACTCAGTTGTGGGTCAGAAGACAGACAGAGAGCACACTGTCTCAAGGCAAAGCAGAAGGTTGATCAGGATCTACTGGTAGATCTTGAAATGGTTTGCCATGGATCAGCATATCTTGTTTATCAATAGCAACAACAATATCATTTCTTCCAGCTCTGACAAACTTGAAGTCTGTCCTGTTCTATCTCATGCTTTGGGCAAAGAGGAGTCGCCTTAAAATGCAGAGTTGGCCACTTTCTCTGTATTGATCTGCCCCAATAAATCACAGTTGGGCAATTTTTTGGGTACATGGGCCACACTGCCTCCCTAGCCCTACTCCCACCATAGATTTTGCTAGTGGTAGAAAAACAAATTGCAATTTTCCTTTAACACAATGTGCTCAGAGAACATGTGTTTTTAAGCAAGAATTATATTTTCTTTCAGAAGGCTGCCCAGAGTATGATTAAATTTGAAAACATGATGTATACCCTCTCCATGTCTTGAAGGAAAATTGCAATTCATCAAAATGTATTGGTGTGGTGGAAAACACAATGTCATAAGACCAGAAAAATGGATCCAGCAGTGCATGTGGCTGGTTTGTGTGTGTGCCTGTGCTTTGTGTTTCTCACCCCTTAATAAACTGCTTTAGAAGAAACAAGTGTGGAGGGCACCTTGTAGGGTTAAGACTCTGGAACTGTGTTATTAAGGCACATCTGGATTTAAAACAGAGGATCAAAAAGAATGAAAACATCAACTCACTTGATGTTGTCCAGTCGGCTAGAGTCAGGCTTCAGGACAGATGTGTTACGGATCATCTTGTGCAGAGTGATCATGAGGAACACCAGGTTGATCTAGGGGATATGCACACAACTGGATGTGAGTGAGGGAAAGAAATTCCTTTGCTCTAAGCAGTTATCTTCCCCTCTGCCTTGCCCCACACTAGTAGCTTTCCTCACAGCCATGCTTAGGTTGGCAGTGACTCTGTGGGGGAAATTACTACCAAGGAGTTTATCAAGTGGGTTGGAGTGGGATGAGCATTAGGGCCTCCCAGGCATTCCGCTGAGATTTGTGTGTTTGCTTTAAGAACTCTGCACCTGAGACTGCTAAAGGAAAACTCTTATGCCTCGGTTTCCAAATAATTCCCAGTGACTTACAACAATGACAAAAGAGACAGGTCCAATGAAGCTCCAGATGAAGTAGTTGTCGACTCGAAGCCAGCATCTGCCAAGAGAGATCAGGGCGAAATGGAAGTAAGAGAGGATAGTGGACATCACAAGACTCAATAGCCTCACCTTTTCTTGATTATTCTGCTGCCACCCATCCATTACTGGTTCTAAGATGCTGTTTTGCACTTCAGCTCTCAGAAACTATTAGCCAACCTGTCCAATGGTCAAGGATTCTGGGGGCCGAAGTCCAAATCACCCAGAAGATTAAAAATTTGAGAACCACTGTCTTATACAGCCCTTAGCCTTATCTCATTCTATAGCTTTTAATTCAACATCCTTATTTTTAAATTTTTCAGAGCATGGAAACATTCCTTCTCTGGCCTACAAAGCCCAGATTCTGGGAATTGTAGCCCCTCAAAGGAGTATTTGCAAGCTCACCCACTAAGCTTTTCTTCTTTCTTGATAATATCTGTAACTTTCCTCCTCCTATGGTTAGTGAAAGAGAAGGGGGAAAGTAACGTACTTGCCCACCTCTACAGTCTAGCATTTCTGTTTAATGTTTTGTTTTATCATTTCCATGCATATCTTCCCCCAATCACTCTCTCAAGTCTCTCTTGTACTCACGCTTTCTCAGTGCCATAGCTGCGGTAGTCAATGGCAGCAGCAATACCCACGACTAGGGCAGGGAAGCAGTAGCCTCCTAAGTAGTAGTATTTCTTGCGGGAGTATTCGCTCTCGAAGACCTCAACCAGCATGAGGTAAAGATGGATGGCTTCCAGGCACATCCAAGAAAAGGCTGCCAGAAAGAAGTAGTGCAACAGTCCAGCAAAGATGGGGCAGGCAATCTGCGACAAAGGAAGAGAGAGTTCCCATTAGTTCCCCTCTTTTTTGCAGGGGGAGGATATATTTATTTTACGCAGAGTGCTTATAACTTGCCTTTCTTCCTGATCACAGGCCTAACAAGCATTCAGTAAAAGAACATTGCACATAGTGCTCAAGAGAAGGAGGAAAAGGAAGTGACTGGGAAAGTGCTGTGCTCCAAATTAACACTTGGACAGTTTGCCATTCTCCAGATATGGTTGCACTGCAGCTCCCATCAGCTTTAGCCAGGATAGCCAATGTTGAGTGATAATGGGATACACAGGCTAACAATACTTGGAAGGAACAAATTAAATTGTAAAGTAGAATATGTGACTTCTTACATCTCTTTGAGCTTTACGAGTCACACTTCCCAATCTAACATATGAAGTACACTGTTTCTGCTGTCAAACATATCTTCCAATGCTGCATTAAATTCAATTTGGTCCTCAGTGGATCAGTGCTCCCCCAAAAAGCTGCCTAGAGCACACATATATGCACTACAACCTCCACTTACTAACTCAAAGGGGCTTGCTGCCAGCGTGCTAATTTGCCAAGCCAAATGGGTCCTAGGGATATCTTCCACCTATCCTATTTCTTTCTTAGTGTTTTTTCAACTCCATTCATGTTGAGGGAAGAAAATACCATGTTGAGCATTTTGTCACGCACCTCGTACTGTGTCTTATCGATACCGATGAGAAAGAGGAGCTCAGTGATGAAGAGATTGATGCAGAGATTTTTGTGGATGGTGTTGCGGTCAGTCTGCAGCCCACGCAGGAAGCAGAAGGTAGAGATGCAAATGGCCAAGCAGACAAGAGAAATCACAATGCCCACCCATGTGATGACTGACAGCAGTAGCTCATTGATGCGGCCCTGGTACTGGAAGGAGAAGGGAAATGAGGCTGGGGATACACAGCTTATCTCCCCTGTTTTGGGCTCTCTGCTGCTTTAAAGGTAATGTTTACATGGAATCCAAAACCTATTAATGTGCTCTGGTGCTAGAGAGACTCCATCTGATAAGGCACCATCAGAATGTGGAAAAATACTTTTTTGGACAACTCCCAGAATCATCTAACCAGCATAGTCACTGATTGTGTTGACTAGAGGAGTCTGGGAATTGCAGTCCAGTGAATTTTTCTTAGCAATAATAGAGGACCAATTCCAACCATTTCATATCTGGAAATCTGTCACTCTGGTTTTGAGTAGCGCCCATTTATAAACAAGCTTAACCATTCAGAGTACAGCATGAGCCAGAAGGGTGACCTTGACAGTGTTTGGGACAGTGACAGAAATCCATTTCCCTCTCCCTCCCATTCTAGCATACTTCCCCCTAGCCCCTAACATCAGAAATGAAATGCTTACAATCTCACGGTGTGCCATGAGCACAGCAAAGTTGGTGAGGTGGCTGCATGCACAAGTGGTGTGGGTCTTGTTGGTCTCCACCAGCCGGCAACCCTGTGTGGACCAGTAACCCATCATGGAGCGCTCTGAGTAGTTCCAGAAAGAGCAATTGGCATTGAAATGGTTCTTGTCCTGTATGGAAAGATGCATGCCTGTAAAAGCCACCATGAACAAGGTAGGGATTGATGCCACAGTGGAAAGAGGAGCCTATGTTTTGAGGAGGTGGAGTACAGTAAGGTGATCTCTTATAAAAAGAAGGAAGGGATTTGTTACACACTCCAGTTACATAGGCCCAGAACATCAGTGATAATGTCCATCTAAAACTGCAGAATGGTGGCTGATGTCTGCAGAAATACAGACCACCAGGTACCGAGGGTGGGTGAATGAGCATAGTGCACCCAGGTGTCACTCTGTTCTCACCTCCAAGTGGGACAGGGTGAAGATGACAGGATCCATCAGGAAGACACGGCTGGACTCCTTGTTGATGGAAGCAGCAATAACTTGTGAATTAACAACCAGAGAAGGACTAAGTGAGCCAACCTCACTACCTAGTTTGATGGTGGCATTCTCAGTAGAGAGGAAAAATCCCAGATTGTTGTAGAGGATGAAAACAACCTTGACCACCCCTGAAGAGAGAAGAGAAAGGGGGTGAGGGGCATGTCATTGAGGCACAAATAGAGAAGCTCTAGTGCATCCCCAGAAGGGAGAAGAAGAAAAAAGATGGAAAAGGGCAAAAATGCTTTCTAGCACATGCCAGGAAAGTGGCCAATTCCTGGTAGCCTCTCCCCTACCCTAGTCGTAAAATCCCATTCGCCACTCACCGTTACGGCTGTTTTGCTTGATTGTGTTGGCTGACAGTTGAATAGAATTTCTGGTGGTGTACTCATGTGGGAACACAATATCCGGCACCTGCCCCTCTGTATTCAACACAGAGACCTCCAACACTGCAACGAGAGGAAAAGGTGAGATGACAAAAAGCAGAACACAGGAGACAGGCACAGTAACATCTGGAGCAGTTCATTGTCTTTTCATTTGAGAATAGGTAGAGCATATAACTTCCAGATGTTTCTGTTCTTTGGAATACCAGGTTAAAAATGGGATGATTCTGTTTCAGGCCATCTTGTCATGCTAATTATATGCTCTGCTCTCCAAATGTTTTGTGGTTGTCAAATTACCATCTCTATTTTCTAGCTGCTAACACTACATTTGGTGATAGTTTGTTTTGTTTTGTATATGTCAATATGGTGAGATAGTGTGCTAAATGTGAAAATTCTGTTTAGGTATCTGTACCCACTCCACACTGACTTGACTTGTTCTTTTCAGTCATTTATGGATTGCTGTTTTTATCTTTTGACTGAATAGCAGAGTTATTTTGGAGTTTTATTGTTTGCTCTGCTCTTCTGGGTGTGTGTGTGAATTAATCCAAACAGCTCTGGCAAAAGAATCAGTTTTAATATTTATTTCTTGTAGAACATGATTATAATTAGGAATCAGAATCAAAAGGTATCTGTGTACAGAATGTTTGGGACAGTGTCAGTTTACAGTCTTGTTGCTGCAAAACATTGTTACTAGAATTTTTGGGGCTTGCTAATGTTTTCTGTTGCTGTTGTTGTGTGCCTTCAAGTTGTTTCTGACTTATAGTAACTGTAAGGCAAACCTATCATGGGATTTTCTGGGGCAAAAATTGTGTGATTTGCCCAAGATCACTCAGTGGGGTTTCCACAGCTGAACGGGGAATTGAACCCTGGTCTTCAGATTCCTAATTCAATGCTCAAACTGCTATACCATACTGGCTCTAATTATCTGGATTCTTTGATAGCTCTGACCAAGCTAGTAACACTTGGTAGGTCTCTTCCACATAATAAAATAGTTTAAACAATGCTCTTGAAAGGTTTGGCAACAGTTTTACTAATAGATTTCATCTCATTAGTGATTAGCAGAGGTTAGAAATACATGGAAGTACCTCTACCTTCAATAGGGTTGGCCAACATGCTTAATAGATTCCATGGTTTCTTTTGGGGTCAGAGAAGGAGCCTTTACTTGAGTCTCTCCTTCTGCCATACCTAGATCCTTCTTCTATTACAAGAACCAATTTTACATGAACATCAAGAGATACTGATCTATATTTTAAAATAGCAGGCTGCCTTTCAATATGCTGGACTTTCAGTGTGAGCATATTCACAGAGGAAGACTGCAGTGAAAACACTGTAGGAGGAGCAAGAGAGTCCCACAGGCCTGGTGGATTATGGCATTTATAGACAAAAAAAGAAACTTTTCCAGGCCCTGCCTGGGCAGGAAAATGCCTGTGAATTTCACAGGGAGAAGCAGGGGAGTGGAAGAGGACAACTCCTTCTTTCTCTCATTACTCTGACAGATACACTTCCACTCTAGCTTATTTGTCTTTCCTAACTCCAGTCCTCATGTCCTTTCCTGTATACCAGCCACTGTCTTGCTCTCTTCCACTTACTTCAGGAACACATATTGCCCCTAACACTTTGCTGCCCAGGAGAAGAGTCTTCAACACAGTGCCAGACAAATAGACCATTTGGTATAAATATTCCCTGGCAACACCATTTTTTTAAAAAAAGCAGTGGCTCTCAACATGCTCCCTCACTTGAAGCTACTTCCAGAATGACAAGGATGTGATGTTCTCAGGGTGTGGCCAAGACAAGAAGGCTTAGGTACTTTACTTTCCCAATACCCACCCCTACCTCCAGAGCAGGTTTCAAGGTAATGGATCTTCACATCAAGCAAGTTCCTGAGTTGGGGCAGAGAGACAATAAATCTCTAATGCATTGTCTCCCTCCCTCTCCCTGGCAGCTAACAATTCAAGTTATATTTCCTCCTTACACAGGAGCACAACTGAGAGATAGAAATTAGGCTTTGACATGTTAGGTTTGGCATTTCAATAAAAATTAAGGGATTCTGGGTTTTATAGTTTAAAATGTAGCCCCACCTCCATCATGGGTTGCTTTATAATTTTCATTTTTATCTGTCATCACAATAATCAAGCCAAGGGGGCTGGCTAATATTTGACCTGCTACAGTTATGATAAAGAGCCTCTTCACACAAAATGCTGACAAAGTTTCTGGTGGAGACTCTATAAAGGAAGTGGAGTGTGTGTCCCACACACACAGTTATGTGTAACTCCTTCCTCTTTAGCTCTTTGACGTGAGCCGGGAATCCATCACTTACCCACATTGTTCTTGGCAGTGACAAAACGGGCTGGCTCTTTGACATTGTCAGCCAGTAGGAAGGCTCCTTCCTCCAGAATGTCAAGCAACATGGTGGCTGTGTGCACTTGCTCTGTGGCATTCATGTCCTTCCAGGACTCCAGTGCCTCAGGTCGCAGCAGGTTATCCACCGTCTCCACCACAGCCTGGGAATGACATAGAGATATGTGGGGATGTAGGTCCAAAACTCATACCCTATCATATCTTCCCATCAGCCTTTCCTGAGCTATGGCATGCCTCCTCCTTGCCATTTTTTCATCTTCCATGATAGAAAACCTGTTAGAGATACAATTTCCATTCTACCACCTCCTTTCAGCAGCAAAGGACAATGTCCATATCTGCCTTTGCAGGCCAGGCACACACAAATTAAATAGCATTTTGGATATGCTAACTTAAAGCACTCTTCAGTTGCAAGGCAGTTGCAAGGATTCCTGACTTTTAAAGATATAGCCATGTTAGTCTATAGAATCAGTATATAGAGAGATCTTGTAGCACCTTTGAGACTAACTGAAATAAAGAAGTTGCCAGCTTGAGCTTTCATAGACTTCAGTCTACTTCCTCAGATGCATATGCATTTGAGGAAGCAGACTGAAGTCTAGGAAGGCTCATGCTGCCCACCTCTTTATTTTAGTTAGTCTCAAAGGTACTACAAAATCTCTCTACATACTGATCCTGACTTTTGTTATACTAGCAGTTAGGAGCATCTTTCTGAGTGGAACTCCAGCTATTGAAAGTCAGAGCAGGGGAGCTGAAGTTTCTGCTGATTTGTCCTTTCCCCCCACTGCCCCTGGTGCCCCTTTGAAAATCGGCTCACCTCTCTTCCCTTCTGCCAGCAGGATCCTCAGCTGGATCAAAAGTCTTCCATGGACAGAAAGAGCTCTTCCGTTCACAGAAAGCTACACTTGGATCCAAGCCAGTGTTTTCAATAGCTGGGGAAAAGGTAATCCTTTTTCCAGATACCACAACCATTTCTATCCACTGTGCTTTAGATAACGTGGTTGAGCCTTTACTCCAGACGCCTCCTGGATATTGCCTTAGTTGTGCACTACGATGAGTAGTAAAGCTCCCTTGTCTAAAAATTCATACCATTTGTGAGTTTTAGATCCCACCACCACCACACACTTAATGTTTTAGAGCCTCTCCTGTATTATTCATCACAGGAACACATAACTAACCACCTTGGCAGCTTCTCCTCATATAAATACCCTGCCATTTGTGAACCTTTTACCTTCTTTTTTTAAAAAAAAGGTAACTGAATTTAATGTACTCTTTATGACCATTTAGGAAAATAGCTGAAATGACAAAGCTATAAAATTATATGACAAATAAGAGAAAATGGACAAAAGATTGTTTAGTGAAAAGCTGAGTATTATTTGTACACTATGGGAACAAGAAATACAGTAACAATGTACAATGATTTTCTTTACTATGTTGTCATTTTCTAGTATTCCTATATTAAAATAAAAATTAAACATGAATACTTTTTAGACTGTTTTAAAAAAAGCTGTGCCCTCACTGGTACAGAGTTGGCATTTGCCATGCTTTTTGAAGGGAAAATAGTGATGGTGAATATAATTATTCTCCAAAAAACTACCCTACTCTATTTCATACAATCTGGATATTGTGCTTATTATCTATGGATGAGATCTGAGAGACAACTGCACAAAGCATAATGTGATGATTCACAGATCATCAGTCTCTTGTGGGGAGCAGTCTGTCTGCAATCTCTTTCACATTAAATCAGGCACATGGTCAGAGTGAATAAAACCTAGTTTTTAAGAACTCTTTCTGATGAATATGTAGAGAGATCTTGTAACACCTTTAAGACTATCTGAAAGAAAGTAAGAAGTTGGCAGCATGAGCTTTTTTAGACTTCAGTCTACTTCCTCAGATGCTTTTGGTGGAGTGGAAGTCAGGGACAGCTGCACCAAAAGCATCTGAGGAAGTAGACTGAAGTCTAAAAAAGCTCATGCTGCCAACTTCTTACTTTTTATTGAAGTGACCAAGGCCTTCTCTGCATGGGTCAAAAAGCACATCCCCCCCTCACACTTTCTGGCTTCCTGTTTGGTTGATGCATAGCCTAAACCCCAGTTCTGGTACAGGTTGTTCAGATGATATCCAGTATGTCTCACACCTGAACTGACGCATAACAAGATTAATACAAACTAAAAAAAACTTACCAGTTGCTCCGGATCTTCCAGGAAGATCTGGAGCCCTTGGTATCTGCATAGGCATTTCGCTGGAATTCCCAGTGCATCCTCTGCCACCACAAGCCACTCATTCTGAGGTCAGAGCGAGGCACCCAGCATCTGACTGCAGCAGCGGGTGGCCTAGTGGGATGCCCATGCAGACAGCTGCTATGCCGCAGAAACAGAGGCCAAGGTAATGGGGGCAGAACAGGGCAGGTGAAGGGTTAGGATAGTTAGGGCTGCTCCCAGAGTATCCTGGCCAGTGCAGACATGGCCCTAATCAGCTTAGCCAGTGGCCATGATATCTGGGAAAACCTGGGAGCTGCTATCCAACACTGTAATATTTCCAAGCTCTGGGAAAGACATCTGAATTTGTCAATTTTATTTTGGTGGGCCAAGGAGTTTTACATGATCAACACTATTTCTTTTTATGGATAGTAATCTAGATATTTGCATCTGAATAATGGGATTACATTAGAATAGTGAAATATATATTTTTAAATAAATAAAAGTGAAATGGAAAAAAAATAACATCCCCTCTTTTCATTCAGTAAATTGAAGGCAATCTTAGTGCATCTTTTTTGTAGTTTAAATTTACACGAATCTTGATGAAGCCAAAAGCACTAAATATTAGATTATTCCTAAAATCCACTGCTATGCAAAC
Source organism: Phrynosoma platyrhinos (assembly GCA_020142125.1). Taxonomy (NCBI): domain Eukaryota; kingdom Metazoa; phylum Chordata; class Lepidosauria; order Squamata; family Phrynosomatidae; genus Phrynosoma; species Phrynosoma platyrhinos. The sequence continues at coordinate 210,531,531 of CM034703.1, forward strand.
TTTTCACCAGGGACCACAATCCCTGCCTGGACTTTAGCCATAGGATCAGTTAATTACACTCACCTTAATGTAGTCCTTGCATGTCCTTTCTCTTTTGTGCATCTGCAAGGTGCAACATCCAAAATCAGAGTGAACCAGCATTCAGGTGGCGCAAAGGATGAGAAAACAAAATAATGAGAACAGAATTTCAGAAGTGGGGCACTTTATCTATGGCAGGGGTGGGGAATCTTCAGCACTGCAGATTTTTATTTTATTTTAATTCCCATAAGTGTCAGCCAACATGTCCAATGGTAAGCCATTTTGGGAATTGAAGTGTCAAACATTTAGAAGGCCAGAGGTTCCCCTACCCTGGCCTATATGATTCTTATATTAGCTCTAGGCCTGAGGTTGCCAGATACTAATCAACAGGCAGGAATATAATAAAGGCAGAGTGTAGATCAAAACCTGAATAAATTAACATATTACTGGTTAATAATAATAATAATAATAATAATAATAATAATAATAATAATTTATTGTAAAATACAACCGAGGCGGCTTACAAGATAAAGCAAACAATCCAATCTCCCAACACCCCACCCCCCAAAATACAATTAAACAGACAAAATATAAAAACATACTTAAAAATTACAAATCACAAATATTCTGTATTCTCGGTGCAATTTTTAACCGTTGTAAGCTGCCCTGATTGTTTTTAACAGAGGGGTGGGGTAATAATAATAATAATAATAATAATAATAATAATAATAATAATAATAATAATAATAATTATTATTATTTTGAGATAGCTACATTATTTATTTGAGATAGATAAATCAAGTGGACATTTAACTTTTTATCGCCACAGTTAATTAGGATGGATTTTCTATCTTGTTTGCTTTGCTTAGGCTAAGGACTTCTTGACTTATTAAGATTCTGATTACTGATTCAGGACAGATCGGAAATCCCCCCTCTGAGTTCAGAGCCAGAACACCTCCTCCAGATCCAGGAGGAGATGTAATCTTGGATCCCTCTACTTCCCATCCCCCAAAGATATGCAATTCTTCTCCCAACAGCAGAGCAATAAGTGAAACCAAGAGAAGTAGAAGGAGGATCCTAGAACTGCTGCCAACATGGGGGAACATTCAGACCAGCTCTGTAGGGGATCTCAACAAATTTCTTCTTATTGCTGTCAGTGGGATGGAAACATTACAATGAAACAAAAACAGCCAAAAAAGGTGAAAGAATAAAATGCATAATATTGGAATATTAGATTATTCTGACCTTGCCTGACTGCAGTCCTGTACACTTATTTGATTTACGAAAGAATATTGATATGCCACCATATGCAGGGGGCTTGGGGTGGGGCACATAAAATCAATTGCGTCTATTCAAGACAGTTTAAAATGTAAAAGAATAAAAAATAAACTGTACTCTAAAAACCTATTAAAACTATTCAACAATTGAAAACACTGGAAACCAGTTATCACCATGCACATGCACAAACTGGACTAAGGGCCTTTGCAGACTGCCAGAAATAGTGCAAATTGAGTTCACTTTAACTCAGTGCTAGGGAATCATGGGAACTGTAGTTTATTGTGGCACCAGAGCTCTCTGACAAAGAAGGTTCAATGTCTCAGAAAAAAATACAATTCCCATGATTCCCTAGCACTGAGTCAGGACAGTTAAAGTGAATTCAATTTGCACTATTTCTAGCAGTCTGCAAAGGCCCTAAATCATTAGAACCCAACTCCCCCAATTTATTGAAAAGGAATAGTTAAAACATGCATCTGACATAAAGCTAATTATCAGTGCCAGTTGGGTCTCTAAGGGGAGGGGCACTAAACAACCTGGGTACCACAGTGGAGAAGACCTTCTCTGATGTCCTCACACAGTGATGTGCTTCCACTGGTGAGACAGACCTATTAGACTCAGTAGGACTTATTATGGCAAAGCTTTTCCTTCATTACCATCTCAGATTATCTAATAAACAGGGGGAATCAGAAAACATCACAAATTTGCATTGTAAAGAAAAGAAAAAAGTGATTTCTAATACAAAAATAGAAAGTTTCACAAAATCCCAAGAATTCAATTTCAATTAAATATAAAATAATATAAAGTTTTTAAAAGCACATTTTTATCTCTTATAGTTAGCAGAAAAACTGAATGCAGCTTTAGGATTATTTTTGTTTTACTGTCAATGGTAATCCTGTTTCAACATTGCTATTGTTCCCAATGTCCATGCATCCCAATTTGCTGTTACTATTCTTTGTTCTAACTCTCTAGTTGCGTTTTGAAACTTCTGTGTCTTTTACAGCTGTATAACAAGCAGGAATTCAGCAGATGATGTTTTGCCCATTATTCCCTTTTTATGATGGCAAACTTTTCTTCATTTAAATGTTTGTTTTCATTCCCAAAACCGCCCTTTTGCTTGCATCATTGGGGACAAACACCAACACACCTTGTTATAATTCTTGCCAGCTGACTCTCTCTCAATGGGGCGCAGTGCTTGAAGCTGTGCATCCAGGATGTCTAGGAGCTGCTCCATCAGTTTGACAGAGGAGCTGACATCTCCAGCATAGATGGCACCACGTGTGTGGCGGGCAAGCTCACTGGCAATATTGGCTGCATTCTCTCCACTCTTGATCTGCCAAGAAAATTGAAAAGAAAGGCACATGAGCCTCAGTTGGGTAAAAAGAGTTGGGCAAGCATGACACCTGCCTGGTACCTGTTCTGAATGTTCAGAGGTGCAACTGGAGACCAGGGCAATAGGAAGAGGAAAGCAATACCTTCTGCGCCACCTGGTTGACCCAAGGACTTGTGCAGTTACTGAGATCAGGCCCCCGTGGGTTCCAGATTCCAAGAGTTGCAAGACACTGGAAGGAAGCAATGCCTGTGTACAGGGAAGGGAAATCATTGGGAAGAGAGAAAGAGAGAGAATTCAGCCATGCACAGGCTATCTCGTTTCACCCTGACTACCTATCTGCACTCTACTACAAAGCCAGCCATGAGTCTCTACATAGTCACTGGTGCAGGAGAAGAAGGCTCGCGTCCAGAACAGACCAGTTGTCACCTCTGAATAATGAAACAAGGGGCGCAGAGCACAGATAAATGGCTCAGTATCATTGCAACTGCAAATATGGAAGGAGCAACACATTCAACTGAATTGTCCATCTAACAGAGTGATGACAGCTCAGAATTCACACTGCAAAAGCTGTGTGAATGAATCAATCACTACTAGCGGCAGTTCAAGCTGGCACTGTTTCCTTGAGCTGAGTGGTATAGGAGCTGGGCCATGGATAATTACATGGCAGCCCCACTTACTAACTGGACCACTATCTAATGGAATACACACTGCCATAGTCCCAGCTTTCCCATATCAGGATGCATTTTTCTTTCCCCTAGATTACAAGAGTGAGGAACTCCTTTCAATCCAAAGGCTGAAATCAGTTTTAGAAAAATTCTCAGAAGCTGCATTCGTGATGACTGAGACCGAAAGCAAAAGGATAGGACCAAGCATCACAACATGTATTAGGTAAAGTTCTTACTGCCAGTCAGCCAAGCCTTAGGAGAGGCACTTCAACTTTTCGGAATGGGGAAAATCCCATACAAAAGCTGAGAAACTGCTAAAACTGTGCTGTCATGAGGAAGGGGTTACGGCCATCTAGGGAAGCCCAGAGAGCCAGATTGTTAACCCAAGAGGGTCACATTTGGCCCCAGAGCCTACTGCTCTAGTAGAACTCAAAGGCAGTCACTGTGCAATAAGGACAAAGTTCTCTTTGTCAGGGGCTAGTTACCCCTACACCTGAAGCTTCTCCTCACACTTACCTCGTGTGCCCTTAGGGCAAGGTCTTTCAACCAGCATGCCTTGCTGTGTGGCTGGCCACTGGACACGTCGCACCTCTTTAGCCTCGCAGAAGAGTTCCGGAGAGAGATGCTGATTATTAGCTGGTGGACGGCGAGTGCTGGGCATAATGGCTGTGACTGGGTGCAGCTCTGTGCCCTTCTGATTTATAGCGCCAATGGGATGGGTGGTGAGAGGAGCCTGCCGTGTTGTTGTTGTCGCAGCAGATGAAATTGTGCTTGTGATTGTGGTGGGACGGATGGTGGTTGTAGTGCTGAGTGGTGTTGAGGTGACAGGGCCTGCAGGTTAGAAAGGCCATTAGAGAGACAGGTTTTCTCCTCATACAAACGATCCCAATTTTTCCAGCTTTCAGCTAATAAATTTCAGTTCCAACCTTTATGCCCAGGCCTTGGAAAAGTTGCTTATTTGGACCACATTGTCCAAAATCTGAGAGTTGTAGTCCAAACAGATAACTTTCCCAAGTTCTGGTCCAAAGGCCTTCCCAAAGTCTTTTATGATTTTGCTATTTCAGATCCTTCAGAATGAAGAAAGCAGGGGAAGGAACCCAACATCTTGCAAATAGAAAATATGTAGTATATTTATTTTGCAGTGACAATCCAACACCATAGCCTTGGCTCTTCACTTAGTGAATGGTCACACTTGTGGCAAATGTTACATTTCTGAAACATCCCTCAGATTCCAAAGACTCCCAGTTTTTAATTCTTTAGTTCTAGTTACCATGATTAAAAAATAAAATTTAGATGCTGAAGTCAGGTGTCGCTAAAGATTAAAAAATGGAAGTATCTGGGAAGGGTCTCCAATTACCAGAAGAAATTTTCCCTGTTCTTTTTCTCTCCAGTCCAAATTTTTTCTGACCCCTTTTCCACTGCTGACCAGTATTCCCCAAATCACAGTCACTCCTCCTTTTAACTACAGTGCTTTTTACAATATTTAACAGGTAGCTCCATCTCAGTACTGGTTCCGCTGCTATGTCTCTCTCCCTGGAATGTTATTGATCCCTTGGATCATATTCTTATAAATTCTGTAATTTGCAAAATATATGCTACAGCACGACCCTCATATCTACATGGGATACATTCCCATACTTTCCAGAGATAGTGAAAATCGTGGATAATGTCAAACCCTATATTTCTACGAGACGTTGACCACAGAATTGTGCTGGAGGACTAGAATGGCAGTCTCTTGGAATCTGGAGATCCTTCACAACATCTCTATGGTCCACTACTGTCAAATGTTGATTTTGCTGGAGGGCCTCCAGATGCCTCCAGAGACTTTTCCCCAGACATGGGTAGGAATCCTGTGGATATGGGGGTCATACTGTATTCTGGGAGTTGCAGTTCGATGAGAAATGTTACCGAACTCTGGTCCTTAATCATGCTGTTTTTAATTTTAAAACAGTCATAATGGGAGCTAAGGTTGCCTTTTCTTTGGCTGCTACCGCAGGTTTAAAGAGGAACATTAGATGAACTAAGTTCAGGCTTAATTTTCTCTTCATCCTAACCTTAAAACCATATGTAAAAAAGAACCTTATTCAAGTTTAAGTGCCAATAACACATTTACACAAAGGCTGAATGTCTTACATAACTTGCCACAGCATGGGATATTAACTGCAAAGTGCTCAGTTTGCCACTCAGCCAGCAGCTGTGCAAGGGGTGGAGAGGATGAATGAAAAAAAGTCAGAAAAGCATATTAGCTACACACTGTACTACACAATTCTGGATCTGGTATGGAAACTTGAGAGTATGACTGATCTAGATTTTGTTTTATTCAAAATAAGCCATGGATTCCACACTTCTTTCCACCCACACCTTCAGTCCAGCTTCAAGAAATTAATTTTTTTAGACTCTAGGCTTCTGCCAAATACTGCACATCAGACAATCCATCTCTGTCAATTTAGACTCCACTTGATACTAACTGTCAGAATTTCAAGCCCATGCTGACTCTGTTATGTCTCAGGGAGTCTGAATTGCGCTGTGCAGATTCTCTGATACTGTTTGACTGGAACTCAGATACCTGCTTGTGGCAAAGTGGTAAAATTAAAGGTATTTTCAAAAGCCATCTTAGAAACTGAAGCCTCATTTTTAAAAAAGAAAAATGAAAAAAAGAAAAATGATTTAGTCATTATACAGTTGAATGTTTCCTGAAATGTGCTGGATGGCAAATGCACCAAACAGCAGCATCTCAGGAAGTCACTGCTCAATAACTTGCAGCCATTTGCAGCGTAACTTCAGTATGTGCTGGTTTGCTGGCATTTAGCTCAAGTAAAAATGTCATAATCTTAAATCATATGCCTTTGGAGATTGCTGATATATAAACTTTAGTGTACAGTATATATTTTTAATATTTTTTTTTTAAAAAAAAAGAACTTCCAAATGTTAGAAAATGAAAATGTATGACAGATCAATAAGTGGAAACCTATGAGAATTCACACTGCTTTAATATATTTGACAACTTTATATGGACTGGGAAAAGAAACTAGGGGCCCATGATTTTAAGCCACTGAGGGCTTCTTCTCCCCACCCCACAGTTGGGTGCTAGAATGACATCTCACCAGTGCTAGGATCAGGTGGGCCAAACTCGAGGGAGTACCGCAGGACGAAGTAGTTGTTCCATACATAAAGTTGGTTGTCACGTGGGTTGTAGTCAATAGAGGAGATGAACTGGTAGGGGTTTGGGAAGGTCAATGAGATAGGTTCCTCACGGTTCATGTTAGTGTTGAAGGCATAGTCAACACGGTTACCAGCTGCCTCACTGTCATCATCCACATAGACTGTCCGGACCACATAGAGCACCCCACACACCATGAAGGCATTGGATGCTGAACGTTTGTCATAGCCAGTCTCCCACGTGTTCTCAAAGCGTAGTGTGTAGGGATTGAGCTGGCTCACCACTAACCGTCCATTGTTGCCTTCAGTGGCATAGATGACCCATAGTCCATTTTCATCCACAGCCAGGTCAATGTCAGTCTTGCCACCCCAACGGTAGGGTGAGGTGTCATGATAGTTAGCTGTGTTGATGACCGTCTCTCCACTTTTAATGCGTGTTCGCAGATCATACTTAATAATGTTGCGTGTCCGTTCCTTGTTGTAGAAGACTGCTCCATCATACACCACAAAGCCGGTGCCATCAACCCTATTGGGTAGGCGATATGTGGTAGTGTGTCGGGCACCCACATAGTCCTCCCATGAAGCATACTCTGTAAGTGTGTCTGTCCGGTAAGGGATCCATGGCATGACGTATATACGGTCCCCAGCTTGAAGTGGGTCCTTGCACCAGGCTCCAGACTGGTGCTCTGATTCATGAGCTGAGGTAGGTTCCAGGATCTTGTGCAGTGTCCCCGGACAAACGAATACTAGGGAGGGGATGGAAGGGAGGAAAGGATGATTGGGTAAAAGGGGGGGAAATCGAGAGAGAGTTGATAGAACAAGAGAAAAAAAAGAAAGAGAGAAAGAAAAGAAAGAGAGAAGAAAGAATAAATTTGTAAAAGCCTGTTGGCAGGAGAAGTGAAATCCGCGCTGAATTTTGAGTGCAGCTGCAATCATGAGACTTGTTTCTGTTATTGAGCAGAGACGGCTCAGTGACATATTACATAAATACTGGGGGTGCAGAGGAGCATCAGAGGAAGGAGATACTTTCTCCAGTTCAAACTGAAATGGGCATTTCAGGGTTCCAAACCATCACCCACTACATTTGCTACATTATCTGGCATTAAGCAGGGGATGTCAGTTGTTTCTCAGAGAAGCAACTCAGAAACCCAGAAATCTGGGTAGGCATTTTGGTGTGCTCACCATTCTATCCCTTATGCCCTAGCCATAGGTTCTCCATCATTAGAGGCCAGTTCAAGAAAAATTAAAAAGGTCTATGATAGTGATCAACTTGAGGCAGATCTCCACATGTCCTAAATCTGATCTTCTTCCTTCAGCTGCTGAGGAACACTGAGGCTTCCAAATTTGATTGTCAAAACTGAAGGGCTCAGTCTTGAGTTGCAAGGCTGTTTGCCCTAAGGAACCCATTGGGTAAAATGTGTTTAACTGGTTTGTCTGTTATGCTGCTGCAGCTAGGTATTGTAAGGGTATCTTTGGAATTGGGTGGTGGCATCATTATACTCCGGAAGAGTCTCTGTTCCACAGCGTTTTGGAACAGGCAGACCTCCTATTCTGGGGAGCTGCTTTGGAGTTGCAAGGGGTGCCGTTAAGGTTAGTTAGAAAGACAATCAATGGGTCTTCCCATTTATACAGGGAATTTCTGTTTTACTAATACCAGGGAACATGGCTAATTTATTCCAGCCACCATACTGGACTTAAATTACTATTTGTGTTGGTATGAACATCAGCAACAATTAGGCAGTAAAAAAATCAGGTCCTATTTCTGCATCTCTTATTGTTCTAATTTCTCACAACAGTTTCGATTTTATTAACTTCAAGGAATCTTTTTAGAATGGAAGGAGGAATCTGACATCAGTGCCCTTTGCTTTCCTTACAAGTTCCAGATATTGGCTAAAAATCACTGCAGAGCTGCAACTTAGCTCAGTGAGTTCACTCACTCTAAAACCCAGAAAATAACAATATGCTTGTGAGAACAATTTGAGATGCCCTAGTTGCTTCCAAATCAAAGCTTGGAAAAGTTACTTTTTTGGACTGCAACTCTCAGTATCCCATGCTGGTTGAGGAATTTTGGGAAGTGTTGTCCCCCCAAAAAAGAAGACTTTTTCAAGCTGTGTTTGAGATTAAGAGTTCCTACGACTATCGGTCATAAGGCATAGTACAGTCATAGTGCATTTGCCCATCCTTATATGGATTTGGTGTGTATATGTGGAAATGAACAAACATGAAGATTACAAGTGGAAGATTCTTCATCTGGACCTCTTGTAACATTCCCATAAATAAGGCAGGGCAACTGTACAATAAATACTTTGTCCAGAAACACCTCTGGTTTCCAATTTGCACTGCTCCAAAATTCTTGACTTTCCACCCCCTGCGTAGAAGTCTTCCACACCTTATGTTGTTTTAAGAACAGCTCTGAGAGATTATTTCCCATGGAAAAAGGCTGAGGAGCAGCCAACCCTGAAATTTCTTTACTGGTATCAAAACATTGTTGAATGGGAAATGAAAAGCAAATGTAAAGAAGATCCAATGCCTGGCCACTTAAAAGCCCACTGAACAGAAAAATTAGGGTGTTTCCTCTTCCTGCTGAAACAGACTACTTTCAACCCTGGGGACAGAGAGCTGTAGATTAGCTGAGGGACTGGCTCCCTTCTGGAAAGAAGTGCTAGGAGGATCATGGCAGAAGAGTGACGTTACGAAAGCTTCTGCTTCCCATATCCTGGGTGCCACTGGAGCAACTTATCAGCCAGGTTTGATTCAGTTCAGCAAAGGACATGAGACTAGTGCACATGGCAGGGTGGGTGGGTGAAGGAGTGAAGTGACAGCAGGAGGAAGGGAGACCTGGGCAGGTGGGAAAGGAAAACCCCTCCCTTCCACCCACACCCCAGTTGGCAGCCTGGAATCTTGGGAAAAGCCAGGAGGAAAAAGTTGGAAAGGAAGACAAATCAGGCCAGGCATTCTGCAAGTGTTTGCCTCAGGTTAGCTGGAGCAAGGCTGGGAGAAAAAAAGCATTTAGTGGTGGAAGAAGAGGGGGGTGGAGTGGAGTGAGAAGAGCAGCATTGCAGCAGAGAATTCACCTTGCCTATCACAGCACAGTGCTACTGAGCAACCACAGAGAAGATACAGGAGCAGTCAACCAAATCCAGGCCTTAATGGCTGCATGGTGCCTTTATTACCCAGACCTAGGGTTACAGAAGGTTAGGATTAGTCAGCTGGTTTCATGTCACAGTTATAAGGACTATGGGGAAATCAGTTCCCCACCAGCCCACCTCTTTCTGGGTTCTGGTTTACTATTTCCACCCATGGAAGCAAATATTTTTCTCACTGTGGTATTGCCAGGATCTTACTTGGATCTTGTAGGAGCCCCAGAATACCTGGGAGTACAGAAGTGAATTCTCTGCTCTGCCTTGTTAAATAGTCAGTTGACATGATATGCCACACCACTCAGGGCACAGGTTGTGGCAAAGCTTTTGTTGGGGCTGGGCATAACTTAGATACAGCTCCCTTGGCTGGAGTGAGTAGCGTTAAACCCTGCCACAACATACTTGGAGGCAGAGGAGGCATACTAGAAGTTAATGGTAAGTCCAAGATGGAGAATGGCACCAGCCAAGGGGGAGGAGAAGAAAAGCACTTTTAGCAATGCCAGGCCCCCATGAAGAATTTATTAATAGTCCATCCCCTTGCTCTCCCAGATCCAGGCAGAACCTTAGGCCACCGAACCAATGCACGGGGGCAGAGTTGTATTTCTCATCCACCTTTGCACCAGGGAAAGGACAGGAAAAGGCTAACATGGACCCCATGGCTCCTTGCAAAACCTATCCCACAGTTAAGCAAAGCTGAAGTCCCAGTGAATCAAGGGGATTTATGTGGGCTTACATGTATGTCAGATAGCTCCCACTGTTTCCAATGGTCACTGTCCCAGGGTAGCCCCAGGAGGAGAAAGCAGGGCTGAGTCAGCAACCTGATGAGTTCACTCTTATTCACAGTGTTTTGGTCTCCATGGAGATGTCATGCTGCATCTTTCTCAGAAATAATAAATAACTCTGATTAATAAAGCTTCTGCCATTGCAATTGCTGGCAAATTCTTTCTCTCAAGTTCAGCAGTGAAGATCAGTAGGAGTAGTGGTAAGGAAGACTGGCATACAGAAAAGAGAAGAGGGGATTCACAGTGGCTGGGGGTAATGGGCCCAGAGCCCAGGAATGCTGGCTGTCAGACACCTTCTAATTGGAGGACATTGTATTTTAACTCTGAGAGATGAAGGCATAACTCGAGAAGGCTGGCTCACACAGTCAGAGGTCTATGGGGGAAGCATTAAACACTATGCTTGTTATTATATGTGTTACAAATCCCTGAATAGCTGAAAGCCGTAAAATTTGAAAAGTGTATTTTTTAGGGCACATGCACACTATGTGAAGTGCTGGGTCCACCCCTTTAACTTTTTGGTGTACAAGGGCAGGACACTTGTGGTTCCCCATCATCCTTTGCCACTAGCTGTGTTGCAATCCTGCAACGTCTAAAAGACTACAAGTTTCTCATCCCTGCTTGAAAGGATGCATGGATATAGTAGCCTAAGCAAGGCCAGTTATTAATTATCTTTCTTGTTTTAATTGAGAATAGAGCTTTTTCGCATCAGTCGTAGTCTACCAGGTGGTAGATATCACGTTTTTGTGTCCTCTCACAGAACTACATGGCTATCAGGCATGATCTCTGGTGTAGAGGTTTGCAGAGTAATGGATGGGTTCATGATTGAACGACAGTATGTCATAAGGATGGGGAGCTGCCTAGCCTGTATGTTAATGACAAGGTCTTTTAAAGATCCCTGTAGTTTTCTGGTGGCAGTCACCAGACAAGAACAACTTAAATGTGGATTTTGTAGCACGGCATGATGTCCCTTGTGTGAGCTATTTATCTCTGTCTAGTCCATGGTTTTCAAACTCTGTCATAGTGACTCTCCCTTAGTCAAGATCAAATCCATTCAAGGCTCACAAAGTGTAACTGATGGCCATTTAAAGGGTTTTATTTTTATTGACACAGGTTTCAATACTCTTAAGACTTTGCCAGTGTCACTTTAGAGTGGCTGGATACACGTGTCACTTTCATGTTAAGTGAGAAATGTATTCCCTGAACAAGTTTCCATACTATTCAAAAGGCTGCATTCCACAGCAAACCAAGCACAGCTTTATTCTGGGCAATGCTGTTGGGGTTTTGTGGCTTTTGTGTCAGAAAGTCTAAGGCTGGAAAATATTCTGAAAATGTAACAACAGTGAACACCACCTGCTCATGACTGAGAAGGAACCCCAAGATCAAGACCAGAAGTGAATGCTGGGAAGAGAGAATGGATTCCATAAACTAATCTGTCAGACTGGATGACTTGCTAAATTCATCACTCTCTAGACCCCTTGCTGATAACTCATGATCTACAGAATTACTGCAGACATCTTTGTCACATAGGAAAGGAAGGCTATTCCTTTTATTACTGGAAGGGGACAGTCTCTGTTTCAGGGATTGTAATACTCTCCCTCCTGTCCCCCAGAGAATCAAAGTAGCCACATGGTCAGGGACCCATCTAACGTCACACCCGAACTCATCCAAATCTACTTGCATATTGATGGTCATGCTTCAGGTAAACAGCTTCAAAGTGAAAAAGCCATTTATCAGTAAGCCATGGGGGAGCCTGAACCTGTGAGCTCCAACAGTCATGGTGCTGTCAGCTTATGCCTTTGCCACCTAAAACCCGCTGTGGTACTTCTTTATATCTACATTCATTCCTTTTGATGTTTTCTTTCCATGTCTCTCCCAAACTAAAACTGTGAATTGGTATGGTGGGAATGAGAAATATGAACGTGGGTAACCTGCCTATAGCCACCCTCTACTCTCTTAGAGCATGCAGTCCTGACCAGCTATAAAGCAAGAGAGGAAACACCCAGTCTGGAAACAGTAATGAATACCAAGTTTCACAAGAGCCTTGCATGGCTCCAGAGGCTGCACAAAGGGTTGCCAAAGAGGATTTAGTCAGTATACATACAGAGAACATGCTCATAGAGGTGGATCCATAGTCCTTTATTTTGGGAGCATACTGAATAATGTATTACCCACCAGTCTAATGAAGTACTCAGAGTTACTTAAGCTATATGACTATAGGAGCTTGATACCACTTTATAATTGCCATGCTCCATCCTATGGAATACTGGCATTTGTAGTTTGGTGATGTGCTGAGATTTCTGTGGCAGAGGGCGCTAGGGATGTGATTGAGGGGAGTATGTGAGAGATCTTCAGCGGAGAATTCTATGTGCCACACTGAACTACAAATTCCAGTATTCAAGAGGACAAAGCCAGGGCAGTCAAAGTAATATCAAACTGCTTTAACTGTGGAAGTGCAGAAATGTTCATAGGACCGTATCAATTTGTGCATGTCCAGGTGTCATCTGTATGTTCCTGAGTGTTACATGTGCCTGTTTTTCTGCTAAAAAGTGCACGTGTTCAATAGTTCATGTCTTTAATGTGTCTTAAATAAATGTCTTTATAACAGCCTTTTTAAATATAAGGGTATCTACATGTCTGTGTTCATGTAGGCTCTTGGCTCTTTCATACCACACTGTGGATGTACTGTTCCTTGTTTCCATCTGTACACATCTAGCTGACCAAAGCTGCTGTGATGTGAGTTGTGTGTACCATTATCTGTGCTATGCCCCTATACCTTTGTAGTATGCATATGCCAGCCTCTCTTGCCTGTGTATGAAGTGCTGAAGCCTATAGGTTTTAGGAGCTGCCTTTTAGCTCAAGGGAGGCAGAAGAGGGAGACAAGATTCAAGTAGTTTGAATTTTCTAGTCCTGCCTTCCCCGAACACCTGCCTGGCAAGGTTGCCACAAAGCAGCTTCATGGAGTCTCACAGGTTCGGCTCAGCCCAGCTTCCCATCTGGGTTGGTAGGGGGTGGGATGGATGACTCCTGGCAGCGGGAGGAGAAACACACCATTAAAGAATGAAGCGCTGGCGAGGGGGGGACAGCACAAAGCGTTAACTGGTTCCGATCCCTCATGGATGGGGCAGTGTCGACTCAGCCTTCTAAGTCGGGATGGGGGCAACTGTGCTCTGGGGTTGGGGGAGAAGATGTCAGAAACAGAGAAGGAAACAATCAGTAAAAAGCCACATCCAAAACCATGGAAACCTGTGGAAAAGAAAAGTATAAGTATATGCCTCCATCCCCAATCTTGGAAAAAAAAAATCCAAAGCAATGCAGGGGGAAAAAATCAATTGTGCTTTTAGAGCAAACTAAACAGAGAAAGAGAGAGAGAGCGAGAAAGCAAAGGGAAGAGAAAGAGAGAAAAACACAGAGAGAGAAACAGAGAGAAGAGAGACATGGATTGGGTAGAATCAAGCCTGGCTTTTCAGTTTTGCTACTTTGAAATTAGCTAATTTGTTGGATTCCTAGAGCTACCCTGACAGCTTGTCCCTTGTCAAGACAAGCTTATTGCAGTTGTGACTCCTGGCACTTATATTAGGTTTATCACCTTCGGATCTAGCCAAGATGTTAAAATTAAAAATACACTGACTGACCCCTTCTTTCATGCACCACCCCCATCTTCCCCCAATAACAGACAGAGTCAGTGATCATGACTGCAGCTTTTGTTTAAAAAAGAAAAAAAAAACAGGCAGAAAATAATAATAATAATAATAATAATAATAATAATAATCAAACAAACAAATAAAATCACCCAGGATTGATCAGGAATTTTAAAAGGAAAGGAAGAAAAAGAAATAGTAAGCAAGGAAATTAAAAGATTTCCACATTGAAGTGGTTAGTATATTGGAATAATTAATGTATATGTGTTCAAGAAAAGGTTATTTCCTATGGGCCTCCACCTTATTTCAATAGCAGAGCCCACAAAAGATATAAGCAAAGGCAAAAAGGCTCTTTTAGACAATTAAGACTATTACTGGAGTATGAAGGGCTGGGGGGGAATGATTCCACTGAAATATTTAGCTTTGGGATTCTCACCAAAGAACTGTGAACACTTGGGGTGAAATTCCCCCCAAAAAAGAAAGAAAGAAAGAGAGAGTAAAATAATATGTTAAATTTTATTCAAAAATGTGGCTTGCTTTTCAGAATGAGGATGACAAAATTAGCCTCATTCTCCTCTCTAAGTGACGCCCTTTAGTACGTACACGTCTATATTCACCACCTGAAGTTTGTGACTTAACAAATGTTAGCACGGTAACTGTGAGAAACTCAAATGAAAACCCCTACTCTGCTTCATAGCTAATTTTTAAATAAAGTCCTCTAAATCTGTGCCTTACGCACTGATCCTGAGCATACTGTGAGCATATATGTGTGTGTGAGAGAAAAAGAGAGCATGTTCCAGTCACTGCAGTGGTATTTTCTATGGGCATTATAATAGGCTCCAAATTTCCAGTGGGATCTTGTGGGACTGCTTAAAGCCAGATTGCATCTATAATTGGGGGGCGGGGGAGAGATAGTGTGCGTAAGAGCCTCAAAATATGCAAGAAGCCCTGGAAGAATTATTTGGAAATGCCCCAACTGCAATAAAAATAAAATAAAAAATAAAAATAAAAATTATAAACTTTTCTTTCCAAAAAGAAATCCAACCTCCTATTCTTCTCCTGCATTGTGACAAAATTTCATATGTAAATCTCAGAAATTTTAAAGCATTTCTTCTTAAAAATCAGGAATTCGGATCTTTTTTTCTTTTTGCAAAAAGGGAAAGAGAGAAGTATTGGTTGAGGTAGGCCAAGGTACCCAGTTGGTTGCCATAGAAACATGAAGAAAAGGAGCAGAGAGAATCAGCTGAATGATAAAAGACGCAGAGAAACGTTTTGGAAAAAGTGTATTTCCCCTGAAGGAAGCAAAACCAGAGAAAGGACAGCCTTAGCCCAGACATTAATGGTGCTTCCCCTCCACATGTGAGCAAGGAGAAATGGAAAGGTTTGGAAGGGGCCGTTGTTAGAGGATGGTTGCTTGATATCCTTTTATTTGCTGGGTGTTGTTTAGTTTTTGGGGAGATTTTATTTCTGCAAGGGGTGGGGGATGCCAATCGGAATTAGTGAGACCAGAAAGAGAAGAGGTGGGGAAACCAAGGGAAGGAAGGAAAGGTGGGAGGTTAGGAGGAGAAGGAGCAAGGAGAAAAGGTAAAGGAAGGTCACATTAAATATGGCCACAGAGGAAAATAAAAATAAAACAAGGTGCTGGGTTAAGGGTGGGTGGGGGGTCAGTGGTAATGTTGTTGTTGTTTACCTTTCTGTTCCACTTCTACTTTATGCATCGGAAGGGAGAGAAGAAAAATATATTGAAAAAAAAAGGTGCAAGAAGGAAAAAAAAGAGAAAAGAGATTAAATTGCTTTTGTTTCCTCCCCGCCCCCACCCTAAAAACCACTTT
>CM034703.1:210547543-210573162 GCA_020142125.1 Phrynosoma platyrhinos
CCCCCCCCCTTACATCATCTGATCAGTTTGATTGCCCTTCAGAAGAAAAGTCAGAAATCAAAACCAACCAGAAAGGACGATAAAGGAATGAAACACAAAAGGGGATCGGGGAGATGCTGGATGGAAAGCATTTGGTGCAAGAGGGGCAAGGAGAAGGGCAGAGAAGGACAGAGGGAGAGCAAGCTCAAAAGTAAGAAAGGAAAATGAGAAAGGAAAAGAACCAGAGTTTTGGGGGGAAAGGGGGGGTCACCCCCAGAATCCTCTGTTGTTTTCTAAAAAAGACTGACCTATCCTGACCACAAAATAATTGTCTGCCCGGTTCCCTATCATATGAACCAGCCTGTCTGCAAAGCCACTGATGCAACTACTTCTCTGTTCTGACTTTTTTGTGACGAACTACATGCCATTCATCACAAGAAAGCCAGTGTGGTGTAGTGCTTTGAGCACTGGACAATGATGCTGGAGACTGGGGTATGAATCCCCACTTGGCCACGGAAACCCACTGGTTGATCTTGGACAACTCATACACTCTTAGCCTCAGAGGAAGACAAAGGCAAATTCCCTCTGAACCAATCTTGCCAAGAAAAACCTGTGATAAGTTTGCCTTATCAGAAATGACTTGAAGGCACACAACAACAGTGCACCAGTACTCATATCCATATATCCATCTTATAAATACATCACACTACCTTCCCTTGTCTATTCCTTTGTTAACCATTCCAGACTACCACCCAAGCTGTTGATTTTAATGCCAGTATATAAGCTGCAGCTTTGTACAGAGTTAGTGAGTGTAATGAACCATCAATGAATAACAGTGACTGGCTAAAGGTCTGCAAAGCTTCTAAGGAAAAAAAAATCTTTCAAGGATTTGAACCTGGCACTTTAAGACATATAAGATAAATCAAGAATCCCAGCATTCAAGCAGTGGCATCACTAGGGTGGTGCACTCTGCACCAGGTGACACCCCAGAATTGGGGTGACACTCAGTTGGGCTCTTCTCCCGCTGCGGCAAAGGAGAAGGGCAAGCGCGCCCTTTGGGCCCTGCCATCCTGGTAGAGTCTCTTACATCAGGTGTCACCAGGGGTAAGGATGCCATTTTAGCCAAGGACAGCCTTTCAGCTGCATTCCACCCAGATTCTGGTTCCCAAAGCACACAATTGTGATCAAAATTAAAACTTAGTACAAAAAATAAATAAATAAAATCAATAAAATTGGGGATCCTTGCTTGACCTGCAGCTGCTGCGTATAGTTATTACTATGAAACAACAGAAGCGTCTTCCCCTTTACAGCTGTAAGGGTAGTGGCGCTGTGGGCTAGATATAGCACCACTGGGCCCAGCAAAGGAGAAGGTACTATTACTTACAAAATAATGTAGACGCATTGATAACAATGACAAAGGGGGAACTTTGTTTGCTCTATGTGTGGGCAGAAGCCCACTTTATCAACTTTCCTATTCTTTACTACATCAGTTTCCCCAGGTCTCATTTAGGCCCCATATAGTGACATTAATTAGAACATAATGGTGTACTCTTGTTCACAATAAAGTATATTTCTCTTTATTTCTTTTTATAAGAGCTAAATAAGCATATATGTTGATGCCTTGCCATTTTTTCATATTCTTTAAAATTGAATTTGAAAGGAAACCTCCAGGCATTGAAACAATCACTGATAATAAGTGCACTTAAACAGGTACCCCAATATTCATACATGTATTGCAACACTGCTCACTGAACTTATAGAAATTAATTTTCTTTTTGACAAACCTTTTAAAGACTTCATATTGGAAGTGCGGTGAAAGTGGGAAAACTGTTTTGACTAGAGATTATGGTCAAGTATACACTATGGGCAATGACAACGCTGCAATGTTGTCTCCAAGAGTTTGAAAAGCTACCATCTATATAGTTGGGTGTGGTGTATGTTTTTGTAAACTTCCTCAAAGCAGAAGGCATTGTTACAGTGAACTGAAAATTCGCAGTGTACAATATTCTCATTTTATCTATGTAACCATGCATACAATTAAAACTTCTGCTGCAGTTTTTACATAATATAGTACTTCTGCTGTAACAGATCCATTAGGCTACTGGACTTTTGGAGCTAATACCTGCTTTGTACTCAGATTATCATGAGAAGCTTTTTGTTGATGAAGCTGGTGCATGGCTCTTTCCTTCATCAAGTACAGAAAATACAAGATGTCTTAGATGAGACTCAAAACAGACTCTGCAGAGAGACTATAAATTGCCTTTCTGAACCTATATTTCATGGCAATCTTCAGCAGAATTCAGAGGGGCAAAAGTGAAACATTCAGAGTAGCACTTAGGATCCTGATTCTGGAATCAGATATGTTATTTATCATATTCAGGGGTAGGTGTGTTGGCCATGCACTAAAATACAACAAAATATAACTGTGGCTTCACACAGGATAGGGACAGCCTGGATTCTCAAGGGTACTTAGGGGGGTTGCAGACTGCCAGAAATAGTGCAAATTGAGTCCACTTTTAGGGTTAGGGAATCATGGGAACTGTATTTTATTGTGGCACCAGAGTTCTCTGACAAAGAAGACTCAATGTCTCAGGAAAAAAAAAAAAAACAATTCCCATGATAAGTAACCCTAACCCTAAAAGTGGACTCAATTTGCACTATTTCTGGCAGTCTGCAACCCCCCTTACTTTTCTGTTGCTAATTTTATTAGCTGCTTTTTATTGCCCTTTCTTCCTGATCCCTAGGTGGCTAAAAGAGGAATGGCCTCTGCCTACACTGATATCCTAGTTTAGACCATCTTAACTGACAACAGAAATAACATCTGAAACAACATGTAGGCCTGTGACTCTAACATCATCACTTTTCTTCTCCTATATTATTTTTAACATCTTTGCCTGATGAAGAAGCCAATGAAGTTTTGAACACTTACATGGTATATTTTCTGCATATTGGTTGGCCAATAAAGGTATTGCTCTTTTGTACATTTTGTTGCATTATTTATCATGTGATATATCTAACTAGAAGCACTAGGATACTTTTTGTATTAAGCTTGGATGTGGCTGGGCAGAACTGCTAAAACTGCTAAATGATAGACTGCTTAATAGACAGATGGATAATACAGACATGAGTACAATACAAGTTCAGTTCTACTGCTCCTGGTTATCTTTAGACGAGACAGTTCATTCTCCAGAGCAAAGTCTGAAGGAGCCTGCTTTGGAGTGATGACTTCTGAGTAAATTTTGGATCACAGTAATAATACACAGAACAAAAGCAGGCAACTGTTAAAACACAGCAGGAAGGAGAATGATGCAAAGAAATAGTACTAATGTCAGGACAGAAGTGATGCTGAAATAATCCCCTGTCCTGTGCAGATGTAGCACAAGGATTACACCAGTCAGTGATCAGAACCCTGTGGGTTAGTTACCAACACGTAGCTGGCTCAGGCTTCAATCCATATGGAGCAATTATGTAGTTGATGTTAAACTGGGGACATGGGTTTAAACAAGTGAGATCATAGCCTGAGAAAGGGTTTGAAAATACATTAGATGCAGAGCTTGGGAAATCTCCTTTCCAGAATATATTTCCCTCAACTGGGTGGTTTCTAGGAATTGTATTCCAAAAAGCAACTTTTCCAAACTCTGGCTCTAAAGGAACAATGGTTGGGAACTTGCAACTCTCTAGATGTTATTGGACTCTAAATGCTGTCAGTCCCAGCCGGCATGGCCAATGTTCATGGATTGGTGTCATGGAACAACAACATCTGGAGGGCCACTTTTTACCTTATAAGTGGAATGAACAAATTCATGGACAAGTGAGCAAGGGCTTCTAGATGTACTGCCCAAATGGACTTCTACAGATAGTATACCAATGAATCCCATTTTTCCGTTATGGAAGGAAAATGAGGGAGTAATGACACCTTCCTTGACCTGTTTTTGGGTTCCTGGAAGTGTCTGATTTGATACCATTGCAAACAGAGAGCCAGAATGGATGGACAGTTATTTGGACTAAGAACATGGAAAAGTTATTTTTGGGACTACAAATTCCCAGAATGCTCAAGAAGACAGTGGACATGCTGGTTAGAGGAATCTGCAAGTCTGAAGAAGTAACTTTTCTAAGTTCTGCTCTGATTTAGGTGCGTTTTACACATCTTTTTTATATAAGAGGAAGAATAAGACTGTAGTGAAACTGCTGCTCATCTGGAAAGGTAAACTGTTAACATAAGCAGCAAAGGTTGGCAACACCGTTAAGAGGTGGATTTTGCTTCATTCTTCATGAAACTGTGATTAGATCACAGCCAAGTTGGGAGAATCAAGGAATGGTTTGGAATGCCTGATATGTAAAGGAACATTCTAAGGAATAAATTTCATATATATATCACTGCATTTAGCTCAGTATTTTCTAAATAGCTCCTCTTAATAGCACTGTGGGAAGGACACCTCAGAATTTTTTAATGTAGTGTTTTTTGTTAGAAACTTCAGGGGGAAAATTGTCCAGTCCCAGATAAGTGGGAAAATAGTATAAAGATAATGGGTTCAATTACTTCTATTGCATTCTCAAACATTGCTTCTGTGATTCTTTTTAGGATTTCTCACATTCTAATTATGAAGAGCTGATCTTAATTCAATATGCTTAGATTTCTCATCAGGTTTGTTGAAAAGCTATAAAAATGAACTTAGCAGCATGAAAGTAAAAAAAAGCCATATTGAGACAGAGGTATCTCTTTAGATGTGGTAAGCAGGATATAAACTGATTATATACTTATAATTTCTAAACAAATTGATGATTTGAAGATATAGTTTAATTTCTGAAGGACTCAACTGTCCTTTGTGATTTTGGTCTTGTCCTGGCATTAAACAGATGGCATATGTGACTATTTTTCCTTCTTGGATCAGTGAATTCCTGGAAGGCTGGAAAACAGGTTGATGTTAATCTCCAAAATTAGAATGAGCATACAAGTGATATCAGGTTACTCAATAATTTGCACGTAATTTGGACTGAACAAAGGGAAGTAGAAGTATATAAAGAGGAAGCTTCCTGGCTCAGGAGTCCAGAACTTCTTTACATGAAATACTAGAGTATTACCAAGTAACCAATTTAAAAACAACAACAGCAACAGCAACAGCAGCAACAACAACAAATACTCTGTTTAACTGATATAAATTAAACCAATAAAAGGTAACATCTGGTACAATTTTGTGTCTCACAAGTTTCAAAAGCTTTCTATATCTCTTACCCCTGCAAGGTTACGATTTCTTTCTCCCCCAATTCAGAGGTAGAAATCAACTGAGAGTATTCCAGTAAAATTCAAATCCTTAGAGATGGATTTTTCTTGCTAGAGATTTTGTATTTGTTTGTTTAAGCCTCAAATACATTATCAGGGGATTGGACCTGATGGCTCATAGGGCCCTTTCCAACTGTGATTCTATCTGTGGTGCAATCTTTTCATATGTGTGAATTTGTATAGTTGCCATTTTTTTAAAAAAAAATTGATTTTTGGTACTTCAAGTAACCAACATTTATGACCATATGCCAATCTCAGCTCTCCATGTATGTAACAGAGATAAGCACTTTAGATTGCTTTAGGGGCATATGTGAAAATGAATTTTTCTAAGACTTCAGTCAATAGGGATATTACACCAAGCAGGGTCAGGGGTATGCAGAGAATGTTATTCAGCCTATGCAGCCTATTGGTGAAAAAGCACCAGTAGCTTTCTAGAACTAGAATGATTTAATATGTCTGAAACATTCCGACAAAAGAATGAGGAGTCCTGTTTCTATAGGCTATGTGTAGTCTGACGTTGAGATTATCGTATATAGGTTGAGAATTCTTTTGCCCAAAAAGGAACCCAAAAAACCTGGGTCAACTGATATACAGGGCAATACGATAATAGGCTTGCCCCTCAAGCTTCTTCCACAGCCTGGCTGTCTCCTGAAGGGACAGCCAGGCTGGGGAAAGTCCTGGGGGCAAACACTTGCCTCCTTCCTTTTCCCCGGTCCCTGTGTCCTCCAGAGGCTGGAGGGCACCGGGATCAGGGAAAGGCTGGGGGCAAACGCTTGCCTCTCTCCTCTTTCCCAGTCTGGGTGTCCTCCAAAGGGACAGCTGATCTGCAGAGGAGGAGGAAAAGCAAGTGCTAGCTTCTGAAGCTTCCTTCCCAGCCAAGTGCGATGGGGAAGGAAGGCTACTGAGACCCACAGTTTATCCTTGGGGTATCCGGGGGTTGTATCAAAATCCCTGATTTTGGCCCCAAAACCTGCTCTCAACCTATACACAATGTCGACCTATACATGAGTATATATAATATCTCTTTTTTGAAAAGGGGAGAGCAACTGAGGTTCAGAATCAGTCACAATACTCTTCATTTGCTCTCCTTGTCAGCAAGAGAATTTTCTGAAGCTAGTTAGGTCCTGAGGCTGGCCCTCTGAGAACCATTTTCAGATGCTGTCACAGCATCACAAGCCACTCTGTCTCCAAAGTTCAATCAGAAAAAAGAGACAGGGGATGGAAAAATGAGAGTGGAAGAAGCCAGGGTTAAAGAAAGACCAGATCAAGAGAAGCTCATAGATTAAATAAATGGTCAGGGCAAAATGGCATGGCTATTTGGACAGGAACAAGGAGGTCTCTAGTTCTGCCAACACCTGGATGTGGGAAAAGAAACAAAAATTGAGTATGATGCCTATAGCATAAATAAAGCCAAAGGTTCTTTAAAGATCAGTGAGGCAGTAAGCCAGAGTGCTCTGCCACTTTTCATATATGTTTATCTAGCCATTTTGTAAAAAAGACACAGGAAAGAGATTCCACAGCTCTCTTCACCATTTATTGCCATACCTAGCTGCTCATGTGGCAACGAATATTTCCCAGCATTTAGCCTACATCTGTTGATCGGCAGAATATATCTGTGTGTGTTTTTAAATCTTACTCTTCTTGGCAATGGCAAACATTATTTGACATATATGACAACTTAAATTTAAATATTTGAAGATTGTTAATAATTCTCTGTTTAATCTTCTCTTCTTCAGACTGCTATATAGAACTCTTTCACACTTCCTTCT
Source organism: Phrynosoma platyrhinos (assembly GCA_020142125.1). Taxonomy (NCBI): domain Eukaryota; kingdom Metazoa; phylum Chordata; class Lepidosauria; order Squamata; family Phrynosomatidae; genus Phrynosoma; species Phrynosoma platyrhinos. The sequence continues at coordinate 210,554,573 of CM034703.1, forward strand.
GAATACTAGTTCTCTAAATCATTTGGAGTTTTTCATCTTTCTTTAGAAGGAAGCCTGGATGGAACAAAGGTTTCAGGTTCCAAGTTTAACCAAAACCAAGTACAATAGAAGTATTCCTGAATGTTGCTAGCAAACCAAACCAAAAATTTTTTTGCACAGCATTAAATAATTTCACCCTGTTTCATTTTACCTTTAAATTACTCTCAATCAACTTTGTGGTAGCACCACTTGGTAGACTTTTCCCCCTACTTATATCCATTGCCTCTGAGCTTCTACACTTCAGAAGTTTAAACAAGTTATAACTAGTTTTAAGGCTAGTTTTAATTCAAGGTTCCCAACAAAGAAATCCTCACAACGGTGATTCTCCAAAGTAACAGAGAGCTGCTAAAAAGGCATTTTCAATATATTTGCAAAACTATATGATTTCTTTGGGATAACCATGACAGTTAAACCAACTAGGGAAGTAATTTCAGACTAGTTTAAAGTTCAGCTAAAGCGTAGTAGGTTGTATCCCCACGGCCCCAACAGCTGAAGGAAATCCAAAAGAGAGAACATAGTCTTTTCCCCACTTCTAGTCATTCCACTTTTTCATCCAGTAAATGTGCTTTGCAGAGTTATGTATTGTTTCAAAGACCTGCAAAACTTATCTTACCAAAGACTAAAGTGGACAAAAGGATATGTGCACACTACAGAAGGATGTATAATGTCAACCATGTTTACCTCTCTAAAAGTGAAGATGTACGGTACATAGACTGGTGTTTGTAGATTAATACCATGTATCTTAAATAAACTAAGGAATAAACCCTGCTAGGCATTATGGGATTTATAGCAATTCTGAGTAAGTTGCACTGAAGGACTCTCACTGTATCTACTGAAACCTAGACATCCTCTACCTGCAATCCTCAGGAATATTTTGTCACTTCCACAATGAAGTGACTGTTGACAACTCACAAAAACAGTAGTGCTCACCTCTTCCAAACTGTAACATGCCCTCTCAAAGAAGATTCACCTAGAGTCCTGATCAGATACATTTATATGCCTAGTTTGGACCTTTCTCTTCTGGCAAGTACTTAGCCTTAATTTATGTATTTATTTAGTTTTTATTATTTAGTTTTTATTACTAGCTCTTGATATTCTGCTATTTTATCTTTTTGATACCAATCCAGCTGACATTTTTTTTTGTTGCAATTTTGACTGCCTTCTATTATTTTTCTGATTGTTTGGTATTTCTCAGTGGGGTTATCAACCACTTAAATAAATAAATAAATAAATAAATAAATGTTTATGCAATGTTTTAAAAATTTAAACTAAAGAATGAACACAAATTGTATCTATGATGTAGTGGTTTGAGTGCTGGACTATGACTCTGAAGGCCAGGGTTCAAATCCCTACTTGGCCATGGAAACTCACTGGGTGACCATGGGCAAGTCACACATTCTCAGCCTCATAAAACCCTGTGATAGGTTTACTTAAGGGATGCCATAAATCGTAAATGGCTTGATGCCACACAACAATGATACTTCTTAAGAGGTGGACAATCTGACTGAAGTCTGCCAGAAGCAGTATTATGAAAGTCCAGAGAAAAATATCTTTCCTTCTCAGATTTTGGGAAGGGACGGCCTCACTACCAACAGCATTTTTCTGTCTATGATTTTGTTCCCTGGGCCTTCATACTTATAAGCAAAAGGAATTAGTTTCATGTCTAATTAAGCATTTGATCAAATGGTATCTGTAGTCCAAAAAGCAAATCTAAAAGGACAATATGCTTGAAAAACTACTTTTGGATGACAACTTCCTGAATCCCTTAGATTCTGGAATTTTAGTCCAAAAAGTAATTTTTTCAGGATCTCAAGGAAACTAAGCAAGATAGATAAAGAATGTGTATAATATTTTTAAAACCTGTGTCATAGCTTTTAAAACCTGTGTCATAGCTCAAAATATATTGCCCATCTCTGGTCTTGTAGTGCAGACATGCTGACAGCCTGAACCACTCTTAAATCTGTGCAATCTAAATCTTTACAATGAGGATACAATTAGTAAGATCTATTTAGGATGTAATTAGGCTTGTGGACTACTAAGGCTTGGCTCCAAGATTTCTGTTTGGATCTTGGAGTTTCTATTTAGGCAAACCACAAATTTATCAAGCAATGGTCTCCCTGCCAACTCCCAGTTCTTTGCCTTGTTTTTCAGAAGTGTTTGTCTGGCGAAGCCTAGAAAAGCCCACTCATTTTTACAAGAGAATTCAGGTACTAAATAGATGCACAAACAACCATTTTCCCTGCATGAGTGATGGCATCAAAACATGTTCCTTACACATCCACATAGACAATCCTGTTTAAGATTCCTCCACAGAGGGGAACCAAGTAGCCCTGGCCTAACCAAAAAGAAAAGGAAAGGGGGAGAAAGAAAAAAAAGGGGGGGAGAGCAAAGAAAGCAGGTGTCAGAAAACTGGAAGTGAGAGAAGAGAAGGGAAAGCCGGGAAAAGGAGCTGGCAGAAGATAGGGGAGAGGGAGGTTGTGTTTTGAAAAATAATGACACAATAATAACAATTCACTTCAAAAAAATTCAAAACCAAAAATCAGACACATAATTAAATGGATTGTTTTGTGGTTTTTCCCCCACATGTCAGATTGGCCCCTGAGGAAGGAAGATCAGCATCTGGTTAGAATGGAGGCAGCTGCAAAGGAAGGAAGCAAAAGGGTCTGATAGCAATGGTCCCTCCCATCTCTGCCATCCCTCTGTTAGCTGCCCCACTCCCCCTGAGTGGGTCTCCAGCTTCCTATGCTTTCTCCCTCCCTTCACTGGACCCAGCCCTGATCCCAACAACAAAACAGCACTGGATCAAGTGACCTCCTGCTTAAGAAAGAAAGAGGAGGACAGGAAGGTGCAGTAGAGTTGAGGTGAGCTTATGCCTGTAGCAGGACCTGAGGTCTACAGCTTTCCAGGCACAAAGCACTGGAGATGAAGCCTCTCAAAGTAAGAGAACACTGTCATTGCAAGTGGACCTGTAAGGGCTGCAGTGGTTACCCCTAATTTTCAAGCATTAAAGCAGGATTTCCAGGATGGGTGGTTGTACGTAAGCATCTCTCCCAGCATTCTTTGTTGCTATCTTCTGTAAGCTGGGCACATGCCTATATGAATTCAAGGCAGACTTACTCCAAAATGCCTGCTCAGTTTATTTATTTCCAGTAAGTGAATACAATTCCGATCCTGGCTCTATTTCATCTGTAGAAATATACTGGATACCCAGGAGTCCTGATTCTGAGGTGAGTAGGGAGAATATGTGTCAAATATTTACCAATGTGAAGGAGATAAAATGGCATTCCTTAATGTATGCTAAAAGGCAAGGGAATGTGACAGGTTCCATCTCTTCTACAGAAGAAAGAAGCTATGAAAGTAAGTTGAGAAGACTATGTAGCCTCAGCAGATTTGAATCAAAAGGAAACTAACACAGAGAGGCTTCTACTTCTACCAGTGTGTCAGAGAACCATCCTTAGTTCCCTTTACAGTGAATAGTGATAATAAATCTGGATTTAAGTGAAGACATTATGGTTGAATTTGGATTTTTGGCTATGGCTTCATAAACCACGGCTTATGAAGCTGTGAAGAAATGTGGTGGGCTTATGTGCCATCTTCACTGTGAGTGCTTGATCTTTCATCTGTCTTATCCTGGTTTGTTAACCAACATTAAACCAGAATTTCTCAGTATAATGAGGAACTCTGTCCTAATGGTATACCAAGCCAATGTGTGAGATTATGAAAAAAGCGTCTACAGCTTCATAGCTCATGGTTTATGAAGCCACTCATGAATTTCAAAACATAGCCAATAAACATCTGCATGTCAAATGAACAGGAATCAAATGGGCAAGATGTTAGAGTAGGTATGCACAGTATCAGAGGTCCATTTTTGTCACCTGCTGTTGTTTGGTGGCCACACTGTCAGTCAGCAGGAATGACATTTCCACCATGTCATAACTTGGCACTTTTGGATATTTTTGTTTGTTTGTTTGTTGGATGAGGGAACAGTGGGAAATGCTGTAAAAAAATGCACCGCCCCACCTTCTCTGTGGGTCACACTCCATCAGTTCACAGAAATATTTCACATTATATTCAAAATCATAGAATAGAATCATAGAATCATAGAGTTGGAAGAGACCACAAGGGCCATCCAGTCCAACTCCCTGCCATGCAGGAACTGTCACATCACTTCCTGTCACTATTTTGAGGGGGTTCAGAGATTTGGGGGGTGGGGTTAAGGGTGTTTTTACAAATTTTTGTGTATTTGATGTTCCTGTATAGTTTTGGTGTGGAAATAACCCAAAATTATACTGATTTTTTTTAATTGGGTAAACTGGGAGTTTGGGGAGTATTGCTGGGAAGATTCAGAGGCCATACAGGGAGTCAAAGAGTCATACATGTCTTGTGAGGTGCATTTTTTGCCATTCTTGTCCCAGAAACTATTTCTGGCTGAAAAAAAGTGATTTTTGGATGATTTTGGGGTTTGCAGGGATACTGGTGATTCAAGGGTTGCATGGAACTGCCTTCCCTCCCCAAGCTACACATTTTTCATGTGTAATTGCATGCAACTATAGGTATAACTGAATAAACTGGTACAGAATATGTAAGTAAATATTAATTAGAGAAATATATGAGAATCAGTATTCACATACGTGTACGTAATACACACAGAGACACACATAATGTATGTCTGAGTGTGAGAATGTGAAGATGTACAGAAATGGGCACATGTTTGTGTGTCAAGTCACCTGTCAACTTATGGAGACCCCATGAAATTCATAGAGTTTTCTCAGGCAAGGAATACTCAGAGGTGGTTTTGTCAGTTCCCTCCTCTGAAATGTAGCCTACAGCATGTGGTATTAATTGAGGGTCTTCTGTCCAAGCCCCCACCAGGGCTGACCCTGCTTAGCTTCCAAGATCAGATGGGATCTGGTGTCTTTAACGTATTTAAGCCATCAGTGGGTACATATATGTAAACATCTCTAGCAATCATATTATTCATGCATGAAAAAAATCTGCATATGACTCTGGGAAATTGTATATGTGTGTACATATGAATGAGCCTGAAAATGTGCCTGTCTATACATATTAACAATGTCAAGGTTTACAAGTTTAGATATATACCAAAATATGAGTATTTCTTGCCTAAGAAAATCCTATAACATTCATGGGGCCACCATAAGTTGAGCAGTAACTTGAAGGAACATACTTTATATTTACTTTCATGCAATGGTATTATACCCACTGGAGTCACTAACAGTGAGGAGTGTTCTCAGTGTCTACAATTCTGCTGTGCTCAGTTGCATTCCCAATTGCCTTGATTTTTACCCCTCCCTTTTCATTACCCAAGTGAATTACTACCCTTTGCTATCTTGGAGGATCCCCAGTGCTGTTAATAGTGAGGGGTCAAGACTGGTTCCACCCTGAGATGAGTGTTGGCTGGTTTGTTTCGAAGCCACCTGGTAGCTGGAAGGAAAAGGGGCAGGAAGGAACGTTAAGAGATTAAGAGGCCACGCCTGCCCTGCTCTGCTCCACTTCCATCTGTGAGGAGAAACCAAAGGGGCATTAGCGAGGAGGGGGACACATCCTGTAAGACTTACCCTCCCACATGGCCCGTGGCCCCAGTGGAGATTATGCAAGACACCAAAAGACAAGGAGCACCCCTCTCCCCACCCCTCTCCCCAAGCAACACAAAATAGGAAAGGAGGAGGTGTATATGAGCTGCTGACCCAGGAAGGAGGGACACTCTCAAGCATGGCACTTTTTAGTCACAATCATTTGGCTCTGGAGATCAAAATGTCAACTGTAAGTGGGTGGTCAGGACCTATGGTACAAGATGAAAGGTATTTCAGTTTGGATCTATGCAGCTATTCTGAAATGAGGAATAATTTTATTCTCTCAAACAACAGATCTCATTTTGAGGAGCAGATACACTTGAACAACCCAAGCATGGCCTGCCGCTTACAGATGAGTTAAGAAATCAGGTTAAGGAGTGGCTGTTGTACCACAAAATTTACTAGATTTATTCCAGTGGTATGAATGAAACAGTCTGGGTGTAGGAGAAAAGGACACCCTTCTAAGACAGAAATGTCCTCACTGTTCTTTTACACTCCAGAGTGCATGATGATCATCTCACAAACCAGAGAATAAAATGTCCTGTATGTTTTGGAATGTCACTCCTTGTCACCTATGAAAAAAATTATAGTACATGAATGCATTCTCTGGAGAGAGTTTCTTAGAACATCTGTCCCTATTTCCCCACTCAACAAAGAAGAATGTAGCTGTTAAGCTCTTTTTAGACCTCTTGGTTTGGATGAAGATGGGTTTGTGCTTAAAATACATGAAAATGATGGCACATGTACATGTATGCCCACACATGTCCACACTCCATATTTATGCATGTGCAGCACCATCAATATGTTGGTACTCATGAATTCAGACAGCCCATGTGAGCATTCATAGAGAAATTCCTAAATAAGCATACATACACATGAACAGCTTTCTATTCGCCCATGAGCATTCAAAATGTGAGTGTAAGCAACTGTGGTGGCCCTGGCAATAACCAGCCATGGGGAAGCCATTCATTTTCAGCCTAGCCCTGTCCTGGTAAGTGGCAGCACCCTTGCCTCCTGCTGCCATGGTTACACTGAAATCAGGCTCCCACCTCCCAGATGGTTCCTATATCCCTGATGCAAAGGCAACCCCCAGGCATACTAAAGACACAGAAGCATGCATGTGTAAATGCACTGTAGAGTTTGTGTGCATGCAGTGCACACAAACAAGGAAATGGGTATCCACCCAAGTGTGCAAACAAATTCTTTGTGTCATCCATATGGGCATACAGGCCATATATGCATGGACTCAATGCATATAAATTCAGAGCACATGAAGCACAGAACTAGCATACAAGGTATATTGCCCATATGGACCCTGTCATGATGCCAAGGACATTAAAGATAAGCCAATTGCTATAGAGTCACACATATCTTCATAAATGACCACACAGAACTATTGCAAACATACAGTGCACGCCAAGAGCATGTGTCTCAAACACCTAAACTTTGCATGCGCAGGCACATGTGAGTTCACATACACTCATTGATTTTCTCTTGCCGAAGGGCTTGTGTTACTCAGCATTTCAGATTTTTCCAAATTTAGGTGCAGGGCATTCCCTCAGTATGATCCTTCCCTCATTATAGTTACTCAGGAGAAAGGGTGGACTTCAGCAAAAAATCAGCCCTGGATGCTGAAATGGAGGGGGTAATGGTCAATCTGTCTTTGCCTGTTGAGCAGAACTTGGAAAGTTAGTATTTTACAGCACCTAGAATTCCCCAGCTAGTGTAGCAAGTAACCATGCTGGCTGGGAGATTCTGGAAACTGTAGTCCAAAACAATAACTTTCAAAAGCTCTGCTACTACAGCACCTCCCCCTTTTTTTTTTAGGGTTTTTTACTTGGGTAATAGCATATAAGTGGAGTTGGGATTCAAGTTTCCCTCCTGAACCTGGCCAAAAAAATTGTATTGCTGAGAAATATTACATCCAAAATTTGGAACCAAGGTTTATTACTCAGTCAAGTAAATGGCACCTAAATATGTAAGACATTCAACATCAGGGGAAATGACAATGATTGCACTAACACTATTTGAGTGACAGAGCTGCAGATGGAAACCAAGAGCCCTGTTGCCCTATTGTCCAGGTCTAATCCATTCATTTTAACTCTCTTCGCAGGACACATGTGTTTTGGTCAACTCCACCAGTGTTCTAGTCACTGAATTCTCTTCCCTGGCACAACAAATACAGATATCTGGGCTTGTTTTGTTTTTGTTTTTTCCCAGCTCTTGCTAGCACTTTCTCTAAATACATTGTGTTCCCATGCTTTATGCCAGAACTGTCCAGGGAAACATTAGGGGCCAGCCTGCAGCATCTCTCCTTCCCAGGTCAAGCAGTGACCATATTTGGATCAAGAACAGAAATCAGGTGAAGCATCAGAATACAATGAGAAATGGACTCACTGTAGGGAACACAGTCATACTGGACCTCCAGGTACTTGTAGGTGCCAGGGCAGGGGTCTGGGAAAGCATCTGAGCCAGCCACCACGACACACTGTGTCCGATTATTGCACCTGAAAGACAAAAAACAGGAAGAGTTGGGTGAAACTAATAACATAATGTAGCTCTAAGGGAAGCCGCTAGATGGCACTGATCGACATCCAGAATTGCCAATGATTTTCAGAGTCTTTGAAAAAATTGCCGCACAGCTATTTTGTCTGGATACAGATTATAATCTCAGGTATAAAGCTTTTGGCAGCTATTAGATGGCACAACTACTACTGGGATAATCAAAAGACATTTTTTCTCTAACACAGAGAACCCTCTGGTAACCAACCCCATTCTGAATACAAAAGCCTTGCTGGACGTCAAGATGTCCCTGTTAGCTCTCTGGCTTTCTCTTCCATGAAAGAAAGGCAATGGGCCAAAGGCTACCGAAAACATATAACTGTTACAGTTTGTATTATGAGGGGCAACTCTTTGGTCACAGAATATACCTGACAGCCTTCATACATGTGCAAAGAAAGTTCCATGAATTCAAACTTTAAAATATATTTAGTACTCGCTTATAAATCCATAGATATCTGCAGACGCCCATGTGATAGCAAGCTATATTCCTTTGTCTGGCCCTAAACAGCACCAAGCACGTCTTTGCAGAAGCACTCAGGAAGACATATAACTCCCATATTTCACTGACGTTTTATGGCTCTTCAGACACGTCTTACAGGAGTGAAATGTGGTTCTCTTCTGTTCCCTCCCCGCCACTAAACAATGGGTCCATCCAGCCCAATATTACCACACACCATAAGAAAACACTGCACTTATATACCACTTCCTAAAAATGAACAGACTGATTGGGTGGGGGACTTATTACCCGATATCTACATCATCAGTGCCAAACATGAGAAGCCCAATGTGATGGTTTATTTTGATGTCTCCTTCACACAGTAAACCAAGCCACAACTGGCAGCTCAACCAAGCAGTCGTCTCACCCAACCCACTGCTAAATCATCAGGGTCCTCCTCACTTATTCCAGTCTGGAAGGAGAACCAAGAAGCACTGCCTGCTGCCCTTCCCACTTCGTTAGCTCTTGCCACCTGCTCTCCCCTGAAATGCTGATGCAACAGGTAAGGAGGTTGGAAGAAGGGATCCCAGGGGCTGTCGGCTGCCAAAGCAACTGGAGCCGGTATCAGCTCAGGCCCCCTGGGACACAGACCAAGCACCGCCTGCTCCACTGAAGCTGAGGCTGCTGAGGATGATAGCTAGGGTGGCAAGGTTTCTACCTCCAAAGGAGCCCCTCCAAGAGCAGAGTCACTTTCTCAGTTCTGGCTGGGCAGAACAGCTACACACTGAGCTCCTTGCCTTGGAGTTTGCATTCAAAAGGATCCAACCTTATGATAGAGAGGAACACTGCTGCAGTACATCTGACTGCAGGCTTACATGAAGGATTGGGACATGGATGCCTGGCAAGGGAGGGGGGGATGGAGGAAGAAGAAAGAAAAAGGCAAGGAGAAAAGCAAGGATGTAGTCATGGGGTGGGGGTGGGCAAAATGGGGGGGGGTACTTTCCAAATGAGAATCCTGTCCCCTCCCATGAAATTTCTTTCTGTTCCTAAACTTTCAACAGTGCAGAAAGTGAGAGGTTGAAAATAGTTCACACCTGGAACTCTTCTCTTTGCTGTGTTTGTATTCCCTTGATAACTTTGCCTGTCCCTTTTCTTTCGATGCTTAAACTATATTTCTTTATGTCAACCAACATTTTAAGTTACTACAATGCTAGAAATATGGGGATTAAAGGACAAATTCTTGGGGTGGAAAAATTTCTTGGGGTCAGCTGAATTAATATTTGGCAGGACAATGCCCTCATTTTCCTTCCCTCCTTGTAGCTATATCTGTAGAGAAAGGGGAATTAAGTGATGAACATGTACTCATCATTTTCCTCACCAGGAGTTGCATAAAACTGTTCCAGATTCATGAGAAAATGCTCTTTAGCCAGACACAATTCTATAGATAACAAAACAGTGAGTTGAAGATTTCCACTGGTTGAGATGCTGTGATGTCACTGAAACTTCATGAACAATCTAACTGCCCAGAGGGTTCCTTTGAGCAACAGAATTGTAACCAACAGTACAACTAATGTGAGAAAGTTTAGGAAAACTTTCAGGTAGGACTTATGAAAAGCAAGATATAATATTTGAATACACTGATGCTCATTTGTGGTGCGTATATGCATTATCATCAGTTACTGATATTTGCAATTGTTTATGTTATATTTTCAATTTATATATTTTATAACTGGCAAGACACCATTTGGAAGAGGGGTGGGAAACTACCATTGGTGCAGACAGAGCGCTAAGGTAAGGTGACTTAAAGATGGGTAACAGAAATGCAGGAGGCAAACAAGCAAGAATGTGTAAGAAGGCTGTTGGGAAGGCAGAGGCTAATGTGGGCTAAAGAGTAGAGGACATACTGTAGCAGAGAAAAGTAGCCAGTGGAGCTAAAGACAGGTACAATTGGAAAGTAAGGTGCTCACTTGGCACAGTCAACGATTCTGCTTTTAGTTTCAAGTGTTTGAGGCTGTGGCTACTGCTGCCTGTTTTAAACAGTTCTAGTGAATTTTATGTGCTGGGTTAGAAGGTGTTCTTAGTTAGCTGTTTTAGTTTTGTAACAGCATATCACTTAATCTTTAATTGCATGTTATGTTTGCATTTTGTGCATGAGACACCTTGTGATGGCTTTTTTGTCCTCAAAGCCAAAACAGAAATATGGGACATACTCACACATGCTGCTGGCAGGAATGTAGAGAAAGAAAAAGGGAAGTTGGAAGATTGTCAGGGCCAAAGGAGCACAGGGTCAGCAAAGGCTGAAAAGCCCCCAAATCTGGGCATTTAAATATTGGTCTGATTCTGAACTAAACAGCCTACACTTGGGCCACAAATTATAACTGAACAATAACTGCAGCTTGGTGCCTGCATTTTAACACATGATCTTCTCTTAGGTACCCATTTGCTGTATATCTGGTGCTCATCATCAAAACAGTGTCAGTTGGCCTATAATACAGGTCTTACACCTTGAAAGGAAAACGTTGGGTTGATATTCTGGCTCACAGAAACCTCAATCTTTAAACGTAGCTTTAAGAGTTTTAAATTTGGACTGTAATTATCAGAATCCTCGCACCAGCATGCCTGGCTGAGAGCTATAGTCCAAAACATAACTTTTCTGGGCTCTGTCTGTGGAACTGTTTGAATCTACATTATATCCTTAAATATAATTTTGTCTCATTGAAGGTTGGGGGAGGGATGTACACAAATGTAAATGTAATGCATACATTAGATTTTTTAATGTACAGGATCCAACATTATCACTCTTCTAGAACACTAAAGTATAGTATTAAAAAAAAGATTAGAGGAAATAAGTTAACTACATCAAAGCAAACATAGTGTTGCTTTCAAAACCAGCAAGTGGGACTACTAGATTTTATTCCATTGGACCACATGTCAGTGGGACCCAATTCAAGGAATTCCTCCTCAGGATTCTTCAGTATGGAACATGGAAAGGGAAATGGCTATCAGCGTAGTATGGCTCAACTTCTGAAGAAAGACATAAGACATATAGCAGTAGGAATATATTTATTATGTGCAAAAGCAGTATGATGCTGAATAAGGGATGGACAACTGTGGGCTTTCATATATTTCTGGGCTGCATATAATCCCACAATATAATCTCACAATACTGGACCTGGACTTAATGTGAGTTGCAGGTAAAAGTAAACATATCCAGGCCCATCCCTGTCCAAAAGGGTCCATCTTGCCAAACCTGCATTGAATCAAAGATGATACTTTGTAGACAAAGCTGACCTTTCCCTGTGCATGGCATAATGAGATTCATAGTACCTATACTATAATTTTGTAGCTGATATGGCATATATCAAACCCAATACCCTAGTGTCTTGGTTACTTGTGCTAAGAAGATTTCAAGCGGTCACATCCTTTCCTGCTTCTTTTTCATTGTTTAATCTACCTTATCTTAGGACCAAAAGTGTTTTGGATTTCAGATTTTTATTTTTGAAATACCTGTGTTTGCATATACATACATAATAAGATATCATAGAGATGGGACCCAGGTCTAAACACATTAAATTATGTTTCATATACACCTGATACACACAGACTGAAAGTAATTTGATACAATATTTTAAAATAATTTTGTGTATGAAACTAAGTTTGTGTACATGGAACTATCAGAAAACAGAGCTGTCACTATCTCAAGCACCTATGAAAAAAGTTTTGGTTTTTGGAATATTTCAGATTTGGGAATGCCAGATAAGGGAGACTCAACCTGTATATGCAGTTCCATTCTTTTCATTTCTTATCATATAACTTCCATTTATTGGTCCATGAAATGTCTCAGATCTACCTGGAAATCAGGAGGTAAGTGAAGCTTAGTTCTTGACCTGTGATTACCCCCCATCCACCCTGGCAATATACTATGTGAAGTCCTACTAACTGGCCTCTCTTTTGGAGTGAACAGACTGAGGATTGCCATTCACACAAGAGACAGAGCAACAGAAATGCCATTTGTATAATTAGTCAATAAACCTAGGTAGTAAAAACAGTGACTGAAATAGCATACAAATGCTTTCATAATGGTACTAGTAAAAAATCATTTAATATTGTTAATAATAAATAATGAATTTTGCTGCAAAGGGCAATTGCTTTTATTTTTATTTTTAAATTCACCAATTCTCAGGGCTCTTGAGGACGCTTGCTTGCCCACTACAGCTGCTTCTGTTGGGGAAACTTGCCATCAATTCCTCACAGAAGCAAAAAGGGAAATAAGTTGGTGAGCAGCCAGTCACCAGCAAAAGTGAGTAGGAGTAAAGGAAGCCAGTCACCAGCCTACCAGGCCTCTCTGCCAAATTAGAAAGGTGAGGAGCTGCCTGATAAGCAGGCAAGTTAAAGAAATTCTTTAGAAGGTGGGTGGGATAGCTGGGAGACTTTAGCTGCTTATGGTGAATAGTGATATATGCAGAGGGTGTTGAGTGCATGGGTAAAAATGCAGTATACTGCACCAGAATTGGCAACTGGTGTGAGGATGAATGTTACAGCATCATAGTGCTTAATTACAAAACCATGAAAACTCCCCTTGCTTAGTTTCTAAAAATAGAACTGCCAAGCATCAGATTGCCTGGAAGTCAGATCCTTTGACTTGGGATCATTATTCCACACACCAAATGTATAGAGGGTACATGCTCAGAGTCATTCTCCTCTATGTTGTTATTGCTTTACCTGTGCCATAGTTGAGCCCTGGCAACGAAACCATGTTTTCTGAAGCTGAACCCTAATGGAAGATGGCTTACATTAAGGCAAAGGAGGGAAACCTCCTGGGGCCGAGGACCTGTCCATTAATTAACTGGTTTTGCAGATTAGTTCATCATGTGTCCGATCATCTGTCAGCGATTATGTGCAAAGTTATATTGCCACTGATGATTTGATGAGTGGCAAACCCAAGCAAACAAGCAATTGCAGCTTGCTCATTCAGTGTAGGCTAACAAAACAAAACCATTCATTTTGAACCAGCTCAGCAGTTTATGAATCAATGCCACAAAATGTATCAGGCTTTCACAAGTTCAGGTGATTCTTTGCAAATATCCCCGGCAGATTTTTGCAGAACGGTAGTGGTGTATAATGGATCATTCTTTGTCATGTCTTTGCGGAAGGCCAGGCCTGTTGATTGCAATAGATGTAGAAACTCATCAGAGGCAACAATCTGGTTATCAAACCCTTTTCGTCTGTGTTATTTTTCTGCATTTCATACTTTCCAAGCCTTCGCACAACCTTCTCCAACCTGGTGCATGCCATATCTGTTGCATTTCTACTCACATCTTTCCAAATAACATGCCTGAAGGCTGTGCTGTCTAGGTGATGTGAGTTGTTGTCTAATATGTATGGAGGGCACCAAGTTGGGAAAAGCTGCTCTGCGTGCACACATGTGGGTGGACTGGGGGAAGGTGGCTTTAAATGTGTGGTGGGAGTGGATTCAGCCAGGCCCTGGGCTCCAGTAATTTTCCCAATCCAAGGCAAACTCTGGAGCTGGTGGAAATAATTGTTTTCACCAATAACATTGTTTCCCATTGTTTTCAAAGCAAGGGAAATACTTATTTTTAAAAAGAATAAACACAAGGAAGGCATATACTGCTCCTCCTTGCTTATGGCAGGAGCCTTGAAAGGTCTTTGTATACTACAGAGTCGCCGGAGCTCTCTGTCTATGCTGGACATCAGAATGGCTCTTTCCATTTCAGCTCGATGACAGTTTGATAATCTTTTAGTACATCTTGCACTGGGAGCTTCTGTTCCCATTTCTTTGACATGGGCTAGAAAAAGAGGTTGAGACTTTAGGATATTTAGGGTCAACAGATATGGAAAAAGAGAAGTGTAGAAGTGTGCTGAAGAAATTACCTGCCCATTGCTAGAGAATGGAAGCAAATAGCCTGACTACTCCTGGGACCGTTTCACACCACACAATTATAGTGCTTTGATTCTCTTTAGCTCCATGGCTGCATACCATAGGATTTGTAGCTTGGTCAGAAGAACTAAAACAGCAGAGAATTTTAAATACCCTGCCCTGAACGAAATACCCCTCCCATACTGCCATTCCTTTTTCCTTGTGTGTTCTGTCTTATTTAAATCGTAAGGCTGAGGGCAGGAAACTGTCAAATTAACTATTTGTAAGCTGCTCTGCGAGTATAAATACTGTAAATAGATCAATAAAACATATAAAAAACAACAACCCAGGATTCCATAGGATGGAAATATGGCAATTAAAGTAGAATCACAGTGTTATAACAGTACAGTATAGAAGGACCCCTGGTTTCTAAGGGAACAATCTTAACCCTCTGATTCAGGGGTAGGCAACCTAAGGCCTTGGGGGGCCGGATGCGGCCCCCCAAGGCCTTTGGACCGGCCCCAGGCCGGTCCTGCCACCACCGCCACCGCCGCCCGCCATGATGGTATTGATTATTATTGTTATTACTTGTTCTTGGGGTTTTCTTGGCAAAATCTCCACAGGGGTTTTGCCATGTCTTTTCTGGAGCTGAGAGAGGTGCATGCATATTTTTAATTTCAGGAGCCCTGGTGGCGCAGTGGTTAAATGCCTATACTGCAGCCACTCACTCATAGACCACAAGGTTGCGAGTTCAATACTAGCCAGGGCTCAGGCTAGACTCAGGCCTGCATCCTTCCTTCGCTAAAATGAGTACCCAGCTGTTGGGGAGCAATGAGCTTACAATTGTAAACCACTTAGACATCCCATAGCATGGTATGAAGCGGTATATAAATGAAGCTGCTTTGCTTTTGCTTTGCTTTTAAATAAATATTTTTTATTTATTTATTTATTTATTTGTTTGTTTGTTTTCGGTGCTTCGGCCCCCTAATTGTCTGAGGGACAGCAACCTGGCCCCTGGCTCAAAAAGGTTGCCTACCCCTGCCCTGATTCATTAATTGGAAGGTCTTACGATGGGGCAGGGTCGATGCTGATGGCAGACCCCTGAAATAGGGCTGACAGAGGTTCCAGTGGCAGGCCCCAGGAACAGACCCACATGAGCCTGGGAATGGTGTATTCATTTTCCTCTCAATCTAAACCATGGGCATGAAGGTAAAGGGGGGAAATTGACATACAACACTACCACCCAGACTGTTGTGTGTATATTAGAGAAAGATGTGGTAAAGGAAAACCTAAGAAAAATTACATCAAAGGAACAAAAACAAACTGGACCAGCCAGTCTTTGGCCCTCCAGCTATAGACTGTACTTCCTATCAGTCTAGCCAACGCAGCCAATGGTCAGGAATGATGAGAACTGTAATTCTGTAACATCCAGAGGAGCAAGAAGCTATCTAACCCTGAAATAAAATTTCAAAAGCTTATATTCTGATAATTTTTCACAAAATGCATAGTGTGGAGGCCATGCTGAAGATTTTGTGACCAGATTCTAGACATCCTTGCTTTCTGCAGAGGCAAAATGAATGGCAAATGGGACCACAGAAGTATTTTGGGGTACACTTTATTTCTCCCTTTTCTATGACTAGTTGCAGACTTTATATTCTGACCACATTAAAGTACTGTGGCATGAACTGCATGCTCTCCCACCTACTCACAGGGATGTCACATTAGTAGATTGCCTGAAAAATGGCATCTAAATATACCCTAATTGTATTCTAAGTGCTTGAGGAACATTATTTCCTATATCCTACTAACAATAAATGAAATCATTTTTTAAATAGTGACTGACAATACTGGTATTAGAATGTTAAATAATTTAGGTAGCCATTCCTGCTCAGCAGGGAAGTAACATCACAGGAAATCATGGCACACAAACAACAGTGCGAGATGAATTCTATGGCTGGAACAGAATACCAGGGAACCAGGCTCAGTTCCTTTCAAGGTAGCTTGAACAACAACAATCTCCCACCATCCACCCAAACCCTAGCCTTCCTTGGGTGGTGCTTATTCAGCAAATCTCTCTGTTGCTTGGTTATTTTGAGTACTGTCAAGTTTTATGGTAAAACACAGATATTATATTGTCGGTGCAAAAACTTCTCAATTAGATGGGTGGTGGGGACATCTCATCACTACTTCTTCCATGTCTGGGAAAAACGTAACCTGTTGAATGTCTGTCTGTGATACAGCTGATAAAGGCACAGGAGACCTGCCATACAGAAAAATACACCAACAGAGCCTTTTGTTTCAGTTACATTGGGGAAGGTTTAAAGAGAGATTTTCTAGACTCAGGAGACCTACTATGAAAAGATTTGCGAATACTTGATCTAATCTTTTTAGTCCTATGACACAGGATAAGCTCAGGCTGTGACATGAATAGTGTCTGTTACATCAGGAAATACATTTATATGCATTTCAGTACAGGATATGTAGCTAGAAAATGTACACAGGGATGTGTGTGGCTTCCTGACCTGCACACATTAAGGAAGATATGAAGATGAAATGTTTATTGTTGATGAGGAACAATGAACCAGATGGTAGACTGCTGGGGCATTTGATGAAAGAAGACTGATTTAAGACAATGAGAGAAGACTGACTCATTCCTTAACCTTTTCTTTCCAAGCAACTCAAGGTTTCAATTGTTAAGTAAATGTCTTTTCCAGTGCCACAGTTTCCACACTTGTCTTGGAAATTGTAGGGTTGTCCAACAGCCTTATGTTAAGGCTAGGTCTGATTGATGAACCTCACTCCAGAAGTATGGGATAGAGCTTCTTCAATTTATACTCAGAAAATGGCTCAAAAAATTTGGTAGGTTGGGACAGGTCAGTTTGTGGATGGTTGGTAACAATTCTGAGGTTTAAAAAAGCCATGAAGTCACTTCTTCATAGGAGTTTAAACTCTGATGAGTGCCCTCCAGCAATTTGACAGGTATTGGCTTTTTTTATAGGCTTTGATAGGATTAGATTTGCCAGCATATTTCTCTTTTTGCACAGTGTGTCTTTCGGGAAACAGTTTATTGCATTAGGACAGGGGGAGAATCTAGCATGTGCTATGCCCTAGTAGTAATATAAAGTATTTGTTCTTTATTAAAATGTGACACCTCCCAGCCAATTTTAGACCATAGTGTTCATAAGGCTGGTGTTGCACTTGCTCAGCACATGCTGGTTATTTTGTGAGCGTTATGTTGGAGAAACCAGGAGGGAAGGATTACAGACTAGGAGACAGCAGACCTCAAATGAGGTCTGATCTACTGTATGTCAAAGACAGAAGATTTCAGAAGAAATGTAAAACCAACCTGCCTGCTGCTGAAGAAGAAATGTCCTAAAAATAAAGGACAAATATTATACTTGAATGGCTTAACTTATTTGCTGTTGTCTGCTATACCAGCTTGTCAATATATTCCTTCATCCTCCTTAATTTTTTGTTCTGGTTCCAAGTAAAATAAACTCTCTTCCTATTTTTGAGTAAAATATGAAGATGGTAAGAGATCAATCCTATCTGAAGTGCCCAAACATCTCCTGACTTCACAAAATACTGCTATGCTACTTCCAGCGTTGCTCAGTGGATTCCCTGGTACAAGGGATCACTGTGATAGAGAAGTTTGCCATCTGCATAGAGGAATTACTCCTCAATGTAAAATTATATCTGTTATTGCCAGCTGATGATGTCAAATTCCACCTCCATCTGCCACCATTTTATGATTGACTTTGCCACTAAGCTACCATTTTGTGATGAGCAGGTCTCCACTATTTTCCTCTTTCTCCCCCCCCCCCCCCCCCGGGTGTAGAAAGTCTATTTTTTACACTTGTTCAGAGTGTATTGTTAATACCGTAATAATGTTAACGGGTTCATAGGGGTTAGGAGGTTTTTTTACTTTTATTTTTCCTCTCCCATCCTCTCCCTCTGCTTAAAACTGCAGTCTTTCCAGTGACAGTTACTTCTAAGGTATTGGTGAAACTGGAGTTAACCATAATATATTCATATTGTCTAAATCAGGGGTAGGCAACCTAAGGCCCGGGGGCCAGATGCG
>CM034703.1:210577993-210589010 GCA_020142125.1 Phrynosoma platyrhinos
TGGATTCTTTATCCATGGATTCAACCATCCACAGCTTGAAAATATTTTCCAGTCTCCCCAAAATTCCAAAAAGCCACCCTTTTTTAGAACAAAATTTTGCCACTTTATATAAGGGGCACCATTTTACTAGGCCATTGTATATAATGGGACTTGAGCATTTATGGATTTTGATAGCCACAGGGGGCCTTGGAACCAAACTCCAGTGGTTATCAAAGGCCCATTGTACATATCTAGGCAGCACAGGTGTGAACTCACAACTATGTTCTGACTACTTTGTTCTCATACCGTTGATTCCGGAACAAATATCCCATTTGCTCAGTCCCCAATGTTTTGGTCTATCCTGTTCCCATGGCACCCCTGCCATTGTAATCTGAATTACCGGTACACTGACTAGCACATCAATTTTGTGTCTCCAAAAGAGTGGGCTGGGAGAAGCTGGAGAGAAGCTGGCACACTTCCTGAAGGGAAATTGCAAAGGGTGCAGCACAATGGCGTGCAGTGGGTCTGTTGTTACCTCTCCTCCCCACCTCATCATCTGGCAGGACATCAGCCCTCCTTCTGGGCCCCTCAGGCCCTCTTTGCTTGTTGGAGCTAATCAGTATGGAGGTCTGTGCCTTTACCTGCAAAGGGCAAGACTCAGAGCCCTTAGTGGGGGAGCATGTATTAGTGGCACTCAGGGCTTTAAAGGGCAGCTAGAGAGGGGGACTAGGAAGCAAGCATGTCATAGCAGCTCTTTGTGTAATTTTTCTTTCCCCCTTGCTGGGTTAATGGAAGGGCCCTGTGGTGACAGTCTGTAATTAAACCATTAGCTGAGTAACTAACTAGTACAGCCTGCCACTGGTGGTTGTTTGCAGCGGGGCGGCAGACGGGAGGGGAAGCCCAGCAAACAAGCAAAGGTAGGATCTGAGGAAGCAAGAAAGGGCTGCTGAGAATGGATGCATGAATGGAGAACAGGAGATGAACAAGAGATGAAAGAGTTTGGCCCCAACTACGGGAGAAACTGAAATGAGGCTGCCAACACCATGGATGTTATCACACGGGGGCAAATCTGCTGGTTAATCCACACAAAATCCAGACTGAAACTGGATTAGTGCCCTGTGTTTTCACACGACGTCACACAAAAACTGGACAGAAAGTGGACAGAAACTGGTGTTAACCGCGATCTTTTGTAATTCAGTTGTCTGGAGGAAATGCAAATACGTAATTATGGTAATTATGCATTTACCGTAATGTGATCGCCAAATGCGCATTGGGAAGCATTTCCCTGCTGTTGCCATGGTTCCAGTGAGCATTCCTCTATCTGCGCATGTGCAAGAGGCGCATTTCTAGTACATTTACAGTTTTTTTTCTCTTGTGTGTGGACGTTCAATGCACTTACTGTAAATCTGCAATTAAGGTAATGACGTTTGCGGAAACAAGGTTTATTTCCCGTTTATTTTCAGGATGCCTCATTTCCACTTTATTTTCAGTTTCTGGGCCACGTGTGATAACGTCCCATGTCTTTTCACATGGGCAACCTCTGCAATGGGCTTATTTCAATAAAGCCCAGCAAGGCTCCCCCAGTTGCATCTCAATATGTTTATAAGGAGCTAGGGAATGGCTCCTTATAAACCGGACAAAGCTAGCTGCTGTCACTCTCTGCTATATGGTTCTCATTTCTAAAAGTGAGCACAGTCTAACTGGGCTACGTCTAGACTCAGAACAACAGGGTTGGAAGTTCAAGGTTTCAGACAGCTAGCAAACAGCTAGTTCTGGACAATGGTGGATGTGAATGGACACTTTTCCAAAGGACTTCGCAAGGACACTCTCTTGTGAAGAAAATTTCTTTTCAGGGCCTTATTCTATCATCTCCTGCTGCTGTCACTCTCTGCTATATGGTTCTCATTTCTAAAAGTGAGCACAGTTTAACTGGGCTACGTCTAGACTCAGAACAACAGGATTGGAAGTTCAAGAGTTCCAGCAGATCATGGGTATTTACAGACTGACAGAAATAATGCAGCTTGAGGCCACTTTAACTGCCCTGGCTCAATGCTAGTGGGAACTGTAGTTTATTGTGACACCAGAGCTCTCTGACAGAGAAGGCTCAATGTCTCAGAAAAAAAATACAGTTGCCATGATTCCCTAGCATTGAGCCAGGGCAGTTAAAGTGGCCTCAAGCTGCATTATTTCTTTCAGTCTGTAAAGGTCCCATGACAACATCCAGCAGTGCTATAGCCCACCTTAGTTTTAATGTACTCCAATCTTCTTTCCATTTCCCCTACTGGACTCTCATTTTGCTCCACAGCAGCAAGAAAAAAATGATAGCTAAAATTATATTTGAGCATTGGGGTGTAGGGCCTTTGTATACCAGCTTATGGAACCCCCTTGAACCCCAAAAGCTGGGACATATTATTGTGGGCTTTAGACATCAGCTCCCAGGAGCACCAGCTAGCATGCCCAATAATGAGGCAAAAGGTGCCCACCCATGTCTTAAATAATCAATTCCACTCTTCAGTTTTGGACTGACAGACCTAGGGCTGATGGTAGCAAACGTTCGGTGTGCCTATTCTATGCTGCTTAATCAGCTCTGAAAAGGATTGTCAGTAGTTCATTCTCATCAATTATTATGGGATGGACAATGGTTGAGGGTTAGGAGGATACACACACACACACACACACACACACCACTTTCCCCAATTTAATTTTTACTCCCAAATTCCACCTAGGAGAGTGAAAAGTAGTTTCACTGGTTTTGGCACTCTCCGGGCCATTTTGGGCCCAGGAAAGGCTTTTTTCCAAGGATCCAATAAAGTCAAAAAGCACTATAATTGCCTCCTAGTCCTCCTAGGAAGGCATTTAGGCACCATAAAACGAAGAAGATAAAAGGGAAGCCATCAAAATGGCCCTGGAAACTGTACTCCCACCCCCATTATAGGTTTGTCTTATCTACAGACTACACAAGTTTGGTAGTTTTGCCACAGAGAAGTTGGTTTCCTTTGGAGCAAGATGCTGGCAGGCATTCCCTGATAGTGAGTACACTGAGGAAAGCACAAAGAGGGGACTTCATTAGTGGAACTCAATACAGAGAAGGTTGATATTGGGCCTTTGCAGACTGCTAGAAATAGTGCAAATTGAGTCCACTTTAAGGGTTAGGGAATCATGGGAACTGTATTTTATTGTGGCACCAGAGAGCTCTCTGACAGAGAAGGCTCAATGTCTCCGGGGGGGAAAAACAATTCCCATGATTCCGTAGCACTAACCCTAACCCTTAAAGTAGACTCAATTTGCACTATTTCTGGCAGTCTGGTCACAGGTTGACTGTCTTATACAGCGGAGAGACAGAATGCACAAAACCTAATACTCAGACTGAAGGACCACTTTTACAACTGGACAAACCAGTGATCAGCTAATATGCCCAATAACTGTCAAACTGGTACATAACAGGAATATTGCACAGAATTATGCAGAACTTAGGAAAAGTTTTTTTTGGGGGGGGCACTTTTGATCCTAAAAAACCCATTAATGACAGCATGGTCATTAATCATGCTGGCTGAAGGATTATGAGATGGCTCAGTGCTAGGGAATCATGGGAATTGTATTTTTTTCTGAGACATTGAGCCTTCTCTGTCAGAGAGCTCTGGTGCTACAATAAATTACAGTTCCCATGATTCCTTAGCCCTGAGCCAGGGCAGTGCCTCAATTTAATGTGCACTATTTCTGGAAGTCTGCTTAGGCCCATAGTCCAAAAAAGTTAACTTTGCTAAGCTCTGGAGGTATGCTAAGCATTGTACACTGAGTGCCAGAGGCAACCTAGAACAAACAGAATAAAAGAAAAATAGGATTGAGAAAACTATTCCTTGGGTGGGTTTGCTTTGCAAGATTTTTCAAAATGGAGAGTTCACTCCTCCTCTTAGAATACCGGTAGCTCCTTCATCTTAGTTCAATCCACTACAAGCAGGAACATCATTGTACACTATACAAAGAAGGGCATTATGACAAGCATTAGCAATCCCTACCCATGCTGTCAAGCTCAGCCATGCAGACAATGAGCCAAGGGTTAGTGCAGATAACTGGTTTTATTTAAAGCCACCCCCCTGCCTATCAAAACTCATGTGGCTGACACTTTGAAGCTGGACCCAAGCGCTACGCTGTTGCCCTAGGAGAGGAACACAAAGGGGTCTGAGAGATGAAACATTGGAAGCTGCTGCCGCCGCAGTACCTTGAAGTAGAAAGCATGGGATAGAAAAGCATTGATTAAAAGGAGGCCAAGTGCATTATGGGAAGTTCACTAGTGACTTTGACTGCTAGAGCCTTCTCCTGAAATGGAGAAGGAGATCAGACTTGCTTCTTGCTCAACAATCTTCAGCAGGGCTGGCCCAAGAAGACATGGCTTATTAGTGCAAAGGACAAGATGGCACATCTGCCCTGGCCTCCATCCCATGTACAGAAGCTAACCAGACTAGCCACTAAATCTTACTATAAAAGACCTCTGATCCATGGATTCTGTATCCATGGGTCCAACTATCCACAGCTTGAAGATATTCAAAATTCCAAAAAGCAAACCTTGATTTTGTCATTTTATATAAAAGACCCTATTTTACTATGCCATTGTATTTCACGTAACTTGAGCACCCATGGATTTTGGTATCCATGGGAGAATCAGGAACCAAACCCCAGCAGATACCAAGGACCCACTGTAATGGAATAGAGTCCTCCACCATACCGGAGGGCATCAGACTCATTTAAGAGATGCAGGACAAGCTGTACTGCGCACGCACAGACTGCTCTATCCTCCACGACAGGGAAAAGACGATGGGTTCAAGCGGAACAGCTAAGGGGTTGTCACTGCTGTCCCTCCAGCATCCAATACTTGTGACTGTTGCCCAATTTTGCCTAACAGTAGGGCCAGTCCTGATTTTCAACAGCATGTCCTGGTGAAATACGAGCTTTTAAAAAGGTGTTAAGACGGATCTCTTCCGGCAGGCCTTTCCTGAGTAGATAACTGGCCACTGAAAATAGTTATACCTGACCCTGATTTCTCCACTACAATTATTTTAATTTATCTGTTATTTATTGTATCTTATTACAGTTTGTTATTTTTTAGCTTGTTTTTAAACTTTGATGGTTTAATTGTATTTTGGGGGGGGGTTGGCTACTGGGGGAAGGCATTGTTCATTTTATTATGTAAGCCGCCCCGGTTGTACTTAACAGAGAGGCAGGATATAATAATAATAGTTGTTGTTGTTTTTATTATTATTATTATTATTATTATTATTATTAGTAGTAGTAGTAGTAGTACACAAAAAATGTGGAGTGAATGTCAGAAAGATCAACCCTTAGCGAGACATTAAGTGGACCAGTGTTCACATGACCTCTGCATATTTAAAATGCACAAGTGTTATTTACTTCTTTGAAGCTGAATTCACTTCTTTGTGACCAGTTTTTGCAGTTCTGTGTACATGGCTCTATGTACTTTGCAGTCCCATGTAAATGGCAAATGCTTCTAACTGAGTGAAAGACACAGGCAAACACACAATCTAATGATAGCACATGAACTGCACTGTAATAGAGCTTTCAAGGATGAGAGAGCAAAGACACACAGAGTACTCGCAGGTTGTCCCCTTCACAATGTCTCATTCCACCCTGAATGAATATCACAGTCATACATACACCTTTTAAAAAAATATTATTTGCATATGCAAACAGCTGCATATGTAAGTGCTTACATCAATCTGATTTTAGTAGATTTGTGATCACTTTTTCATACTTCATACTTCATACCTGGTGATGGTGGTGGTTTCTTACAGATTTTTTTACTACTGTGCTTTTATCTGATTTGTTTTATTGTATAATTATTAGATGCCCTGAGCCTTATTGTTAGTAGAAAAGGGGGATGTGATTGATAAAATAGAACAGTAGTGACAGTAGTTTTCCAGCACCATCCACATGTATGGCACTGCACAGAGTAACAAAACAGTGTAAAATTCAGCAAAGAGGAGAGGAGAGGAGAGGAGAGGAGAGAAGGAAAATGAAGAGATAATAATGGGGGGAAATATTTGGTTCTGTTACATATACTTTGTGGTCGTGTGTGCCTTCAAGTCATTTCTGACTTATGGTGACCCTAAGGTGAACCTATCACGGGATTTTCTTGGCCACGTTTGTTCAGAGAAGGTTTGCCAATTTGCCTTCCTGAGGCTGAGAGCATATGACTTGTCCAAGGTCACTCAATGGGTCTCCTGGCCGAGCTGGGAATTGAACCCTTGTCTTCAGAGTTATACTCCAACACTCAAATCACTATGCCATACAGGCTATATATAAACCTAACCTTAGATTTAGTTTAAGAATGATATCTGAGGGCAGCGTAGAAGGATACAGAAACACTATCTTGGTAGCTGTAAATTAGGGGAAATTATTTTCAGAAAATGTATCTAGGTTCTGATAGGCCCATAATAGTAAAATATGAATTAATGCAGAAATGTGCAACATGCAGATATTGACTGTAGGTGACCCCCTCCCCCTAATTTTTGTTTCGTGGCCCTCATAATATTGCAAAACTGTTAAAATGACATTGTTCTCTTCTTGCTGCTTCATTAAGGGAAGTGGGCTGTCAATCTAACAGATTCACAGGGCTCTCTGGTGCAGGAAATTACTCTAGCACCTTATTATTATTATTATTATTATTATTATTATTATTATTAGTAGTAGTAGTAGTAGTAGTAGTAGTAGTCAGCAATAGCAGTGACAAATTTGGTGGCACCCGGTTGTCTCCACAACAAACTCTGAGGAGTTGCCCATCCCTGGTTTAGTGCTATGTGGATATGCCTCATGAAAACCTGAAACTCTTACACTTTTCACTTCTCTTGCATTTTGCATATCCATGGATTTGAACACTTGCATTACGTATTTTGTACACATCGGTTGGCCAATAAATGTATCGCTGTTTTGTGGGTTTTGGATTTTGTTATACCCACGGAAGGAGTCTGGCAGTATTTAGTTTCACTTTTGCATAATGATGGCACATTATTATATTCTAACCAAGGTGGTGTTGTGTGCCTTCAAGTCTTTTCCAACTTTATGGGGATCCTTGTGTGTTGTGTCTTTAGATCATAAGCCTGAGGGCAAGGAACAGTCTAATGACCAATTTGTAAGCCACTTTGAGAGCATTTCTGAAGAGCAGGGTATAAATACAATAATAATAAACCTATCACAGGTTCTTTTGGAGCAGGGCAAGATTTGTTCAGAGAGGGTTTGCCTTTGCCTTCCTTTGAGGCTGAGAAAATATGACTTGCCCAAGTTCACCCAGTGGCTTTCATGGCCGAGTGGGGATTCAAACCCTAGTCTCCAGAGTCATAGTTGAATGTTCAAACCACTACACCATGCTGGCTCTCCCTAACCAAGTTGAAAACCAAGGCAAAGTTTATTTTAAAAATAAACCAGATTTTGAACCCATGGTTTAATCATTGATTAGAGTTTGTTTTAAATCCAAGATCCCGGGTTTAAATGTTAACACTAAACCAAATTTTATATAAGTAATACTAAACTCTGCTGAAATCCTCCACCAGCCAAGTGGGAGAAAGAGAAAGGAGTGACAAGCACAAGAGACTGGTTTTTCGCTTGAGTGTATCCAGGCTCCTTCTGCATACTTTAAATCCAGGGTTTAGAGTTATGTTCACAGAAGCCCAATTATCTAAAACCTTCCACATGAAAAGATTTGAATATGCCTATGATTTGAAAACTCCAATTTGCCCCACCTTTAGAACAATTTAACTTAGGCATTCAAAAGCTTGCTAGAAGAGGAAAGTGTTAGAATGCTTCTGATGGGCTTTTCTTTATTTTACTTTATTATTTTGATCTATAGTTCACTCCGCATGAAACGGTTCAGGATAGATGACAGTTATCAGTTCATAACCTTGATACTTGGAATGTCTTGATGATATTAAGAGCAGCTATAGATTTCAAAAAGAGTTATACAATTCTGCCTCCCTGTTGTATGTAAAAAGCAACATCTTCCACTCTGGGCAATGATTAAACACATTTTCAGAGGGGCAGCTGTATTAGTATTTTGCAAAAGCAACAGTCTCGGCACCTGAAAGATTAATGTTGCATTAAAATTGCTATGTACCACAAGACTCTTTACTAAGATTAAGTAAGGGCCTTTGCAGACTGCCAGAAATAGTGCAAATTGAGTCCACTTTAAGGGTTAGGGTTAGTGCTAGGAAATCATTGGAATTGGTGTTGTTTTTTTTTCCTGAGACATTGAGCCTTCTCTGTCAGAGAGTTCTGGTGCCACAATAAAATACAGTTCCCATGATTCCCTAACCCTAACCCTTAAAGTGCACTATTTCTACTGCATAAACAAGAAGGTCAGGGGCAAGGCAGAGATGCCCTCTTGTCCTTTGCCCAAGACAGTTATGTGTTTTGGGCCAGCCCTGGTGAAGATTGCTGAGAGAGGTGAGTTTGATCTCCTTCTCCATTTCAGGATAAGGTTCTTGCATCAAATGTTTAGACTAGCAAAGGCATGCCAAGAAACGCACCCAGGACTGCATGCATTCCACATTTTATAAAAGCACTGCAT
Organism: Phrynosoma platyrhinos; assembly: GCA_020142125.1. Taxonomy (NCBI): domain Eukaryota; kingdom Metazoa; phylum Chordata; class Lepidosauria; order Squamata; family Phrynosomatidae; genus Phrynosoma; species Phrynosoma platyrhinos. The sequence goes on from CM034703.1 coordinate 210,586,548, forward strand.
TGACACAGAAATTGTTATAAAGCCTAAATATCAACATGTGTACAGTCTGTATCACTGAGACACCATGAGCCTGAGTCTTCTCTCAACTTTTTTGAGATCCTGGTGAGATGAGTTAAATGTATATAGGTACCAATGGAAAAACAGTCTAACTCAGATTCTTGATCTAGGTTTATGAACTCTCTCCACTAATTAATTCTTATATTTGTGCAGAATCCCAATAAACAAAGGTCTGGGCCAGAGATCCAGAGGCAAGTTAATTGGGGAAAGGAAGGTCCTTCCACTTCTCACCACCCTTTTCACTATAAACGAAAGCATTCTAGTGTTAGGCTAAGTGGTCAGGCAGCAGACGTAGGCCAGCTACTTCGCTACTAGCAGAAGCAGAACAATGCAAAGTAAGCAAATAAATGCAATATGCACAATTCAAACAGAATATAACAGGATTCAGCCTTTTCGGATGCAAATTTCTGAAGGTTTTTTCTTTTAAAGCAATCCTGGGCACCTTGCACAATGGCTGGAATAAGACCTCAAGCCATCTTTGTATTTTTCTAATTAATTTTAACAGGATGCTTCCTCTAGTTTTCATGATACAGCAGTTCAAATATTTAAATAAAATAAATATTAAGGCACCATGTGGTGTGGGTTGCTACTGTGTGCACACTGTTCTATAGAATGAACCTTTACAGGAACTCTGTCTGGACACATTTGCGAGTAAGTGGCATTAAAGGTTAAGTACCTGAAAGATGGTATGAATGTGGGCAAATACCAAAATGAGCCAATGAGACCCCCTCCCACCCCCAAAAGGAAGCTAGCAGATGGTATCTCTCTTTGGGAAAGAACCTGGTGGACCTATGAAATCCTAGCACTTTCCTCTAGGAAAAGAGAGCCTTTGATATCTGTCCCTTCACCAAAGGCTTCTGAAATACAGTGGGCCTTCAACATCAAACAGCCTTGAATGAATGGAGACACTTTTCTCCTCTCAAAGGAAGGATGCAGATTTCACCTCACATGAAACCTCCAATGAATCCCACTCTCCAACTAGCCACATTCGCCAAATTACAGGGTGAGACAGATGGTACTGTGTGTATCCGATTAAACCAGAAGCCTTCTATCGCTCCCACTTCCAAAAACCTTTGAGGGGAAATCTTACTTAACACTGTATAAAAATTAAAGTGGTATCATTATTCCACACAGCAGCTAAAAATGGTTCCCAAAGACTAATGTGAGAGAATTAACTGCTATGAAATTGCAAGTTGTCTCTTATTTTAAGGCACATCAGATATTCTGGAGCAAAGAACATGGATATAACTTCTCACATTCCTTTCTTCTAAACTAAACTGGAAACTCTTAACACCAAGCTACTCAGCTCTTGGAAATTATTTTTGTTGACTACAACACCCAGAAGCCCCAGCCAATATGGCCATACCTGCTGGAGATTGTCATCAAAGTAATATTTCCAAGGTCCGAATTACCCATGTACCATCTCCATCTCACCAGAGCTTTCTTCTTCCCAGTCTGCACCTAAGCACCTATTTCCATGACGAATTTCACACACACCACAGAAAACAGCACTTCCTCTCTAGAAACAACTCAGTAAGCCAAGCTGAGTCCAACAAAAGCAAAACGCCGGGAAGGTCATAAAAGTTATCTAGTCCCACACTTTGCCCAAAGCAAGGGCCATCCACTCAGCTACCTCCTAAGTCCCCAGCTTTGTCCTTTCAGAGGTATACAGTCAGCCCCCCTGTATCCACGGATTTTTTATCCACGTATTCAAGCATCCGCAGTTTGAAAATATTTTAAAAATATATAAGTTCCAAAAAGCAAGCCTTCATTCTGCCATTTTATATAAGGGATACCATTTTACTACACCATTGTATTTAATGGAACTTGAGCATCCACGGATTTTGTTATCTACGAGAGGTCCTGGAACCAAATCCCAGCGGATACCAAGGTCCCACTGTATTATAAATAAAACTAGTGAACCTTTGCACAGATCATTGTTCATATAGGACAAAAAGTTCCTCACAATCTTTCACAACAAAACCAAGCAACATGCAGCAAAAGAAAAGTATGGGAGGAGGGAGAAGACCCAAACAAGTACACAAACATTTTAAAAACCTTGTAGCCTTTAACCAATCTGATTAGAATCCTATTGAGTTTCTCTGCCAATGGAGGCAAGGTAGCAATAGTGCAAAAAAGGGAAAGACATCAGGGATGCTGCAGCAATGAGGGAAGGATAAAGTTTGTCATAGGAGTTCACAGCAGCAGCTAGATGTTGGGTCTATTTCCATTGCCTATCTTAAAAAGGGTAGGTGTCCTTAGATCTAAAGGTGCTTTGGGTGGCTTGCAAGTTGCCCATGCCACAGGAAAGGTGATTTTCTAAGCAACTCCAGGGAGACTTTAGCTCTGAGAATACCCCTCATGGGACGTTATCACACGTGGGCCAGAAAGCGATAATAAAGTGGA
>CM034703.1:210589110-210600246 GCA_020142125.1 Phrynosoma platyrhinos
GTGATAACGTCCTTAGAAGCCAGGGATTAGAAATGGGCCACTCAGAGATATCAGTCACCCCTTTCAATGACTGCTATTTCTGTTGCTGCCCTTGCCCCACTCCCCTTCCCACATGAACAGAGAGATAGCTAGTAGGATCAGCAGGATCCCAGCCCTCTGATTGTACAACATGGTGGAAACTTCTTTTCCATTTACAAATGTAGTGATGAACCAGACATTGGAGGAACAAATTCCAGCCAAATGAAGGGGATCTGTCCAGAATGGAAAAACGGGTAAACAACATCCCACCTATCATGTACTGCAGGAGTGAACACTTATGAAGGCTGGGGGGGTGGCACATTAGCCCCCTAGGATCCCTTGGAGGGCTCCATCTGTGTAAATTAACAGTGTTATATAAATAAACTTTAATAATAATAATAATAATAATAATAATAATAATAATCCATCTGCTCACACACATACACAAACACATGAAATGAAATTTTAAAATGCACCCAAAAATGTCTAGGTGATATGGGGACATGTCTATTTATTATTTAATAATACTAATATTTATTTATTGTTTATTTATTTATTTATAGGCCACCCAATCACAAGGAATCCGGGTGGGTTGCAGCAATAAAAGTGCATGGAATACAATAAAATTCAAAATTAGTCTCTTCCCAACACCCCCCCCCATACTAAAATTACAATAAAGAATCATAATTTAAGAGCAAAAATTATTTAAATGAAATTACTTTATTTTATTTACTGTATTTATACCTTGCTCTTCAGCCAGAAAGGCTCTCAGAGCAGCTATGAAACCTCTACCATGTTTTGGGTTTCAAACCAGGCACCTCCTGGGCTTAAACTGGCATAGCGGTTTGAGCATTGGACTATGACTCTGAAGAGCAGGGTCTGACTATCCACTCGGCCATGGAAATCCACTGGGTGACCTTGGGCAAGTTACACTCTCTCGGCCTCAGAGGATGGCTATGGCAAATCCCCTCTCAAGAAACTTGCCAAGAAAACCATGTGAAAACCCTGGGGCTTGGGGTTGCCATGAATCAGAAATGACTTGAGGCACATAACACACACAATACAGCCAGAAAGAAATGTGCCCTATACACTAGTGCATTTTGCTCACCCTTGCCTTGATAGACACAATACTGAAACAGTCCCAAGTTCACTCATGTTAGCCGGGATGATTTTTGAAATGTACTCTTTCAAAAAGTTTCCCCAGGAGGTACACAGAAAAGTGCTTTAATTTTCTAAAACAACCTTGTATGTGACAGATAAGTAAGTGTGTAAAATAAGTTATTACTATAGACTGGAAGTATAGGTACAGAAGCCGAAACACAAAGAAATGCCAAAATCAACAGCATAATGGAGAGATCAGACTTTTTCTCTTGCTTTTAACTTTCCTTAACTAACTATGTAACAAAATTACATAGGGGATGCATCTGAGGCATGTTGCGCTCCTGTATAGAACAAATGACAAAAGAAAAACAGCAGAACAACAAGAAATATAAAAGGAAAGATAAAAGCAGTTGGGGAAAGAGCTGAAGAAAAGATGTATCAAGTAAGAAACCTTGGACACATTGACCGTGATTTTAGTGAAAAGGCAGAAAATGAATTTAATAATTAAATAAACCCTATGCTTGTTTGTTTGTATGCTTGCTTCTTTTCTGATCTATCCAAGATTTCAAACACTGCCAGAATTGTCATGATTTTTTCTTCTGGAAGGAAAACTTTCCCCTTTACCCCAAATGAGAAGAAGCTTTTCCTAAAGTTGTGACGTCTAGAGGATTCCTGTCAGAAAAACAGGAGCTGTGATATACAGTGGAAGTGAGAGTTGAAAAATGGGGAACAAAGATGATGCCACAAAGGCCAACCCAGCAGCTTATAAATTCTGCAAAAAATTATCATCTGCACTATAAATACATGTAGTAGGGGAAATTGGCTCTCCTTGTAGCCACTTCAGGTTATTTGGTTACACAGCTCTTAATTTTAGTTTGTTCATTTAAATCAGGGATGAGTAACTCTGGGATGCTGGACAACTGAGACAATAAAAGGCAACACCCTCCATAGCAAAAACATTTTTAAAATGCCTTAAAATACCTCTGAACACCCTCTAGTCTAGAGAGTGGGAGAGGCAATAATAATAATTAAAAATTATTTGTATCCCACCTCTCTGTAAAATACAACCGGGGCAGCTTACACAATAAAATGAACAATCTTGTCCCCCAATAGCCCCCCCCAAAATACAATTAAACAATCAAAGTTTAAAAACATACTTAAAATAACAGAAACAATAAATTAAATAAATGACAAATAAATTAAATAGCTGTAGTGAAATGGAATGGAATGAATGGAAGTCACTTCTTGTTCACTTCCTGTTTTACTAAATGGCATCCCATGCCCCAGGGAGCATTTGTGGGCAAACCTTTTTAAAAATAATGTTTTTGTCAAAATCTTTTTTTTTACGCCTGTTGGGGCTGCATATTCCCTACAAGCTAGGCTGATCATAGGTATGGTTTTAAACCTTTTTCCCCCCCATATTTCCAGACCATCCCATCATTTTAAAATGTCAATTTTATCCCATTTTCAAGAAAATGTTATGTTGCGAAAATGGTTTGAAGAGCCCAGTTTGAAACTGTGGTGTCGAAAAACAAACAAACAACCAAAAAACACAACATTGTGTCATGGAGTATGAGAAGTTTTATAATAAGGTGTTGAAAGACCAAATTTTGCTGCGTAAGATGGCCTCATCTGAGAAATATTCCTGGTATGATTGTGGTGTAATACTATCCACCTCTACCTAAATTTTTCTATGAGTTCTGTCACTGAAGAACAATTGTTAGCTCAATATGTTCATGTAATAAAACTTTTGTTATCATAATAATAATAATAATAATAATAATAATAATAATAATAATAATAATAATAATAATAATATCCCGCCCCTTTGCGAACAATCGGGGTGGCTAACAGCAGTAAAATACATAGCTGACAATAAAATCTAATTCCCATGCCCTCCCTTAAAAATTATTAAATCAATCATGATTAAAACATACATTAAACTCAACAGTTAATTAAAAGTAATCATCTTACTTTTTCATGAATATGGAATATTACATATTAACCCCATCCCATTTTTGCCATCCCAATGTCCTGCTTTTTATATCAAGGAAATATGGTCAGCCTACCACAGGCTGTATTTTGCCCACTCCATTTACGTTGTGGGTGTGCAACCTGACACTTTCTTGATGATTCTGGGTTATGATTCTCGCCATTCCTCAGCACTGGTTATGCGGGAAAGGTGTCCAACAACAACTAGAGCCCCAGTACTTGCTCAGTCCTGATTTAAAGTCATATCCTGTCACATCTCCAAAAAATTCAGGAAGAGAAGGAACTAGGGCCTAATCTGCACTGCAGAAATAACACAGTTTGACACCTGCTTTAACTTCCATGCCTCCATCCTATGGAATCCTGGGATTTGCAGTGTGTTGTGGCACCAAAACCCTCTGAGAGTGAAGGCTAAACATCTCACAAAACTACAAATTCCAGAATTCCATGGCACTGAGTCATGACAGTTAAAGTGGTGTCAAACTGACTTATTTCTGCAGTGCAGTTTAGACCTAGGTTAACAAGTACACAAAAAGACAGTCAGCAAGAATACAGAAGTCCCCTCAATATCCTCTACCTATTGAAGAGCCTTAACCTCAAACACAAGTTTATGACATGCAAATTGCAAAGTGCTGTACATTTCTAAATAAAAGTACTTTTGTTTCCAGTACTTAGTTAGAAAATATTTTGACGTACACAACAGAAGCAGTTATTAAACACTGTTTTAAAAATTCTTTTTACTGTTTGTTTATTCTGAAATAAAAAAATGTCCCCCCTCCAGAAATCACTAAATTACTCATTTCTTCCATATTTTTTTTAACCCAAAGAGAGTGTGGTTTCTTTTCTTGACCCTTGCTACCCTTGCTGTGGCAGTGAAGGCTCATGATCTGATTATCCACAAAGCCGGGCTCATAGCATTGCCATCCAAGGGCTGCTTCACTCAAATTCCCCTTACCTTGTGTGGCTGAGGTGACAAGGACGGTGGTGATGCAGAGACTCCAGAGGGCATGGATGAGCCGGGCCATGCTGCACTCGATGCTGGAACTGTCAGCAACCGGGAGCCACTCTGGTCATCCCAGAGTGAGGGACGTAACAGCGGGCCTGGTGGAGAAAAGAAAAGTCTTGAGTCTGGTTAAGAGCACCACAATGCAATGCTGAGTTTTGCTCTCCACCCTTGTTTTGCCCCCAGAAAATATTATATTCTCTTATGCCCCCCTCCAGATTGACACCCTTATGTGTCAAAGACTATCATGATACTATACTCCTTCTTTCTATCTCTTTGTCTGCTTGTTAATAGCCCACTTTTCTTCCAATGAGCTCCATGTAGTATACATACTGTATATACTTATGTATAAGTCTAGACATTTTTGTCAAAAAATTGACCCTGAATCCATGGGTCATTGTAGATACTGTACTTTAACTCTTATTTTAAAAAGAATCATCTCCTGGTAAAAGGCAAGTGTGTAATCTGTAGTGGAAGCACTGATCTCTTTCTACTCACTCATCCATCCAAGCCTTTATTGTCATCAAAGTTATGCCTACTGGAATTTTTTAAGTTCTTTGGCATTGTTTTCCTTTGCATTATCATTTAGATTGCTTGTTACATGCTCCTAAGTTTAAACCTCAATTTATCCACTGGTCATATCAAAATCCATAATTTTGGCCCCCAAACTTTCCCCTGACATATATATTAGGTCGACTTATAGTCGAGTAAATACAGTAGGTCTCCTCATCCTCATTTAAAATAATCCTGTGAAGTAGATCTGGCTGAGAGAGAGTGACTGGCCTAAGCTCACATAATGAATTTCATGGCTTAGGAGAGTAAAACCTGGATTTCTGAAATCTTGGTCCATTATAGCAAATGTGCTATGCCTCCCCTCCCTTCCTTTCCTTTTATCTCTTGTCTAGAAGGAACAGTGTGAACAGGACTTGTATTGAAGTTATTACTTCCAAGGATAAATCACCTAGAAGCAGAGCTGATTTTAATTAGAACATATTATATCATAATGGGATGGATAAAACTCAGTCAAGCACCTGCTAAGCATAAAAAATTGGAAGAAATAGGAAGTTAGAACCCAAAAGGATGCACATTTCTGTTTAGTTTATTTCCTCCACACAAATATACGCATACACTGCATGCTTTTTAAACACACAACACACAAGTTCAAGCAGATTCTAGATATGTCCACCTGCTTACTAAGAGACATCTTGTTTCTTTCGCTTGTCTCCAGACTTGCATAACATCCAGTCACATTACATATGTCAATTCTACTCCTTTTTAAAACATTCCAGCTAAATGTCTTTAGTGGTTCATAGCTATCCGTGTATATATGTTTGTAGAACAGAACTGGAAAATCATGCATAGGGAGAGTCAGAATACAAGGTTTCTATTCTATGTGTGCAAAATACTCTTTTTCCTCTGTTTATCCCCAACCTCCATCCCTGCTATGAGCACCATATTGGGCCCCCGAGTGCTACATACCTATGGTCAGGTACATTTCTCTCCTTCTTCACACAACCACCTTTTCATTTCAATAGCTGGTGTCTACACACACCCCATTTTTTTCTTGAGATTTTATGTTAATTTTTAATATGTGTAGTTTAATACCTTTTTAATGGAGGGAAGGTAGGGTCCTGGGGTTTGGTCTGTATTTGCTGTAATTTTAACTGTTGTAAGCCACCCCGATTGTTTTAACAGAGGGGCGGGGTATAAATACATTTTATTATTATTATTATCATCATACACAGCACAGCACGATGGGAGCCATTTCTACATGATGTTCTCCTAATGGTTCAAGGGAAATGGAAACTCTCCTTTACCCATTGACTGGAAAACACTATTTAGATTTGAGAAAGGGGATAGCTCAGATCTAACTGGTGGTGGCAGAAGCTTCTGCCTCTGCCTCCTTGATGGAAAACAAATGAGCATAATCAGTATACAAGCAGTAGATCCTTCTAAATGTTGGATGGTTATAATCAATCTTTAGTTGTATTTGAAAATGTAATGGTGAACATTCAACTAGTATCTCAGGGGCTGAGACATCCAAGCCACTTAAAGAAGAGTTCTAACACTACTCTTCCATAGCCAGGTCAAAGAGAGAATTCAGAGCCTGGAGTGTGAGAGTACTGTCTGAACAGCAGCAGCACAGTCATTTCACAGCAACAGTTAAAGTGAAATTTATTAAGATAACCAGGACAGAACAACAACAACAACAACAACAATTTACTATGGTCTTATAGAACCTTTGAGATTAACCAAAAGAAAGAAATTGGGAGCATGAACTTTCATGAACTTGAGTCTACTTCCTCAGGTGCACTCATCTACAAAAGCTCATGCTACTGATTTCTCTCTTTCAGTTAATCGCAAAGGTGCTACAAGATCGCTTTGCACACTGATTTTCCAGACCAACACAACTATGTATTTTGAGTTATACAAGCATGGTAAATTGTGTTAGAGTACAGAGCATGCAAAACTTGTCACAGCAGGAACTGGCAATGGAAACTCTCAGAGAGGGTAACCATGCTTGATATATTTTTATTTAGTTATTTCTCACATATTGGTTGCCAGAATGAAAACTGGGGAGGATTCCTGTATCTTTAATGGTTGTGTAGAAGATGGAATTTTAGCAGGAGTTGCTTATTACCTGCTTGACCAGAAAAACCTGATGAAATTCCTGCCTCTGCACAATATAAAGGGTACAGGATCCAACCCTACTCACAGAACCCAAGCTTCAATAATCCCAGTTCCCACTGGGCAGATGTTTGCCCTGCCCTGGAATATCACACTTGTTCACTTTCCTTGACATGTGTACCATTTACTACTTTTTTATTCCTTGTGAAGTTTAATATACTCTAAATATTTTCTTTCAATCAAGGTCACCAAAGATTGTGACAGAGCTTGGTAGTAATTACTTACAAATAAATAGTTACCTGATATGATTTCTTTTCCCAATGCTGTAATTAAGGTGTCATTATATTACACTGCATTACAACTGCAATGTAACAAGATAATGTCAATCTTTTTATAGTATAACTGTAACATTTTAGTTACTTTTATAGTTATAGGGAGCCTCACTAAATGGAGAAGAATAGGATATGGTTCAAATATTGATCTGTGCTCTGTCTCAAGTTGCTGCCTTGTGCCCTGCTCTGGGTACCAAAGGTAGATGGGGAAAGTGTGTGCCACATGCTTTCTAGCATTCAGATATTTATGTATTTATTTATTTAGGAAGTAGCAATTTAATTACTTTTGAGAAACAGGAACTACTGGGTCCTCTTTGAGGGCTAATTAAACTAACTGCTCAAACTCTGGATTTTGGAGTATTCTGATAGAAGGTAGACTCCACAGAAATCTATAAATGTTTGGCATGCCCAAACATTAGCAAGGCATTTTCTTCTGATCTGTGAATAGCATTTTCTGGTCTGGAACAGAATGCCCACAGAAATTACAGAACACTCTTAAACTAGCTCAGCATTTGGCATATATTTGGAACCATGCAGTACAGATTCCTCCTTGTTTGTAGGTGCTTGCAGCAATGTTGATTGTTATATGGGCTTGTTGGCACCCTACAACTGTCAGTCTGGAACAATAGAGAGCTTTAGTTTTCTGTGGGTTTATCGGGCTGTGTGGCCATGTTCTAGAAGAGTTTCTTTCTGATGTTTTGCCAGCATCTGTGGCTGGCATCTTCAGAGAATAATGGAATGGAAGAGAGTGGATATAGAGACCCAGAACATCAGAAAGAAAATCTTGTAGAATACGGCCACACAGCTCAAAAACCCCACAAAAAACTATGGATGCCGGCCATGAAAGCCTTCGACTTCATAATGGAGAGCTTATCCTTTATTGGTATAAAAACAGCTTCCCAGATCTAGTCCACAAAATGTGAATGTGGTAAATTTTAGCAGCGGGTTTAGTGACTGAGTCTGTGTAGTCTGTGTGAAAATGTCTTGGAAGTATATAGATCACAATTCACAGAAAACATCAGCCAGTGTGTTCAGCTTTTTGATGGCACTTTTCTTCTTTGGGTATGGCCTTGTTCCATATTGTAGGATTACTTTCCTATCAAGAACCTTATTTTATTTTGGGGTGAGGGGCAGTAAGAAGGGAGTGAGAAATAGGGTGAAAGATGGACAGCTGGATATCCTTATTTATCTTGAATTAATGGATCTCATTTATGGATCTTATTCAAAATACTAGCCTGTGTTTTTTCATTGTTTGCTAATGATGTATCACATTAGATCTTGTTATCAGGTAGGATGTTGTCCATTAAGAGAACTCCTTTCATGTCTCTAAGGAGCTCTCTGACCTTTCTTTGAAAAATCTGCAGAGAATTTGTGATTCCAAATGGCAAGCACTGAAAACAGAATCTCCCAAGAGGGGGTGATAAATGTTGGCAATTTATTACTGTGGTAATAAAGGGCATTTGCTAATAAACACTTGAGGAATCCGATCTGGAAAATATTTTGGCTTCTGATCTTTTTGGGAAATGCTCCTATTGTGTTAACAGTATGTATCTTTCTTGGATTACAACTTGATAGGGCTTTTAAAGATCTATGCAAATATGCATTTTCCTTGAATGAGCAGAACTACTGGTATATATCCACAAAACAGGATCAGTGATTTTCATAATTATGCAATGTTAGCTCATCTTTTCCAGATCCATTTTTGCCTTGTGGAGTAAGGAATTGGGAGCTATGCACAATATTTGTTCACTTTCTGCTTTTGATCCTAAAATAATAGCCACAGGATGCCTTTTTCCAGGGCAGTTTCTTCTAACTCTTTTTCTTTTGCCACAATTTTCAGTAGTCCCATGCAGCAACTACTCCATCACACAATACAATATCCAAATTAGTGTCTGGTATCATATATAAATATATAAACTGGTGCTCTTTGTAGTTTATTTGTATGGTGAAGCACTGGATGACAATGCAGGATACTTGCTGGGCTGTGAAAAATGGTTATCTGCCAGATAGTATCTTAGGACGTTATCATGTGGTGGCAAATCTGCTAGTTAATCCACACAAAACCCAAACAGAAAGTGGATTAGTGCCCCGTGTTTTCACACGACGTCGCACAGAAACTGGACAGAAAGTGGACAGAAATTGGTGTTAACCGAGATCTTTTGAAATTTGGTTGTTTGGAGGAAATGCAAATGCGCAATTAAGGTAATTTCGCATTTACCATAATGTGAAAAGCAAATGTGCATTTGGGAGCATTTCCCTGCTGTTGCCATGGTTCCAGCGAGCATTCCTCTATCTGCGCATGTGCAAGAAGCTCATTTCTAGTACATTTACGGGCTTTTTTCGCTTGTGTGTGAATGTTAACATGCACTTACTGTAAATTCACAATTAAGGTAATTACGTTTGCGGAATTAAGGTTTATTTTCCGTTTATTTTCGGGATGCCTCATTTCCACTTTATTTTCGCTTTCTGGCCCACCTGTGATGACGTCCCTGGAATCTTTTGTCAGATTTCCCTGAAATAATTCCAAAATCCAGCTGCATAATACATTTATTAGGATGAAACAACACAAAAGAGTTTGTAAACTTCAGAGTTCTCCAGAATTCTTAATCAGACTAGACAGTACAAAAAGCAGAACATATGGGAAAGAAACAAAAAAATCAGAAATTAGACCAGATGTTATAGCCATGAGAACTGCAGTTCAGATTAATTTGTGAAATGGATAATACAAAGTGAATGAATTAGAAGTTAGTAGAATCAGTAGAAGTTGTAAGTATCAAATTACATTCATGTTTCTGGGACAAAGCATCATTTCTACAGCCAACATTTCTAAAAACATAAAGGCAAACTGTAATACGGATCTGGCTCTTATCCTAAGCAAAAATACAAAATAGAAAGAAAAAAAAGGTGGCAAAATACATGGGCACATTGGTACTACATCATCAATCTGTTCTGAAATTAATGGCTGTCCACACATTGCCCAATTTATTCTCTATGGAGGATCAGTATCTTCACAAAACAAGGGCCCTAGGAAAAACTGTCTCTCTGCTAGTGTAGTCGCTTCATACATCATCTGGGTACATATGATATATGACAGCAAGTTCCCAGTCTTAGAACATCTCCAGCATTGTGTTTGTCTAGTGAAGCATTCCTTCCACCTCCTCCCTTCGTGTTCTGAATCTTTTGACATCTTATGCATGCGGTCTCAAAGCATGGGCCTTTTTGGTGGAGAGTGGTTTTAGAACAACTGGACTGATTTTTTCCTGAACTCTTTTGTACTGCTTTTGTCGAGCCAGACGGAGTGATTTTGTTCTTTCCAAAATGACTGCCGAAACTTAGCAAAGGCTGTTTCTTCCAGATAATTCCCAAATCATACTAGCACCCTGATCTGAGCTTTGATCAACTCAGATTGCCATTTAATCCTATAGGTTTTGTAAAGGATTAAATCCTCTATTTGTTACATTATTTCAAGAAAGCCTTTCCTGTAGAATTTGAAGCACCAATCTACCTCTTGTAAAAAAAAAAAATTTGCAATATTCAGGTGCTCACACAAGGGTTCAAAAATGACTCAACATTCTCCAGGCTTTTGAGCTATTTGACAGAAGTAAATGCTCTTATCAACTATATTCCACTTGGAGGTGAAAAATGTCTCAAACATGGCCAAAATGCACCCAAAGTTGTGCTTATGACCCTCTTCAGCAAAGACAAAGGGCTTATAAATATTATTGTCCTTCTTCTTTATGGTCCAAATTAGTCAACTTAGGGCTCCTCCAGAATGGCCAAGGCCTCAGGATTTGGTGGGAATTGCAGTTATGCTTACAGGGATTTAAAAAATATACCCACACAATCTTCTGTCTATCCCATTCCTTCCTTCTGGCAATTCCTAGTACTAGCTGCAACTTTTTATACCCATTGCAGAGGGATTTCCCTCCACCCCAAATCCTGGGACTTTCTGACACGCAACAGGGTATATGTCACATTTGTATATTCCTTATCATGGTCCCTCCTGCTAAATTTTGGGCAGTAACAAAGATGACAATGTTTCAAATGCAGGTGTGACATTCACCA
>CM034703.1:210600339-210616142 GCA_020142125.1 Phrynosoma platyrhinos
TTTTTTTTTTTTTTTGAATTACAGTGCTAAAGTGGCAAACCCTATATCAACTGTATGACTATACAAAAAGCTGTTCAAAAAATAGAAACTAAAAATAGAAATAATGTATGCTGTACAGGGCATTTAGCAATTACCAGACTCAAGTCTATTTTGTGTCCTTATTTTTAGAAGTACAGTGCTAAAGTGATACAGGTTGAGTCTCCTTTATCTGAAATGCTTGAAACCAGAAGTGTTTTGATTTTTTTTCCCGGATTTTGGAACTTTTGTATATGTATAAAGAGATATCTTGGAGATGGGACTCAAGTCTAAACATGAAATTAATGTATGCTTTGTATACACCTTATATGCTTTATACGCCTTATACAAATAGCCAGAAGATAATTTTACACATAATATTTTAAATATTTTTGTGCATGAAACAATGTTTGTACAGATATCTTGGAGATGGGAGTCAAGTCTAAACATGAAATTCTTTTATGTTTTGTGTACATCTTATATGCCTTATATACCTTATATAAATAGCCAGAAGGTAATTTTACACATAATATTAATTTTGTGCATAAAACAAAGTTTGTACACACTGAACCATCAGAAAGCAATGGGGTCATTATCTCAGCCACCCTTGTGAAAAATTTTGGAGTATTTTAGATTTTGGAAATCTGGATAAGGGATTCTCAACCTGGATAGCCTTATATCATTTTGGCACCAGGACTACACAATTATTATTTTTTTAAAAAAAACAGTATTATTAAACCCAAAGATTTTTGGTACAGGAAACTGTTTACTTACTTAGAATCAGGGCTGGGGAGTAGTAGTAGGAGTAAGAGGTTTTTACAGGAGTAGGAGTAACATTAAGAAAAAATATCTTACTCCAGAGTAGGACAAGGAGTAACTCCAAAATCACCACTACTCTCCAGCACTGCTAAGAATTTGACTTCTGACTTTTAAAGGATACAGTGGTTTGGCAAATAAAGGACACCTTGGTTTAGAAAATGCACAAGAATACTGTTGTCCCCTGCAATAAGAAAAATCATTCCAAGAGGACAGCAATGTATCCTAGTCTATAAGACAGAATAAAGACAGTCCTCATTCATTTGAAAGACAAGACAAGGCATAAGAGAGGATAGCCTACTAAAGTTAGCATTTGAATGTAGACTGAGTCACAATCACAGTCTTTTCCATTATGATCTGACATGCTGGGTTTCCATTTACGTTATAGTACAGGATTACAAATCAACATCACTAACATATAAATTTGCTTATGAAAATTGTATACAAATCAATGTAATTCTACTACACAACACACAGACAGAGCTAAATTACTCTGGCAGGCAGCATCACCACACTGATCTGTGAGGATCACTTTTAAATTTTTATTCCACTTCAATAACCATTTTAAGAAAAGGGGTTTTTTTAACCAGAACTTAGGAAAATTCCTTCTCTGGAGTTGCTGAAAAGTGGTCAACCCTGGACCAGCACTGGTTCCTGAACAATTCGCTGCCAATCCCTGATGCGTTTCCAGGAAAGAAAGAAACAGCTGTAGTCAACGTGAACAAATTTGGTGCCAAGGAAGAAAACAACTGCCGGTCCCCCACATCCAATCGCCTGAGAAGCTCTGCCCTAGCCAATATGGTTACTGAGAATGTTAACTGGGGAATTCTATTTGTACATAGTCCCCAAAAAAATGCCTACTCTGTTTTTGTTACATTTTTACCATAGGTCTACTTCTCTCTCCCTCTGTTTCTCAGTCTCCATCTCCTCAAAATCCTGTAGCATACCCAAGTCTTTCTTTCTCTTTGGATTTCTGTCTCCATTCTCCTCCCTTTCTTTTTCTACTCCTCAATGCCCTCTCTTCTCCCTCTGCATCCCAGAGCTTGCTCTCACCCTCTCTGTCTCTACCTCTCAGTTACACCTAGTCTTGTTTCTCCCTTCTCCAGAGATCTCTGCATTCTCCCTGAACATTACAAGAAACCGGCTGGATCAGAAGAAAAGGCCCTGTCCAGCTCCTGTTAATGTATGTCAAAGCTTCATTAAGATACGCAGCTCCATTAATTAGTCTAATCTCCTTTTAACCTCATCTAGACCAGTGGTCATCATCACATCTTCTGGCAATGAACTTCACAGGTTATGTAGTATGTGAGAAAGGACCTCCTTTTATATATTTCAATCACTTATAAATCATTTTCATTAGCAGATTCTGAAGTTCTATCTGTTTTCATATTTTTACAAATGTTTATGCAAGTCTTAAGTCTTCATAAGACTTTCATTTTCATTTTCCATAAAGTGCACGCACACGCACACACTTACTTAAGACATACAGAAGTTCATTTTGGCTGCTCACTTCAGTAGTTTTTCAGTTTAGGTACCTTTTTTGACATCGATGACCACAACTGCACATGTCAAGATTTATTTGTGGCATTGTAATACCTAATGTTTCATCTTCAGTTCCCTTCTTTGTAATATCTGATATGTAATTTGCCTTTCACATCCATGTTATACCCCTTTCCTGGCGAGTCACAGTAAAGTCAAGCCTCATGAATACACATTTGAATTGTATATTTTTTGTTCTTCTGCCTTATGAGTACCCAGATTGTTGGGGGCAATTGGCTTACAGACTATAAACCACTTAGAGAGTGCTGAGAGTTCACTATGAAGCAGTATACAAATATAAATGCTATTGCTATCACTTTACATGTATTTCTTGGAATTGTATAATTGACTTTACTGCCCATTCACCCAGTTAAGCGACATTTGTTTATTCTACTCAAGATATTATACAGTGGGCCCTTGTTATCTGCTGGGGTTTGGTTCCAGGACCACCAGTGGATAACAAAATCTGTGGATACTCAAGTCCCATTAAATACAATGACATAGCAAAATGGTGTCCCTTATATAAAATGGCAAAATCAAGGTTTGCTATGAATGTATACTTTTTTGAATATTTTCAAGCCATGGATGCTTGTATCCGTGGATAAAAAAAATCCGTGAATAAGGAAAACCAGCTGTGATCCTGAATAATTTGGAATACTCCACTAGCACAACTACTGCACTGCTCACCTGTGACTCTAGATAATTTACTGATGTTAACATCTCTCCCTTCTTTTCTCTCCTACACCCTACAGGTCTCTCTGGACACCCATCCTTATTGCATTGTCTTTCCGACAACACAGGCCTCTCTACACTGAATATACTGTTATCTTTGTTGCATGTGTGTGGTTGCATGCCTTCAAGTCATTTCTGACTTATGGCAATCCTAAAGTGAACCTATCATGAGGTTTTCTTGACAAGAAGTTTTCAAAGGAGGTTTTGTCATTGCCTGAAGCTGAGAGGATGTGGCATGGCCAAGGTGATTCCTCAAATACTTTTTGTGATTTCTTGGACAACCGCCACCACCAACTCAATTTTACTGTTTGATGAGTATGACCATCACAAGCCACACAATTTCTATACTTCCAGCAAGTGACACATTGAGGGAGTCAAAAAGGTAGGCAGGGTAGATCATGTATAACTGTCTAACTGCAACATATTATAGGGGGGGGGGGACCACAGAGCCATGGCACTCAGAAAGAAAATATAAGAAATATAATTCAAGAATTCTCCCACTACCACTGGTGCACCTGTATAGTTGACCCCAATGAGTTGTACCACAAACAGAAGGGCCACAATTCAGTGTAGCTTGTGCAGACACAATCTGAAAGATAAGAGTTTAAGAAAAGATACCATCAAGAAAGACTTTCATTAGGGCCCACTTTGGGGATTCGAACCATGGTCTCAATCCATACTATTCCACGTCAACATCCCATGGAATCCTGGAACTTGTAGTTTGGTGAGATACCAAAGGAGCTTTCTGACTGAATGTTGTTGTTGTTGTGTACCTTCAAGTCATTTCCAACTCATAGCAACTCTAAGATGAACCTAACACAAGGTTTTCTTGGCAAGTTTCTTCAAAGGGGATTTATCATTGCTATCCTCTGAGGCTGAGAGAGTGTGATTTGCCCAAGGTGGGTTTCATGGATCTGCGGGAATTCAACCTTGGTCTCCATAGTCATAGTCCAACATTCAAACCACTATGCCATACTAAATGCCTCTCCCTAAAATACAAATCCCAAGATTCCACAGGATGCAGCCATGCTAGTTTAAGTGGAATCATAGCATTACTACTGTGTACTGTGAAAGGGCCGCAGGTGTGGTTATGCCCTTTGTAATGAATATATAACTAGCATACAAAATAATGAAGTCAACACTGATACTCACTGGCACACTCTTCACCAAACTGGCAATTTTGTTGTTGGTGGTGTGTGCCTTCAAGTCATTCCAATGTATGGTGACTCAACCTTTCCAATGCCGTGACCCTGCAATACAGTTCCTCATGTTGTGGTGACCCCAAACCAAAAAAAAAAATTGGCCTGTCAGCACTGGAAATGAAGTCCCCGCAGCCACGCTGGCTAAAAGGTAAATAAACAATTGCGCTGTTGGCCCCCCCTGGATCTGCCACTGGTCTGCGAAGGCATTCAGTTTGGAATGCGCATCCATAACGGCGTGCGTTCCAGCTGAATAACGCTGCTGCTGATGGTAGCGCGACTTCTCAGCGGCTAAAGCCATCGAAAATATATATTTTCCGATGGCTTTAGGCGACCCCTGTGTTTTGGTTGTTCGACCCCCGAGGGGTCGCGACCCACAGGTTGAGAACCGCTGCCCTAAGGCAAACCTATCACAGGGGTTTCAGGGCAAGATTTGTCCAGTAGGGATTTGCCATTGCCTTGCTCTGATTTGCCAAAGGTCACCCCATCCATTTCCATGGCTGAGTGGGGATTTGAGCCATGGTCTCAATCCAGTACTCAAACCATTATACCATGATTACGAGGCAACATTTTCCATTAACCTCCAGCCAGTACAGCATGTATTACTCTCAAGAGTACTGAGGTAAGACTGAAATTAAGCTCCCACACACACAAATAGAGTAAGGACCACAAGTTGCACAAACATTGCTCAGCACATATTTTTCTATATAGTTTGGTGAGTAAAGCTTCCTTTTAGTAAGAAACCCTAATCTTCTGTAAGGCTAGTTCTCTCACCAGTACACCATCCTAGTGGTCATGGCAATGAGCCTGAAATCCAAACGGAGGTGCTCACCATTAAGAGGACCTTGAGAGTTTCAGAGGCAGAGATGCTAAAGTAAAACTTATTAAATGCTTACTTAAGGATCAGCAAACCATATGTTTCCCCCGCCCCACCTCACCTCATACCCTAGATCTTATAATTTCAGATGTAGAGCAAATGAAGTGCAGGAACTGGGAGTCCAATGATGTATCCAGCTCTAGGTAGAATAGCATATAGGCAAGCATTTTGCTTCATTGTTGGTCTGTCCTATAGTCTCTATTCACCAAAAAAGAAGAGTGTAAACATGGGATTACATATCTTCAACACAGAAGAAACAAGAACCAACTCTCCAGCCATAATCCCCATAGCCAAGTCTGATAACAGGCCCCTGCTGGTAGACAGATGCTCCGGCAGCTGCTACTCGACCCCCAACTGAGCTACAGTGGGGTCTTGGCTGAATTAAACACAATGGCTCCTCCATCTTCTGAGCCACCCCCTGTGCTGTGACCCAAAATACCAATCCTATTTGTAAGCTACAGACGAGGAAATGTCCACTCTAAATGGGAGAGTACACTGTATTGCCAAGCTAAGAAAAATCACCATGGCCTTGTACAGAATTTAATTTGTATTACTTGACCCGGAACAGGGATGAAATCTGGAGGCTGTGTCAGGCAAAGGCTTTAGAATCAGATATTAAAGAAACATTAAGGAAGTAAGAAGGATAGAGGGATAGCAATAATCAGGGTTCTTCTATAAACCCCATCCCAAAGCTATTTTAAATGAAGTTCTCATGTTTAAGTTCCACATGTGTGCTGTGAAAAAGGATCTGGCTTTATTAGAGGAAGGCATAAGAAAGATCTCCATATTTTCAGTTAAATACTTTGTTGTTGTTGTGTGCCTTCAAGTTGTTTCAGACTTATAGCGACCCTAAGGCAAACCTATCATGGGGTTTCTTGGCAAAATTTGTTCAGAGGAGGTCTGCCATTGCCTTCCCCTGAGGTTGGGAGCATATGACTTGCCCCAGGTCACCCAGTGGATTTCACAGCAGAGCAGAGAATCAAACACGCCTCCAAAATTGTAGCCCAACACTCAAACCACTATGCCACACTAGCTCTAGAAACCAGCAAATACAAAAGCTCTGATTCCCATTGTCCCCACATTCCATGTGTCCTGCTACTAGATTACCAGTCTGAACACTGGAGAAATCTTCTCTACATTTAATGACTGTCCACAAGAGGGAATTTCAGCTGGTATAGCTTGTCACAACACCAGGTAACAAGCAACATATACAGAAAATCTGCACAACCACTCTGGCTACCTGCTCCAGGGGTATCCAGCAGAGAGAATGTTTTCTCCTGAGCACCACATTCTTGCAGTTCCCCAAACTGGAGGTGGATGCTGACAGCAATGGCAAAGAGAAAAGAGGGGGGGAAAGACATCCCGCTCTTGGCTTCAGTGTCCGGTTCTCTGGCACTGGGACAGTGATTCCCCATGGAAGCTGAGGGCACAACATGAGCAAGAAGCTGTAAATTTTCTCATAGAATAAAAGACCATGGCTTAACTTTGAGTAGGACAGGAGATGGGATGAAACAGAACTGCATATATCACAGCCAGAGAACATTGTGTTCTGGGAAGGCAGGAGCAATTCTTTTCACGTTCTCTACTCAGCTCAAATCTAATTGGGGATTCAGCATAAAAAGGGAGCATGCAGAAATGCCCCCTCCTACCACCCCATGGTACCTTCTATATGCCAAGAAAGTGACTATTCACATTCTGGTGAAGAAGAATAGGCTTTTGCCCCACCCCTTAAACCCTGAAATAAATATGAAGAGGCACAATTGAGATTCAAGGAGGCTGTGCCTTGGGCGGGGTGGGGGACATCCATCCTACATGACATATTCTATTGATGCTCCAACTTTGGCAGCACAGAGTCTTCTACTGAACTTCCAGGTGCACAGGACATCAGTCCCATTGTGTCCATATGCTGAAGGACACTGCCCACCACTGTCCCAATTTATTAAAGCACAGCATTCTTTTCACTGAAACCTCAACACAGCCATTTTCTTTACTCCATTAAGACTGGCAATATGCCATTGGTAGTGTTAACTCCTGTCAGGGATGGATGCACTGCTAAACATCATGGAAGTTATCTCTGTCATGGATGGCAATGTTTCTATTATCAATGATGCCACATACTATCAAAGTTGGCAGAGTAGCACTATAAACACAGCCACTTAACATGCTACTGATATTTTTTTCAAAAGAGAGTGTCCACAACTCAGGACTTTTATCACCAGTATTCAACAGTGAGAGCGTGGGAAATGGTTGTGTACTTAAGGCTCTGGATTTGAAGCTGTTGTAATAATCAGAGGTCAAAATACAGTGGGCCCTTGGGATCCACTGGAGTTTGATTCCTGGACCCATTGTGGATACCAAAATCCGTGGATACTCAAGTCCTATTAAATATAATGGCACTGTAAGATAGTGTCCCATGTGTAAAATTGTGAAATCAAGATTTGCTTTTTGGAATGTATCTATTTTAAAGATATTTTCAAACTGTGGATGCTTGAATCTATGGATAAAAAATCCATGGATATGGAGGACTGACAGTACTATTTTTGGATCAAGAATGTTGTATGAGAGATTCTGGGAGCTATAGTCCAAAAAAAGAAAAAGAAAAAAAAGAAATTATCTTTTCAAAATTCCAAGGGCAAAGCAGTTTAGAAACT
Organism: Phrynosoma platyrhinos; assembly: GCA_020142125.1. NCBI lineage: Eukaryota > Metazoa > Chordata > Lepidosauria > Squamata > Phrynosomatidae > Phrynosoma > Phrynosoma platyrhinos. The sequence goes on from CM034703.1 coordinate 210,608,169, forward strand.
TGGTTTTTGTCCTTTGAGTACATGCACAATACAGAAAATATCCCTGGCAGCATCTGATTGATGCATGTAAGGCCTGAGACCCCTTTCTCTTCATCACATAGCCCCTTTTCTCCTTGATGCACAATACTTTCTTCTCTCCTTGTGTCAGCCCTAACTGATGGGAGAGATTATCCCCTGCAGAGCCTTTCATGTTAATTTCCTGCTCCAACCATGCAAACGAACCCAAACCATCCCAGCTTAAGCTAGCACTTTAGCAAGCCGACTGAAAACCTCCTCCACGCCTGCTCCTTCCCAGTACTAAGAGAATGCCATCCAACTCCTGCATTCAGCAGGGCCCCAAGTCTTTGTCCTGGAGCACTTCACCTTGTTTGCTCTGGGCTTTGTGAAGCAGGGCCAGGAGTACGCTTCCCCAGGCAGGGCTGTGTGCATTAAAGACACTTTCAGAAACCCTCCCTAATTATGGATTTATCATCTCTCCACAAGGCTGCTCTCTTGCTTGCTCTCTCTTGGGAAAAGACGCCGCTTCTTAAGAAACTGCCTAATTACATCTAAAACTGCCAAATTATTGCATTACCCCCAAGAGGGCGGCGATGTACATATCTCTGTAATGTACACCAGGGTGAGACAGCAGCCAGATGTAGGCCTGGAAGAGATTATTACACAGGGGAAGCAAAAGGGCATTTGTACTATGTTTTGCTGGTGCAAGGTGATTCAGTGATTGAACACTTGAATCGGAGCAAAGACAATATGGCTTTTATCCTCAGCTTTGAGAGAAGAGTGGGAGTCTTTGCCTGTTTATAGCTGCATGATCATAGGAAGGTCTTTCCTCCCTATTCTTAGCCCTCTTCTGGATAGTAATTTCAAACTGTATCTCTTCTATATTTTAACCTTTGCAAAATAATCCTTGGAGAAGGACCTTGAATCAGTGGTAGAGCACAGCCTTTCCATGCAGAAGATTCCAAGGCTGATTCCTGATATCTGTAGCCAAAAGGAGCAACCAACAGGAGCCCTGATGGCGCAGCGGTTAAATGTCTGTACTGCAGCCACTCACTCACAAACCACAAAGTTGTGAGTTCAATACCAGCCAGGGCTCAGGCTCAACTCAGGCTTGTATCCTTCCAAGGTTGCTAAAATGAGTACCCAGCTTGTTGGGGGCAATTAGCTTACAGTTGTAAACCACTTAGAGACTGCATAATGTGATATGAAGCAGTATATAAATGAAGCTGCTATTGCTATTGCTAAAAGGAAGGAAGAAACAGGTAGCAGGCAATGGGAAAGACCTCTGCCTGAGAACCTGTCAAGCCATACTCCATCCAGAGTTGACAACAGCAGGTTAGATGGACAAATGGTCCTACCCAGCAAAATGCAGTCTCTTCTGTTCCTCTGCATGTGAAGCTTGGCCCCAAAGAGCTGCTTGCTTTCATGTCTCCCTTCTTCCCTAGGTAGCTCTGTAGCAAAGGGTCTCAGAATGGGAATGCAGCTATAGCACTAGTCTTTCCCTCCTAACATGACTGGACAGCTAAGTCAGGAGCTCCTCTCTAGTCAAGGGCATTTTCACACAGGATTAGCAGTCCTTTCTTTCTAATCTCTTATTCAACTCTGTACAATTCCTGTTTGGTGCTTCTCCAGTTCTGAACTAGATAATGGGAGCATCCTTTAGTTTAGCTGCCTACCTGAGTCACCTGGTAGGTCTGCTTCTCAGATGACTCCGCCACAGAGAACAAGTATCTTGCAAAAAAACCAAAACAGTACTCTTGGCAGAGGTAGGGGGATACCTGACTGTACTGATGAATGGCCTGCATCTCTGCTTATCAGAAGGGGAAACAACCTATACAGAGGAAATATGCATGGGAGCTGAAAACAATTGGTCTAAAGATAAAAGATCATTTTTGCAACAGTTCAGCTATTTCTGAAAACAAAATCTAAATACAGGATGGTGGAGTACAAATGTCAAGTGGTTTCTTTTCTGCACTTTGCCTTGAGATTAGTTAATTTTAGCTTCCATGAAAGTCCCTCTTTTTGGGCTGCGTTAGGCTCACAGCCTTGTGCATGATGGGGGAGCTTGTGAGAGGTAAGTCTCAGGACATAGGCTGAAGGGATGTATTACAGCACCTTTGATAAAATAAAATATCACACTACACTGTTATTGTGCAGTTATTGCACTTTAACTGCTATAGCTGCCTCCTCTGGAATTCTGGGATTTGCTGAACTAAATTACAAACCCCAGAATTCCACCGCAGTAGAATAATAGTGCTATAACAGTGTAGTGCTACTAATTAGTTCCATACTAATGTTACTCATACTGACCAAAGCTAAGCAGGTCTGGTTCTTGACAGTGCTTAGATAGGAGATAAGCATGGATACATCACCTTATTACTTCTCCCATGGAAGAAAGAAGGAAAGATATAACTAAAATAAGTATCATAAGCACTGCCTGCCTTTGTAACCCTGACAGTAATGTCATCATGGCCAACCTGTCAAATCACAACAGCTGGAAAAAAACGCTCGATTTCCTCAGCAATAAATACAATGTCATTTGAACACAGCAAGAAAATACAGCTTGAAAGAAAAATGTTTCTTAGCAGGGATATGCTGCACAACAAATGTACTGCTGGTACTGCTCTCCTACTATTACTGCTGCTTCTGCTGCTGTATATTCACTGTGCAATAAACTTATAATCTTTAAAGGGTGTTGCTTTTGGCCTGTTCATTGAAACTAGAATCTCTTCTGCGTGCATTTGCTTCTATCTGTAAAGTAAAATCCAGCAGTATAGGACCTCCATCTTTCAAATATCAACCTGATTCCATTATGCCATTGATAAACATATTAGTTATTTGGCCAGCATTTAGTTGTTTTAGGGACTTGCTGACAGGCATAGAGTTACATCAACTGTCACAACCTGATTCTTAAGAGTACTTTAATACATATTTCTAGTTTTAGGTAGAGATGGGAAGGGATGCAGTGGCATCACTAGGGTTGGTGCAACCCGATACAGTAACTCAGTGTAACCCCTCTCACTGACCTCCTCCCATAACACACCATACAGAATCCTTACTAATCTTTTCTGTACTGATGTTACTCATAAATCATAATTCCCATATATCACTGAATGTAATTGTTAATAGTTGTGACATAAACCAGCAAAATTAAAATTATACCTTTAAATTACAGTATCATATACACAACCTACATGTATTTACATGTAGATAGCTTCATGTGGTTAAAGTGAAAATTTGGTAAGGTGTGATGTTTTAAAAGAAAATTTAAAAATAATTTTAAAATTAAACATCTTAAAAAATTCATTTTTTAAAAAAATGTAAGATCTATTTTTTTTTTAAAAAATGGGGCCTCTCTTTTCTCCTCCCACTGAGTCTTGCCTCACTTACACCATCTCTTCAGCATTTTAAAGGGATGCAGGTGAACACCACAACCTATTTCTGCCAAAAGGCAAATATTTGGGGAGCAGCGGTGTCACCCTCCTTTAGGGAGTCACCTGGTGTGGTCTGCACCACCACACACCCCTTAGTGATGCCTCTGGAGGGATGACACAAAAGGGTCAGATCAAGGATGAATTTCTTACAATGCTCTCATGAATTCATTCTGCTCAGGAAGACAATTTTCCTTTCATACCACAGAACCCTCCCCACACCAGACAGTACTGGGTTGAGTACAAGCAACACACAATAACCCAAGCAAAGGGCTGCAAAGGCCTCCCCCCCCCACACACACACAAAAGGGGACAGGCTCTTGGAACACAAACTGAGGCCAGCACCAGCAGATTTGTTGGCATTCAGAGTCTGGATTCCACTTGCAAATACAGAGGTGTCCTGGCAACCTCAGGCATTAAGCTTCTTCCCCTTCAGTGTATAGGTAGTGCATAAGTAGAGGCACAGTTGTTGGAAGTTTTTCCTATTGGTTGGAAATGCAAAGGTTTGAGGAATGTCAGCTGGCTGGATTTCTCCATTCTTATTTCTTTTACAGAAGACAAGCAAAACTACCAGTTAAGAAGACACTAGATATTCTTGCTGTCCCATTTTCTACTTCCGCAGCTTGCAGCTCATCCAGTGCACCTCGCCATTTCTAAAGTGGCCCAGAGAGCTTTTCAAGATGGTTGGAAAAACTCATAGCTTACCTATTATATATATATATATATATATATATATATATATATATGGAGAATAAGTGGCCCTCCACATGTTGTTAGGACAAAAAACCTACCAGCCCCAGCCAGCATAACTGACTGTGAGAGGTGATAAAAGATGCAGTCAAGGAACATCTGAAAAGCCACAGTCACAAAACCTTTTATGTATAAAGCTGGTTAGGGAAGTGACAGGAGGAAATCACTGCTAATAAATGGTGACCAAGGAGGAGAACCCATTGCCACGTGTGAGTAGCAAGGCAGCAGTAGAGGCAGCACTGGTTTTGCTGCTGGCTGATGAGCAGTGCCCAGCACAGGTAATGTTGTGTATTGTTTGCCTTAAAGTCATTTCTGACTACTCTTAACAAAACAACACCTATGTACCAATGCATTATTTATTTATTTATTTATTTGCTCCTCTAAACAGGAAAGGCTGCACAAGGAAATCTGTAACTCAAGAATCTCCTGTTTGAATAAAGCAAAGGCAAATCATGGGGCACAGAGGATATAAGGAGGAGATGCTCCAGGTAATTCTCTAGCTTATTTTAATAATGCCAAGACATAGGGGGATTGCAGACTGCCAGAAATAGTGCAAATTGAGTCCACTTTTAGGGTTAGGGTGAGGGAATCTTGGGGCCTGTAGTTTATTGTGGCACCAGAGCTCTCTGACAGAGAAGGCTTAATGTCTCAGAAAAAAACAACAACAATTCCCATGATTCCCTAACCCTAACCCTAAAAGTGGAATCAATTTGCACTATTTCTGGCAGTCTGCAACCCCCCATAGTGTGGTGGTACAAAACAAGCCTTCACATTGCATCCTCCCACATATGTGGCAATTCCTATTTTCTCATTTGAAGTGCATGTTTACTGCCATTTTATCCAAAATTGTACTTCTCCCTTGTCTTGCAAACCGTTGTGAGAAATCAGGATTTGCTTCCAGGGTTAATGGTAATCTTCATTTTCTGATTTGAACAAAGTTGTAAATACAAAGCAGAGATGCAGAATGTCTGGCTGTTAAAACTGTGATTCCCAATACTTCTGATGACTAGGGCTGGTGTAAGTTGCAGTCTGACAACATCTGGAAGGCCATAAGCTTCCTGTCTCTTCTTTAAAGCCTGCCTGAGCCAAATGCAATCCATCCATTCACTTGAGAGCCCTAGAGGAGGGCAGATATGCCTAGCAGAACAGGGAGGGGCATTCACCATGGCAGCCTTGGCAGGTGTTTTTATGGATGACTGCAGAGAATATACATTGGTCTCTATTTGTGATGTAAATTTTACATAGATTAATTTGTGCAAATAAGCAGCTGCTGCAGGTGTTTGCATCCACCCACCCACCCCTGTAGGAGGAATGGTCTGTCTAGCCCTATTCTTCCATAGTAGGCTCCCCATTCAGTCTCCCACAACTCTAATTTTTCATCGTTTTCAATCTAAGAATTGTTTTTAAAGGATTGCTGTTCATCTTCACATTTGTAAAGCCTGCATTTTGCAGCAATTCAAGGTTGCCTCTGAGTACTTCCTGTCTTGCTTCTCTAGACACACTGAGCTCTTTTAATCTCACTTATTTAATCCTCTAAACCCCTTTAATCATTTTGTCGCAAGTTCTCTAGATTTTCTCTCATTTGTTTATTACAGTTTTGTCTTGCTAGATCGGGAGGCAGGAATGTCCCCAGAGTCCAATGGATGGGACATGTGCTTTTCACTTGATGAAAGGGCATAGCCACCTTTCTGCCCTTAGAGTACATCCTCCCTTTCTTGATCTCAAAATAGAGCCATCACTAGCAAAGTCTTTTCCCCCCTTCACTCATTCCCTTCTTGGATCCTGCCTTTTGAATCAGGGCTAACAAAACAAACCTAACAAGTTGGGGGGAGCAGCAACAGCATGTGCAACCAAATCAGACCCAGCAGTAACAATATCAGATACTCTTGATTTCTGCAGAGAATTGAAGCTTCAAGATAGTAAGATATTAAAAACTGAGGCAGATTCAATATTTACAACAAGAGGAACAGCCTTTTTCTGTCAAGAGCCACAGAAGGCAGTCTTTGGAGACAATCCCCCCCAAGAGCTGCATGTCATCAGCAAACAATGTGAAAGCTACCCACAAAATCATTCCTTGTCTCTGACTTTCTTAAAATCATCCTTACCTCCTTTTTCCTTTGTCTGTTGCTCTTAAAAATCTCAAGAGAGAAGAATATTGTGAAGTGGTGGGGATTTGAAGAAAGAGAGGAGGGAGGAAAGGGAAAGCAAGCCATGGGGTGATCACCACAACCATCAATTCTCTGTCTTTCCATCTCTACTGATGTCTCTCACACACACATCACACTCCACATCTACCAATCCATACACACATATATTCCACAGCCCTCTTTCTTTTTCTGACTTTTTGTCCTTTCCCTCCTCTCTTCCCCACAGCCCTCCTTTTTTTGGTCTGAAAGCACATTTTTACCTCTCCTTTCCCATTGCTAAGGACTCATAAACATATCAGGTGCTTCCAACCCAAAATAATCCAGCCACCAGTCAGTCACAAGGAGAACAACAGAGAGGCTGGAAGCCAGGTGAGCACAGACACAAACCAGGAGACCCAACCATGGAACATAGCAGCTAGGTAGCCTTTCCAAAGGAGGATGTGCTGCTCTAGACCTCACACTCTATTGTTGGGCCCTCTGAGGTCACATATGAGTCTACTTGGTCTCTTTTCTCTCATTCTCGTCATGGCAGTCCTAGTAGCTTCAACAAGAGGAATGGAAGAGGCCAGAAGTTATGTAAAATATGGCCAAAGGCTGAATGCAGCCCAGATGATAGAAGATGGCCTCCAGTGACTTATAAAGACAACACAAATGGTAGCACAAACCACAAAAGAGAATCCTGAAAACATTGACAATCAAAGAAACAGAGGGTTTTATTAAAATTTTAAATCGCCAATTTGATAAGTTCAAGTATTAATTTTACAAAAGGTCATGGGATAAAACTACGGGGGGGGGGGGACTGTGAAGGGGTCAGACAGGCACAGAAGGGCACCTGAGACAGTATGTACTAGGAAGAGGCTGCTCTATTTCTCCATTACAGAATGTGCCTTCCTTTGGAGAAGGATCTGTGTTTCTGGAAACCTCATAACACACCTCCCCATATCTGATCCGCTGCAATAACCCCAATGTGTTCTTGTCCTTGACTCCTTGGAGTAGGGGAACTTTGGGGCAGAGACTTTCGTCCTATGCCTTTGTTCACTACCCAGCCTAACAGGGCCTTAAGCACAAACAGGACTGCTTTGTAATAGAAACAGTAATGTCACCATCATGCTGGGACTAATTCTCGCTCCCTCTGACTCTATTTGCACGGGGCTGTGCATGGATCAATATAAGCCAATGCAATTGCCGGCTGATAAATTATCCTCATGCAGCTCAGAGCCACAGCTAAGGTGTAACCCTTTATCTACCTAGTATGTAGTTTTTAAATTGGATGCAGGTCATCAAGCCTTCAGCAAGGAGATAAGACTTCAAAGAAAAGAGAGATCACAGAGCCAACCACCAAGAGTTGCTGTCCACAGAGTAATGGGTTACTGCAAGGTGTGTTTTCCATTCTGGTTGGATTTCATTAGGAAATATAAAAGACAGAGAGTATAAGGAGCAGAACAGATCCTGGATCTTATCTTAGCCGCTATCTGTTCACAGAGCAGGGACAGTGATATCAGGTACACAGTTTGGGTCCGAAAGAAAAAGAGAGCTTTTATACTCATGGAAACACGACCTTCAGACTGAGTCTAAGGGCAGCCTCTAGAGCAGTCAGTAGAACATGTGTGCAATCTGTGGAATCCTAGTTATAAAAAATAATCTATTTT
>CM034703.1:210616242-210640105 GCA_020142125.1 Phrynosoma platyrhinos
ACAAAAAACTATGGATGCCGGCCATGAAAGCCTACAACTTCACATAATCTACTTTTCATGTTCTTGAAGAGCAAGGTTATCATCTTTTGTGGAGCAAAGCTTGAAAATCTGATGAGAATGTATAGCAAAGATTCTGCTTAAGATTTCAATGAAACAAAAGTTTGAATGGTAACATTACAGTTCTTAAAATCTTTTTTATACAGTTTCATGCAAAATAGTCCCATACCAGGAATTTTTCAAAAATGCCTAAATTTGCTTAAAAAAAAAAAACCCGACACTTTCACAAAATGTTTGTGATCTCTTCCTAAGTCTAAGAATCAAGTTTGATCAAAACTGGTTGATAAATTTGTATTCAAAGGTTTAAAAGCACAGGAATCTGAAGTATTTGTTTGGGAGGTACCCAAAGTAGTTAATGGAATCAGTCCAAAACTGTACTGCAATCTTTTCTTTGGTACCATTGGTTAATATGTCAAGTTGGTGACTCTGAAATCAAGCAAGTAGATTTGTAGAGTATAACAATACGACTTGCTACACACACACCGATCATAGCCATAAAGCTGGATTCATATTTGGGCTGCTGTATGTGTACTACATTATGTTTTAAAATGGCTTATTAATGACAAGCAATAAATTTACTACTAGGATACACATCAGAAAAATAAATAAATAAATAAATACACACACACACTTCAACAGAAGACTATGTCAGACCTATGGCCCTTCTATCCTTGTTTTTTGTCTCTGATGTGCCACATACTTAAGGAAGTATATAACAGCCAAGTGCACTAACAAAGTACTCCAGTTCTCATCAATCACCATGACTTTCTGACAGCCTAATGTTTGGGGTCAAGCTTCTGAAAGGAGATGAGTGGCCTAACCATCTTAGTTAAGAGCTGCTGATTCCATCTTCCACAGCTCTGTCTTGCCCCCTTTTTAACCAATTATACAATTGGCCACCACTGTATCCAGCATTTCTTTTATGAAGTGAAAACAATTTGGTTCCATGCATAATGTTATATATATCTCCACCATCTCCAACCTTAGTTGTCTCTATTCTAAGGAAAGAAATTCCTGTCAGCATTCACTTGCTTGTTTGTTGCCCTTGCCTGTCCTTTTTCCAGCTCTGTTACATCTTTCTGAAACACTGGCTTAATTGTGTTCAATTCTCCAAATACTTCAGTTCAACAAGAGAATCCACATGTCAGAGCAGGCATATGGCTGATTCAGAATCACATCTGGATGTACATTTTTAGTTACTCAGAGCTGGAGTATTTAATTGGGACCTACCTCTGAGATGGCTGATGTATCTTCCAAATGGATGGGAATGGGGACTCTCAAACAAAATTGCTAGACTTTGTGTGAAACCAGTGCCTACAACTGGATTGGGACAAAAGGGTAAGTGCTCCTTGTCCCCATCCTATTTTCTCAATTTATATCTACTTGTATTTTCTTGAAGTATTTCTTTAAAAAAAAATACAAGTCCCAGGACTCTGTTTGCCCTTTTGATGACAAAAACATTTTATGCAATATTTCCAGGAAGTTACATAAATTATTCCAAGATCTGTTCACTGAATACAAACAGCTCATTAATAGGTCTAGTTGGGTGCAAACAGTCAGTCAGGATACAGAAGTCCCCTCAGTACTCTCTACCTATTGAAGAGCCTTACACTCAAATACAATTTTATGACATACAAATTGCAAAGTGCTGTACATTTCTAAATAAAAGTACTTCTGTTTCCAGTACTTAATCAGAAAATTCCATAGCACTGAGCCATGGTACCTAAAGTGGTGTCAAGCTGGATTAGACGTGTCTCTTTGCAAATCAGGATACTGGGTACCGTAAATACAACATGAGTTTTCTGCCTGGACTAGATTCAATAGCATTTAAATAAATTAACAAGTCTCACTGCCCAGGTCTAGGCCTAGATTTAGTCCTTATCCTAGAGTGGTCCAGACTAGAAATAACATGGAGTTATGTAACTCTTTTACTGAGGGCTTTGGATTTTTGTTTTAAATGAAGACCAGTTCTACAACTATGATTAGGAAAGGAGGAACAGTATAAGCAAGAAGAGAGAAGGAAATAGTCTGATTAAGCTCTTTGCTTCTGGACATCTCTTTTCAATTGCAGAGAAAAAAAGGCATTGGGGAAAAAACATTGAGACCAATATGACTTGGAATTGAGGTCCCTGAAAGCACCTCCCTTCTCCCACATTAACCTGCCTGAATACTAAGATCATCATTGGGAAACTCTTCTCTGGCTATCCTTTATTTCAGAGATGAGTGACCACCAGGGAGAGGCTGAACAAATGACCTCTCTGCCACTACTAGGCTGCTTTTATTTTGACCATGTCCACCTAGAAATGCATCTTGAACACTGAGCTCCTTGAGAGCAACCAAAAATATTTAGGATTAATCCATTCTGAAGATTCAAGGCACTTAAGAAGAGTTTTCTCACTTCAGAGTCCAATCTGCTGTAAAACAAGCGTGATGTTTATAAAAGAAGACAAGGAATATGCTGGAACAAAAGAAAAGCAAAATGAGTGCATAAGCACTCACAGGTATATACGAAAGGGAATAACTGCTCCTAGGCTCATAGGAGTCCTACATTAAATCTTTCTACTACAGGAAAAAAGGCCAAGACTAAAACGTCTCTTTTCCCCTGAATTTTTGGAGGGAGGTGGGGTTTCTATTGGGATCTGTATCACCAAACATATACCATGGAAAGAATCTTCCCTGTCCCCTACCCCCCCCCCCCGGGGGTGTCTTTTAAGGGGGGGAATTGAAATATTAGGAGTGGGAATCAGATGTGTGTAATAGTTGCTTTCATATCAAACCTAAATAAATGTTTAAAACAAAACAAAAAAAATACATGATTTACATGGCTTAGAATATACTTTAAGTACTGTTTCTTACAACCTCCCATTTTCAGTTTGGAAAAAAACAGACAATGCTTAAGGGGGGTGGAAATCATGTTCTCATCCCCAGAATTTTTCTCGTCTGTGGTAGGTCTTTTAGATGCTAACACAGTCAATTGCTATTCCAAGTGGCACCAATCAAAGAAGACCTCGAAGTGAGGTTTTTCTCAATTCAACTATCTGGATCCATTTTCCTGAAGATGCCAAAGCTAGGCAAAAAAGGGACCACCCTTTGGAACTCTCTTCCCCAGGAAATGAGAGAGGCAGAAGGAATATTCAGTTTAAAACACCTGCTGAGAACATTTACACAGACATTTCCTCCCCAGTCATTATTCTCACTGGTCTCTTTCTTCTATTGATTATTGGGTGTTTATAATTGTTTTACTTATTTAATTATTTACTACTACAAAGCTGTTTCAAATCATTTTCATAGCTACTTTTAATATAAGCTGCATGTAAAACTTGAAACATCAAACAGTGTACAAATTATAAATAAATTAGTCTAATGTCATTAATGATACATATTTGAAAACCAGTGTGACCAACTAAAATACTTATTCAAGAGATAGAGTGCTTGACGCACAATAAAGTGCACAGATACAGGTATATACTTCCACCTCCACAGGAAGGCTATCTTGTGATTTGAAAACTAATGTCTTCTTAATGTTTTAAAAGTGCAAGTGTGAAGTGACTCTAAGTAAGGTGTGCAAAAATACAGTCTAAAGGGTCTGATCTGCAGCCTCAAAGCCCCCTGGACTTTCCAAATCTTTTCAGGAAAAAAAATTTGGGTCATTTTTTACCCCAAGACCACACGTACCTGACAAACTATTAAACCTTGAAAAAATCAGCCAAATGCAACAACAGAAGTGGCAGACATAACTTCTAGTTGTACAGGGTGCATTGACATAGCCTCTGAACATAGTACAGGGTGAAAAGGGCTCCCACAACCTTCACGGTGGCCCAACCCTACTCTAAATAGCTTGAGCCCATGTTCTGTGCCAGGCTTTGGACCCTCTGTTATCTTTGGAGCCCTGAATTGCAATGATTTATCACTGTGCTGAAGATTTGTCAGCATTAATTCTTCCACCTCTGGAGAATCCTCCTTTTGTCCATGAATGCACCGATTCCTGATGAGATGAAGACACACATCCTAAGAAAACATTCTTTAAGAAAAATCAGCTCCTTAAATTAAATGTATGGAAGCTCACTGACATGGCATCCCAGTGAAACTTTCTGCCAATATGGGTATCATGTGGCACTTTCTTTTCTGGTCTTTGCTGACTCCTGTTAAGACTGGGGATAGGCACTGAAGTGAGAAGTAACTAGTTAAAAGAATGAATTATTTGTCATTAATTTATTTTCCCCATAAAGACTGTATAACTAGGTCTTGTCTACAATACCTATATACATACCCCAAATTCACCCCAAGCTGACTGCAAGTTGTTTAAACCACACAGCCCCCAACCCCAAATTGTGTCCAGGTTGTTTACACAATGCCCAGACCTGATTCGGAATTCCTACCCCTTATCCCTCATTAAAAAGACTTATTTATTCTGTGTTTTCCAGAAAATCTGGAACAAAACGCAGCAACAACAGACAGCTGCCTTCCCATGTGGATCCTGTGAGCATCCCTGCCAAGTTGCTCTGGGGTGCAAGTTGCTCTGAGGTTCTGACCTAAGAGTGGCTCATGCCCACAGCAGTGGCGGCAATTGGCTTGCAGGGACCGTGTGGGAAGAAGATAGCCCATCATCACCACAATGTGTTGCAGCAAATGGGGTGCAGGTGGAATTTGGGGTCACAGTGCTCTGGTCGGCAGCCTGGAGTATTCCGGCAAATGTAGACAAGCCCTACATCACATTATGACTGTAATTTAACAAGGGACAATGTCAATCCTTTTGCAGTGTAACTATAATTCTACAGTTACAGGGATGTGGTCTTGCTAAATAACGGAGGAGAAATACTGCAGGTATCTAGTGTTTACCTGTGCTGCTTCATTCAGAGTTTTAAAATCAATTTTAAAAGCCTGCAAAATTGAGGGTCATAAACACTTTTTAAAATTGTATGTTGGTTTTATAAGAATTTGACATTCTAAATTCAAAATAACCTCTCGTTTGCTTCTTCACATACAGTTATTTCACAACTTGCTTTGACATTTCTGTGTTGTAATATGTAACTAAATGAAACGATCCTGCAAAGTGTAAGAAAGGAGTTGAAGTCTTTTAATAGACTTTCAAAACATTTTAATTCATTGATATGAAACATAAACATCTGTTCAAAAGCACTAAAAGAAATCGTACTGGAACATCAGAGTCCACACTTAGAGTAACAACTGAATTGATGAAAATACCACATTTGGAAAAGAACTGTGTGTGCTATTCCATTTTTATTGAGTTTTTCTAATTCAGAACCCCAAAATACATAAAAAAACAGCTAAAATACTGAAAGTTTTTCCATTGCAGGCCTGTGTATTAATTTTAATATGAACAATCTAATTTACAATCAAAGTAATATACATATACAAAGTAATATACAAAGAAGAAAGAAAAAAAAGAAAAGAAACAAATAATAATACACAACAGGGCTCTGAACCCCTAATCCCATGCTCCCTGCAGTCTCACATTGTCCTATATGGATAACACAGACCATTAGCCCCAGGCCAGGATTTGCTTGTCTGATGTAGATCGGGCGGTTCCAGGCCAATCCTGCACAAATGGGGTCTTACCCCAGGACATACAGAATAGACTGTGTTTGCCACAGAGTTTCCTTGAAACTCCACAGCAACAGCCAGCACACCACATGGCCCCCGTACCTGCGCCTGTCGTCATGTCTGCTCAGAAGACCCCCGTTATGGCCTGTGATGCTGGATGGGGGTCCCTGGCCAAGTAGGCACAGCCAGTAGTTACATTTCTGCCTTTACGGGACATGGCAGGGATCGTCTGCGTAAATGTGACAGCAAAGGGAGGTACGGGGTGCAAGGGGATAGCAGGTGTATTGCGTTGTGGTGGACAGGCATGTAAACACCCACCCATCACTGTGCCAGCCCAGGGAATGACTCGGGTCAGAAACCAGGGCAGGATAGCATGAGCTCAGCACTATAGCTATCTTGCCCATCTGCATGGGCCCTAATATGACTGACTACTTTCAAGAAATAGGAGGATAAAATTAATTTTTATAGTGACTATAACAGCACCTACCCATGTTTAGTTGGATCTTGGTACTATAGCTATTAAGAAATTCCTTTTTAAAACTAATTTCCCAAGCCCTGGCTTGTCAGCCTGATATCCTCCAGATAAACCTCCCAGAGCACACAGGCTGTAGGAGATGTAGTTCCAAATCCTTGGGGGCCACCAAGTTGCCTATCCCTGCCCAAGACCAGTGGAGGAATTCACTCACCTATGTTTCTTCTTTTCAGAACTTCAAACAGTTACATTTTTGGACAACAAAATGGAATTTACTCAAGTCCATCTCATTTGTAGAGCAGACCTCTACTCTCTCCAGGGATGTCATATTGAGGATGGAACAAGCTTGTTTTCTGCTGCTCCAGAGACTAGGACCCGAACAATGGATGCAAGCTACAGAAAAAGAGATTCCACCTCAACATTTGGAGGAACTTCATGACAGTAAGAGATGTTGGACAGTGGAACACACTCCCTCAGAAAGTGGTGAAGTCTCCTTCTTTGGAAGTCTTTCATCAGAGGCTGGATCTGTCAGGGGTGCTTTGACCGTGAATTCCTGCATGGCAGGGGGTTGGACTGGATGGCCCTTGAGGTCTCTTCCAACGTTACGATTCTATGATTCTCTGCAGTCCAAACATCAGTTTCTTCCTGAGAAACCACTTTCTTGTAGGACTGGGTTGCCCCTCCTTCCCCCACAGACTGTGCATTGGAAGTAAAACCCAAATTGTCCCCATTCTCTACAAAAAGATGGAGAGGAAAATGAGGAGGTGGAGCAGCCACAGCAAGCCTCATCAGTGTATGAAGAATGCCTAATTACAGAAATGGTGCCATATGTCACAGCAGTTAGACCCTGCATGCAGTATGGCATGAGGCTCCTCCACTCCATCCATATAATTCCTCCAGGGCTGTTTGATAAGCAGGCACATCCTGCCATCATTCCAATGTTTATACCTGCTGATAACCAAGAAGTGTGTGTGTATATGTTTATGCTAGCACAGATTGATAGGGCAGCCTCATCAAGGAGAGGTACCTGTTGTGCCCAGCGTGGCTGCTACTTCATCTTTTGTTTAGAACAGGTGGAAAAATCTTGTCGAGGTGTTTTATTAACTCACTAATTTTACACAGAGAAAGCAACAGACTGTGGCTTATGCCAGTGACATAGAAGAAATGTCTACAAAGTATTAGGTGGGATGATGCCTAAATTTGGTTCCTGACTCAGAATTTCCTGCCAAGCCTTCTGGATCATGTCTGTAAAGACAAAGGAACTGGGAAGCAAAAAATGGCATATGTATAGCATCCCAGGAGGGATGGAAATGGACACTGCCACAGTGCCTTTTTGTGTTAACTATCAAGTTGATTTTGTTTTAGTAGACTGAGGATAAATAATCCTTCAAAAAGACTATCTGCTTCTACCATCCTTAACTATGGACTTGCTGCATCCCAATCTATGACACGGAAATGTGTCCCTGCCTAAAGTTCCTAGAGCTAGAGCTATTTCCTACCAAACCCATCAGCATGTTAGCTTTTTTATTTTATTTAGCCAGTGTGCTTTCAGTATTCCAAGTATGTTCCTAGAAGCACCAAAGGCTAGGGACATGAAGCCTTTGAGAGCCAGTGTGACATAGTAATTTCAGTGTTGAACTACAACTCTGAAGACCAGAGTTCAAATCCTCACTCAGCCATGGAAATCCACTGTACTGTCTTGGTCTCAAAAGCAATGGCAAACCACCACCACCAGCCCCATGATAGGGTTGCCTTAATGTCACCATAAGTCAGAAATGACTTGAAGGCACATAAAATAACACTGGAACTGGACACAGTGGGTTACATCCCATCTGGACGATGCATGGTGTAGTAATTTGAGCATTAGACTACAACTCTGGATACTAGGGTTCAATTCCCGCTCTGCCATAAAACCCACTTGGTGACTTTGGGTAAGTCACATGCTCTCAGCCTCAGGGGAAGGCAATGACAAATCTCCTCTGAACAAATATGGCCAAGAAATCCCTATGATAGGGTCGCCCTAAGTTGGAAATGACTTGAAGGCACTCAGCACACACACACACACACAATGCACTCTCCTTGGGGATGCCTTTGAAAAATGTTCAGGAGCTTCAGCCAGTCTGTTATCGGGGGCTTGTATAGAGACCACACAATGTCCCTGTTGAAGCAGCGCCACTGGCTGCCAGTTTATTTCCAGGCACAATTCAAAGTTCTGGTGATAACCTCTAAAGCCCTGTATGGCTCAGATCCAGGCTATCTGGCAGATTGTATCTCCCGATATGAGCCACCCTGGGCTCTGAGATCATTAGGAGAGGCCTTTCTCTCAGTCCCACCTCCATTGCAAGAATGGTTAGTGGGGCCATGAGAGAAGGCCTTCTTGGTGGCTGTCCCTACGCTCTGAACTCCCTTCCTACAGAGGCCAGACTGGCCCCCCTCCTTGTTGTCCTTCCAGTGGAAGGCTAAAATCTTTTTATGCAGATAGGCTTTTAAAATAGAAAGTTTTTAAAGAATGGGCTAGTGCTGTCCTGTTTTAATTGTACTGTCTTTAAGCCCTTTTATCTTTTTAATTGCCTTTTATTCTTTTAATGTGATATGTTTTGATACTGTAGTAGTACTGTAATTCTATTTTAATGCTCACTTTTTATGTTTTTAATTGTATCGTGTGTGGTTTTTTTAAATCTGTCAGCTGCTCTGAGTCCCAATTTTTGGAGGAAAGGGTTGAATTTTTCCAAGAACAACAGAGAACAGCAGCTGTATTCCTTATAGTGCTGCTCTTGAATGGCCCCCAATGTCCTCATCCTTGACAATTTTCTGCATGAAAACACAGAACCCAGGAACGACCTTGGCTAGGTGTCAGGTCAGGAAATGAGACTGCTGTCTCTGCTGGGCTTAATGTAATGGCTGAACAGATTAGCAGCATGTTTGGGAGACCTCGGTCATCCATAGTTTCCTATACCAGCCAGTTTTCTTGTCAGGCGAGGGATCTGGGACAGAGCCTGGGACAGTTACTTTTTTGATATGATTCCCAGAATCCTCCAGACAAGGGTCATGCTGGTTAGGGCATTCTTTGAGTTGCAATTCAAAAAAGGAAGTCTCTACTATATTCTCTTATTTAAAGCAACGCTTATACGGCTGTTCCTATCTCAATTCATATCTCTCTGTTTGAACAGTGCAAGAGGATGATGGTGTCAAGGACTTAAAATGGTTGAACTGATGTTAACTATTTACACTTATATATTGCTAGGATGTCAGGAGAACAAGCTGGATTGGTGGACTTCATTTGACATCATTTTGCTGGTATTCCCAGCTGAGGGCAACAGCCAAGAACTGAGCAGCAGCTGTACTATTTGGTCTTGTTCACATCTCAATTTGATGGCTGTCTTGCACGAGACATGCCAACCTTAAACATTTGTTTGGCATATATTTCACAAATATAGTTATCTAACTGTTCTAATTCTGGAACAAATAACAGCCTAATTACATCAACCCAAGAATACACTATGTGTATAAGGTACACAAAAATAAAAAGACAGATGAGTGGAAAAGATGTAAACCAAGCTCTAAGAAAGGTTTGCCAACTCATAAGTGAATGTCTTAATCTGGTCAGAAATAAGTGCAAAGTGCAGCACTTTAAAGCTGGCACTATTGTACACTGACAACAACACAGCCAAAATCAGATTGGTATAAAGGAAGAGCATTTAATGAGATATCTGTTTCACAGTCACTTTGAATCCCATTTTGGGAGAAAGGTGGCATATAAATCTCTTAAATAAATAAAATAAATTTGATAATGGTATGATGAAAAAGTCAAGATGTAGAGTATGAACACTTATATCAACAACTGTGACTAAATCAATGTGCATACAAAATGATTGTGATCATTTTGTATGCACATTGATTTAGTCATGTCAGGATTATATACTGGATATAATTTTAAATTAGACAGCAGCCCAATAAATAAAGCTAATTTGTCAATCAGTAAGAACTTCCACCATGGATTTATCTGGTGAACCATAGTGATAAAAGTATGGTGATATTTTCCCCCTTTCCATGCATACTAATGAATATTAAAGGCTGGGCTCTCATGAAGTGGTAACATTTCCTCCATTTTAACCACTAATAAGTTGGCCATTTATTAATATCACAATGATTCATGTATGTCTGCAGTTCTTGAAGGATAAACTATCCTGAAAGGCTTTTTTTCTTAAATCTACTAAATAAATAAACAAACGACATCTTAAATTACAAGCAACATGACTCTGAGATCTAATCAGGTTTTCCCCCCAGACTTATTTTTATCATGTTGCCTAATGAACATATCTTGAGATCTCAAATGCTTGTACACATGTTTGTGCCATTTTAGGTGGACCAATAAAGATACTACCTTAGTCTGGATGGTGGGCATGCTCTAACAAACCAGCCCAGCTACCTCTACTTTTTGTATGGTCTTAAATTTATTTACAGTTGGCAAGTCTATGTTAGATCTGTACTATTTCCAGCCAAACACCTTTTTTCTCAAGATCATCACTGAAATCCCACACACAGTTTTTCCAGCCATATTGACCTAGAGGGATTTTCTCCCCTGTGTATTTGTCCCCACTTCTTGAAAAGACCTTCTTGTATGGGTTCAAACACAGTTCTTGTGCTTTGCATGTTTTTGGTTCAAAAACACAATGTGCACTGGCACCAGTTGTAACAATTGAGCCTGCTCCATGCACATTGTGTAACTGACATCTGTAAAGCAGGAAAACTGAAGTTCAGAATGGGCAAGTGTGAAAGAAAGAGTAGCAAAGCGTTGTATAATACTTGTGTGCACTGAACCAAAGATGAAAAGGAGTCCAAATATATGGCAATATCCCCCCCAATATAGTTGAAGTGGCCTTCCCAGTGGCTGCTCCCAGGCTGTGGAATTTCCTCTCCAATGGGCTTTTAATGGTGTGGATAGGTGTCACTCTGGAATGTTTAACCTTTATTGTTTGCTTGTTGTTGTTGTGTGCTTTTAAGTAGTTTCTGGCTTATAGTAAGCCTAAAGTGAACCTGTCATGGGATTTTCTTGACAATGTTTGTTCAGAGGAAGTTTGCCATTGCCTTCCCTTGAGGCTGAGAGCATGTGACTTGCTCAAGATCACCCAGTGGATTTCATGGCTGAACCTGGTCTCCAGAGTCCAACACTCAAACTGCTACACCATGCAGGTTTACACTGTTTCAAATTATGGAAGCTATTACATGATAGCTAATTTAATTGGGGTGTAGTTGTTTTTTCAGAGAGGCCTAAATACTCTGAAAGCACCAAATCCCGTATGATCTTGGAAGCTAAGCTGTGTTAGGTCTGGTTAGTACTTCAGTGGGGGAACGCCAAGGAATACCAGGTGCTGTGGGCTGTATTTCAAGAAAAGGCAATGGCAAACCACCTCTAAGTATTCTTTGCCTTTAAAAACTCCTAGGAAATACATGGGGTTGCCATGAGCTGAGAGGCATCATACACATACGTTATCAGATTTTTAGCTACATCTTGTTTAAATCCTGTTGTAAACTGCCTTGGGTCCCTTTTGGGAAAAGGGCATGATGTATAATTTAAACAAAGGAACTAAATAATAATAATAAATCTAATTTTAACAAATCCCTTGCACCAACCCACATCTGCTGCCTTAGTAAGCAGGTCTTATTCTGACCATCAGGCTTAATGTAATTAATTTTGGATGCAACCAGACATCATGCCTAGCCAAATGTCACACCCTAGCTTCTAGTCTGGTGCCCAGATATATAAAGGATCACAATTCCTCCATAACCAAATTTAGCCTGCCAGACATATTCCTATCTAGGGCCTCATTCCCACTTACAAATAAATTGTTTTGTGATCCAAACTGATGGGTCGATTCAACAGCACAGTGTGGGTCACACAACATTTGTCCCGACTGCATTTTCTTGTTGTAAAATAACCCACTTGTCGTTCACATTGACTAATTAATCGATTCAAAATGGACCTTCTCCCCACCCAACGATCGCTGATCACATCATAGAAAATTGATTCCAATCCGCATCCCGTTCACACTTGCGCTAAATCGATTTATTGCAATAAATGCAGGGAAAAAGAGCATCAAAAAGACACACGTTAATTGGGTCTAGCCTGGGGGGGGCCCTTGCCAAACCGCTTCAGATCAAGTGTGAACAAGGGTCATTTAAACCACTTCAAACTGGTTAGCAAACCGGTTTATAACGTAGTGGGAATGAGGCCTAGGTTGCGAGTTACGTTTTTTCTTGCTAGTGATAGCAGCCCCCATAACAAACACAGAATGCAAACAAGAGGAGCAAAAAGCATGAGAGAGACCACAGTTTCATAAGAATGGGTTTCAAAGTGTTAGGATGCTGCCATGCAAATATTTTGCCTTGATTTGATACCAACTTTCATCTACAGCTAAGCCAGAGTTTTAGTTAAGCTTGCTGTTTTGCATTCTGAGTACATGTCTACTTCCATGTTCTGTTCTGTTTTCCCTAAACAAACATTTCCTTTCTTTAAAATTGTATTTGAGTTTGCCTTTGGTTATTCAGAAGCTTCAGCCTAAACCCACATAAGACTCAAATTATCTTGTTTTATTTTACTGAAATAATAAAAAGTATTTAGGAATCTGGATGTTGAAATCGAAGAACAACAATTCGTTAAATAAGGATCAGGTAAAGGTACACTTTACCTCAGATGTTGACACCATGTTGGTGTTCATCTACCTGTAATTAAATGTATAGGAAGATGATAGCAACAACTCTGACTGATGACAGTGTGGAGTTTTTTGTTGTGTACCTTCAAGTCATTTCTGACTTATGGAGACTCTATCATTGGGTTTTCTTGGCGAGATGTGTTCAGAGAAGGTTTCCCACCAGGGCTTGATCCCCTGCTTGGCCATGAAAACTACTGGACGATCTTAGGCAGGTCACATGCTCTCAGCCTCAGGGGAAGCACCTCTGGAGTAGCTGTGGGTAATCTTTATCTCTCCAATGTTTTTGGAATGCAGCTCCCAACAGCCCCACACATTGTACATCAAACCAATGTATCTCACCAAGGAATAGCTTAGTTAGCAACATGTGATACAATTTTTTAAAATTCTAAGAAGGATAGCTAATACTTATAAAGCCACCCAGCTCTACCTTCCAACTTCAATACCTCATTTTTCTCCAGCCAGAAATAAGTAATCCTGATAGCCAGCCTCCTTTGTTTCAATACACTAACACTACCAATGCCACTTTTCAAATGAGTGAAGATGAAAGAGTCATGTTCAGGCAATGATTCTATGATTCAATATTTATGGTTCCAAGTAGCTTCCTTATTTTAAAAATATTTATTTACTTATTTATTCTTTTTTTCTTTCTTTCTAGAATTCAAGAAAAGTTTTTAAAATAGTGATATTCTTTAAAAATACAGTTAAGAACAATTTAAAACATTTACAATTTATTTACCCATAAAAGATTAAAAACACAGCACCCCACTTCAGACACACACACTACTGTCACATAATTAAAATGCAATGATCTGCCTGAAGAAAATTGTCTTCACCAGTGGGCAAAAAAAGAATGGGGAGGGGACCAACCGGATCTCCCATGGAAGTAAGCTTCAGAACCTGGGAGCAACCACTGAGAAGGCTCTCTTCTGAATCCTCACTCTGAAGATGGTGGACCTAAGAGAAAGCCTTCCCTTGCAGATCTTAAAATTCAAGCTGGCTTGTATAAGAAGACATGGTCTTTCATATAGTCTATCGTTTTAATTTCCCACAATGCCACTGATAGTGTCACCCTGAGGCCTTGACAGAAATTTAAACAGTGGCTATCATGTACCTAGCATCGCTACTACTGTTGTTGTTTGCCTTCAAGTTATTTCCAACTTAAGGAGGCCCTAAGACATCATGCAGTTTTCTTGGCAAGATTTGTTCAGAGGAGGTTTGGCATTGCCATCTTCTGGGACTGAGAGAGTGTGGCTTGCCCAAGGCCACTCAATGCATTTCATGGCTGAGGTGGGAATCAATCCCTGGTCTTCAGAGTCATAGTCCAACATTCAAATCACTACACCATGCTACTGGCTGCCATTCCTGTCAGATCTACAAAGAGAGGAGAGAGCCCAGGGGGAGATGACAAACTGGGAGTATCAGTCACTGTACCCATCTTCTGAGAACATGCCCCTTAAGAAGCTCCCTTTACTCCTTTGCGTCTCACCTTCCAGAATGAGGGGTGATGTTAGCCAGAGCCTGATACTGCAAGGGCAGGGTTGGTGAACATGTCACCTTCCAGATGTTGTTGGACTCCAGTTTCCACCAGCTCTAGCCAGCAAAGCCAATGGTGAGAGATGCTGGAAGCTGACCTCAAGCAATATCTGGAGGGCTGCACATTCCCCATTCCTACTTATATGAGTTTTATAGTTTTTTGTTTTTCCCACCATCTTGCTGGTATTTGGTATTTAGGGTCTTGCTGCTGTCTTCATTATTGTTTGACTCTGTTTGACTGTTGATTTTCTGTATATGTGACTTTTAACTTTGCTAGCCATCTTGAGTGCTTCTGTTGGTGGAAATGGTGGAAAATAAATTTAAAAAAACAAAATGCCTGCCTCCCTCCAGCCAGCAGAATGAGATTTTCGTTAAACGAGCCCAGGAGATAACAAGTAATCTTGCCCACGTGCCTGTGAGCTGAGTGACTCATGGTCCCTTGGAGATACATGAAGGGCCCCTCCTGGCAGACATTGGCTTTGGTAAAGTCATGCACACTGAGATCCAAAAAGGAAATCTGGAGTCTTAATTGTGGTCTGTGGGCAAGGTTCGAAGCTGCCATTGTCTCGAGCTCTCTGCAAACGCAGGCTGTGGTATCATTGCCACAGTCTCTCACACTGGAATGGCTCCCCTCCTAGGAAGAAGCTTTGTAAGCTCTGCTTTGCTATGTAAGAATTAGAAAATTGTTTTTCTGTGTTCTTTTTAATCCGCTGCTTCATAATAATGCTTGGCGTTGTTCCTTTGCCCCCTCGAGTTTTTCCTTTCCGCTTCTATTGTGTTTATTTTTAATGAGATTTTAGGTAGTAAATAAAGGACAAAGGAGGGAGAATGGACTCATATCAATTAACCTCAGGCTTCAAACAGCTCTAGAAGGTCAGGATTTAGAAGTGTCAGTATGGGAACCAAGATGGCAGAAACACCAGAGGTAGACATTTTGGGCATAGGTGGTACATGGCGAGGTGGGAGGTAGGTCTCACCTCGTAGCAGAAAAGTTAGGGGAAACCTGAGATAGGACTGTGACAGGCTGGGAAGGTTGTTGAGCCCATTACTCCAGGCTTAATGTCGTTCCTACCCATGAGTCTTTTTAATAGCTTCTGTCACTCTCTGAATGAACCTCAAAATTCTAATCTTTACACTTGAAGCTCTCCAACTGTCTTCCCTTTTATCACTTCTCCTCTTGCTTCTCACCCCATCATACCCATTCTGTAGAAGGATCAGCTTACTTTATCTCCTTCTCTCACTCCAATGGCAGCTGGTGGCTTCCATGTCACAGTGGAGCCAAGAATCTGCTTGGATTTTTTCCTCAGAACTTTAAAAAAATGCTATCCAAGGCAATAAACATATTTGGGGGAATAGAGTGAAGTACCCTGGATAGCTCCTCCGAAGACTAAAACCAGAAGCTGATTTACCATCCCAGGAAAATGGGAGTTACCAGCTATTCTCATCCTCCAGAAGAACATGAGTTGCCATGTTCAGGATGAAAGCAAGGTCCATTAGTTCTCCAAAAGCTCCTAAGCAAGACACAAAAGTGATAGGTAGCACTTCCTGTAGGGTATGGAACTTGCATCTCCCACCATCCCTGGCCACTGGCCATGCTGAACGGCCCTGGTGGGTGCCAGAGTTCAATGTCATCTGGTTCTAAACCTTTCACTCTTGATACACGGCGCAAACATGATAAATGTGGATTCACCCAACCTTTGGGAATCTGTCTAATCCTTTTAAAAACAAAGTGCTAGGACAATGACCACCACATTATCTTGTAATGTTAATTTCATAAGTCATGGCTTGGTGAAGAAGTATTTTCTTTTATCTGTCCTAATGCTACAAGACAGAGGAACTGCTCTCTACAGCAGTAATAAATTCTCATTATCCCCCAATACAGTCATCTTTATTTTTAATTAAAAAGTTCCTAACTCTTTAGGCCAGGGGTAGGCAACCTTTTTGAGCCGGGGGCCGGGTTGCTGTCCCTCAGACAATTGGGGGGCCGAAGCACCATAAATAAATAAATAAATAAATAAATAAATTAAAAATTAAAAAAAATTAAAAATTAAAAAAATGCATGCAGACTCTCTCAGCCCCAGAAAAGCCATGGCAAAACCCCTGTGGAGATTTTGCCAAGAAAACCCCAAGAACAAGTAATAACAACAATAATCAATATCATCATGGCGGGCGGCTGCAGTAGGACCGGCCTGGGGCTGGTCCAAAGGCCTCAGGGGGGTGCATCCGGCCCCCAGAGGCCTTAGGTTGCCTACCCCTGCTTTAGGCTTTCTTTGGAGTAAGGGTGTTCATTTTATTTATTTACTTCTTTTTAAATCTGTTACAGCTCTACGACAACCTTTCTTGAAGGTGCAGAGACCCAAGCTATACATGCTAATATGGGATCACTATGTATTTACAACATGGCACAAGGATACTTCCTATGAAATAGTACCCCCTTACGCCAGAACATCTTGGCCCTTTCTCTTCACAGGTCAACCTTCCTTCCCTTTATCAGGTCATTTCTCAAGACCCAGCAATGTCTTCTGCTGACGTACTACAGACTCACCTAACCCACACTTCCAGCACCTCACTTCTACCCCACCCTATGCACACTACTCATTTGCCAAATCTTTTCCCTTTCTCCCACCCCCTTCTGAATATAAGCCTCTGCTCAAAGATTATGACTATTTATATCCTTAACTCACTAGAGATGCTTCATAAATGTTGCTTAGTAGCAACAGCAGAAAGATAGCATAAACTGTAGGTCAGGATTAAAAGATGCCAACAGGAAGCCCAAGGCTGGTTTTGCCAGCTCTGTTTCCCTATGCATGTCCAGCCTGCAACCTCTCCATTTGCTGTGGTGCTCACAAAGGCTGATTTTACACTTGCTGATATCTCTGCTTGAAGGAGTGTTTCTTACTAATGGGCAGAAATGGAGCAAGGACACAGCAGAAACTAATTTCCTTGTCAGCTCAGTGGCACCATTGTCGTGGGTGATATGGTGCTACCTCAGATTAGTCCTCGCGCCAAGAAAAGGCATTTACTTGAAGCATTTGCATGGAGGCACCAGAATCACAAATCCACGAGAGACCTGCAGCTGCCTGAAAGCTGAAACTGAGTGCTCTGGCATTGTTTGGGAAAGGGGCAGCAGCTGGCAGAGGAAGGTGGTGGGGGAGAAACAGTAGCCATTTTGGTAGAAGCATTCTGTGGGCAAAACAAAATAACAACAAAAACAAAAAAACAACAACAGTTTAATGCATTTTTTCATGTCCTATTCATGTACTTACCTTAATTCTCCCATATTTTCTAATAGCCCTTCTAGGCTCCTCAGGGCACAGTAGATACTCTCAGCTCAGCCTTGACTACTGTCCTTTTTAGGTCTCAAGCCAGACCTTTGTACATCAGTACAGTATTTGAAGGCCTGCTGTTTTTAAGAGTACACATCTAGGCTGCTGGTGTACAGAGTTATTTTCTCCGATGAGTGACTGGAGGATCACAAGGTCTAGATTCCCAGTGGTGTGTTATCTTCCAGTCAAATCTGGGAACTGGGAGTAGACCAAGGACACCAACTCCCAAGAGGCACCAAGAATGAGAAGTACTTTCTCTATTTGACTTCCAAGGCACGAAGTGCTTAGCATTCTTAGTGCCTCTTGGGAGTTGGTGTCCTTGGTCTACTCCCAGTTCCCAGCTTTGACTGGAAGATAATGCCCCACTGGGAATCTAGACCTTATGATCCTCCAGACTCTCATCAGATGAAATAACCAGTACACAAGCAGCCTATACTTGCACTCTTGAGAACAGCAGGCCTTCAAATACCATACTGATGTACAAAGGTCTGGCTTGAGACCTAAAAAGGACAGTAGTCAAGGCTGAGCTGAGAGTATCTGCTGAGCTCAGAAGAGCCCAGAAAGGATGTTAGAAAAAGAGAGGAGCATGTCCATATTCAAAAACTGTTCTTTGTAATTCAGTTTATTTGAAATTTGAAATCTGTGAGGGTGGAGGGTATGATCCCTGTAGCAAATCAAATCGATGATGGGACTATCAGAACAGATGCAATAGATGGTGAAGAAAAGGCTATGGTAGCATGTTGTAGGATGACCACCAACAACAAAAATCAGTTTGCCAAAGTCCAACTCCCTGACTTCCTCAGCTAGCAGGCCTACACTATTTCCAAGCTCTGTTTGTTCAAAATCATCTTTGTATGAGATGAAATTCTAGATCACAAAATCATAGGAGAGGTTCTACAGTAGCAGAGCACATGCTTTGAATGTAGCCGATCCCACGTTAATTGCCTGCCTGGCTATCAGAGCAGAGTAGACAGCAGTGGGCTAGGCAGGCAAATAGTATGACACAGAACAAGACAACCTCTTATGTTTGTAGCTTCAGATTGTCCCAGTGTGAGAAAGTGCCATAGCATTAACTAGACCAGCCTTCCCTCACATGATGTTTTTCAGATGTGTTAGACTACTACAACCTCCATCACCCTCAGACAATACACTTATGCTGGCTGTGAGTGATAAGAGTTGTAGTTCAACACATATGAAGGGCATCACATTGGGTAAAGAGCTAAACCCCAGCCCCTTGCCATAACTGTCCACCTACCAGCTCCTCATGAGTCAATTAATACCATCTGAGCCACTGCATATCACAAGTGGACACCAGGAACACTCCAGAATTACATTTGCAAATAAACATGTCTGTAGGGCTCCAAGCAAGAAAGCCAAGGCTACAGGCTACATAGGAACTTCCCTGGGATCAACAGTTAAGTTATTCTTTATTGCTTTAAGAGAACACTTCCTTCCAGCCATAAGCATGATACTGGTTCAATCCCTGAGCAAAAGACTTCCAAACACTTTGGGGAACACAACTCCGTGCTATCTGACAAAATACATCTAACCGACAATATACAATTATTACAGGAGAAGATAGGAGATCTCAAAGTGGAAGATGGAAAGAGGTGAAGAACAATGCATCACAACTAAAGGAGCAGGATGATAACAACAGCAACCTAACATTATGGTGTAGCCTTGCAAATAATTATGGAAAAATTGCTATTACTGTATTATCTACTCAGTCTTCCCTCCCACCCCACCCCAAAGTCAGGGCAAACTCTTTTAGTTTTCCCATAGATATTTTAAAGCAGCAGTTTCTAAATTAGGTTTTTGTTGGTTTTTTGGGCTGTGAGGCCATGTTCTAGAAGAATGTATTCCTGATGTTTCGACTGCATCTGTGGCTGGCATCTTCTCTGAATGCAGGTGAAATGCAGGCAAAACATCAAGAATACATTTTTCTAAAACACGGCCTCACAGCCTGAAAAATTCACAAATACCTATGGATGCCAGTCGTGGAAGCCTTCAACTTCACAGTTTCTAAATTATCCAATGTATGGGAACTGGCTATTTCATTTCATTTATTTATTTTTGCAGAGTGCTAGAGACCCACACCATATTTGTATCCATTAGCTACAACCTTTTCCTTGTTTCTTGTAAGCTCTTCAGTGACCAGAAGCAGTTGGCATTAGTCCAAAGAGGACCACTTTGAATATCATTTTAAAAAAACAACAACAACTGACCCTCATATTTGCTACAGGTGGGTTCTTTATACTTTTGAATTCCTTCCTTCCTGTACGTCAATGACCAAGAAACAAAATTCTGTATGTGGCCTTCCCCAGTGCCTTCAAAAAGATCAACACCCCTCATCTATTTATTTTACCATGCTCTTCCAAACCACACTCAAGTACATGAATAGCTACAGCTGTTATCTGCAGCTACAACATAGCTGCAGTTAGATTTTTCCAACAGAGAACTTCATCCAGATGCATTTTTAAACAACACTGAAGGAAGTTACTTCTAACTGTAGGACTTATTCTCAAACCTTAGAACAAACTTTTACAGTAGAGCTGCCACCTCTGATGAGCCCCTGCTTTCCTCCTGGCAGTAAGTGCATTGTAACTTTAGCTTGTTTGGCACTCATCAAGATGGTTGGCACTGATAACTATGCACTTTCCACACTGCTCTCAGCACAGCTGCCTCCTACTGCTGACTGCCTTTGGACAGGGTCAGGATTCTCAGTTAGCCTTTGCAGCACAAGCCAAAGATCTATCACAAGGATGGGCAACAGTCATGTGGCCAAAGACCAGTTTTCTACTCCTGTGATCCTTCAGAAGGTGCATCAACAACCAAACATTGGAAACAGAAAGTCATAAGTGGCTGATGGTCTACTCCTATTTTTCAATGTTTAAAAGTTTAAAGAGATCCTACAACCTTCGAAAAGGTGAACTGTCACTCCTGGAGTCTTCCAGGAAAAAATACTTCACTTACACACACACACACACACAGAGAGAGAGAGAGAGAGAGAGAGAGAGAGAGAGAGAGAGAGAGAGAGAGGCAGTCCAAGGAATCTGGTGATATCAGGGACCATACAAATTGCATTTAGGGGCTGTACATACAGCACATATCCCAGTACATCAGATATGTACAGCAGAATAGTAGATAAGAGAGAGCATGTGTGTGTGTGTGTGAGAGACAAACCTTTTGCATAGGCAAAGGGTGCTTCCTATGCTATGACTAAGATGTAGACATATGTGTTTTAAGTGTACATTTGAAATGTTAAAATGTAAATGTGACAACCTCGTATACAGAGTTTGGGAAAGTTACATTTTTAGATTATAGCTTCCAAAATCCATCTGTCATTACACTCAGAAGCTATGGTTGCAAGAAGATTCTGGGAGCTAAAAGGCCTAAGCAGACTGCCAGAAATAGTGCACATTAAATTGAGGCACTGCCCTGGCTCAGTGCTAGGGAATCATGGGAATTGTATTTTTTTCTGAGGCATTGAGCCTTCTCTGTCAGAGAGCTCTGGTGCCACAATAAATTGCAGTTCCCATTATTCCCTAGCACTGAGCCAGGGCAGTGCCTCAATTTAATGTGCACTATTTCTGGCAGTCTGCTTAGGCCCAAAGTCCCAATTTCCCAAACTCTGCTCATATATCACAAAAGCCACAACTTTTGGGAGTGTACATTCTGTATGTATACCTGATGTCCCCACATTCTGAACAGAATTCAGAAATCCCTTACATTGGAACGTTGCACATTTTTATTCTGACATAAAGAATCCAAGTTCAATGGTGAATGTGTTTAGGGCTACAGCTGCAAAATCAATTCTGATGAGATGCTTTGAGGACAATTTGCACAAAACTTCTGCTTATGAGTGATCCACTTGTATGAGCAGGACCATGCAAGAACACAAACTCATTCAAATGTACCTTCTCCACTGTATGAAATGAAAAACTGCAGCTTACAACATTTCAGATCACAGAAAAGAGCAAACTGTCTTGTCTGCGTGAAGTCGTAGGCTTTCAAGGCCGGCATCCATAGTATTTTTTGTGGGTTTTTTTGGGCTGTGTGGCCATGTTCTAGAAGAGTTTCTTTCTGACGTTTCGCCAGCATCTGTGGCTAGCATCTTCAGAGATGCTAGCCACAGATGTTGGCAAAATGTCAGAAAAAAACTCTTCTAGAACATGGCCACACAGCCCAAAAAAAACCCACAAAAAAAACTATGTCTTGTCTGCCTTTGCTGGCATGTTACTCTGCCCATACACATGAGCCATGCTTTTGCACAAGTTGGCTTCTGACCTCTCCTTGTAACCAACAAGAAAAGCAAAACCAAGAGCCATGAGGTATCTGTTGTTGAACTGCACCATTTCAGACATCCAGCACACTTACACCCCTGATGCAAATAAAATTTCATAACTGTATATATAAACTGTGTAAATAAAATCCATGTGTCAGAATGAATGCTTGAAGATGCCTTCTTCCTCAGATGCTAGCTTATCAGATTCAAGGTGGCACTGGATACTCTTTGCTATCTGCTTTTTACCCAATTCAGATCTTTATATCTCTGATGAGGGACACCTCCTTGTCTTTTGCCTAAGAAAGCAAAACATATAGATCTGGCCCTAAGAACAGTACTTGGGGCATGTAATGGCAGGGGATCCATTTCTTCAAGCACAGAGCACTGTAAACTGGGAGGTGGGAAAGAAGACAATTTTGAGCAGGAAAATAGTCCTAAGGAGGGCGGCACTGAACTCGCTCCCTTGCTCTCTGTTGCACCTCTCTTGGTCACGGTTTCAACAAGGCTCCATTACCAGAAAGCAGTTCTTCTCAGAGAAAACAACTGCTCTGGGGAGAGAAGGGCTGCAGGGGAAGCTTTTCCATTTCCAAAACAAACCAATAATGGGCACTCACTCCCACCTCCTCCTCTATGTGGGCCTTCCAGAGAGTTGTATCTGAAGATATAGGAGTGCAGCCAGGCTGAAATGAATCAAATATTGGTGCAAACGATAAGATAATAAGAAAGCAATAGCCCAAATCATAATTAGTTATCCAGAGAAACCATCACAGAACTGCCAAATTTCTCTGGTTGAGGATCCTGGCTTGGCAACTTCTAAATGGTATTTGTAATGCCATGTATGCCTTGTAGAGCTAAAAATAGCCCCATAATGAAAAACCAGTTGAGGCTAAAGAAAATCTCCTATTTGTAACACCTTTGCTAACAAGTTGGGAAGGAGCCAAATTCACTAAATCCAGCACCCTGGAGGAGGAAGTACCACTACATTAGTAATCTCTTCTGTTTGACTCTAAGTATGTAGAATACTTTACAATGTAAAAAGCCTCCATTGTCACAACAACCATATGGAGTGGGAAGACACACATTGGCATAAATCCAGCGTGGCATTTGTGGTAGTATCAGGACTTTCTTTTCTTCCCTCCTTCTTCCTCCTCCCTCTGGAGTCCTCTGTGTAAATGAAAACATGTTCTGGAGCCATGGTTCCCAAACCTTAGTCTCCAGATGTTTTGGACTTCAGCTCTCAGAATTCCTGACTGTTGACAAAACTGGCTAGAGCTCCTGAAAACCAAAGTCCAAAAGACTTGGAAGACCAAAGTTTGGGAACTACTTCTCTAGAGGACTTGCCAGCCTTTTGGAGCAGGTGTTTGGGGTGATTGGAAGGGCAACTGCAGTAGGGAAAGGAAACTGTAGTCATGTATACTGAATTCTGCCCCTGTGTGAGCAGAGGTCCACTGCCGTTTATTTGCAGTACACCACTGAATGGCATTGACTGTGGGCAACTTGTCCAATTCCAACCAGTGAATTTACAACTATGGCACCATTTCAACATACATCTCCTAGGTCATCCCAGAAGACCCACATCTAGGGGACCTCCCCTCTCAGATGACACACACTCCATTGGATTTTTATTTTCCACAAAATTTGGATCATCATGTGTTCAACATGAAAGCATCATAAAAGAGCAAGATAGCAGATCAGAAGCAGCACAAAAATGGAAGTAATATATTATGTATGCATACAAAGAAAGAGAGAGGAAAGTATATAGTCAGCCCTCCACATCCACGGATTTTTTAAAAGTTCTAATGGCCTGGAATAGCTTTCACGAAAGATGGGTTACTAGTACTGGGACAAACATCTCCACTTAGTTTGGCTTCAGGACAGGCTTTGGGGTTGAGACTGTCATGGTTGCCTTGAC
>CM034703.1:210640205-210653092 GCA_020142125.1 Phrynosoma platyrhinos
AACCTCCAATCTTGGATGAGGTCACACTCTCCTCCAGTGATTGTGTATGCAATCTGGGGGTGCTCCTTGACTCGTCACTTCTG
Organism: Phrynosoma platyrhinos; assembly: GCA_020142125.1. Taxonomy (NCBI): domain Eukaryota; kingdom Metazoa; phylum Chordata; class Lepidosauria; order Squamata; family Phrynosomatidae; genus Phrynosoma; species Phrynosoma platyrhinos. The sequence goes on from CM034703.1 coordinate 210,640,289, forward strand.
ATGGCTAATCAGGTAAATGCGACAGTCAGGAGCGCCTGTTATCAGCTCCGGCTGATACGCCAGCTGCGCCCTTTTCTGGAAATAAGGGATCTCGAGACTGTTTGCACGCACTGGTAACCTCACGTCTAGATTTCTGTAATGTGCTCTACATGGGGCTACCCTTGTGCTTGGTTCGGAAACTACAGTTAGTACAGAACATGGCAGCCAAATTAGTGTCTAGAACATCCAGGAGGGACCATATTACTCCGGTTTTACGGTCCCTCCACTGGCTGCCCATAAGTTTCCGGGCCCAGTACAAGGTGTTGGTTATCACCTTTAAAGCCCTAAATGGCTTGGGTCCAAACTATCTCAGGGACCGCCTTCTCCCTTATAATCCTCCCCGCACACTCCGGTCCTCTGGGAGGAATTTGCTGCAGCCATAAAAAGCTAGGCTTGCGGCTACCTCCCAGATGGCTTTTTCGGTTGTCGCCCCCAAACTATGGAACGGCCTGCCAGACGAGATCCGTCAACTGACATCTTTGGACAGTTTTAAAAAGGCTGTCAAGATGGATCTCTTCTGGCAGGCCTTTCTGGGATAGATAACCCCGGCCTCAGGAACCACTATAAGATGGTTCTGGGGCTTCATTTGCATTGCCGTCACGCGCTAGGATTGGGTTTTTTTTAAAATCATTGTTGTGTTTTATGTTGTTTTAACTTGGATTGATTTAATAATGTTTTAAGGGGGGAGGGAATTTGACTTGTTTTGTAATATTTTATAGTTGTTAGCCGTCCCAATTGACCTCAAAGGGGTGGGATATAAATAATAATAATAATAATAATAATAATAATAATAATAATAATAATAATAATAATAATAATAATAATAATAATAATTTTCTTGGTTTATTAAATGGAGAAAAAAATTAATAACCTAATAAACCAAGTGGAGATGTTTGTCCCAGTACTAGTAACTCGTCTTTCTTTAAAACTATTCCAGGCTTAAAATCTTGGTAGCTCGTATTCCATTTGTCACTCCTTTAATTCTTTAGATGTCTGGGAGTGGGTCCCACAGATTATGCTGAACTCCAACTGCAATCAGTCCTAGCCAGTCTGGGCAATGGCAAGGCATAGTAGGAACAGTAGTCTGTCAATGTGTGGAGGGGTAAAGGTTCCCTTTGTTGTTGTTATTGCTGTAAACTGTTCTCAGGTCAACGACGAGTCTTGGCAACCCTGTGGATGAAACATCTCCAAGACCTCACCCTCCACTGCTCTGCTTAGGCCCTGTAAATTAAGGCCTGTGACCTCCCTGATTGAGTCTATCCACCTGACATGCAGAGCTCCTCTCTTTCTACTGCCTTCTAACTTCCCTAGCATCATTATCTTTTCTAGCAAGTCATGCCTTCTCATGATATGGCCAAAGTATGACAGCCTTAGTTTTGTCATCTTGTCTTCCAGGGAGAGTTCAGGTTTGATCTGATCATAGACCCATTTGTTTATCTTTTTGGCTATCCATGGTATCCTCAGCACCCTTCACCAGCACCACATCTCAAATGTTTATTTTACCTTTCCTTTTTTAACGTGATCAACAAGTAAAAACCTATTGATTTAAACACACATCTGTATGTAACTTGCCTTTCAACTCTAATTCTTTAGATCACTAAAATGTATGAAGCTGCCTTAGGTTTCCAGAAGAGAGCACACAATAAAGTCAGCAGAAAGCAGCAGACAGGTCTCAAGATACTCAATAGATGAATGAATGATTTATTAATTTTTAAAAAACAATGCATTTTGGCCTGCTTACTCTCTCAAAAGCCTTCTTCAGGGATTGTTTGAAATGTAACTTCAGAAATTTCTGGAGCTGAAATTCTCATACCATTTATTTGACAAAAAGAAGAAACATGTTCTTCAGAAATTTCTTCTCAATAATTTCTTCTTAATCAATCATTCATCAATTGAGCACCTTGAGACATAGTTCCTGTCTTCTGTTGATTTTCCAGAGCCCAGAACCAAACCCAGAACTATTAAATCTCACCATCTGTATTTCTCCAGGGCCCTGGGCAGGGTTATTTCCAAACTACACTTATCAAGAGCTTCAAAAAGTTACTATAACTGCCAGATCTGCAAAGTCAGCATGACCATTTTCTAGCTAGGGGATTCAAAGAACCATAGCACCAGAAGTTATTTTTCTGAGCTCTGGCAGTAGCTAACTAAAAATGCTGGGGACTGAAATAACATTTTTCCAATCAACATTTCCGCCTTATATAAGGACATTAGCCAGATTTTAGGTACTAAAACAGGGTAGGAATAATGCAAGTTATCAGATCTCATTGGACTGCAACTCCCAGCAGCCCTAATCAGAAAAGACAACAGTGAGCAATGCTGGAATAGGCAATTCAACAACATCTGGGGGGCCAGTGATTCTCACCTCTTGTCTAGAGTATCAAGCAAATTTTATGCCACAGTAGTCTTGAACAGATGACTGCAAATGGTGTGTAATAATGGAGGTAGAGGCAGGAATTCTATTCTGTTTCTTAATGTGAATGCTGCCTTGTTAGGAGTCTGCCCTAACATGGGGTGGGGGATCATGCAGGACTTCAGGTGCTGGTGCTGGAATGCACCCCTAGCCACCAATGACTATAGTAAGCAATGCTGGAAGTTCCAGCACAACAACATCTGGAGGGCAACGTGATTCCCACTGCTAAGCTAAAAAGAAGCACATTCAGAAATAACATTTGTTTATTATTTGAAGTATCTACATCCCACCTTTCTTCCTGACCAAAGGTCTCCAGGTAGGTGACCATAAGTGAAAACAAATACATTATCAGTGTAAATGGAGGTGGTGATGCAACTGTCCACTCCCAAGGCCTTGGTAGTTGTTCCTACTATAGCTGCTTTATTGGCTGCTCTTTAAATGTTCCTTGCAACCAGAGGAATGCCACCACCTCCCACACCACAATATGTGCTAACTAGCAAAAGGTCCAGGTAGCAGCATACATTTAAGGTTCTTGAGGGTAGGCAGGGCATTTCCTCATCTGGGCAACTGGATATTCTCCAACTCCTGATTCTTCTCACAATTAAGCCCTTAGATGTGCAGTTGTTATTCTATGTTACACAGTATCTGCTGTGTGTTTGTGTACCCTGTAAACTCTGAAGCATTCAGATTGCACAAAGTGGGGACCCTCTCTTTCAGTGCAGCCACAAAGAAGAGACTGAAAACTTCCACTTCATTTTAGATTAAATGAATTTTAGCTTTACATTCAAACTGCAAAGTTTGGTTAATTGGTGCAAATAACCCAACTTCATAAAGCTTGTCTAGTTTCCACTAACCATAGTTAAGATTAAGCTTGGTTACAAGTTGGCTTGTTTCCATTAAACATAATGAAGAAGACACTATGGCTCAACCTCTAAATCATGTGTTGTTATGTGTGAACCAGCTTCTTATGTTCACATAGGCTCCTTGTCCAATGAACAACCTTCACTTTCATGAGTTAACTATACTCAGTTTGCTCTCTTCAGATATTTCAGTATTTTCTTTCAGCTCTATGATGTTATGTTCACTAACATTTTGTTGTTGTGTGCCTTCAAGTCATTTCTGATTTATGGCAACCCTAAGATGAACCTATCATGGGATTTTCTGGGTCTGAGAGTGTGTAGTTTGTGGTCACCCAGTGGGTTTCTGTGGCCGAGCAGGGAATCAAATCTTGATGATCTCCTCAGTTATAGTCCAAAACTCAAACCACTGCACCACACTGGCCCTCCAATATTTCCACAGAAGAAAATTCTTGTGGACTTGCAACATCCTCAAACTCCCACTAAGGATCACTGACTGAGCCCAATTCAGCCTCTTCATTATACACTGATGAAACGTGGGGGGAGGGAGGGAGAGATGCATGCTACATCCATTAGGCTGCAATGACCTGAAGCATGCGTGTTAGTAAACTGACAATAAAATATCCCATTAAAAAAACAACTGCAAGGTCTCACAATGATTCTACTTATCATTACTGAAGAATTCTCCAATTCAGACATGTTCAGCAACATTTACTGACTTGATAGACATTTGTACAGGGAAATGGAAGAGAGCCAGTATGCTAGCATTTTGTGTCCATGCATGGAAGTCAGTGAGCACACAAATCAACAAAAATTCATCCTCACTCAAGAGATTTAATTTATACAGAGAGGGGGAATGGAACTGAAACTATGTGGACTCCAATGTGCATGTGTGCATACTTACATACCTAACATATCCCTGCAAAGTAGTAGTAATAATAATAATAATAATAATGGCAGAAGCTTACTTAGAACTGGTGCGAAAAAATAAAACAGGGGCAGTCAGAGCATATGCTTCCAGAACAATAACATGGAACAATGACCTCTTGATGTAGGCCAGTTATTAACTGGGCTGCATGGTATGGTAGATGGCTATACTCTGACATGCTAGGAGAGCCCATGCTTTTATTGAGAATACAATTATTGATGAGCTTTATAAGTTCAAAAATTTATTTTGCAACTTTGCTTATAGTGACCAAGATCCTGTTTATAGTGAACGAGATCCAGAGGAAGATTGAGCTCTACCAGCATACTTTCAGGGTCAGAGGGAATGGAAGTTGCCACTGCAGACAGGCATATGTAGCCACTGGTTTTCCAGCCATTCCAAGGAGTTTCTAGTGGCTCTTCTGGTCATGTAATGAGGGAGGAGATCTGTGCCTGTGGCTGTTGTTTTGTGAGCCAATGGGGAAGAACAGCTTGTGTAAGGACAACTTATACCTCCCTTTTCAAGTGCCCACATTGTATGACACCAGTGGGACACACTCCCTTGGAATGTTGTGGAGTCTCCTTCTTTGGAGGTCTTTAAACAGAGGCTGGATGGCCTTCTGTCGAGGATAGCAGGGGATTGGACTGGAAGGCCCTTGTGGTCTCTTCCAACTCTATGATTCTATTATTTATGCCACCATGGTATAGTGGTTTGAGCACTGAGCTATGACTCTGGAGACCAGGGTTCAAAGCCATGCTCAGCCATGGGTAGCCTTCAACAAGTCACATTCTCTCATACTCAGCGAAGGCAAAAGGCAAACCCCATCTGAATAAATCTTGCCAAGAAAAAAATCCCATAATAGCTTCGCCTTAGGGTTGCCATTAATTGGAAACAACCTGAAGGCACACAACAACAACAATGCCCCAAGAAGATTCTGGCCTATATATCCAGCAAGACATATTTGCACATCTTTTCCCTTTTCAAGAAGTCACCAAAATGATAACTATCTTAATGGCTCTGCCAGCTGCAGGAATGTGCCCTTTGAATTGTCTCTGGGTAAAGTGACTGATAGCTGTTTTGCTTGAGCTATTATTAGTAATTTACATCTTTGCTTTGTTTTGCTGATGCGTAAGGATCTTTTTCCCCCTTCTTTTTAATCTTCTATAATCTGTCCCTTTATTTCCAAGCTGCATTATCAAGATAGCCTCTAGACACGCAAGAACTAAAACTAGGTCTAGTAGAAGAATATCTTCATCTGAGGGAAAGGTGAAATGACATCCTCTCAGAAGCAGTAGTTAACTCAGTTTCCTACTCAGAAAATAAAATAGTTATTGTCTGTGTTGGTCAAGCTGTTTTTAATGACCAGCCTGATTATGTTGCCTGCTCATCTGCTCTGAACACAGACACAGCACAGCATCTGAAGCACACCACAAATTTACACACACCCCTACAGCAGGAAGAGGGCAACAAATGACAATAGACAGTAATTTCATAGGAAAGTGATGAGACACTAGAAGACTAAATCAAAATCAATGTGATCATGTAATACTGTTGAATCAGACTACCTCATGGAAGCAACGTGTGCAAAAAAAAATCTCAAAATACTCTCACCACATTTGCATAGGAGTCAGTGAGTTGGATCCAGACTTGGGTCACACTTAGAGTAGACCCAATGAATCCATGGAACTTATAAGTTAATCATGGCTTAACTCATACCTGAGTCATGCTAGTTAGTCATGACTAACTTAAGCTCCCTACTCTTTAAATCTGGATCTAAACCAGTGAACAGAATAAGCACTGGAAAAACAAAAGTCACAAATACAACCTTACCCATAGAATCTATTATTCTTTAGAAACACTTGTATAAAATTTCACATCTTAATAAAGGCAACTGATTTCAGTGCTTCACTCTCGCATTCAAAAGCATTTTATCAGCAGGATTAAGCCTATTCCCACTGGGGTCTTAATTCTCATAATTTTGTCATCTGGTTCTTTACTGTTCAAGCCCCGCTGGCTATGGAGAAAAGCTGGAATACATTCTTTGGGCTCAGAAACAAAACAAATAAAAAGAATTTCACAGTCAGGTGAAAGATTTTTAATAGTGTATATGGCTGGGGAGTCATAGCACAGTGGCACAAGCATATACTTTCTATATACAGATTCTCAGCTTTGGTCCCTCAATCTCCACTTAAAAGGATCTCAAGAACCCTTTTCACAATACACAATTACAGCACTATGATTCCACTTTAATGGTCACAGGTATATCGGATGGAATGCTGGAGTTTGTAGTTTGGCCAGTGGTACTAAACTCTCATGAGCAGATGAGCTCTCTGGCTGAGAATTCGAAGTCTCCCTCCCTAAACTGCAAATCCTAGGATTCCACAGGATGTTGCCATAGCAGTTAAAATGTGAAATAATAGCATAGGTTGAAAGGGCCCCAAGTAGCCGTATTTGGAAAGGGTTCTGCCTAAAGCAAAGAATGCTGGCAATGAGTAGACAGCACAGACCTACTGGTAATGTTATAGTAGAGTCAAGACTTTCTGAATTGAAGCGCTAAAGCTTTTTATTAGCAGGGAGAATAATCAATAATGTCCATAGGAACCATTTTGGAGGAGGGGGAGAGGAAGATGCACAGTGGCATACAAGCATGATTTTCACATGTAGCACACACTGCTGCAACACACTTGTGCATTTCCCTTGTATGTTTGTGCACATGCTTTGATCCCTACAAGTGTATTCAATGGCATGTAGAAGCCTACAAACATTGGAAGAAAAATCTTCAGAATTTGAAATATAACCACATAAAAGCAGAATATCCAACCAATGGCACTATCTTTCTCCAGTGATGGGATTGCATGCTCTTGTTAGGCAGGAGGCTATGCTGATGGCAGCAGTGCTGCTGGTAGGATCTTCCATGTCAGACAGGTTTTTGTTGAGGAACCAGACTAAATGTGCCAAATTACTGGACAGCAGCAATAGTGGGGGAGGGACACTGGTGAAGGATCTTTCAGAGACAATAGCATGGGCACCATAGCTAACACTTGTTACTGCTGTGCAGAGGGAGCCACCATAACCCCCTTTTGAATATTTTTACCACAAAAACTCTATAATGGGACAATATTATGAAACAAGAGAAGATGAAACTCCCATGTTGGAAGGCAATCAATGAGCTATGGGATACAGCAGACAACAACTATAAGTAGCACTTGGAGGTCTCATTCATAGAGTCGTCATAAGTCTAAGTTGACTTAACAGTAGCTAACAACACTGCAAAACACGAGAGGCATCATGAATGTTAACAAACGTTTGTGTGAAGTGAGGGACATTTTTTTAAAAAGTTTAGAAGGTGTGGGGGGGGAGATAAAGTGGTAAAGAATATATTAGATATTTTATGGCAACATTGCTCTTATCATAACACTGACAACTTCACCAGACTTGAAAAGAAAATGGATTCCGTGTTCCAGCATTAAAGATAAAAGGGGAAAAAATGGTGGACACTCTGTAAAGGCTGACAATGGTGTCTTATAGGAAATATCTTTGGCATGTGGAGGAGAATTTGCTATTTTGAATAAGGGTGGGGCTTCTAGAAGAGTACAGACCTTTCCGTTATTTAACATTATTGTCAGCCATTTCCGAGCTGTAAAATGTTATTTGGGAATGGCAGATTTTGTGTATGAAAACATTTTGTTGTCACAGAGTTCTCAAACGCTCCTCAAAAAATGAGCATAACACTCTGTCACAATCTCTCAGCCACAGTCCTGCTTCTTGCAATATGATTATAATTATTATCTCCATGTGCTGGTAGGATGGTGACACATTTTACCTTATGTCTCAACTTCTACAAAAGCTAGAGACTAGCTTTTAAAAGAAAGAAAGCTTAGTATTGGGGATTATGGTTGATGCGAGAAGGTATTACACCTTTGCTCTCCTCACTGTGGATATCTATGGTAGCTGTAAGAACATGTTCTATCAGCATAATGCTTAGCAATCACAATCTGACTCCTACTGTTTTCTGGCTATAAAAAGACGATAATATAGTAAGGAAGGCAAAGAGTAGAGTTGGAAATCATAAGATCCTCCAGACATTGCTAGACTGCAGTTCCCAGCATTTGTCACTCTTGGCTGTGCTGGGTAAGGCTACTGGGAGTTGCAGACTATCAACTTCTGCAAGGCCACAGGTTTCCCACCCCTGGTCTAGAGGCTATTGCAACCAATCCCACTACTGTTTAATTACTATTAAAGCCATAGCAAAAGTAGGATTTTGTTTGGGAAAACCATATCCAAATTGGTTAGATTATCACTGTTTTTCTAGGCCCTTTTTAGAATCTAGGATGTCCAAAGCTTGTAAAAATTTCCAGAAGCAGCATCATTGTATCATAACAAACATCACTCATCTGACTTGTCTACCGGCTCTCCTCCAGGACAAAGCAGAACATTCATATATGGCAGCCAAACTCCCAATAGAAACTCTCACAGATTGCTCTAAAACCTCTTGCTGACTCGCTGGATCTGTGTCTGCTTCTGGAAAACAATACAGTTCACATTCAAGCGTAGGAGCAAGCGCCCCCTTATTCCCTCCCTTGCAGACACCCATGACAATGATGTCATGTGGCACCCTACCCCCTCAGGTTTCCCTGCTGTTATTGTTACATGCCTTCAAGTCTCCTCTGACTTGTGGTACCCCTATCACAGGGTTTTCTTGCCATGATTTATTTAGTAGAGTTTTGCCATTGCCTTCCTTTAAGGCTGAGAGGGTGTGATTTGCCCATGGTCACTCAGTGGATTTCCACATGGGTGAGCTAGAATTCAAAACCTGGTCTTCTGGATTCCTAGTCCCAAAAACCTAGTCTGACCACTACACCACATCGGTTCTCCTTAGGCTTCCCTGTTTCCTCTTAAATTAGCATTGTCCTTCACAGTAACTGGAAGGAAAGCAGATTTTCCCAGCACGAGTATATTGTTGTGACCTATCAGAATACACAGAACATTAAGATGGCTTCGTCTCACATTAGCAATTAGGACCCACTAACAAGGCTGCAGAAGACCTGCCTCTAGTGGAGCTGAATGCCTAGAACTGGTTTGTTGATATGAGCTGATACAGCTATCTCCATTTTTTTTTTTTTTTTGTATGCTCCTTGATGGTGCAGCTATGGAGACTGTCATGATGGACCAATGGCTAAAGGGACCAATAATTTGTTTTAGTATAGGGTGCAGGAGCAACACACAACCAATTAAAGACAAAGGCATCTAATAGTTGGTACAAAGAACCGGCAGACTACTGTAGAGAGAGTTGTATATGGATCTGCCTTCCCCCAGGATAAGATTTAAAGGACAACTCTGTCCTGAAGTGATTTGGTATATGGAGCGAAACTGTGAATAAATGTTTAGCCAAAAAGAACTGTTTAAGCACATGTCCATCCTACCTGTGTTGTTGAAGGATGCTGACCACTCGCTCTCAAAGGGCCAGTCCTTGGTTCTACCCATGGCAGATATCAATACTCACATGGCTGTAGTACTTAATAGGGATATAGCATTCATTTAAAAAATCAAGTGTTTGGGAGATAGTTAATTGAATATTCATACTTTTGAAGGTGCTGTCATTAATCAGGCTTTTGATTAAAGAAAAGCCACACCGTTGCTTTTTATCAAAAGAACTTATCGAAACTACAGACCCCTTCCTCTTTACTGATGCATTTTTTAAAAAGATGCTGTCTTTAAAGTCTCAAGGCAGTTTACAAAATACAAACATGAAACAATACATAACATTTAACTGAAACAACATCACTAAATTGCCATTCCAATGCAAATAAAAAATAAAAACACAAGTCATAGTTAAAACCGCAAAAGGCAAAGTGTTGAATAAAGAACAGGACAGCACTTCTCGATCAGACCAAAGGCCTCCCTAGTTTGATAGACGGTCCATACAGCAACCAATGGTGTCTCCCAAAAGGACGCCCGCAAGCAGGATGTGAGCAGAACAGCATTTTTCTGCTCACATTCCCCAACACCTTGGTATTCAGAGGTACCCTGCTTCCACCACTACAGATACTATACAACCCTTATGACTAATAGTCATCGATAGCTTTCTCTTCCATAAATTTGTCTAATCCCCTTTTAAAGCTGTCCAAGTTGGCAGCCGTCACAATGTTCTGTGGTAGCAAATTCCATCGTTTTGACTACTGTATATGCTTCACTGGCATCAATTAAAAACTGATGGAAACATCCAAGTCTTTGAGGCCTATTTGAAAACAGCCAGGGAAAGAGCCAGGTGTACCTCCTATGGAAGGGCAGCCCACTCTTCTGAAATGGCACCTGCTACAACAAATGTGAGCATCGTCTAAAAACAAAGGTGTTATTTTTTCCTTGAGACTGAATCATTTTATTCATACATGCATTTTGATGATTATTCAGAAATAGCCAATTAAACTCATATGATTAATTACCTCATGATTCCCTCATTTGGGCAACAGTCACAGCCCTTAAAGAAGGGTGGAGGGGTGTTTTATTTGGTTCCCACTTGTGCCCCATGAGCACAAAGATCCCTCGAGCTCAGGGTAGAAAATTGTGGAGGCAACAGGAGACAATTTTTGTCAACACACCCTCTGTGGTGGCCCACATTCATGTTCACAAACCCCATGAAAAAATTCACTTTGGGTAATTTTTCAAAAAGCAAACAAACAAACAAATGAAAAGCAAAAGCCCATGTTACAATATGCTCCAAAATGCAATGGTTTTGTTTCCTCCTCCCACATACCTTAAAAACCTACAGACCCTTCCCATCAACATTGAAACAGGAAGTGAGTGACATTAAAATCTTTTCTGAATTTGGGCTTTGCAGATCTTCAGGGACTGCACAATGAGGCCCCAAAGTCTACATGAGACCCGCAGAGGCCACACATTTCCCATCCTGGCTCCAGATGGCCATTTTGCCAAGTAAAAGGTAGAAAATGAGGCTGAGCCCCTCAAGAGGATCTTTTTTAAGTACTCCAGAATTAACATCTACCCACCTTGAGCTTCAGGCCATCATTTTGACACAAAACAAATCCTCTGGAATTTGGTTAATTCTGACTTCAACCCGAGGGAAATCAACCCACATTGGTGCTTTAAGAGCTAAATTCCAGAATTCACTAACACACTTCTGGCCATTCATTAGAACAGCAGTGGGCAACTGCAGCAGGTCCAGGGAGCAATGTTCTCCCCCAGGACCTTCTGGAGAGATGCACAGACTTACAAAAATGCTCCTGGAAGAAAAAGAAAACACCAGAGGAGGCCACTGTAAAAATAGGAGCTAGTAACAAGGCACACAGCGTCAAGCCCCAATGCCCTAGAAAATCAATTCAGGACCTGTCAGCATTGTCTTTTTTCTTCCCAGCTCTTGTGGTTTGAGCCTTCCATAGTACACTTCCAGGTTTACCAGTCACAGTGTTAGGATAATATGAGATTTATGAAGGGCGTAACTATAGGAATCATTTCATATTGCAGGGACAATGTGCCAATTTATGAGCTGACTCACCATTTATGAAACACACATATGTAGGTGCTTAGTCTAAACTGGCATTGCTCAGGTTACATTAATGTACACAGTTGCATTAGGAAGGTATGTATTCCAAGAACCTTATTCCAAGAACACAGTACACAACATACACCTGCCAGGTACACAACTATACCACTGTACATGTATATAACTACATGTATAAGCATTTTCCTCTTACAATCATTACTTACAACAGTTTATACTCCCCAACAACACTGACTTAGGGCCTAAGCAGACTGCCAGAAATAGTGCACATTAAATTGAGGCACTGCCCTGGCTCAGTGCTAGGGAATCATGGGAACTGTAATTTATTGTGGCACCAGAGCTCTCTGACAGAGAAGGCTCAATGTCTCAGAAAACAATACAATTCCCATGACTCCCTAGCACTGAGCCAGGGCAGTGCCTCAATTTAATGTGCACTATTTCTGGCAGTCTGCTTAGGCCTTTAGTCTCATGACTCATAAAAGTATCCCAGAATACATCTACACATCCTTTGACAGGATGCTTCATCACACTCCCAATCCCATTTCACCTAAGCAACTCATCCATGGCCCTTAACATAAACTTACACAGATAAACATTTGTAAACATTTAGGCTGATATTTTCTGCTCATATTTGAGCAAAAAACAAACAAAGAGGTTTGCTTTCTTCTACCCCCTCTCATGTATGCACACATGCATGCATACAGCACATACATTTGGAGATGCACAAACTAAACTCCATTACTTCAATGCTGAGAAATTACCACATCTGCATGCACCTAAGCACTAATTTCCCATGCAAGCAAAATCATCCTCAAAATGCTGCAACACAGACTCCAACCACACATGGATAGAGAAATCCCAGAGGTCCATGCAGGGTTCAGTAAAGGAAGAGGTACCAGGGATCATATTGCAAATATACGATGGCTAATAGAGCATAGCAGGGAGTTCCAAAAGAAAATCAGCATGTGCTTCATAGACTACAGCAAAGCCTTTGATGGCATGCCATAGATCATGAAAGGCTATGGAACGTCCTTAAAGACATGGGAGTGCC
>CM034703.1:210658380-210668802 GCA_020142125.1 Phrynosoma platyrhinos
CACCATGAGTTACTGCACCAGGTGACACCAACCCTAGGGATGCCATTGTCTGGACCTTTCCCCTCAGCCATCCTGAGAACTGGGAAAGAGATCTAGTGATATGAGAACCCTACTACAGGCTGATTGGCAGGCCTTACTAAAACCTTATTTACATTCCTCAGTAGCAGAGAGCTATATGTGCTGGCTTGTCCCATCTTTCAAGGGAATGTGACATGGAGGAAAGTTCACATTATTTATTATTATTTATTTTTGCACATAGCACTGACTAGTTGCTTCACAAAAACATGCGAACAACGGGGCCTCATTGAGGCCGCTCACCATTTAACGAAGACAGCTCTTTTATCAGGAATTCAATGACATCAAATGGATGTGTGAGAATTTCCTTTGTTGGGGTTGGCTTTCCAACTATGACTTTTGCCAAAGATGCACTTCTAGCTTGTTGCTTTGTGTTTGAATGAAAGGGATATGATTGTTGGGTGCTGCGTGATTCATCTGAAATGGGGTGGGGGGATGGGGGGCTAGCAGCTATAAACAGCCTGAAACCAAGTCATCACATCATACAGGATCACTTGTAAACTTCACAGAACATGCAGCACATTTTGATCAACTACAAGTCGTCATCTCTTCTTTGTAACTTTGCAAAAAAAACAACAAAACCCAAAGCCCTGATATTTACCTAAATGACTTAGGGCTGCAGATAATTACTTACATAGTATGTTTGATACATCAACAAATGGAGTAGAAGTAAGAATCCTTGGATGGAAACAATAGTTTTATTCCACCAGTGACATGGCTACCTCCAGAGGATCCCTATCCTCCTTTCTGGCCAATGGATCCACTCCTCCTCAGTCCATCCTGAAAGCTGCTCTAGAGCATTGGAGATGCTCAGTAGTAGAGGCTGGAAAAGGACACAGAGGTGAGGACATTTAATCCTTTTAGAAAATCCTGAGATGGACAGAACCAGACAGTTTGTTTAAAATACTAATACTAGCAGTTTGGGGACAGTCTTATGCTTGTCCCATCGAATTTTGGCAATTTATGAGCTTTGAAGCAGGAGTCAACGTGAGACACATCTGAAGATGTTTAAAAGATGGTCTGTTTAATAGTAGAAAAGCCTTGTGTGTTTCTTGTTTCTTCAGTAGATTCCACTGGATGCTCCCAAGTTTTGGTTTCCTTTGGGGTAAGTGGACAATCAAGAAGGAAATAATGGCCAATGGACATTACAAGCATGCAAAATGTCTACTTCTCACCAGCCAGCATGATATATATGCAGCCCTTCAAGCCATAAACTGTCGTAGTTCAATGAGGCACAAATTCTCAGGGATCCCTGATAAAGTTCAGCAGAACTACCTGGCAAAACATCCTCTGGTCATGGATCAGAAAGAAAAATTGCTCAGCAGTTTTATCTAAGTGACCTGGAGGTGTTGTGTGTGTGTGTATGCACCTTCAAGTTGACTTATGTTGACCCCATCAATGTCATAGGGCTTTCCTAAGCAAGGAATATTCAGAGGTGGATTTGCCAGTTCATTTCTCTAAAATATAGACTACAGCACCTAGTATTCATTGGTGCTCTCCTATCCAAGTGCTAACCAGGGCTGACCCTGCTTAGCTTCCATGATGAAATGAGAGCTGATGCCTAAAGGGTAAATTTCCATCATCTTTCACAATGTGCCATGCTGCCAAGGGCTGATAGGAACTGGAATCCAACATCATATGGAATCATAGAATCATAGAATCATAGAGTTGGAAGAGACCACAAGGGCCATCCAGTCCAACCCCCTGCCATGCAGGAACTCCCAATCAAAGCATCCCCGACAGATGGCCATCCAGCCGCTGCTTAAAGACCTCCAAGGAAGAAGACTCCACTACTCTCCGAGGGAGCGTGTTCCACTGTCGAACAGCCCTCACTGTCAGGAAGTTCCTCCTAATGTTGAGGTGGAATCTCTTTTCTTGCAGTCCTAATGTTGAGGTGGAATCTCTTTTCTTGCAGGCTCCTCACTCTGACCAATATGTGTTCATCCCCACCACGCCGCCATCATCCTCATGACTCGCAAAGCAACAATTTCAAGTCAGATTATAAATGCACTGATCAAGGTGTTCTCAGTCAAGAGGCACTGGCTACACTGCCAGCATAGGAGACTGCTTCTTTTTATTGAATTACACACCACTACCCAAGGTAGAAAATAATAAAATATAGGTGAAATAATGATGTTATAATTGAAGCATTAAAACTCATAAAATAAAATAGAAAACAACCAGTCTAAAAACAGACATAAAAATTTAAAAGGAAAGAAGGGCCAGTATCTTGAATATCAGAAAGGGAAGATGCAGGAGCAGATCATAACCTTTGTCGGCGGGGGGGGGGGGGGGGGGGGGGGGGGGGGGGGGGGGATACAAAACTTTTCCTTACCACATACTCCACTTTTTTATTATGAAGAGCTTATCAGTAACTGTAATCTACAGCCCTCTTAAATATTTCCTTCATCCAAATTAGTTCTCAGAATTTGTCACAGCTGTAGAACATTAGTTCACTGGAGAATGGGCTAAAGAGATGCCATCTCCTTTCCGCTCACCCTGCTGCCTTCTCCAGCGTCAGCAGTGAGTGATATTATTGACAGAAAGAGGGTGATCTTATTAAGAATGACAGGATTCCATTGCAAGTCAGAGAGACATTACAACAGCGTCTTCCCAGAACTGGCTCTCTACAACATCATCAAAAGTCCAATCCAAACTGGTGAACAGCAGTCACACAGATCTGCAGTATGTAGACCTTTTGTGCTTGGCACAGTGAAAGGGCCCATTCCACTTACATTTAAACCAGTTTGAGAATCGCTTTGACACTGGGTTGCGGGTTCGATTGAGGCCGATACGTAGTTCCCACTATGGAAGCAAATTATGCCCATGTTCCATGTAGTTCCCACACAGCTTCACAGGAAGAGGCTCAGCTGCTGCAAACCAAGCCTCCCAAGGTGGAGGAGCATGGAGAGTTCAGATTACTGGTGGTGGAGTATCCAGGCAAGAGCAGGAAGGTGAGTTTTCTTCTCCTCCACCTGGGGCAAAGCCTTTGCCTGCTTCGGGGGTCCGGAGACCTCCCAGAGTCCTGTTCCTTGCCTCAGGTAGTGGAGAAGTGTTGTCCTTTGCCCTGGTGCTGCCTTCTACAACGCCACCTCATTACAGCAATGCCCTGCCGCCGATGGCTCCTCGCCTTTTACAGCATTTCCTGGTAGAGGAGGAAGAAGAGGAGGCAACAAATTCTGCCCCGCTTTCCTAAATGGCAAAGGGTAAAGCTTTGGGGGCAGCAGGGACAACAACACCAACCCCAGTGCCAGCACTAACAGCCCCTACAGCCACAGCCCTTGCTGCCCCCTCTCTATGGGAAGAGGAGCTCTTGCAAAAGCACCCACCCCCCCACCCATGGCAGACTCAAGCTCCTGGAGCCACAACGGAGCCTTCCCACCCTTCTGTCACGGTCATGTAGCGGCTGGGCAGCTCAACAAGTACTCTCTATCTCTCTCTCTCTGTGCGCACGCATCTAAGTGAGGGCTTGTGAGGCCAAGGGAGCCCAGCTCACCACCCTCAACTTTGGGGAGCTGACCTTTGCAAGATGCGATTCAGATCTGTCGTTCCCACTGGTTGAACACTCCTCTGAATCGCTTCTTTTTAAAAGAACTGCCAAAAAAAAAGTTTGTTTCACTTCCACACGAATCTGAATGATTGCAGTTGCATCTGAAACCGTTTCCAATGGGGACGAGGCACATATAAAGCAATCAACAAATTGATGTAAATCATAGTAGGGATGAGCCCTAGGAAGAATGAGGGGAGCAAGGGATAACACATGTGGTGGGGGCAGCATGTATGGCAGTACAGCACAGAAGTAGCAGACTCAGTCCTCCCAGGTTCCTTACCCCTTCCACTCTACCACACAACTTGCCCTGGGCCCTCTAAACCAAGTTGATCCATCAGATCTATTGGAAAGACATTCACCTTCCACCATTATTCATTAAGCATGACTGAACTGCAAGTACCTACATGGGATAAGGATAGAGTCCTGTTCCTTGCCTCCGGTAGCAAAGGGGCTTGGGCCGGTCCTGTTGCCGCAAAAGCTAGATCAACTGGCAAGCCTTGGGAGGGAGAGCCTCATTTTGGTCACCTCAGAGTGGGGGAATCTAAACCAGAGATAATGATCTCTCCTGTATTCAATAAGACTGGTATTCTTTAGATCTTTTAACTGGAGAAAACCTCAGCATACAGTCACCATTGGTGGTCTGCCTAAGCCTCTGCTGCCACCATGATGAGGATACAAAGCAGCTTCTTCCCAAGGTATTGACTGGTTGGAGTGGCAAATGGTAACTGGGACTCCCTAGCACTCTCCAACACACAACTAGAATAGTGGGGGGTAAGATGATGACAGCTCTGTGGCAACCACACATGCCTGAGCTGCTTCCCTTCTTCTCTGCTCTGAGTAAGAAGAGAGATCAGATGTGCACACACAGGTGGAACTCTCTCATAATCACCATCATTGGACTTCCTCAGGGAGGGTTGAAGCAGTAAACCAGGGGTAGGCAACCTAAGGCCCGGGGGCCGGATGCGCCCCCCCCCCCGAGGCCTTTGGACCAGCCCCGGGCCGGTCCTGCCGCCACCTGCCATGATGATATTGATTATTGTTGTTATTACTTGTTCTTGGGGTTTTCTTGGCAAAATCCCCACAGGGGTTTTGCCATGGCTTTTCTGGGGCTGAGAGTGTGTGCATGCATTTTTTTCTTAATTTTTTATTTTTTTAAAAAATATATTTTAATATTTATTTATTTATTTAATTAATTTTTGGTGCTTTGGACACCCAATTGCCTGAGGGACAGCAACCCGGCCCCCGGCTCAAAAAGGTTGCCTACCCCTGCAGTAAACCAAACAGGCATTTAGGTTCCAAGCCAGCTTAATTCTTATGCAGCCCATCTGATGGAAGCCAGTAGCTTCCATCACTTTGTTGGAGGTTTTTCTATTTCTGCTATTCAGCTCTATTCCTGCCAGAAGTGGCAAGCCTAGTAGGAATCACACTATCTAGGGCAGGGGTAGGCAACCTTTCCCCTTTAAGGGCCGAGGTACTTCAGCTCCCAGAATCCCAGGAGCTATTGGCCAACATGGGACTATGTTGAAGTCCCTCAGCCCTTAAAGGGGAAAGATTGCCTACCCCTGATCTAGGGTCTCATACTCACACAGTGATGCTTCACTGAACACCTCTTATGTTTTGCTCTAACAGGTATTGGACCCGAGACCTTCAGCATAGAAAGCATCCTACAGTCTATCACTGAGCTATGGCTCCTCTTCTACACATTACATTGACAAATAAATAATCACAAGTATTGATTATCATAGCACACTGTGAATTTTTTTTTGCCAGCATGGCATATGTTTTGTAAGGAAACCAAACATATTAAAATTCTGAAGCCTTTCTCAATAAAAATATCTTTGCCTGCCACCAGACAGATAACAATAAGCAGGGATTTCCAGCATCTAGGAGTGCTACCAAGTATGCTTTCCCTTATATTTCTGCAAAATACACTTCTTCTGATGGTGGAAAGACCATAGGGAAATAAATGACATCTCCAAAGAACTTAAAATGCAGGCAGGACATATCCAAAGAACTTAAAATGTAGACAGGATCTTATGGGAGGATGGGGTCTTTCATAACCAATCCTTTAAACTTTGCCTTGAAATGTCCATCAGGCAGTGATGCAGCACAGAGATTATGAGCAGTCTGACCACAGCATTGAGGACCAGCTGATATAACACTTTTCAGGGGCCACCTTTTGTCCAGCATGCTACAGTACTACAGACAGACTAAAGTAAGGTATGCATTCACTGTGGGTAAATCTGACATATCCAGGAAAAGGGGTAGTTGGCTCATGGACTGTACCTGTGCACACACATTCCTAGACACCACTGAAACCTGGACATAAAGATTCAGGGATGGATCCAAGACTACACTTATTAGGAATGTAAGTTTTCATGAAGCTTCCAAAATGCTGATACCTTATTTTATGATATGACTGTTGGCTGAACAAGATCTCCTTTGTCTTGACCAAATTAAGGTTCAATAAATTCATCCTCATTCAGTCTGCCACTGGCATAGAACAATTCTTCACAGTCAGATGAGAAATTGAGCATCATGAAGTTGCTTATGATCTGGAGGACCACAAGTTGTCCACTCTGCTATGGCTCCTCCTCTAAAGCAGGATAAACAACTTGTGGTCCTCCAGATGTTGTGGGACTGCAACTTCCATGACCCCTCATCACTAACTGTGGGATGATGGGAATCGTATCCCCACTGTAAAGTGAATTAGTCAATTTTTTACCATATAATCAGCCATGGTGGCGCAGTGGTTAAATGTCTGTACTGCAACCACTCACTCATAAACCACAAGGTTGCGAGTTCAATACCAGCCAGGACTGAGGCTCAACTCAGGCCTGCATCGTTCCAAGGTCGCTAAAATGAGTACCCAGATTGTTGGGGGGGGGCAATCAGCTCACAGTTGTAAACCACTTAGACACCCCATAGTGCGGTATGAAGCGGTATATAAATGAAGCTGCTTTTGCTTTATGAGGAACAAAGAGAAATTAACTGAGCATTGAACATATTGTTGTTTTATTCATTTTTAAAATCTGATTTATATCCAGCTTTTCTTCCAGTATGGGACTCAAAGCAGCTTACAGTGTAATTTAAAGCAAAATAACTAGAAAGTTTGTGATACAACCATTTAAAAATCATTTTAGAAAATCAGTCCAATTTTTAAAAAAATAATTTAAAAACAGTTACATATCAAAAAAACTGCACATCCTTCTACCCCAACCAGCAAGGGCTAAAGGCCTGTTTAAATAATACTTTTTCCTGCCAGTAAAAAGAAAGTAGAGAGGTGGCCAACGTCCTTCTCTTGTGAAGGAGTTCCATAGGGGCAGTCACCAAGAAGGCTCTCTCCCATGTCCTCACCAGGTGGGCCTGTGATGATGATAATGATGAGCCTGAGAGAAAGCCCTCCCCTGAAGAGCAATAAGCATAGAGCAGACTCATAGAGCTGTTGGACAGAATATGCTCCCTTGGAGTCTCCTTCTTTAGAGATTTTTAAACAGAGGTTGGATGGCCAATCTGTCAGGGGTGCTTTGATTGAGAGTTCCTGCATGGCAGGGGGGTTGGACTGGATGGCCCTTGTGGTCTCTCCCAACTCTTATGATTCTATGATTCATACAAGGAGATAATTGCTTTCATGTATTCTGGACTTAAGCCATAAGGGGCTTCATAGGTCACAACCAGAACTTTGAATTGTCCCCAGAAACAGACCAGTAGCAAGTCATTCATGATATATTTGCAAGCAACCTCACTATGATCTGAAATGTGTTGTTTCAATCAATAATAGGTCCAAAACAACTGTAGTTACAACAGATTTTAATAATAGACTGTAAACCGAAGCAGTACAGCAATTTCCTAGCTATGGATAGGAATGTGGGCAAGGGTACTCCTGGAAGCCAAGGCTCCTGTGGGAGGAGGTTAGTAGTAATGGGAGAAGTGATAGAGGGATTTACTCCAAGGACTGAGAGTTCAGGCTGAAAGGTTCTTTTCTCAGTAATGCCTCTCGGAGCATCCTCAGCCCATGCCTGCAAGGTGAGTTGGGATCCCCTGGTGACAGGCAGCCAGGAGTTAATTAATGCTCATTAATCTACATGGCTCCTGCAGGGACCAGTCCTGAGCACACTTAGTCAATGTTTACAGCTTGGCTTTACAGCTTTCAGTCAACGACCCTCCTTGCAACATCATCGCATGTGCAAGTGGAATGAAATGTGTATGTGTTCCCTGCAGTCCCAATATCTTTGGGCAGAGGCCCCATTCATCAAGTGGGGCAACAGTATAGAGCAGGGGTAGGCAACCTAAGGCCCGGGGGCCGGATACGGCCTGCCGAGGCCTTTGGACCGGCCTCAGGTCGGTCCTGCCGCCACCCCCCGCCGCCCACCATGATGATATTGATTATTGTTGTTATTAATTGTTCTTGGGATTTTCTTGGCAAAATCTCCACAGGGGTTTTGCCATGGCTTTTCTGGGGCTGAGAGAGTGTGCATGCATAGTTTTTATTTTTTAAATTATTTTTATTTTAATTAATTAATTAATTTTTGGTGCTTCGGCCCCCCAATTGTCTGAGGGACAGCAACCCGGCCCCCAGCTCAAAAAGGTTGCCTACCCCTGGTATAGAGCAACAGGCTTGGAAGTCAATGTTTGGCGATCCTAGGGAGGCACTGGAACTCCTCTGAACAGATCTTGCCAAGAAAATTCTGTTATAGGGTTGCCATAAGTTGAGAAATGACTTAAACACATACCACCACAACAAGTGGAACATTAGAAGGGGCAAAGCCACTGCACTGCAATGGGTTTTATGAAGCATGGAAGGCCAGTTTCCACCACTGCCATTGCTTCCCAACAGTGGGCTGCCTGAAAGTTTTCTGTCTACAAGAGGAGTGGGGAATATATGGCCCTCCAGGTGTTATTGGACAGCATATCCCATCAGCCTTATTTTCATTACTGTCATTACCTATTATATTTTCTTATACTTCATCTTTCCTTAAAAACTGGGACTCAAGGTGGCTTACACACTTTAAAACAAATACAGATAAAAATACAAAGTAAAAACATATCAAAACCTATTGTTACAATGAATCTTTCTACCAAATTAAAACCCATTTAAAACAGAGCCACTGGAAAAGATAAAAGACAAGAGATAAAAATTCAACAGAACAGCACACTATTGAAGGCCCCTGCAATCAGTTCCTAAAAGCCTGTCAGAAAAGAAACATTTTCTAGTTTCTTTAAGGAGGGAGTTCCAAAGCATGGAAGCAGCCACCAAGAAGGCCTTCCCTTGTACTACCACCAGATGTTTCTGTCAGGGTGGTGGGATAGAGAAGGTAATACATATCCATATTACAACCCTCGCCAGCTAGGCCAAATATAAGGCACAATGCTGTTGCAATCTACAATATAGTGGAGAGCTACTCATCCTCTACTGCTGGTTTATAGGCTGTCAACAAAAGTACCAACTGATGCTCCTCAAAGCCTCTAGCAAATGATCTACAGATTAGGTCAAGAACCACTCTTGAACTACATTGCAATGTGGCAAATATTAAAAGAACTGAGTTCCAACCTTATGTCTACTGTTCCCACATCGACCTTCTAAGTCTAAAAGAAAAGTGATGTGCGTCCAATAAGAAGCACCTCTTCCTCTCCTCCCTCCATTCCCTGCCACCAAGGCAGCCTCCAGCAGCAGGAAGTACATGTGCTGCTTTGACAGAAACTTGATTAGAACTTTTTTTCCAAATGCTCCAAACCCCTGACCAAATTAAACTGGGACTCTTTTCCCCAGCTTGGCTCCAGTCAATTATCACCATAATCAGGTGTGTGCCCAGTTATCATATCAATTAGCTACTGCAGCCTGAGCGCAAATGGGGCTGTTGCTATAGATGGGCAGACTGTAGAGGAAGAAAAAGTGATGCATGGGAGGGAAGATAGAAAAACTGAGAGAAGACAATCAAGCACACTTGTGAATGACGAATAGCCATTTGTATTTCTTAAGGATTAGCGATCACAATAACCTTGTAATTGTTACCTCTGTTCTTATCTCTGCCCAGAGTTTGCAAGTAACTAGTTATTAATTATTTTTCCCAGCAAAGGGATAGATTTATAAGTTGTATTTCAATTTTGACTTGACTGGGTGTGATCTCACTTCTTGTGCAGTGTAACTGTAACCTTAGTTATTTTATAGTTGCTGGAGCATGGCTTCACTAAATGGTAGAAGAGGGATAGTCCATGATTCAAGTGTAACTTTGTGATGTGCCTTGTGATGTAGATTGAGTATTGAGGTGGCACTGAATACTGGATGGCTTTATTCCTCTGAGATGACTAGGGCAGCTTTCTGTAATGTGACACCCACTCAGATATGTTAGAGGACAAGCCACTCCAAACCACTAATGGTGCTGGCGAACATGCTGATGTATGTAGTTCACCCCATTGAGAGAGGCTGGGTTGAAGAAGGCTGAACAAAAACTATGGAGTATGCATTAGCAGCTGGCCTAAAATACATTAATTGGACTACAAACACAAAATCTTATACAAGAGAGCAAGTGACATACCCACCTACAACTTTATCCACAAAGATAAACCTTTTTAAAGATGCAGATGTAGGTGTGTGTATGTGTGTGTGTGTAAAATAGGAGGCAGGAATATCAGCAATCTAAGATATGCAGATGACACCATAATACTAACAGAAAACCTCACAGACCTGGAATACCTTCTAAGGATGATCAAAGAAGAAAGTGCAAAGGCTGGCTTAATGTTGAACATAAAGAACAAAAATAATGACCACCGAGGACCTTCACAAGTTCAACCTAGAC
>CM034703.1:210682119-210709275 GCA_020142125.1 Phrynosoma platyrhinos
GACTCAATTTGCACTATTTCTGGCAGTCTGCAACCCCCCTAAGAGTCTGGGATGACCTAAAGTTGCTTCTTGAAAGACATGATGCAACTTGCCTGGATGCTGGAGAACTTATGGGGAATGACACAATCGTAGTGATGACTTCAGGTGCCCCTTGCAATGAAAGGGTGTCCTCCTCTGAGTGTGGTGGTTTGTACACATCCCATCATCCTTCAGCACTGGTTGTTGTTAGTAGTAGTATTATTATTATATCCCATTTTATCTCCCAAATTAGAACTAAATGCAGCTAAGTTGCAGTCCAAGAACAGCTGAAGGGCCACATGTTCCCATACCTGCAAAGAGACCAGCAGTGACCATTGGAGGGTTGCACAGTCCTCTTTTATCCTGAACTCGCAGGCTCCAAAGCCCTCCCAAATCATCCAAATTGTTATGTGACACAAGCAAAGAAATAAACAAGGCCAGGGGTGTTTGGTCAATAAATTGGTCAATAAATACATCCAGTTTTTAAATTTTGGCAAATAAATGTTGTGTTTAACTCACAATTTATGGCAGGTTTGAGGAAAGTGTTGTCATATGTGCCCACATGGCTGATTTTGTGGGTCAATTTCCAGATCGTTTCCTGTTGGTGAAAAAAAATGTTTTTGCTGTTCCAAAAACATGTCAAAATTATCCCCAGGGCCCTTAGGAAGCTTTGGAGGATAGTTGAGTTTTGTTTTTTTTAAGTCAGTGGGACGCGTGTGGCCTTCCAGGTTATGGGGGGGTGGAGACTTAGGAGTTCTTAACCCCCAACAGAGCTGACATCTGGTTTACAGTATTAGAATCACATTGTGCCATCCTATAAGTGAAAAGTGTGGCATTTCACCTACATGGTAAACACCTCAGTTCCTTTTACCTACATCCCCACACACATACCTTGGCCAGAAGACACAGACTGGTTCACAGATTGCACAACTCTCTCAATACAATCTTTCTGTGAAATGGGAGTAAAGATGAGCTATTCCGTAGGAAAGGTGTTACAAGAATGTATAAAACTCTTAGGGACATGGGTGCAATCTCACACATGGGAGCAAGTCTCCCCAAATCCAAGTGAATCCTTAGGTGAATTAATGCAAGATGCTGATGATGGCAGGTGGCCTTAGAGTGGTTCAGAGTTGGAGGAGATTGAGAGGTCCAAATAATCCAGCCTCCTGCCATGAAGCAATACATCTCAGGCAGAGGATGATGGATGATGTGGAACAGAGGGAGGCAACAGCTCTCTGGCCATTCCTCAGCATCAGAGGAGAGAAGTTTGCTTTCTCTATGGCTTGTTTCGCAGCCACCCAACCTAGCCTGCTGTCCTCAGGTGTGGTGAAAGATAGCACCCCATTGCCAGCTTTGAACTAAGAACCAAGTGCCAATCAGCCTCTGAATGGGGAGTAGAGGGATAACCTGGGTGATACAAAGTACTCCCAGGAGGCACTTTGAGGTGCCATGATTTGTAGAACACATTGATTTGGAAGCAAGACCCAAGGGATTCACGGGTGTCTGCTCTACAGATGTTGACTCTTAAGTCACATCAAACCTGGATATTTTAACATGATGGGTGAGGCTGATGGGAATTGGAGTTCGACAGCATCTCAGAGGACACCTGGTTCTCTCACCATCTGTAGAATTGGGGAGACCAGGAAAGGACAAGACAAAATTGTTTGTTTTTCATTTTTTTAGAAGGGTGGGTGGGATAAGCTTTGTCTCATATAGGTAAGTTGTGAGTAATATGATGCTTTGTTACTGGAGGATGGAGAGAAAGAGAATGAGTCCTATGTTGTTGTTGATTTCTGACTTACTAAGGCAAACCAATTATGGGATTCTCTTGGCAAGATTTTTTTATAAGGGGATTGCCCTTGCCTTCCTCTGAGGCCAAGAGAGTGTGACTAGCTGAAGGCCGCCCAGTGGGTTTTTATGGCTGAGCATGGGTTTGAACACTGGTCTCCAGAATCATAGTCCAACACTCAAACTACTACACCACACTGGCATAAATCATGGTTTACACTGGTGCTGTGCAATCACCAGAGTTGTAGTCCAAACCACTGCACCATGCTGGCTCCCATTAATGATCACCATGTTGTTGTTGTTGTGTGTCTTCCAATCATTTCTGACTTATGCCAACCCTAAGGTGAACCTATCATGGGGTTTTCTTGGGAAGTCTATTCAAAGGAGGTTTGCCATTGCCCTCCTCTGAGGCTGAGAGAGTGTGACTCCCAAGGTCACCCACTGGATTTACACAGCCAAACTGATTTGAACCTGGAAACCTAGAGCAGTGCTCAAATCATTATGCCATGGTGACTTTTAATTATCCCTATGCAGCCATCCAAAGGATATGGCCCCATTCCTGCCTGTTGTTGTACCACTACCGAAGGATACTTTCCTCCCCACTGTCCGTGTCCTTTGGGGCACTTTGTGTTTCTAACCAGTGCTTTTCTATAAAGAAGTGGCATATGGAAGCAGAATCTGATTTTTCTAAGCCTGTGCTTTGTGCTAATAAAGCCTATTTAACCAACCCTCATGCACTTATCATAAGATAGAAAATGTTTATAAAAAGAACAGTAGTAATAGAAAGATCGGACAACTCATCTCTCTTACAGGCTTTTCAAAAGGAAAATGTTTGAAAACATCCACTGGAAGGCTGCAAACCCATGGGAGTAAGTCTAATTGAATTCAGTGTGATTTACATTCACAGGATTGAACTAGTCTCCTTTCCTCATGCCAGCCTATATGATTCCATTGTCAGCATTGTTGATTCGTTCCCATCAAGGGAAAACCAGACCAGTTTTTATTTCCCACTAGCTGGAGGCCAAGACTTTTTCTGTCTCCCATCCTATGCTTACAGTTCCATCCCAGTTTTGCCCCCACACCAATCCCTCTTTTGTGTCATTTGGATTCACCTTTTCAAGCTTTCCCCACCACCACCACAAGGGTTAGAAATTCATTTTGTTTTTTAAAATCTGAAATGCTCATATAATACACTTTGTCCTCCGAAGATCTAGGCTAAGTCATGGTTACGTGATTTTGAGGAATCAATTTTTCTATGCGAGTATTTCCCAGAATATATATCAGGCTTGCAACACATCTGTACTCTAACGTGGAGAAGAATGGCAGGAAAAGGAGGCAGGTTGCACAAATATTGTACCTGGAGTTACTTGTGTATGGAAGCTGCACCAAAACTACCAATACTATTTTAGGTCAGGAAAGGGCTACTATGAAGAGTGCTACTGATTTCTTCCTAAGAGTGAGCCCACCACCGTCACCATGGCTGGCAAGGGAAAATTTAGCAGTGCGATCCAGGTGCTGCTTTTGCAGCCCAGAAAGATCTCTGCTGAGGGACCCCTGCTGCCATTTGTAGTGGGAAAGAGGAAACCAGAGCTCGAAGAGTATTGACAGTTTAGAGCCTGATCCTCTTAAGCCTCTCTCCCTCCTGCCTTGGAGATCGACAGGCAAAGTGCACTGATGATTAAGGTCAATGTAAATAAATATGCCACTGCTTCTGAAAGGAATAAGTTACTGGCAGCACATGCTGGCTATGTGGTGGAGCTTTCCAGCCCATTCCAGCAATTCAGCCCAGTTGACTTGACAGTGGTCCAGTCTGAGAAAAGAACTTTTGATCCACCAGTCACTAATTGCAAGATGCAAGGCCTCTCTCTTCAATGCCTTGTCTCAGAAGAACCCTCACCCCCATCACCCCAAATACAACCAAGTCCCCCAGTTCCCAAAATCTCTTAGGCTGTAGGGGAAGCAGCCTTTTAACCCCCCCTGCAGAGATAGTTTACTGGCATCTCTGCAGTCTGCTCCACTCTAGGGTTTTCCACGGGCGTTGGGACTAAGTCATCCCATGTTGGTTGTGGGTGATGGGGATTGTAGTCCAAGAGACCTGGAGACCAGGTTGTGGGAAGGTGCAGCTGATTGCCTTTAGAGATGCATAAGGCATGTAGTCTACCCTTGTGGCTCTGTACTCACTCATATGGTTCAAGGAATATTGAAGAGCAACATTCCATATTAGATGAGGTTGTTGTTTAAGCCAGGTTGTTGTTTTTGTGGAGCATTATCACACTGTCTTCCCATAGACATTGTATGTTGGAATGCCTCTCGTGCATGTTTATAAATGCTTGTGGTTTATGAAACCACAGCTTGGGAAAGTTCCTTCTCTAGATAACGCCATCAATGTGGCCAGTCTAGTTTACAAAAGTTAATGCTAGCTAAGAGATTCTATTATTGTCAAAAAGACTCTGATTTCAAAGACAGTACTCATTTTCCAGAAGCAAGAACAACTCTTATCCTTGTAAATGTTGTGCTAAATGTGTGCGTATATTTATGTGTGCATGCGCCCCATGCCTTCACGCTGCTAGTCAGCTTACGGAGACCCCATGAATTTCATAGGGTTTCCTTAGGCAAGGAATATTCAGAGGAAATGTTGACAGTTCCTTTCTCTGAAATATAGCCTACTTCAAATATACCTTTACCTTTTACTGGGTATTCATTGGTGGTCTTTCATCCAAGTACTAACCAGGACTGACCATGCTTAGCTTCCCAGATGAGATAGGATGTGATGCCCTTAGGGCATTTATGCTGTTTGTGCCAGATTTTGCATGTGTGTGCACGCACACATGAATTTCACAGGGTTTTATAAGCAAGTGGTTTCAGAGGTGGTTTTGCCAGTTCCTTCCTCTGAAACATAGCCTAAAGCACTTAGTATCCATTGACAGTCTCTCATTCAAGTATTAAGCAGGACTGACCCTGCTTAGCTTCCAAGATCAGTACCGGGCCTTTAGCAGGTACTTAGGTCCTTGACACAAATTCTTTAGTGCAATGTGACTTAAGGACAAATAAGTTTGTAAGTAGGTAGGGAAAGATCAGTATTTAAACCTTTTCTTGGTTAAACAGTGGTGGTGGTGGGATTATCAGTATAGCTGTGGACTTGGGGAAGTCACACTCTCTCAGCCTCAAAGGAAGGGAATAGCAACACTCCACTGAACAATTCTTGCCAAGAAACCCCCATGATAGATTTACCTTGGGGTAGCCATAAAACAGAAATTAGTTCAAGGCATGTAACAGGATAAGAATTAAGGGCATACATGATTATTTAATCAATGACATCACTTATTAGCAAAATGGCAAATTGTTGTCTGTTGTTGTTGTTGTGTGCCTTCACATCTTTCCAACTTATGGCAATTCAAAGGCGAACCTATCATGGGGTTTTCTTGGCAAGATTTGTTCAGAGGACTTTTTTGCTTTTGCCTTCCCCTGAAGGTGAGAGAATGTGACTTGCCCAAGGCCACCCAGTGGGTTTCCATGACAGAGCGAGGATTCAAACCTTGGTAGTCCAACACTCAGACCACTAAACCACGCTGGCTCTCACCAATTATTGTATAATGAACTAACAATTATTTAATTGGCCGACAGTCCAAATTAAAAGCCTAAAACATGGGAAATTATTGATGGGAGATAATGGCCTGCCATAGAAAGATGAACACAGGGAAAGGATGCTGGTAAGAGAACTTAAGAAAGCCAACATGAGAAAGGCTACAAAACTTTGACCCACTCCAGCTATTGTGAGAGGCAGGGTAGGCAGGCAGGCCGGCAGGCCAGGGGTAAGCAATTTCTGAAACTTAGGACACTGCATTGTCCTCCTCCAGGGGATCTTGGAAGGCTGTAATCTTCTGCCTCTGCCACACCAAAATTATTATTTGCCTCCAAATGTCCTGGGTGAACAGGGAGCCAGTTTTGGGCTGGGGAGGCCTCTGGGACCACAAAACAGAGGGCCTTTGCAGACTGCTAGAAATAATGCAAGTTGAGTCCACTTTAACTGCCCTGGCTCAGTGCTAGGGAATCATGGGAACTGTATTTTATTGTGGCACCAGAGCTCTCTGACAGAGAAGACTCAATGTCTCAGAAAAAACAACAACAATTCCCATGATTCCCTAGCACTAACCCTAACCCTTAAAGTGGACTCAATTTGCACTATTTCTGGCAGTCTGCAAAGGCCCAAAGACTCCCTGCAGCCCACAGGATGGACTTTCCTTGTCACCGTAACACAGAATTAAAAAATAAGGAAGGAAAGCATAGATAAGCAGTCCTGCAGTACTTGAAAGAGTAAATAGTTTATTTTAGCATAAGATTTAAGGATTATAATCCATTATTCCTTTGGTTGGAGTACAACATTCAAGCCTCAAGAATAGATGCTCACATTACTCAGTTGTGAGGGTAGGATAAAAGTGAAATGGGAGACAGAAAAGGACAATTGTCACATCTGGTATAAACCTTCTGAGAGCTTAACAGAAGAATTCTGGTTATCTGTTAGCTAATACACAGGTTTGCTTACTGTTAGGATGTTAATTGTCCTCAAATGTGAAACCAAGGCACTCTGCTCTGCTCTTGGGAAAGTTGGTTCTATGGAAGACGAGCCTTATTTTGAAAAAGATACACACTACTGTAATGAAAACCAGCCTATTAATACATGTAGTGTGCTAAGAAGCCATTCTCTCTGTTCAGAATCCTGCTAATTGGTTGGAATTTGCGAATATATCCGAATGCAGCCATCTCCCTTTTGAATCTCCCCTTGAAATGCCTTTGTGCCACCACAGCATGGTTAGCTCAGTGACTTGACTGTCCCGGGAAACTAAGGTTTTCTGTTCAGGAGCACTGCCATTTTTATGATCAGATTTGTGTCCACTTGTGTAGAGAATGCTCAAAAATATCTTCTGGGAACACAATATCAGGCCACAGGAGGACATTACATTATAAGAATAATTGCTATAGAAGGCTGAGGGACCAACCAAACAGACTGAAGCTGAGATGGGTTCAGAGAGAGAAGGCAGGCACTATTTTGAAGAATCCAGAAAGGAGATTAATCTCATCAGAATTAATGTTTGTAGATTTAGCCATGCTGGCTGGAGGATTCTAGCAGTTTTCTCTTGTATGGTGGGGCAGGGGGGGAAACAAGCTTCACTGGAGTATGAAGTTTGCTGAAAGAGCTCTCCTGGTTGCAGAGGGAGCAGATAATGTTGGGTGACTAGGTGCTCCCCTAAGGCTGAGTGGAATCCCTCCAAGACTAGGAAAAGCAATTTCCCTTTGGACCAAGTCCCAGGGGGTGTGCTGAGATTATGTAGTATTGAGCCTTTAATTGAGTATTCATTTAACTAGTTAATCAGCAGCAGTAGCAACAACAACAACCAGTTGACAGCCTTAGCTACAATGATTTCTCTTTTGAATTCAAACATTACAGAGGGGCTTTGCCTATTGCCCTAATAAATCAGCAGCCATCTATGGCTGCATCCACACTACAAAAATAATTGAGGTTGATACTGCTATCACTGCCATGCTCTGGGATTCTGGGAACTGGAGTTTTGGAAGACATTTAGCCTTCTGTATCAGAGCAATCTGGTGCCACAGTAAACTATAAATCCCAGGATTCCCTAGCATTGAGCCTTGCAATTAAAGTGGTGTCATCCTGGATTATTTCAGCAATACAGACACAGGCTACATCTCCTTTGAATCAACACCATGAATTTGGCTGGAGAGCAAAATTGGTGAGATCACTTTGCCAGTGCCCACCGGACTCCCTACTTCTGAAGTTTGTTGCTATTCTTCAGCTGCTTTGTTTCCATCTTTAGCCTGTTTGTTTGGGAAACAATGCAAGGATGGGGTTGCTTGAAAGCATAAGGTATATAAAAAACAAAGTCAAGGAATACAGCCAAACACACACACTCACAGACTCCTCTAGTCCAAACAGGAATCTCTAAAAGGATGTGTGTGGGCTGATCACACAGACTGCTGGTGGTGGATTGATTCTGTTCCACATTGGATCATGGCGTCACTCTGCATCAGACAGGCCTTCTTCCTTTAATAAGGCAATAGGTTTTCCTATTGGGGATTGCTAGGTTTGGTATAACCAGTTGCCCAGGTGCTTTGTATCAACACAGGCACACAGGACAGATTTATCTTTTGAAAAGTATGCTCTGGTAATTCAATTCAAGTATTGTTTCAGCATCTGGTATATTTATCATCTTTCACTAAAAATCTAATCTTATGCCAATTTACTGGAAAGCAAGTTGCAGTGAAACTAAGAGCACTTATATCAAAATAACAATGCACAAGAACAGGCTGCTTACTAGTCAGTAGACTAGGTATTGGTATGGATGCACATATACATTTATGTTCTGTTTTTTTTAAAAAATAAATCTTATTTTTACTATCTTAAGTTTTACCCTAAAAGCTCAGTTATATGACAAAAGTTGAATAGGAGAGCATGAATAGATCTTCATCAGATATTTCTTGAATACAAGTACTAGGAACTGGTTTCTCCCTGGTTTAAAATAAATAAAAAAGGAATACATGATGACAATTAGCCTGAGGTTAGTAGAAATGAATGTTGGTCATCCTTCTTGTATTCTTCAGTGCTACAAAGCGTTAAAGAGAAGTCCTTTGTGATACATATGTGAATTGCAGTCTCTGGTACCTTGAACCATGTTGTTTCTTGTTTCTGTTGTTTTCTTTCTCTTCCTCCTTGTCCCCTTGCATGTAAAGCTTTTTGCCTAAAACTGGGACTTGGGACAGCTCACATTAATTTAAAAAATATAGAAAACAGTATAAAAACATGAGTAAAAACACCCTCTTTCTTGTTTGTCTTCTTTTCAGTGCTTTACTGCAAAAGCCCAGTTTTGAATCTCTTTTCCTTTCACAGAAACACAACCCCATCATCAATTACAACACTTTTAAAAGCCAATGATAAAATGGGAAGACTGACCCCCCTACTCAGCACAAATGTTGGTTTTTGAGAAATTTGTTGTAAAAATGCACACTGAGCAATTCATTTGTTCCCGTCCCCCCACTTGCCACAACACATGCATAAAAATGCTTATTTCTTTAAAAAATAATAATCCATTAATAGGCTTACGATGACAGAGTGACCCAAATACCTCTTCACCCTTTGATTCCGGATACAGCACACTTTGGAGTCTGCTGGGATGATCATCAATTAGAAGGGCTGGTCTCCAGAAGCCAGGGCACAGGCAATGAGCCAGATACTCCTCCTAGCCTAGCCCCTGGCCCCAGTTTGCCATTCCATACATCAGTGCCATTCCCAAGAAGACAAGGACATGAGCAGACGTATTTGGAGCTCCTCCAAAGATGCACCTAGATAGCTCTCCCCCAACACTAAAAAGGCCACTCGCATATTACCGTGTGGCACCCCAATTGTGGAAGACCCTCCCATTGGAGGCCCGTTTGGCACCAAGTTAAGAACATGGCAGTTTATTTTAGGCCTAACTGATTTATTTCATTTTTAAAAAAATATTAAATATGTATCAAAATTTTAAAATATAGTGCTTGAAACCTACAAGACAATTACACATACACAAATAAAGGAAAGGAAAACCTCATACAGACATCTATAAACTACAAGTATGCATAGAGATACAAACTGGATGGATAGATGGCCATCTGTCAGGGGTGCTTTGATTGTGAATTCTTGTATGGCAGGGGGTTGGACTGGATGGCCCTTGTAGTCTCTTCTAACTTATGATTCTATGAAACAACCTTCTAACAAATCCTTTATACCACCTTTTTATTGATTGAAACAGGAAGGCAAACTTATTATTTTTGATTTTGACAAATTGATGGTAAAGAACTGTTTCTTCAAGTTCTTTATTGCAGAAAGAAATGAACCTTAATTAAGATAATATTGTTTATTTAAATAGTTTATTTAAAGTTTTAGTTATGTTTATTGATTTAAGAAGCGACTTTATTATAGGTAAAGATAAGGTAAAGGTATTCCCCTTTGATAAGGTTGTCAAGTCGTGACCGACCATAGGGGTTGGTGTTCATCTCCATTACTAAGCCAAAGAGCCAGCATTGTCAGAGACTACTCTGTGATCATGGGGCCAGCATGACTGCACAGAACGCTGTTTACCTTCCCACTGAGAAGTGTAGCTATTTATCTACTTGCATTTGCATGCTTCCTAACCGCTAGGTTGACAGAATCTGGGACTAGTTGTGGGAGCTCACCCCATCATGCAGCACCCAGGCCTCGAACTTCCAACCTGCCGATCTTGCAATCAAGAGAGTCAACGTCTTAACCACTTGAGCCACTGCATCCCATTTATGATACGTAGTGAAGGTACAATTGGTGGAAAATGGGAAGTTTTTTAAAAATTTCAGAATGTTAATGCACATGGTTTTAAACTGTTTTAACCTTTTAGATTTGTTTTAACTTGTCAACTTGTTTAATATGTTTTTAGTCAATTTATATAATTTGTATTGTTTTAAATTGTTTAAACCTGTTTGTGTTGATTTCACTTATATGCACCCTGAGATCTCTTGATATATGATGAGACAGAAATATTTTACACATAATTTGTGTGGCACATGAATGGTCAGTATTAATCATCAGTGTTATAGTGGTAAATTGTGGAATGGAAGCACTCATCATGACAGTGTCAATTGCTGCTCCCACCCAGGTGAGTCCAAAAAAAATGCAGGCAGCTGTGCTGATCTGTATCAGCAAAACAACAGCTAGCAGTTTTCAGCTCCATTGGGGACAGGTATTTGATAAAGCTAATGGTTGTCAATTGCCTATTCAAGACCAACCCACGCTAAAGAATTTGCATTGCAACTTTGCAACAGTTGACTCATAATAATACACTGTTGCTGTGAAAATCCATCCACCCTTTTCACTTACCATGATGGCTGCTGGTAGCTTCAGAAGGAGCAGAGAATTACCCGGAAATATTGTTGTCATCCTTGTTTATCAGAAAATCCCAGTGCTTTGACTCTGGATGCCCTGGCTCCATGAAACCAAAGTTTGTAATTAGATGTGTGTCTGTTTTCACCTGCTTTATCAGAGAGCAGAGAATGTTTAGACTACGTACTGCACTACTTTGCAGATACAAAGTCTTTCCACCTCCCTTTTTCTTGGAACAGAAAAGTGAGAAAATGGGGACAGTATCAGGTACAGAGCAGAAGGGGGCAAAAAGCAAACTCAGGGATCATCTCCAGAGCAGGAACTCAATAATCTCTCCTGGGGTTTCCAGAGATAATGTGGAAAAAGGGAAGCAAAACTCTTTATGTTTCCTCCCTGCCCTCCCCAATTCCCATACATACAAAGCTCCTTGAGTTGAAGCTGGTAAGGAAAGCTGGGGGAAGAAGTGTCCATTGTCTGCTTCTTGTATGAGTGTCTTTGTCTGGAAAATCTACTTTGTTGGACCACAACTCCCAGAATCCCCCATCCAGAATGGCCCAGAATACCGAGCCAGTTGTCATCTAAAACACATCTTCCTTTCAAAGTCTACTTTCACCAGTATTTTTCTGGGATATAGGAAATTAAGATATACAGTTAACAAAGTAGATGTACTCCTGAGTTTTACTTCTTTAAGAGAAAATTTGGTACCAGTGGCAGAAATAGCATGGAAAGAATAGGAATAGGTTCCTACATCAAAAATGAGAAGAACAGTTCAACATGTTTTAGCAAAAAATTCATTCAAGACTAATAATATGCACATGCCAGGTAAGCCTTGTAAACCTTAATCAAAAACATATTTAACGTTCTAGAGATGATCTGAAAACATCTACTAAAATACATCCAGGGATGGAGCTTTCTTTCACTAGCCTCTACTTTTGTTATGATTTCCATTTAAATATCTAGATGCTTTTCTATATATGGCATATAGATGGTGAGGCAGGCTTCTCTGCTTTCCCTTTTTCCTTCTGTTTTGCTGTTCTCACATATGCCAATAAAAGATTCTGGAGGCTGCTGCTGTTTACCTCACCTGTTGTAGACACATACACACATACATACTAGGATCAACAATAGAAAAATTCTGCTTTCTCCCAGCTAAAGCTTTATTACTTAATTTATCATGGACACACTACTGCAGCCTGACACTGAAAGTCAATGTTTCTCTAGCCCTTCCTCCCCATCCTCCGACTGTTGATGATGCTAAAAAATGTCCAGCTAGACTGAGGACTAGGAGGGAAAAAAAGGGGTTGGGTAAGTATTAAAAAACATTATAAAAAAGGAGCTGCTTTGTCACAGGCTTTGTTAACTGATGTATGCCTGTGATAGAAAGTCTACTTATGTTTAAACTGTTGATGTACCTGATTTAGTGCTGCCTGCACTGAGTGGCAGCAACCCTCCACGTTTTCAGAGGTCTTTCAGGGCCATCCCTGACAGAAACCAGACCCTGATGAACAAAGCGAGCCACTGTAAAGGCTATGGATGAGCAGCACTTAAGTCTACAACCATGAACACCCTAACTAGGGAGTAAGTCCCACTAAATACAATAGAACTTCTGAGTCAATATAAACAGGATTGTGCTGTTAATATGCTATATGCTTGCCAAGTATTATTATTAAATTGCCACAATTTAATTAACAGATGTTAATGAACAGAAGGCTCACATATGCCATACCTGCATTAGAGTCTTCTAATGCCTACAGTTATGGTTCATGACAACAGTGGAACAGAGCGAGGGATGCTTCTGGAGAAAAAAATGAAGCACATCAATCTGACAATGATAAAAAGGCCAGGAAAATCAAGTCTGGTCTCCAATAAACTCCTGCATAATGCTACTGTGGACAAATTGATAGTGGCACCTGGCAAGAGAACTGAGCCAGTAGGATAATCCAGGTCACACATTGCACAAACAAAGAATGGACAGCGAGCTCGTACCTGTCGGCACATTCTTTTTCAGTAGAAATATTGCAGATGCTCTTCTCTCAATTGCTTTCACCTTTTTCCTTTCAAACATTTTCTGGTTTGCTTTGTCAAATTGCTAAACAATATAACCAAACCATAACCCGAGATTACAGTTACTAATATTAACAAAAAGTACAACCTACAGCTCAGGTCTGTCCAATTTTTTGAATGTATCTGTTCAGAAGAATACATCTCTCCAGTGGTGTAGTGGAGTCATGGCTCACTGGGCCAGACCAGCAAAACTTTTTGATTAGCAGGGTGTCATCTGCCATGCTTCTCCAGTTTTTTCTGTTCTCCCTGAAATTAACTGTAATCCTTCCAGTAGCTGGAAGGGAAATTGATTTTCCTAACAACAGTAATATGATTATGGTGAGCTTTATGGTTGCAATGCAAAGTATTTGGGCTGGCTTGCTCTCAAAACATCAAGACCTTTAAAAGACTTGCTCCCTGTGCAAATAAAAACTATTAGAACTGGGTTGTTGATATGAGTCTGGTTTGTTGGGCTGGATTAACCTGACTGCCTGTGATTTGGGGTTCTCTTTAAGGGAATGACTATGGGGATTTTTGCAATGAGTGCCTAGACTGCATCTCACCAGAATGTTCTCTGCATAATATGTAGTCAGAGATATTGTCCCACATGTTTTCAAAAATTAAAAGCAGGAACGATGTTTCTGTGAAATGGATCTACTTGGCCTGGTTCATCTACTATGGTTGGACAATTTTTTGGCAGTGAGAGGGAGACATTTTTCAAGATTTTGTATGCCTCCAGGGATACACTGCACTTCATTTTAATCTTATCTACAATCTCTGTTAGAAAGTTGTTTTGATCACAGTTGCAATAAAGTGTTAATGTCTTCACATTTTCTATGGGCCTTTGCAGACTGACAGAAATAGTGCAAATTGAGTCCACTTTAAGGGTTAGGGTTAGTGCTAGGGAGTCATGGGAATTGTTGTTTTTTTCTGAGACATTGAGCCTTCTCTGTCAGAGAGCTCTGGTGCCACAATAAACTACAGTTCCCATGATTCCCTAATCCTAACCCTAACCCTTAAAGTGGACTCAATTTGTACTATTTCTGGCAGTCTGCAAATGCCCTAAGTGAGTTGGTCCTTGTGTTGCTATCCTTCATGGAGAATGCAGCTATCAGTCATGATAGAAATGCAACCTCCATGTTTGGGGACAATACATTACCCATGAGCTTTTTCAATGTCTTGGCAGCCAGAAAAGACACACTGCTTGGACTACTAGAAGACTACTTTCACATGCACGAGCCTCCCTGAACTCTGACCTCATCAATAGAAGTGATTTCTCATTTGCAGGATGCCAATAGCCAAAAGCCATTGCATTGTGGGTACAAGGGACTAAGGCCCTTTTCAGTAGGGCTCCAACCTCTGCTATGAGTTTCTATCAAAGGTCTGCTTTGCAGGTCTTCAAAAAGCTCCTGAGGCCCACTGGCTCTCAGTTACATTTCCTTAATCCCAGTTTTGGCTTGGTGGTCTTATTCATAAGGGTTGTTTTTAATGAACTTCCACAGCTTTGTGTAGTTCTTAAAGGTGGCCTCATCTTTAACCAACTAGCTAAACATACTAACAACTATACATCCCCAACTGATGCTGCAACATGTGCTCCTTGCATTCACCAAAAGGCCGAAGTGGCCCTTGGGATGATTTGTGTTCTTCACAGAGCTTAGACAAAAACCCAGAATCCCTCAGTGAGTGCCTCTTAGGTTCCTCCTTTACAAACTTTTGTAAAGAAAGCAACATTTATTGAAAGGTTCTCAAGTCCAAGTTCAATAGTGTAAAGGTAAAGAATCATTGCACAAAGGAAAAACAAGAGGTTGTCTATCAATTTCATGTGAAGGGAGCAGGCAGGCACACAGGTCATCAGGTCCACCATGGTCTACTTCATTATGGTGAGATTCAACAATGATTTCTAAGTGTGCATCTAGTACTACAGATGAGCATATGAATATTGGTGCCCTCTTTTGTCCTCTTTCTGGGCAATGCATCTCTTTTTTGGGTGGGAGCAACATGCATGTGAAACCTTCCATCTTTTATAGACTTCCTCCCCTCTGTTTTCAAGGCTGGAAACTCAACTGCTACCTTCCACATTAACTCAGTGCAAGAGAATAAAAGGGGGGATCCTTAGGATAGAAAGAGACTGCTTCCTTCCCACCTCCACGAGAGTCCCCCAGGACTGCACCTCTTGCCCCAAACATTGGCTCTAATTCCACTCCAGAATGTGCACCCAACAACATGAAGCTTTTTCCATGTTGCCAGAACAAAATAAAAGGGGATAGAAGAGGGGAAAGCTGTTCAGTAACCCCTAAAAAGGCTCATTGAAAATTATGCAGCTGCTCAGCATCATACTTGCTTTGAAGGCTGGAACTACTTAACTTTGGTTGGATTATGCCCTTATTCTGTTTCTTGACTTGGCTTTGGTTTTGATTCCCCCCCCCCTTATTCTTTTCTTTTCTGTTGGTGTGCTGTGTAAGATTAATTTTTTTTGGTGGGTTGTTTTTTGGTGGCTTTTTTTTTTTTTTTGAAGAAAAATATGCTGCAGCTGTTTTTCACTCCATAGTTAGAGTATAAGCTGTTGTGTTCATTTCAATTCTTTTCATACTGTTTGTATCACTTATTATTAACATCCTTAATTCTCATGAAAAATATGCCAAACGTTATAGTTCAAGGTGCTTGCAATTAATTGTTTCCTATACTGTTTTTAATATAGCCTTTGTGAAGCCATCTGTAAAACTAATCCCTTTGTGGGAGATATATTTTTATTCAGGGAAGAGGCTTAGCAGTGGACAAAAGCTTTGTTGTTAACTGTTCTCAAACCAACTTCAACTTATGGCAACCCTATGAATGTGAGACCTCCAAGTCACCTATCCTTCTGCATAGTACTAGCAAGCATTAACTATGGTGCCACTGCTGTTGTCTCTGAGAGATTCTTTGCCAGTGTCACCCTCCAGTACTGCTGCTGCCCAGTAGCTGTTTGCCACATTTAGTTTCACTCCTCAGCAGAAGCCTGTCTTACATGGGACATGCCACCAGGAGCACTGCTGCCATCAGCATAGCCTCTTGCCTCATAGGAGCAGGCAGTCCCACCACCATTGGGAGGTAGTGCCATGGTGGGTCTGAAATTAAAAATAACTTTTCTTATTTAAATTACATGTTTTTGATTCTAATGATTTGCAAACCTTACAGTACACAACAACATGCCCTCCAGCTTTCCCAATTTGTCAGGGGCAGTCCCAATTACATTCCGCTTTTTGAGATGCTTTTACGAAGTCCCAGTTTCTGTCTCCTCCTCCCACTTTCCCATTTTGTTCTGGCTTACTTTCCTTGCTACAAAATGAGTTCAAAGTCCATCAGGGCATACTGGTGAGGAAGGGGCAGAAGCAGGCTGAGGCAAAAGTAAACTGCTACAGCTTCTCTTAGCTTGTGTGTTTTTCCTTATGAATAGCTTTCACCATCTTGACCACATTCTGATGTTTCCAGGCCACACTTCTCCTGGTTTTCATCTGTGAAAAGTTTGGGGGTATGTAGTGGGCAGAATGCTCTTGGGGAACTAGGCTGTTCTGACCTAATCAGGAGTTATTCTTGCTTGGCCATGGAAGTCCACTTGGCAAATCACACACTCTCAGCCTCAGAAAACCCTATGATAGGGTTGCTTTGGGATCACCATAAGTTTGAAATGAGTTCAAGACACACAACAAAACCCAGGAATTATGCTGGCATAGCACTTGGGGGGTATTATGAAAGGAGGTATATTTTATCTCCTTGAGGAACACCATTACCTGCCCCCTAGCCACACAACTGCAGCCAGAAAACCTTTGAGTGCTGTCCTACTTCAGTGACCCAGACTGGCCAGTGAGTGGTTGTGGGGCTGTGCCCAAGTCCCATCCATCTGCTATCATGCAGCCTTCACCACTCTGGACCTCCAACAGATGTACCCTGACAGAACATTGTGCTCTGCCTGTGTCAAGTAAGAGTCATAGGCTCTTGGGGTTGGCAGCATAGTTATGGATGTTTCTGTTTGTTGTGAGAAAAGAACTTGTTCTTCACTGACTTCTTTGAAGCCCCACCAGGAAACATAGCATCCTACCTCCAGTGAAGACTGCTTTCACTGCTGTTAAGATTGCCCTGCGCAAATGGGCTGTCACAGGCACACACTGGATAGCACCTGTGAGACCAATGATAATTATGCGAGCATGATTTCAAGAATTTGTTGGGTGAGTGTGATTTTTATTCTTGCTAGATTCATATGCTGCAAGGAAGTCCACGTAACCCTTGTTAGTTGCCAAACAAAAGCAAGCCTCGCCCTTTCCCAAGCAGCAGTATCTCCCTATGAGGGGGATTCTCCTCCTTTCCTGGTTGTGCATTTTGGCATGTCTGACCTATTTATTTTAAAAGGGAGCCAAGCTGACTTCCCCCTCAGAGCAAGATCTTCCTTATGCCCCAAGGGCCTTGTCTCCCTCCATTTTGTCAGAAAAATTATGAACACAAGAGGCTGTCTTGTACCAGGCCAGACTATTAGTCCATCTAAGCCTAACACTGCCTTGCTCAACTAACAACAGATCTCCAGGGTTGCCAACAGTTATTTTGCTCCTAGGAAATCACAATTATACAGAGTGAAACAAGGCAAGAGACCGCAAAGCGCCATCTTGGAGCCAGGGGAGGGGAGGGGCAGCTCTTCCGGCGCCCCTTCTGCCCGCTCTGGAAGGAGCGCTATTTTAGCATTCCTTCCAGGGCCAGCAGAAGTGTGGATTGGGGCTGAGGTGTGGGGCAGCCTCGGACCCAATCCTGTGCTTCTCAGGTTGGCCCACAGCCACCCATCTGCAAAGGCCCTAAGTTTCTAGACAACCTATAACTGGTGTTATTATATATGTGTTTGTTCTTAACAAGGCACTTGGTTGGCTGGTAGTGACATTTGTCACATTAGCCCTCTGAAAATTTGTACATTGGAAGGCACTAGCAATTTAGCCATATGGAGGAGAAACTGATAATCTTCACAAAAGAACATTAAAGTAACGGCAGTACGTGTAAGAATTCATCCCAGCACTGGATCTCCAGATGTTTTAAATGTTAGCTCTTGGAAGCACCAGCTAACATGTTCAGTGACCAAGGATTATGAGTGTTGAAGCACAAAAAAATTGAGGGCCTAAACATTAGGAACCACTGCACTAGGAGTTTTGATTCTACTTCATGTGGCTTGAATTGGGACTAAGGCATTTTATCTTGCAGTGTTTGTGGATCAGCTCATTAATCCAAGCATATCTGTGTTACTACACAACTACTATGCTGTTAATAGCCACAGGTCAGGTAATAATAATCAATCTATAATGTCAACATTTCAGTTCCTTCTAAACTGATCCTGTTCCATCTGTTCCTGCCTACCCAAGGATGCACATATAAGTCTTCCAAGCTGAAGTTTATGCTTCAGGCATCTGATGAAGTGGACAGTGTCCACAAAAGTTTGTGTCATTATAAATGTGCTAGTCCTTCACATGCCACCATGAGACACTTTCCCCTCCCCAATATAATACTAACATATCTGCCTTTCTGGAAGTTATTATTAAAAATTATTGTGCAAAATGAGACTGTGTGTGAAGTACACATAAGGTGTGTGTGTGGGTGTGTGGGTGTGTGGGTGTGTGTCACAATCCTCTCTACTAATGTGATTATTCAGCTAGCTTCTAGCACTGTTGTTTTCCTGGTGTCATTCTTTAGGCCAGATTTCAAAGTGACACTTGGGGGTGAAAAGAAAAACCAACCATAACTGGGCAGATCTGGGGTGGGAATTCTGTAGCCCTCCAGATGTTATTGAATTAGAAATCCCAGCAACCCTAGCCAGCAGATCTACTGGTAAGGAATGCTGGGAACTGCAGTTTAAAAACATGTTAAAAATCTTCAACCAAAAGCTGGTTTGTTTTACCTGACATTTCCACACTGTGAATTAAATGACTTAAACACTTGTTTGGTCATCCTCTGCAGCACTGTGGAGGAAAGAGCCAGGAGTGCTGTACCAATTTTAAAGGAAAGGGGAAGAGGCCACTAAAGGTGCCATGAGATGAGCTGGGCTGAAGCAGTTTGCCAGGGATCAAACAGAATAGTTGTGGGAAAACACAATACTCCTATTCTCATCTTCCCCTCATGCAGAGATGGGAGTGGTTCTGCACCTTTATAGATCAGTAATGTGAGAAACCACACAGTGAATAATGGACTATGATTCATTTTAGGAGACATTTTAGAGAAACACAATCACCTTTGGTAGCATATCACATATTTTTCCCCTCTCCAGTACTCTCAGATACACTGTACTGAGTTTGGCTGGCTTGATCCCTGTGAATGAACAGTCAAGACCTTGACAAAAGAATGCTTAATGTTCCTTAATGACTATGGAGGATCCTACATGACCCATTCAACTTCATGAGTTTACTCTGGGATGAACTCCCTGCTGGCCTGCAAGAAGCTTTAAGCAGAAATGGAAAGTAACAGGTTAGTGCAGGGGTAGGCAACCTTTTTGAGCCGGGGGCCGGGTTGCTGTCCCTCTGACAATTGGGGGGCCAAAGCACCATAAATAAATAAATAAATAATTTTAAAAAAATTAAAAAATATGCATGCTGTTCATCTGTGGAGATTTTGCCAAGAAAACCCCCAAAACAAGTAATAATAACAATAATCAATATAATCATGGTGGGGGGTGGCGGCGGCGGCAGGATCAGCCTGGGGCCGGTCCAAAGGCCTTGGGGGGCTGTATCCGGCCCCCGGGCCTTAGGTTGCTTACCCCTGGGTTAGTGGATGCAGCTTCCCATAATGGGTTGGGTGGGCTAAAAGAAGAAACATTTCAAAAAAGTAGTGAACGGGAATGGTATTACCTGTTTTGTGAAATTAACAACATAATTCTAGTTCCCTTTAAAAGTTGTTTTTAAAGGACATTTTTAGAGACATTTCAACAGGGGTTTTTCAAGTTGTATGCCATTCTCTTAAACAATCCATGGTGTTTGACAGGTACATTAATGGTACACATGTTGCCAAAAGGAGGAAGGTATAACTGGAAGAACAGAAAATCACAAGTTTACTTGATGGTTGTGCTTTAGAACAACTCTCCCAAACCTGGCATTTTCCAGATGTGCAGGACTGCAAAACTGTCCTCAGGCAGCAATCATATTGTGGGATATACATGCATGTTGGAAGTGCCAAGCTTAATGAAAACAATTTAAACTTCCACAAGAGCACTTTTGAAGGTTATTGCTGTTGCTATTTGCCATCAACTTCTAACTTATGGCAACCCTACGAAGGAGAGACCTCCAGTAGGCCCTGTCATTAACAGCCCTGCTCTGGTTTTGCAAAAGCAGGGCCATGACTTCACAGATCAATTCATCTGTAATATGATCTTCCCCTTTTCCTACTGTCTTCAGCTTTACCAACCATTATCATCTTTTCCAGTCACATCAAGTCAT
This sequence comes from Phrynosoma platyrhinos, assembly GCA_020142125.1. NCBI lineage: Eukaryota > Metazoa > Chordata > Lepidosauria > Squamata > Phrynosomatidae > Phrynosoma > Phrynosoma platyrhinos. The sequence goes on from CM034703.1 coordinate 210,702,304, forward strand.
GATATGTCTAAATTGAAAAAAAAACTTAGTTTAGTCATTCAGGCTTAATTTGTTTCTTGAACCACTTATTTGTCTTTCTGGAAGATCTCATCTATGGTAGTTAATTTGGCCCAGGCCAAATCTTAGGGCCTTAACAGACTGCCAGAAATCATGCAGCTTGAGGCCACTTTAACTGTTCTGGCTCAGTACTAGGGAATCATGGAAATTGTATTTTTTTCTGGGACACTGAGCCTTCTCTGTCAGAGAGCTCTGTTGCCACAATAAACTACAGTTCCCATGATTTCTTAGCACTGAGCCAGGACAGTTAAAGTGGTCTCAAGCTGCATTATTTCTAGCAGTCTGTAAAGGCCCTAATTTAGTCTTCTATTGATTTCTTGACTATAGATTGATGACTGAGCGAATGTATAGAAAGTCTTTAACAATTTATATGTCCATCATTGCACATAATATTCTGCAGATCTTCTGTGATTGTTACTTTTGTTTCCTTAATAGTCAGCTGTACTTGCTTTTGCACTTCCTTAACTTTCATCAGTGCATATTCTACATCTTTGCTATTTTCTGATAGTAATATGGTATCATCTGCATATCTTCCAGTTTTCACACCTCCTTTCTCTGAGTCTAATCCTACTTTCCATTCTATATGTTCTTCACATATTACACAGTTAGAGTGAAAAAAATGAAGACTTATCAGACACCCTTGCCAATGGGAAACCATTCTCTTTCTCCATATTCTGTCCTGATAGAGGCCTCTTGTTTACAGTACACATTATAAATGAGGATAATCAACTATAGCAGCACTCCCAGTTCTTCTAGAATGATCCATAATTTTTCTATTATGCACACAATCAAAGATGGTGTAGAAGTTTGAACATTAGGCTACAACTCTCAGGGTTCATTTCCCCACTCAATCAGGGTTTGATTCCAAGCTCAAGCATAAAAACCCACTGGGTGACCTTGGCCAAGTCATACTCTCTCACCCTCAGAGGACGCCAATGGTAAACCCCCTCAGAAGAAACTTTGCCTTAGGGTTACCATAAGTCAAAAATGACTTGGAAGCACACAACAACAAACACAATCAACGGCTTTACTATAATCTATAAACACAGGTTGATGTTCTTCTGGAATTTTTTGGTTCATTTAATTAGCCAACTGATGTATTCAATGTGATCTCTAGTGCTTCTTCCTTTTCTGAAGCCAGGTTGGATGTCTGGCGTTTCTCACCACATATATGTAGTAAAAGTCTTTGTTGTAAAATATCAAGCATCACTTTGCTCTAATAGGAGATTAATGCAGTGGTTCAATGGTTACTGGTGTCTCCTGTTTGGAGGATTGAAATGTATATTGAGTATTTCCAATCTGTGGGTCATTTTCTCTATTTTTTGGCAAATTTTTGTTAGAATTTACATGGATTCTGTCTCTGTATCTCTATTGGTATCCCATCTTTTCCTTGTGATTTATTTCTCCCAAGTGCTGTAAGAGCACCTTCCACTTCCTAAAATTATAGTTTAATTTTCAAAAGATTCTTCCTTTAAGGAATTTGTCATCAACATTTCTCTTATATAGTTCTTCAGGGTATTGCTTTCATCATCTTTTAATTTTGTCCTGATCATATAATGTGTTCCCTTGCTGGCCTTATAGCATCCCTATTCTTGGTTTAAATTTCCTTTTGATTGTTTATATCTTGTGGAAAAGGTCTCTTGTTCTGCCTTTCTTGTTTTCTTCTTGTTGTTCTTCTATTTCTTTGCATTGATTATAATAATAATTCTCTTTGTCCTTACAGACAAGTTGCTAAAGAGAGGCATTCAGGATTCTGACCCTGTATCTGTCACCTGTTGCTTTTGTCTCTCATCTGTCCTTAACCACTTAAAGAATTTCATCAGTCATCCAGTGAGGCTATTCTTCTTTTTGTCCAAGACACAGTCTTTTTACATTCTTCCCTGATAATGTCCCTGTTTTTCTTGTTCTGGCTCATGCTCAGTTAGGCTTAGTAGTGCAAATCTGTTCTTTACATGGTCTTTAAATTCTACAGGGATGTTCTTTAGATTGTATTTTGGCACTGTGGTTGATTTAGTGTATGTCTTTAGCTTTAATACTTTCAACAAAATATGCCATTTGCAGGCAATAGTGTCAACCAAAGTATTATATGCCCTTTTCCACAGCAATCCAATGTTTTTTGAATGATAACATTAATGATTAACATAATGGCAACTTAATGTGATGAAATTTCCCCCATCTAATGCTAACATAAATGGATTAGATTCCCAAGCTCACTAACAATGAATGAAACATGTTAAGCCTTTTTAACTGATGTTCCAGCCTTAGCATTTGAAGCAAAGTGCCTTAGCAGACACAGTTATGTGTGAACACACTTGCTCTCTGGATCTGCTGGTAGTTGCTGTTTGGTACCCCTTTGTTTCAAAGAGGATCTTGTTGTTTGTCTGTAAATAAATAAAACACTGGATTTATTTTTGCTTGGATAAACATAAGTCTCCAGTATTCTTTTCATCCAAATTGTGCAGGTTACTTGATGGTCATGCTTTAGAACAACTCTCCCAAACCTGTTATTTTCCAGATGTGCAGGATTACAAAACTACCCTCAGGCAGCAATCGTATTGTGGGATATACATGCATGTTGGAAGTGCCAAGCCTAAGGAAAACAATTTAAACTTCCACAAGAGGTTACCACTCACAGGGAACTGCTGCATGCCATTGCTCTGTCTGACTCAATATTGTCTACTCTGAATGGCAGCAGCTTTTCAGGACTGCAAGGTTTCTGCCCTGCCAAATTTCAGGTCTTTCTGTATGGGAAGCCTGCATTCTAACACTTAGCTGTAATGCCCTACACCTGAGAAGCACCTGTAACAATGCAATCTTCTCCCTGAGATAGTTTGGTAGTTCTAGGGTAAAATCTTTGTTTTCAGGGCAAATGGAGGGGAACATATAGGGTAAATACATTGTTGTCATTTAAATCTTTGGTTTCACAGGTTCAGCATAAAGACACACATATGCATCTACCTCCCAGCTATCCATCTCCTCCACATATAAGGGGAGATAGGTATATTTAATCAGTTACAGTTTGGTCTCATCCGCTGTTAGTGAAACATCAACTCAGAGAAGTCACTTTGCAACAACTTTCCCCAACCTGTTGTTCTCCAGGAAATGTTGGAACTAAAATTTCTATCATCCCTAGAAAGAACTGGATAAGCCAAGGAATGTAACTCCAATAGATTCTTTAAGGGTTCACCATTTCAGCTAACCATGGAGTATTATTGAAGAACCATGCTAACTCTGATGGGGAGGAATACATTGCTGTGCAAAGGCATGCAATTTCATGTTGTGTTCTATACGGAAGTGTCCTGTTGCCAAAAGGCATACATCCTGTTGTGATGTATGCCAGATAAGCATCACTCCGATGTAGAAGAATGTCAGGCTTTGCAGAAGTGTGTGGACAGATCCCAGGTGCTGCTTTTGTTTAAGGTTTCAAAGAATTAATATTGCATCGTGATAGATAGTGTGGGCAAAGGTAGCAAGGCAGAGCCTTGCAGACCCTGCAGATTGTGGGAGCAGCGGCAGCAGGGGGTGGGGGGGCAGGAGAGAATCCACAAGAAGCAGCCTCTCTTTCTTTTTAATTAAACTCTTCAATCAACCCCCCTCTTTTTCCCTACTCCCAAAGCTCTTCCATTAGTGTTTCCCTCCCTGTCTTACTAATGGCCTTGCAGGCCCTTGTCTCTCCTCCATGCCCCACTCCCCAGCCCACCCCTGGGCTTTGCTACTCTCCCCTCCCACAACTGTATTTCCCAGCCCACACCCCTTCAGAGCATGATTTACGAGAAGGACACGCCAATTCCAGTCTGGCAGGAGAGTCGGGTACCACATTGGCTGAGAGAATGGCGCCAGTGCCAGGCCAGGGTGGGGTGGAGGAGCACAGAGGGTGAAGCTTTCCCAGAAAGGAGGTTGAGAGGGTGCAGTTGGACAAAATGTGGGAGAAGGAAGCAGAGGCTGTGCAAGAAGACACAAGCCAGACAATGGCATCAGGTCCAGATCCCTCTTCATCATCCCTCCACCCCCAAAAAACTGGCTGAGACAGGAAAAGAACAGAAGGAGAATCCTGCATGCAAAATAGGACAATGCCCAGCAGCAGGAAAGTTCAAGGCCAGGTTGCTGTAGCACAATATGCCCAGGGCAATGAGGGCAAAACCCCAGGGCTTTCCTTTGGGGTTGCCAACTTTTTTTCTGCCAGGGTTCTGTCCCGTGTCTTGTAACAGCTGCGCAAAAAGCAGACATTCAGCAGGAAAAGCATTTGTCTAACACATGGAGTTGTAATGCTGAGGAAAACCTCATGCATTCCCCTTGGCACAGGAGTCCTGCCAAGGAAAGAGAGAAAGAGAGAGGTTGGCAAGTCTATCAAGGCCCCATTCATCACCTGTCCTTAGTATAGCTTGAAAAGTACCATTGACTGACTCTCCAGATCTGCCCATAACAGAGCATCCTTGCAACTCACTTTAGGCTTGGCAAATAAGTCCTGACTCCATGAGCATGTAGGGATAGGGGGTTGTAGAGAAAGCAATACACAGTGAGATTCAAAGGCCAAATTTCTGCATCTATTCAATATTACATTTCCAAGAAATAAGCAAATGAGGCAGTCTGTAATTTTAAAGAACATGCTTGTGATTATTTTGTTTAACTCTTGATACCTATAGCAATATTTGTATTCCTCTGTAGCAATGCACTACGCTAGCATAGTGTAGCAGTTTGAGCATTGGATGATGACTCTAGAGATCAGGGTTCCATACCCACTTGAGCACAAAAACCCACTGGATGACTTTGGGCAAGTCACACTCTCTCAGCCTTAGAGGATAGCCATGGCAACACCCTCTGAAGAAACTTGCCAAGAAAACTCTGGGATAAGTTCGCCTTAGGGTCATCATAAGTCAAAAATGACTTGGAGGCACACAGCTTCAACAACAAGCAATGCTTTTATTCGTCTTTAGCACCATTATCCACCTAGAATATTAATGTGTTCTCTGAATTTACAAATATGGTTTGTTTGTTTTTTTGCCTTTGATATGCATATCTAGGACAGAGGCCCATTCCACAGCTGCTAACCAGAGTCATCCTCTGCAAGACCACAAACGGGGAGTCCTGATGAATAATCACATCAGACCTGAAACACACAGAAGCTGGCACCCTTTTTGCTACCTGCTTTATTCCCATGGAAAAGCATTATCTTTTAACCTGAATGAAACCTCACTGTTTTTGTCATAATAACAACAACAGCAACAGTAATGTTTATTTATAATGCATTTTTCACCAAAGGTCAGAACATCAGTCATATATAATCAAGAACAAAACAATAAAAAACAATACTATAATATACTGAAGATAAAATCCTCACCACTCCATCAGTTGGTACCCATCCCACCAAAGCACACTCAGCAACTTCTTAGCACAGAGATGGTCTTGGATTCTTGACATACTGTTACGGGCCACTGTTATAGGAACACAGCCAAAGAAAAAGGCCCAATTTTTTCCAGCGCTGTTCGTATTCCGTCTTTGTATCTTAGGGCTCTTTCATACTATATCTTTGATATTAACTGTTCTATACTATATATATATGTTATTGTTATCTGCTTTGATTCCACTTCAACTGCTATGGCTACATGCTAGAGAATCCTAGGACTGTTAGTTTTGTCAGAAGCACAAGAGCAGCACTCAAGCTAAGAAGGCTAAAGGCCCCTCCCTAAACCACAGATCCCAGGATTCCATAGGATGATGACATGGCAGTTAAAGTGGAATCATAGTACTGGTACTATAATTGTGCAGTATGAAAGGGCCCATTGGTACTCGGGCCCATTGGTACTCAGTCCCAGAAACACCTTTATCTGAAAGCTTTCTTTGCAGCCCAGTACCCTTGAGATGGATTTGACTGCAACTCCCTTCCACCTCAAAGTGTCTTGTACTGACTGGGGGTGATAGCAATAGCAATAGCAGCTTCATTTATATACTGCTTCATACCACCTAAGCAATCTCTAAGCCAGGGGTTGGCAACCTACGGCCTGTGGGCCAGGTGTGGCCCATGGAGGCCTTGGGATCGGCCTGTGGCCGGTCCCGGCACCGCCGCCGCCCTGCGGGTGCCATTTTAGCATCCAGAATGGTACCCACACTTGTGCACGCATGCACACAGCGGTGGGCACCATTTTGGAATGCCCAATGTGGTGCCGCGCTGGGCATTCCAAAATGGCGCCAGCTGCTGTGCACATGCGTGCGCAAGCGTGGGTCCCATTTTGGAAGGCCCCATCATGGCTGTGCAGCTGCCGTTGGGCCTTGGGAAGGCCCCACCATGGCTGCACCATGCGAATTCGCACAGAGCAGCTGCAGGTGGGCTTTCCAAAATAGTGCCTGTGTCATGTGCGCATGCGTGTGTGACGTGGGGTGCCATTTTGGAAGGCGCCCCATGTGCGTGCGCATGTGAATGTCAGTGGGCGTTGTGCACATGTGCACGCTTACCCAGGGGGGTAAGCGTGCACGTGTGCATGTGTGCCCAGTCCCTGCACCATTTCCCCCCCTCCCAACCCCCCGGCAAAAAAGGTTGCCGACCCCTGCTCTAAGCAGTTTACAACTGTAAGCTAATTGCCTCCAGCAAGCTGGGTACTCATTTTAGCAACCTCAGAAGGATGCAAGCCTGAGTTGAGCCTGAGCCCTGGCTGGTATTGAACTCACAACCTTGTGATTTGTGAGTGAGTGGCTGCAGTATAGGCATTTAACCACTGCGCCACCAAGTCTGGTGGGAGCTATAGTCCAAGACATCTGGAGGCCCCTGGATTGAGGAAGGTTGTCTTATAGAATCAGTGGAGTTACAAAATTCACCAGGTGACAAGCTAACACCTGGGCTCTCTTGGGCAGCAATAAAGCAGACAGCACAGAACTGAAATGTCAGGGATGATGGGAGTTGTAGCTCTTCACCTCTGGCTC
>CM034703.1:210712011-210728646 GCA_020142125.1 Phrynosoma platyrhinos
CTAAGCCATTTAGGGCTTTAAAGGTAATAACCAACACCTTGTACTTAACATCCAAGATCAGATGGGATTTAATAATAATAATAATAATAATAATAATAATAATAATAAATTTATATCCCGCTCCTCTGCAAAACAATCAGGGAGGCTTACAGCATTAAAATTAAGCATAAGCTTACCATACAATACAATAAAATTGCAATCCCAAATTCCAAACCCACCCACCCCTTAAAAAGTTATTAAATAATCATAAATTAAAATAATTTTTAAAATAGATCACACAAGTACAAGCAGGTTACAGGAATAAACAACAACAACAACGGCTGCAGCTGGGAATAGTAGACGAGAGTAGTAGACGAGAGGATAGTCCACCTCCCTGCTGACTACTGCCTCAGCCTGTGACCTATGCCTGTGTTTCCCCACGCCTGTCTGCTAAATCTGTAGTACCTCCCTGCAGCCAAGTGACTGCCCAGCTGCAGGCCTTCTTTGCATCACTGGTCAGTGCAACAATGTGCTCCCTCCCATTTGACAGAACCAGTAGGAGAGGAGGCTGATGGTCCCTAATACCTCTTCTCGCTGAAACAGTTACTTTTTACTTGCTTTCAGAACCCCATCAAAAAGCTACAAGGTATTATCTAAGGCACAAAACACACCTAGGAAGTAAGACTACAACACCCTTGGTAATATAAAACTAAAAACATGCAGTAACGCTGCAAGAGACAAGCAAGTAGTTAATTCCAAGCTTTGAGAAGGACCCATGTTCAGTCCTCCGAACTTTCCATTGGTTGTAGCAGGAGGGAAAACCCAGCCTAAGTTTTCAACCAGTGTTTGACAGTGCTCCACTACTATCCATTTCAGTTTAAGGCAATTTGACGTGTTTGGATCCTCTCAACTAGGCAGGGCAGAATCTGTGAAAGTGAAAACATATGGATTACTTTTTCTAAACAGGGCTGGTGGGAAATGCTAGCAAGCACAGCCAATGTGTTACCTCACCTCAGCCATATGGATTTCCAGGGAACCCTGAAGGTTAAATGTACTTTGTACAACCAGAATGCATTGGGAATAGAAACAATGATCTCCAGAATTTGACTTGACCTGTATGCCCACAGGGACTCTTGCATCTGTTCAGGGGTGGCCCTGCCATTAGGCAAAATGAGGCCACTAGCCCTGCCAAGACATACTGAGGGGTGGGATGAGGTTGTAGACAATAACATTCCTTTGCCTGTTCTTCCTGGGGCTCATTTCCACTATGATTTACATCTATTTTCTGATTGCTTTAAATGTGTCTCGTTGCCATTTGAAATGGTTTCAGATGTGACTGCGATCGTTTGGACTCGCATTGAAGCGAGACAAATGCAAAAAATTGCTCTTTTCGGACACTATTTTTTTACCGGTCCTTTTGAAAAGAAGCGATTAGCAAGCGTGTTCAGCAAGTGTGAACAAAGGACCTGAGTCATATCAAACTGAAGGGGAGGGATTACTGTTGCAGAAGGCTGGCACAGGGCAGTATCCCATCCTTCACCAGTTTTTGGGGAAATCCACCATTCCCCCCCCCCCGGGCTGCCTTTGTACTTTGTGGTGTGACTTATGGGTGCAATATATATATATATATATATATATATATATATATATATATATATTGACAGTATATGTGTTCCATTGTATTTGCAATTACTTGCAGGTGGCGAGCTGGGTGAGCGGAACAACTGTGGCTCAGCAAGACAAGTAATAGCAAAAACAATGGAGTGAATATACTGTCAATTTTTTAAAAAATATATTGCATGAGTCCTGGAAGAGAGTCCTCCCTGACACTTATGGATGCATGCATCCCAGGGGCAAGTCCTCCATGACACCCATGGATGCATGCATCCCAGGGAAGAGTCCTTCATGACACACATGGATCCATGCATCCCAGGGGAGATTCCTCCATAACACCCATGGACCCATGCATCCCGAGGGAGAGTCTTTCATGACACCCATGGACCCATGCATCCTGGGGGAGGGTCCTTCATGACAACAATGGACCCATGCATCCCGGGGGAGAGTTCTCCATGACACCCATGGACCCATGCATCCCAGGAGAGAGTCCTCCATGACACCCATGGACCCAGGCATCCCAAGGGAGAGTCCTCTATGACACTCATGGCTGCATGCATCCCAGGGGAGAGTCCTTCATGACACCCATGGATCCATGCATCCGAGGAGAGAATTCTGGCCACAGCACCCATGACTCCCCCACGTGTTTTCTTGAATGTGTTCCCGGTTGTATCACCGATGAGGCACAGATGATTGACAGGCATTTTGAAGCAGCACAAACTAGTAGGAACAGCAATCATGCCAAAAAAGAAGCGAATAAAGAAAAAGACCCACTTCCATAGTGAGAACAACGCATTGACTGGAATAGATTCACCGACCTGGAGCGAAAGTGAACCACAAACTGGTTTAATTGTAAGTGGGAATGAGCCCTAGAGCTCCCTGGCTATTCCTCTCTGGGATACAAAGCTGTGTGTGATGTTTAGCAGCTATTCTTCTCCTAAACTGGTCTACTGGCTTCAGGGTTTGGTGGACGATGGTAGCCCAGTGCCAATATCCAACTGGCAGGGCTGGTAACTTCTGTACAGCCCTATTGCCTTTCACCTCAGGCAGCAAAACACCTTGGGACAGCCCCACATGTGGTGAGATCTTCTTAAGTGATCCACTGCTGCCTCCTTCGCATACAGATCAAGGGCTGCATTTTCAGTCCAGGAGAAGGATGTCTTGCTCCTTCCTGCTGTTTTCCTTTTTACCACCAACGCAGGGCTGTGGAGAAAGCTCCTTCTTTTCCCTCCCTCCTTCTCACTTCGAAGGGCTCCCCAAGACCAGGGCTATCCCTGATGGCTGAAGTCCAGAATGCCTCTCCAGGGATGCAATCCTGCTTTTTGCATTAATAATTTACAGTGTGTTGTTCAGCTAATAATGGCCTTTCCTTGTGATTAGCTAGCTTAATGGGCTAAAATTGGCAAGAGAACAATGGGGCTTTAATCTTCTGGGGGAATATTGGGGGAGGGAATGCATTTCCTAGATCCTCCACACTTGTGGAATATTTTGCTCTTTCATATTGTATATGGAAGAGGCAAAAAACAAATCAGCACGCAGTGCCTGCAACGAACTTCCTCTTCTGAACTCATTGTCCAGACTTGAGTGTAACCCCCTCCAGAAAGATCTTTGGTAATGAGGGAAAACCTTACAAGTATATTTGCCTCAACATAGCACTGAAACAGCAAGAGCTCCTAGATGCCTGACCCTGTTCTGGTGTGCATGGCTCAAATAGGGTTGCCAAGTCAAGATGATCTAATTCTAATGCCTTGAAATTTCAGGCCCCAAATCTGAGTCCTCAGGAGTCCAGACAGTCCCTTGTGGCAGGCTCTGGTGATGGTGTTAAGCATGATATATTAAGTATCAACCACAGTTGCACAGTAGGTCATTGAAATGATTTTAAAAAGGTATGTCTAACGTATGTTAGGAGCCAGCATGGTGTAGTGATTTGAATACTGGACTACAACTCTGGAGACCAGGGTTTGGTTTGCCATAAGTGGGAAATGACAAAGGCATACAGCAACAACATATGTTATCTACATACTTTCTGTATGTTATTACACACTTTTAAAAGGCAGAAATCTCATCCTGAGATTCCTCTTCCTTTTCTCTCTGAAGGCTGGAGAAGAAAGTCCAGGCCCTGAGAACTGGGAATGTACTTCTCAGGAGCAGTTAAGTAAGCCATTTGGTATTTAGGCTCAAAGCTTTACAAAACTACAAGATAAGAGAGTTACTTTGGTTCTCACAGGCAGGGAGAACAAAATATTTGTGGCTGTCTGCTATGGACACACATCACTAGTCAGTCTGCAGCTTGGAAGAGGCAAAGACATGGAGATTAAAGTGGTGGTCTTCTTTCTGAAGGACCTACTGAGTATATGAGGCTTTAAAAAAAGGCAAAGGATTTTTGATTCAGTTGGGCTTTTAGCAATTGATTGTTTACTGAGGAAAGAGATTTTAACAGGTGGATGCTATACTTCTAATGTGCTTTTAAAATGTTTTTGCTCAGTTGTGTGTTAATATTATAATTTAGTTAATTGTGCTTCAGTATTATAATGTCCTAAATTTTAATCTGTATCTTTTAAATTAATCTTATTGTGAACCACTTTGATGCTTCAGTTTTGGGAGAAAGGAAGGATGCAAAGCAAAGCAATCAAGGTGAGAATGGAGTGGCCCTCCAGCTGCTGTTGGACTGTAACTCTCAGCATTCCTCCCTATTGGCTTTGATGGCCAAGGCTACTGGAAGTTGCAATCCAATAACATGTGGATGAGGGAAGATCCCTTGCATCTGAAAAAATGTAATTTGTTTGATAGCAGTTTCTATGCTCCCAACAAGATTGACTCTGTTGTCTAGGTGTCATGGAAGGTATTGCACAATAGCACTGGGAGTGTCACAAGTTCTCCATCTCTGGATCTACACTGACAGGAAGTGGCTCTCCATGGTTCTGGACAGGATTCCTGGATCTCTGAGGTTGAGTCTCAGGCCCTGGACTCTCTTTTCTAGTCCTCATGAGGAGGAGGAGGAATTTTAGGGTGAAAACAATACCTTGGAAAAATAAGAGTGTGTGTATTCCTCATTTGCTAGACTCGACTTATTTTATTTATTTCATCTATATGTGGCCTTTCTCCCTGGAGGGTTTCAAGGTGACTCACAGACAAACTTTTTATTCAAAATGGCATATTCTGTGCAATTATGGTTGATGCTTAATGTATCATGCTTAATAACATCACCAGGGACTAAGCCTTGTAACATCACCAGAACATCTCAAAGAGACATTTCTAGGACTGAGGTTTTGGTTCCAAACTGCAGGGCCTGGGATAGTCTTGACCTGGCAACTCTAAAAACTAGGACAGGAATCTTTCACAGCTCTGTTAAAAGATGCCAGGAATTGGATGTGGTACGTCTCACTTGCACAAGGCATGTGTTATTTCATTTAGCTCATCTTTCTCTAAAGGTCTGAGTGTGTTGGATATGTCCTATGAAGGGATTGTTGTGTATGTGTGTGTGTGTGGGGGTGACACACATCATCATTTTTAACAGGCAATGTTTGTTCTCTCTAGCATGCACGAGCCATCTGAAGCCTGGAGTGATTTTTTCACTGGCTCTGCATGTGCTCTTGGTCCAAGTACTTCCCAGCCGATGTTCCTGACCTGCCTTTTGCTAGTTTGATGCTACCCCCAGCTTTCTGCTCCACTTGACAGACTCCTTGGCTGCGACCTTGGCTTTGCTTAACTCTGACTTTGGTTTCCCCTCTCGCATTGGCTTCTGTGTCTGAACTGGCTTCCTGGCTTTTGACCCTGTTTCTCTGCAGGATTCTCAAAGACCCTTACAACTGACACAATGGCACCAGCCCTAAATCATCTGAAGGAGTCCCAGGTGAGGTCCCACTTTGATTTCACTCCGCTCTGGCTTCTTGCCTGAGCTGGGGGCAGATACAAGGATGCAGCAGCCAGCACTTTATTTAAATAAAATGGGGAGGGGGAGAAATCCTCCATCCTAGGTTGCTAAACCCATTTCTTCCTCATTTTCTGTTGTAAAATGTCTTCCCTTCCTTGTATCTTCCCTGAAGGCCTTTTTTGTCCAACAGAGCCGGAGGCCACCTATGCATACTTACCTGAGTGTAGTTCCATTGAATTCAGCAGGGCATCCTTTCAAGTAGAAATGCCTGTGATTAAAAAAAATCTATGACTCTCTTTAACATCTCTTGCCCCTCTACTGCTGCATTAGGAGACCATGGGGGGGGGGGAGGACTGAGAGAAATTCAAGCTATGCCTAATAAAATTCTTTCTTTTACACAGTTTTTAAAGGCACACAAGCCCTGTCCACTTTTGCATGTGGTCACCCTATAGCTGAATCACCAGATTTCTTTTTAAGTACGGGACACATGCTAGCCACATTAGTCAGCTAATCATGGCATCCTTGTTGACAGGCAGATGGCTGTACTGCCCCAGAGTCTGCCCTAGTTTAGACATTAAAAATCTGAAAATGATAAACAATGTGTCTCTCTTAATTCACTTCTATGGTAAGTATTGTGAGCTGAGAAATCATTGCATTCCCCTCCTCTAAAATTCTGTCCTAGCACAATCCCACAATAATTCACAGAGTCAGGACCATTTTAATTGCCAATTTGCTGGGCAAATGGAAAAGTGAGGACACAAGGAAGAAATGCAAAACCAAAGCTCCTGCCACTTCACAGACTCCTGAATGAGTTGCTTGATCTTATGTCTTGGGTATTAGTGGAAGAGGGGCAAAGAAATATGGAAAGTGTGTCCTTCTACAGCACCAGTTGCAAAGCACTGTATTTAGTGGCCCAGATCAAATGAACCACAGACCCATTTAACCAGTGGTGGGAATCATGCAGCTCTCTGGATGCTGTTGGACTGCAACTTCCCCAGGATAGTCAATGGGAAGAAAACTAGAAGTCCCAACAACATATGAGGGTGTTGCAGTCCAACCCAACCTGGTGCCCTCTCAGATGTGTTGGATTACAGATTCTATCAGTCCCAGGCAGCATGGATAATTACCAGTGGATGATGGAGATTCTAGTCTGCCCATTAAATTCTTCCCAATCTGGTTCTCTTCAGAAGTTTTGAAGGTTTTTACAAGATCCAGACATCTCCAGGTCTTCTCACTACAGGACACCCCAGTTATTAATTGGGGTGACTCATGAGGTCAGTAAGCAACATCCTCTTTTAAACCCCTTATTATTTCTTTTCAAGGATATCTTGGGAAGACACTAATGATCTTAGCTTATTCATAACACACTACTCAGCTACAGTGTCATGGCAGGGACACAGCAGAAGGTGCCATTTTTCTAGGAATCTTCAACATGCTCCTTCATTACTTTTCATGACTTTGTTCCCATGGAAATCAATTCCTTTCAAAGCAACTGAAAAGCCAAAGGGTTGCAAAGGATTTAAACAAAACTCCATCCTTGATTCCCATCCTCATAAGAGGGGTTACAGGATGTATTACTATACCTCAAGTCTGCTCTTCTCTCTCCCTGGGCTTTGTGATACACTAAACATTCAAATTTGGAATTTGGTGGGTTTACTGAGCTGACTTGAGTAAGAAGTACAGTACCACTGTTGGTAAAGGACTGAGAGAAATGAGTTCTTGAGGGAGAAAAAGAGGAACAACTCAGACACCTCTTTTGAATGGCATGGTGGTGTTAGCTTTCAGCACTACCATTTCATCCATCCATCCTCCCGCTCAACCCTTCTCTTTTTCTGTAAAATCTTCCAATGTATCTGTCAAATTCTCAAGCTTTCTTTTGGGCTGCTGCCACACTGTAAAAATGAAGCAGCTTGACACCACTTTAACTGCCATGGCTCACTGTTATGGAATTCTGGGATTTGTAGTTTTGTGAGATATTTAGCCTTCCCTGTCAGAGAGCTTTGTTGCCCACCAAAATACAAATCCCAGATTTCCATAGCATTGAGCCATGGAAATAAATGCGGTGTCAAACTGATATATTTCTACAGTGTGGCAGCAGCCTTAATCTGAAGCTGGAGATAGAATCCCATCTTTTTTGGATCTGCCTCCCAGTAACTAGCAGCTTATACCATTCAGCCAGTGTCAGGTAAGTCTATGCTGCCAGCCAGCTTTCTCTTCAAGCCTTGGTTAGCACCTGTGAGACCAGGATGATGGTCAGGTAGCTGTCATTGCCTTGTTGGCAGAAATCTGTCTAGCAATAACCCTACTCCATGCTCTTGTAACAAAGCTGCCTGGGTTCCCTTCTCTGCACCACCAAAGTATAATTAAGACATTCAGTGGCATGTGCTGACAGGGGGCTAATGAGAGGAAGCCTGACCAAGGGAGGTATAACTATTAGCACAGCACTGCTAGCTCCTCCATAGCCCTTTCTCCTCTTTCCAGAACACAACCTATGAGACATAAACTTTTCCGTTAGACTCACAGCCACTGCCATCCCAGCTGAAACCAGGAGAGGCAAGAAAAGTGCATGAGAACCTGGACGTTTTCATACACAAACGTCCAAATCCGCCTGGAGCCATTCCGGAACGGAGCCTTCCGCTCACTCCGGAATGGCTCCGGCGGCAGCGACCTAATTCCTTTTAAAAAAAGGAATTACAACTCCAGTGCTGATGCCGGAGTTAGAGCTAAAGGGGGCGGAGCTTGCTGTGATGTCGTGTGAACACGCGCAGCAAGCCCCGGACTGACGCCGGCTAGCGCCGGGGATGGCACCGGAAGGGGCAGGGCTTGCTGCGACATCGTGTGAAAAATTTGACATTTTGCCGGAGTGGGGCTGGACGGAGGCCGGCTAGCATCCTCCAAAAGCCCCGTGTGAAAACGTCCCCTGTATTGTTTTGTTTAACCAGTCCAACAAAGATTTTGTTACCAAATGGTGGGCCATTTGTAGAGCTAATAGAAAGCAAGCCAATGGGACAGATAGAAGGGAGGGCGGGCAGGAGGATGACTTCTAATAATGAAAGAGAACAGTTTTGAACAGAAAGCAAATAACTCTAATGTGAATGAACTGAAAATCAATCAGAGCCCCACTACGTGGGGTGAATTTATGAAAAGCACAAATCTGGGGATTGTATTTGCTTTGTTGTTTTGAGTTCAAATATTTTAGAAGAGTGAAATACAATCTCAATCCGATTGTACCGTTTCTTCCATCAAAATGTGTGGGTGGGTGGGTGGTGGTTGAATAACCTCCTCAGGACTGCAAAGAATATAACAAAATATCAAGAAGAGTTCTCAGGCTATGAATATATCTGAACTGCACATTTATATTGGTTTTATACCAGTTTAATTGTCATGGCTTCCCCCAGAGAAGTTCCCCAGAGAAGAGGAATGACTATTAAACCAGCAAGTGCCGCAGATGTGCCCTGAATAGAACCTGGGTAGGAAAAAAACAACATGCTGGCCAGGAATAGCTAAGTGCTCTTGGACATCCTGCACTTGTTTCTGCCATTAAGACAAACATTGCTGGTGCTATCTTCACAAAAACATCTAAGATTCTGCTGTTCTCTCCTGTGAAGGAAAGAGATCCCAGGCATGCTGAATTTTGTTACTGATCAGGGAAGAGGAAGCAACACTCTCGTGTTTAGGATATTTTTGTTTTGCCTTGAAAAGGAATTATGAGGTACTTTTTTCGTAAGTGCCATCTCTCCCCAAGGGGCAATGACTGAATTGGCTGAGTAGTCTTCTAGTGCAATTTCATGCATTCTCCTCCCCAAAAGGAAAGAGGCCTTCCTGCTGTGCATCCTCTTTCCCCTTAACATGAGTCCTTCTGGCAGTTGCTTCTCTGGGTGCTCTGAACAAGTGCTCTCAGTTCCTGGTTCACTGCCACCCGTCCATCACATCCCTTGCATCAGGAGCCACAACAGTGCTCTACTCTGGAGGAGATTAACTGGCTGTCACTGCTGGAGAACTGCAAACCACTACTAGTTTGTCGATCATCCTGTTAATTAATGCCAGATTTTTAATAAAATATGTAGGTGTGTGTGTTGCACCCAGGGTTTCTCCACATCCCATCAGCTGCAACCAGTTCATTGGCTTGAAGGAAAGGAAACATTGAATGGGATCACCATCTCCCAAGTCACTGTTATTTTCCAAGCATCTGTGACTATTGTGTTTAGAGGCCTACTGAGAAAAAACAATTTTGGAAGCTCATCCGTTCCATTTTGAGATCATGTCACAAATGGGTGGCTCTGCTGATGGAAACACAGCAGGATTCTATTTCAAGATCAAAAGAGGGATGGGACACTTGTGGCCCTGCAGAAGCTCTTGGACTGCCTGTGATGGATCCCCCATCCAGCTTGTCCCCATTGTTCCAAACCTTGCCCCTTTACCCGCAAAACACCTCCCTGGATCTGTTACCCAAGGTGATCCCTGTTATGGACAAGTTGCTGTATTGATCAATGTGTTCAATGTGATAAGCATGTCCAGTCTCCTTAGCAATTCCTAAATGGAATAATCAGTTGTAGAAAATAAACAGGTGAAGATATATAATATATTAAACAAGGAATCCCTGAACTCTTTCCTCATACACAGCTCCCAAAACCTTATTCAGATTTCAATCCTTGTGTCTGACTGTCCTCACTGTATCCCATCTTTTCCTTATCTTTTTTAGCAGACAAACCTCTAGTTCATGGGTAGGCAACCTTTTTGAGCCGGGGGCTGGGTTGCAGTCCTTCAGACAATTGAGGGGCCAACGCTAAAAAATAAAAAATAATTTAAAAAATAAAAAAATAAAAAATATGCATACACACTCTCTCAGCCCCAGAAAAGCCATGATGGCAAAATCCCTGTGGAGATTTTGCCAAGAAAACCCCAAGAACAAGTAATAACAACAATAATCAATATCATCATGGCAGGCGACGGTGGTGGCGGGGGGCGGCGGCAGCGGCAGGACCAGCCTGGAGCTGGTCCAAAGGCCTCGGGGGAGTGCATCCGGCCCCCGGGCCGTAGGTTGCCTACCCCTGCTCTAGTTTGTATCCTTTCTGCCCTCCTGTTGCCTGCCCCCACACACCATCACAGCATTGCTTCAACTGTGACTGGCTGGCTCTAACCAGACTTGACCTGCTTCTCTCCACACTGCAATCCCCATCATCCTCATCACTGACTTGTTGTCCAGGACTGATGGGAGTTACAGTCCAACAACCCTTGAAAGACCACTAATTGCCCACCTCTGCACCAAAATAAGCAGCCTGTATTCTGATTAGATTACCTTCTTATTCAGGCAGGCTTTTGATGACTGACTCTGCTGAGGAAGGTGTTTTTAAAGGGAGAGCTCTACTTATTCTCCCCCCCCATTGCACCCCATGTGTTTCTAAGTGGCTTTTAATTTACTTATTTTAATACAATAAGCTGTTTAATTGTGGTTTAATGTTATAATCTATACTTTTAAAAAACATGTTAAAAACTTGTTGGATCCAAGTTTTAGGAGAAAGATAGGAAATAAATAAATAAACATGTAAGAAGAGACCACAATGGCCATCAAAACCAGCCTTGTGCATGTTTCAGTTTGTAAACTGGGGCCTTGATTCTAAGGTGGCTAATCCAAAACTGGCCCAGTGCTGTGTTCCTTCTCCCTCAATAGTTTGCTGCAGTCAAATGATTTCACTCTAGGACACAGAGGTATTCATATTTTTAAAACTCTTTAAGCCCTGCATCAGACTGTCTCCTCTTCAGTGGACGGGAGAAGCTTGCTTCCCACTACACACTCTCCAAGAAGCTTGTTAAACTTCAGGTTAAATTGGCCGTTAATGCAAATATAACAACTATGTTATCAAGAATATGCATTAGATTTTTCATCTATGTCCATTTTGCATATTCAGTATTTTCAACAAAAATTGCACTATGAAAGTTCAAAGGTGTTTTTAAATTGTTTTCCATTAATATGGTCTTCATCCACCCATCTATTTCAAATATGAATGTAAATATAGCTTTCATGTTCACACTGCAAACATAAACAGCTTTTTCAAATACATAATTTGTAAGGTGTCCTCTAAGATTTCCTGGGAACTGCAGTCTTGCAAGGAGATTGAGAAATCTCTGTTTGATAAGACAACCTATCCCTATCCCTCTTAAGGTGATTCAAATATCTCCAGACTGACATTACAGCTGCCTCTTCCCTGTGGCTTCATCCCAGAATGCTAATAGCATGAAATCACACACGTGGAGTGGGAATTAACAGGCATTCTCACATCAGCAGGGTACATCCCTGGGGACAGATGTACTGGTGTTGGGACTTTTCACATAATTCTTCTTTTTGTTGCCCTCAAACTCTTATTTTACTATGCCATGTATGACCAGAGCATTATCTGAAAAAGGAATGGGTCTTAGGCCCAAAACACACTGCAGAAATAATCCAGTTTGAGACTGCTTTAACTGCCCTGGCTCAGTGCTAGGGAATTCTGGGAACTGTGAGACATTTAGCCTTCTCTGTCAGAAATGTCTGGTGCCACATTAAATTACACTTCCCAGGATTCCCTAGCACTAAGCCAGGGCAGTTAAAGTAGTTGCAAACTGGATTATTTCTGCAATATGTTTTGGATCTGAAAACCTAAGCCCCAGAAGTTAATGGGAGGGGAACATCTACAGAAACCAAAGATCCCAGGTGGGATCCCACAATTCAAGTGGGGAGCAGGCACTCCAACCAACTCAGATCATAAACTGCTTGTGCCAATATTAATGTTTAGGCAGGGGGTGGAAACATCTCCTAGAGCATGATCAGAAGAAAAACCCAAATTTTTTATTTTGTTAACACTGAACATTGAATGTTTCCTTGAAATTAACTCTAAGCTTTAGTTCTGTGTTGGCGAACCTATGGCACACATGTCAAATATGGCACAAGAAGCCATTTTCCCTGGCATGCGGAGCAGCTGAAGGCCAGGGAGGGGGCTGGGGGAGGAAGAGGAACAGGTGCATGCCTCTTCCTCCTCCTTTGGGCCTTCAGTTGGATGGAAGTCCCATTCCCCCCGGAAGTCTCGCCTTTGGTGCGGGATAAAACCCAGTGCTGGAAGGCCGTTTAGTTTGGGCACTCGATGCCGAAAAGGTTCGCCATCACTGCTTTAGTTCATAGGCCACTCTTCCTCAAGCTAGATCCCTTCAAATTGTTTTGGCCTCCAGTGTGCATCAGCCATGGCCATGCTAGTTGAAGCTGATGGGATTCCTTATCCAAAACATCTAGAGGTCCCAAGTTGAGCTTCAAACCGTAATCAATCATTCTCTTCTATGCTGAGGCTATTATGATACCTAATCTCCAAATGATAAACCCCCGAGCAATTAAGAAAAATCATCAGAGTCCAACATCATCACATACTGACAGGGCCAAGTTTACCACTAGGCCAGTGGTTCCCACACTTGTGCCCCCAGATGATGTTGAAGTTCAGCTCTCAGAAGCCCCAGCTGGCTTGGTCAATGGTCATGGATTCTGGGAGATATAGTCAACAACATCTGCAGACCCAAGACTGAAAATCACAACATTGGCAAAATGATGCCTCAGGCAACAGAATGTGTGTGTCATGCCACATGCCCTCTAATGAAGCCAACAATTTTCCAACACAGTGGAGGATTCAACCAAGATTTAGCAGCCAGATTGGTTAGCTAGACAAACCAGGTGACCTGTAAGAAATAGAGGACTTTTTGTGAAAAACAAGCTGCTTAGATGATAGAAAGGATATCATGAATAATTATTTGTAGACATGCAACTGCTTCTAGACTAGAGAGGGATGCACAGAGTTTAAAACTGAGCAAAGTGCAGAAGTGATAGCTAGTGGTATCTCCGGCTGTGGTATCTCCGGCTGTGCTAGAAAAATCTGAAAAGGGAGCATGAAGGTTTGTAATGATTCTAAAACTGCTAGCTATTTTCAGGAGGCAACCACCCTAGCAAAATCTAATTGGGTTGTGAAAAATGTCAAAAAAATGAGAGCAGGAAACCAGATGCTTATTTTCAAAGGAAAAGTCTGCTTTAGAACACAAAAAAGAGCTGATATGGCAGCAAAGTGTGAAGACTCCCATGGAAGGCACTGCTGTTGATGGACAGGCCCATTCTTGGCAGTAGAGTACATATATTACATACACAAGGCCCCAGAGCTTAGAAAAGTTACTTTTCTGATTACAATTCCCAAACCTGCAGCCAGGAATTGTTGTGCTAAGATGTAACTGTTCCAAATTTGGCAATGCTCCAACTCAGAATCTCTAGTTTAAAATGTTTTAAGACTGTGAAAAACACCCAAGGGTAGGCAGTGGGACCTTAACACCTTAGAGAACCAGTCAGACTGATTATTGATAAATTTTTATCTTGCCTTTAATCTCTGGACACAGAGTGTGTGTTCAAGTCAGCTACCATCAGTTTTTACACACACAGACATACACATACAACAAGACAATCACAAGAGCAACCCATGGGATAAGCAACCTATACACTGATACATCAAAGGAAGCAAACATCTAAAGATTAGCCTAGTGGGAGGTCAAAGACCAGATGAAATAACAAGACTAGTAAAAGACTAGTAATGAGGGTGCTATGCAGAGCTCTTGAGGCAAGGAGTTCTAAAGAGAATGGAAAGACCAAGGGACTAAAACTCAGATTGCATCATGTGGGTTTGTTTTAAGGCATGGTTAAGGGTGCATCTTTTGTTGTTGTTAGTCAGTCACGTCAGTCTTGACCCATGGCGACCCTATGGATGAGACATCTCCAGGGCCCCCTATCCTCTACTGCTCTGCCCAGTTCCTGCAAACTCATATTCGTGATCTCTTTAATAAAGTCCATCCATCTAGCATGTGGCCTTCCTCTTTTTCTGCTTCCCTCCACCTTTCCTAACATTATTGTCTTTTCCAACGATTCATGCCTTCTCATGATGTGTCCAAAGTATGGCAGTCTAAGGGGGGGGGGATGCAGACGGGCAGCCATGGGCCGCCCTGGGAAGCAGAGGATTCGGGCCGAGGCTGCCCCATGCCTTGGCCCCAATCCTCCTTTTTGGTGCCTGGGAATGGAGCGCCAAAATAGCGCTCCTTTCCCAGACAGTGAAAAGGGCACCGGGAGGATGTTATCAGAGCGCTCACCATGGGCAATGGTGCGCACTCTGATAACGTCCTCAGGACGTTAGGGTACCTGGCGTGTGGCTGCCCCTCCACTTCCCTGGCTTTGTGCCATCTGCAGAACCCCTAAGTCTTGTCATCTTGGCTTCTAGGGATATCTCTGGCTTGATCAGTTCTAGGACCCATTTGTTTGTCCTTTTGGCTGTCCATGGGATCCTCAACACTCTTCTCCAGCACCACATCTCAAATGAGTTGATTTTCCTCCTATCTTCAGTACACACGGCGGCGGCGACTCTCCCGGCCTCGTGGGGGCCAAGAAGGACTCTGGGCTCACTTTTAGCCCCATTGCTGGGGGCGACCTTCAGCCTTCAGCCCGTTTTTCATCTGGGTGACCTTCAGTTCCCCCCCCCCTTACTTTCTGGGTGGCCTGGCAGGACAGTGAGCTGACTTTAACACCTCCATTTAGGCGACCTTAATTTTCACTATTTGGGCGACCGGAGGGCCACAGACTGTGCGGAGCGTATGGGCGGGCATAAAACCCTCTCCAGGAACATCCTCCATTGCTGCACACGGCGGCGGCGACTCCTCAGGTCCTACAAAGGCTGCAAGAAAAGACTTTGGGCTGGAGGGCTTGCTTACTCCTGATTCAACATGCAGTCGCAGCCTTATGTAAAGGAGAATGGCTTTTCAAGCTATTCTCCTCCCCTCCCACTAACTGGAGATGATTGTAGCCTGGGGGCGGAAATTGCGGTTATACGGGGGATGGGTAGGTATGGCGGTAGCAGGGCAAACAGATGTTACAAAAGAAGGAGGGATCGATGCTTGATACCTATCCCTCCTTCAGTTTGCTCTGTTTCCCGGGATAATTTGGAGTACGTGCCTACCATTCCACTGACCTTTAACCTGCTCCTCTGCAATGCCAGGTCGGTCAGAAACAAGACTCACATCATCCACGATCTGTTAGTGGATGAGATGGCCGACCTGGCATGCTTCACTGAGACCTGGCTGGGGGATGTCAGCTCTGTGTCATGGGCGCAGGCCCTCCCAGCTGGGTACTCAGTTAGTGAGCAGGTGAGGGAAAGTGGGCGAGGGGGTGGTATAGCCTTGGTCCATAGAAACACCTTGACCTTGATCAGGAAACCTATCCAGAAAATGACACACATTGAGTGCATGTACCTTAGCCTGAAGACCAGGGATAGTTTGGTGATTCTGTTGGTTTACTGGCCACCCCGTTGCTTAACAGACTCCCTATCCGAGCTGACTGCCCTGGTTTCAGAGTTGCTGCTGGAGTCGCCCAGACTATTGGTTCTGGGTGACTTCAACATCCCACTCGAAACCAGGTTACAAGATCTGGCTGGTGCGGCTCGGGAGTTCATGGATACCATGACTATCATGGGCCTATCCCAATTTGTCGATGGGCCGACACATTGTGCGGGTCATACCCTTGATGCGGTCTTCAGTACGGAGCAGGAATATCCGTGGGTGGAGGTCAAGGGAACCTCCCCCTTGTCATGGACGGATCATTTCCTGATCAGGGTGGAACTCAAGGCTGTAGCTTATCCCCCCGGGGGTGGTGGACCTATTAGATTGGTCCGCCCTCGAAGACTAATGGAACCCATTGGTTTCCAGAAAGCCTTGGAGGGTTTAATGGTAGGCAACGTCGACGATTCTGTCGAAGCCTTGGTGAATACTTGGAACACCGATCTCACCAGGGCTATTGACACAATCGCTCCCAAGCGTCCTTTCCGACCTGCTCCAAACAGCAAACCTTGGTATTCTGAAGATCTTAGACGGATGAAGCGGGCTGGACAACGACTGGAGCGCGAGTGGCGAAAGACTCGGCTTTTATCCGACAGAACTCGCCTTAGGAGTCATCTTGACGCCTGTAGAGAGGCTATACGTGTAGCGCAGAGATCACTCTGCACTGCACGTATTGCATCTGAGGAGTCTCGCCCGGCAGAGTTGTTTAGGGTGGTGGGGGAGTTGGCAAAGGTTCAAGGCTTCTGCGCCAAGTCCCCTACTTAACCCAACAGCAGCCTGCTGTGAGGCAT
>CM034703.1:210728746-210742030 GCA_020142125.1 Phrynosoma platyrhinos
TCTTAATCTTCTTCTGATTTCCTGGCTACAGTCCCTGTTCTGATCAATGTCTGATCCCAGATATGAGGACTCTTTTACTATTTCTATTTCCTCATTGTTTAGGTTGAATGTGTGTAAGTTCTCTGTGGTCATTATTTTTGTTTCCTTTATGTTCAACAGTAAGCCTGCTTTTGTATATTTGCCATGTGATCCCTGGTGCCTCTTCCTTTCCTGAACCCTGCTTGGACCTCTGGGACTTCTTTCTTCATGTGTGGTTAGATTCTATGTTGCAGTATTTTGAGCATAATTTTGCTTGCATGGGAGATTAGTGCTATGGTCCTATAGTTGCTGAAGTCTCTTGTGTCTCCTTTTTTGTGGATGGGGATGTATATTGATCGCTTCCAATCTGTTGGCCATTGTTTTGTTTTCCAATCTGTTGACATATGCTGGTTAGCACTAGAGTTCACTCTGGCAGTGTGGATTGCAATAGTTCTATTGGTAGGTCATCTGTTCCTGGAGTCCTGTTTTTTGGCATTTCCTTTATTGCAGCTTACACCTCAGTTTTCAGAATTTGGGGTTCATCTTTATATGGCTGTTTACTTCAAGTGTTCTTCATTTTGTCATCTCTTTTGTATAGTTTTTCTGTGTATTGCATCCAACATCTTTTTATTCTTATTCTGGTCTTGAATTATATTATTTTTATTGTCATAGAGTGTCCCAGTCCTTGGTTTGAACTTTCCCTTGATTTCTCGAATCTTGTGGGATTGGTATCTTCTTCTTCCCTTTTTGTTGTTGTCTTCTATTTCTCTACATTTGTTGTTGTAGTAATTTTTTTGCAGCTTACACCTCAGTTTATCTTTGTGCACTAGCCGTTGTACTGTTGCACTCATGTTTCTTAGTTTATTCCTATCTCTTTTGCTTTGTTTCTCTTCTTTCTTTTATTGTAGCGTTTTATCTGTCATCCTTGGTTTCTTCACTTTCCTTTTGTCTACATCTACACTGCAGTAATAATGCAGTTTCCTTTTGTCTGCATCTTTCCTTTTGGCTTTCCCTTTGTCTGCATCTACACTGTAGAAATAATGCAGTTTGACACCAATTTAACTGCCCTGGCTCCACCCTACAGAACCCTGGGATTTGTAGTTTTGTGAGGCACCAGCACTTTTTGGCTTGTTGTTGTTGTTGCTGCATGCCTTCAAATCATTTCCTACTTATGGTGACCTTAAGGCGAACCTATGAGGGGGTTTTCTTGGCAATTTGCCATTGCCTTTCCCTGAGGCTGAGAGCATGTGACTTGCCCAAGATCATCTAGTGCATTTTATGGCCAAGTGGGAATCAAACCCTGGTCTTCAGAGTTGTAGGTCAACTCAAAACACTGCACCATGCTGACTCACTTTGCAGAGGCAGTTAAATACCTTGTAAAGCTGCAGGATCCTGGGATTTCATAGCATGGAGTTACAGCACTCAAAGTGGGGTCAAACTGCATTATTTCTACAATGCAGGTGCACCCCAAGTCTTCTTGATTACCACAAACTTTTTACAATTTCTGCCATTCTCAGGAATCCATCTTCTGGTATCTGCAATGTGTTACAACTAGAAAATGTTGTCATTTCCCTAGGATGAGCAAATCCCATGATAAATACAATGCATCTTGTCACAGTTTTTGGAATGGAGAGACTTTTGCCTTGACGGCTCAAGTCCAGCAGGGCCCACAAAAATATAGGAATATAGGAAGCTACCTCATATTGAATCAGGCTACTGGTCCATCTGGCCCAATCTTGTCAGCTGTAGGATCCCAACTTGAGTGGAAGGTGGGATATGAATCAAAGAAACAAATAAACTCTGACTAGCAGAAGGACTCTAGGATTTTAAGAGAGATTCCTTCTTAGCCCTTCCTGGAGACCCCATCCAAGTAAATCATTAGAGACCCATTCACATGACACAGTTGTGGTGCTATGATTCCTCTATAATTTTCATAGTTCTGTGGAGGGCCCTTTGGAATACTCAACCACATAACTCCTCTGGGGTCCCTGACCAAACTGCGAATCCCAGCATTCCACATGGCAGCTAAAGTGGAGTCATAGCGCTATAACTGCATAGTGTAAAAGGGGTCCAGGTATGACCCCACTTGACTTTCAAAACCAGACAAGATGAGTTGTGTTTAAGGTGAGATGGTGGTATATGCCAATATCTACTACCCATTTTATGAGAACAAGGGAACACAAAACCTACAAATTTCAAAGAATGCTGGGCTTCAAAGCCAAAGGTGTTGCTTTTGATCTTTAAAGAGTCCTTCACCACCTGGGAGCTGTTTCTAAGAAAATGCCTCTCGCCCATCTTAGTAAAATTGGCAGAGAATATGAGGTACTAGCAGGATCAGGGCCTTTTCCCAAATAGCTGCAAGGCTCTGGAACAAATTGTGAGTGGGGGCGTATCCCTGGTAAGATTTCAAAAGCTCTCTTAAGCTTATTTATTCAGGCAAACTTTCAGAACTGAGCAGGTGAAAATGATCTAATGGGGCTCTTCTGGAAGACAGTGCTGAATCTATGCTGCTAATGCTTTGCAGGCACTACTGACTGTGTACTGGTTTTGTCATAACATATTTTCAGATGTTGTTTGTAATCCTCTTTGAGCCCACATTGGGGGGAAGCTTTAAATGAAATTAATAGGGCAAACCACCTGGCCCTGTACACAGATCGTGAGGAAGAAACAGGTTTGTAAGTATAGCAAACATGTGGTAGAAAATTGTGCCTTTTAAACATAATGGCAGTGGTATAGAGATAACATTTTGACAGCTGTTCATCATGACAATCTCTTTGTCTGTGTTCAAATCACCTGTTGACTTATGGTGACCCCATGGATTTCATAGGGTTTTCTTAGGCAAGGAAGAATCAGAGGTGGTTTTGCCAGTTCCTTCCTCTAAAATATAGCCTACATATAGCCTACATTCATTGATGGTATCCCATCCTTGTACTTACCAGGGCTGACCCTAATTAGCTTCCAAGATCTGGCAGGATTTGATGCCTTTAGGATATTTAGGCAGGCTGGCAATCACTATACCCATGCCAAAAGGAAGGACCAAAAATGCTGGGAGCTGTCCTGCTCTGCATCTGCATCCAAGAACAGCCCTTTTTTAAAAAAGTTAGCGGGCTCTAATTGCACATTCAAGTCACCCCCCCCATTCCTTTATAAGAAGGATGTGTGTATTGTGTGCCTTGAAGTCATTGACCTATGCGACCCTAAGGTGAACCTATCATGGGGGGTTCTGGACAAGATTTTTTTCAGAGGAGCTTTGCCATTGTCTTCCCCTGAGGCTTGCGACTTGGCCAAGGTCACCCATTGGATTTCAAGGCTGAGCAGGGAACCAAACCCTGATCTCCAGAGTCATAGGCCAACAGTCAAACCACTATGCCATGCTAGCTCACTACAAGAAGGATAGTTCATAGCTAGCATCCTCTCTCCCAACTACTGTTCTGATTATAGCCAAGCTCAGAGGGAAGAAGGGAATCTTGAGAAGAAAAAGTAATAATAATAATAATAATAATAATAATAATAATAATAATAATAATAATAATAAATTTTTATTTATAACCCGCCCCTCTGCTCGGCAATTGGGGCGGCGTACAACAAATTAAAAGACAGCAGTTTAAAACATTCCATCATCCCACCCCTAAAAACAGGATTAAACTAAGATAAAGTTAAAATCAAATTCACAAATAGAATACTATAAAACCAAAAGGTAGCAGATGATGTCATTTTAAAAAATCCCAGATCCATGCCATGATAACTCTAGCTTTGCTATGCCAAGACATGGAGGAAGCTAAACTTATCAAACTCTTGAGTACCTGCAGTGATGCTCTTAGCATTGAACTGGAGTGTTTATCTGTTTTGGCACATAAACATGGATGTGTTTGTTTCATGAGCAACCGTGTATATGTATGCAATTGCCAGCTTTGTAAGTTTGTGTGTGTGTGTGTGTGTGTGTGTGTTTGGGAAGGGTTTATTTGCATCTTCATACATTTGCACACACAATCTTGTGCACCTTGTGAGCTTGCTTGCCTGAAATCATTGGTCTATATGTGAGAGAGATCTGAGTTTGTTTCCGTGTGTGGGAAGTGTGTGTGTGTGTGTGTGTCACACCCTGAAGAATCACACATGCCTGCATGTCTGTAGATGGCAGGGGCTCCCATAGGAAATGAGGATTGGATTCTAATGATGTCAATATGGTATGAATAACACAAGACACAGGGAAGCAGGAAAAGGGTGTGTGTGTGTGTGTGTGTGTGTGTGTGTGTGTGTGTGTGTGTGTGTGTGATACCCTGATGTGTCCCTCCCACCCCCACCCTGGCACCGTGACGACTGTTGCTAGGAAGCAGAGAAAATTTAATTTTGCAACATGCATCTGCCTTCTTGAGAGAACCTCCTGCTGGATTGGGAGGGAGAGAAGACAAAAGCAGTCCAGTAGAAGTGGATGCAGGCTCTGCCCCAAGTCTGTCTAGGAGGAGAGAAGCTGGGCTCTGAGCCGGTCTGGGACAGAGTCCAAGACAAAAGACTTGAATCCTCCTGATAGTCCCAACTACAGAATCCACTGTTGAATAGTAGGGTCAACACTTGTGTAACTGTTGGTTCAATAGGTCTGCACAAGTCAGGACTACCTGTAGGATTCAGCTCTTAACAAAAACTGTTAGGTGGTGGGTTCATGCTCCAGGAGAAGAGCTGGATTTCCTGGATGTTGAGGAAAAGCCAGGATGTCCAGGGCTTCTGCCTCTTGGGAGGTGGTCAGCAGCAGCAGGGCATTTAAAAGCCAACAGCCCTCAGATCAGCTGCCTATGGGAGAGTGAGTGCGAGTGTGGATAATTCATCGTAGATGTGATCTCATCCTCACACTGACTACTCTTCTCTGATACTCTTGTGCCATCCTTCTCTAAAACCATAAGGGGCATAAAATGGTGATAGAGCACATGAAGTGCTGGAAATTTCTGCAAGCAGAAGGGCGCAAGTTTAATTTCTAGTATTTCTGAGTAGGCCTAGGAAAGCCCCATGGCTGTGAATCTGTGCTGGCAGTCAGTGTTGACGATAGTGAACTACGTGGAACAGCCATCTAACCCAACGTAAAGCACCTTCCTGTATTATCAGGTTCAGCTCTAGCCTGTATTGCATGCATCGCAAATTCTGGAAGCTCCTGCAGGGTCTGAGTTGATTATCAGCCTTTGCTCCTTCAGATGTTTGAGACCTCACCATGCAAAATTCTCAGCTAGCCTGGTCAATGGCCAGAGAATTGAAGTCCCAAATATCTGGAGGCCAAAGGTTGAGAACTACTGTTCTAAACTCTTCACCCAAATTCTTTTTCTGTGTTCCTAAGGGCACAGACTTCACAGCTACATAAACATCCAATAATTCGTGTTGACTGCAGGTCAAAATCAAATATTCCTGTACCAGGAAAGCTAAAGTCTGCATGCTTGCTACAAGCAAAATACTTTATGCAAATCAAACAATTTATGAACATTTGATTTGCACAACTTTGTTTTCCAGCGTACAGCTGCAGTTGGATCAAGAAACTATTCCCCCACCCCCCACCAGCATCAAGCAGTTCTTGGCTCTGAAAAGAAGCTGGAAAAAAGTTTGCACACATTTCAGACAGGGTTTGGTACCATTGAGATTCAAACGGAGACTAAAGAAAACAAATTTGAAAACTTTGTAGTTGGCCATATCATCTTCAAAAAGACAGGCATCAGCATAGAGTATTCAGCTCATCCATTATAGCAAGACTTACAAAACCTGGAGCAGATACCCTTGTGTGTTGGACTGGAAAGCCCATAGCCACCACCAGCACATCCCTGTTAATGGGGACAATGGGCATGGAGGAAGAACATACCTAAGGGACTCCTATTGTTTCCTCAGGGCAGTTAATAGATACAAGGTTTTGTGGGTGACATATGTTCTGGTGAATCAGAAGCTAAGCTTAGAAACCCTTTTTTAAAAAGTCATATAATTGCGAGATTTGCCCTGCCAGCATGCCTGCTGGGAAAGATCTAGTCCAAAAAGGTCTCATTGAGTGCCAGACAAACACTGTGTACATTTGGAAGATGCCAATCAACCTAGGGGGCAAAGCAAACCCTTGCCCTTTTTAGCAGCCAACTGGAGTCCCTTCTCTTGCCAGGTGACCAGAAGCAAGCCCTCAAACATGAAGCCATACTGCTTCGGAAGCAGGTAAAGGCTGCAGGCCTCCTCAGGTAGCTCAAACCTGCTAGGAAAGGCTCCAGCCTGCGATTTCACTCAGCAGGCTGGACCATCCCTCACCAGGAGATCCACTCACCAATAAGCCATAAGCCTTTAAACCAGTGCTTCTGCCAGCAGGCTGGAGTGCTTATTTACTGGGCTGCTTATATTCCTGTGCTGCTCTGGAGGGAGGAGATGGAATACCTGCAATGAGCAGCATAAAATCATTCTGGGAGAAGGAAAGGCAAAGCTTTTTCTTCTATCTCTTGGAAAGGGACTGGGGAGGAGGAGGGGTACTATGTAGTAAGGAGGGCAAAGAATTCTAGTGGTGAGAATGAAAGGGATGCTAGACCTGTTCTTTTTTTCTGAGTGGGGCATCTCTTCTGCCAATAACAAATTTGGGAGGTGAGCATCAATAGGAGTCGAACCAAAGTAAGGGACATATCAGACTTTTGGGGACAACTTAAAGGTTGCAGAAGTATCCCAAATGAACTTCTAAAAACTGACACATCAGTAAAAGGGCAAGCCTACCCTATTCCCAAAAGAGCACACTGGATGCCAGCTAGAAAAGAAAATCAGAAAGCAAGGAAGGGTTAAAGTGCCATTCTCCTCTTGAGCCTCTTACAACTTAGAACAGAACTTGGAGATGTTACTCTTTTGGACTATAACTTCACTGACCATACTAGCTGGGTGATTCTGGGGGCTGTAGTAAAGAAAAAAGTAATTGTCCCAAACTCTTTCTTACAGTGTCCTGGAGGAAGACCTGGCTGCTTGACTGGAACACTGAATAAGAACATTCTTGAAAGGAGGTGGACACATTTCATTGTAAATTCAAAAATCCACCAAACAGCGATACCTTCTTGGCCTACTGAAATGCACAGTATACTTGTTGCAAGCTTTTGAAGCTCCACTGGCTTCTTCATCAGCAAGATGTTACAATCCAAACAGGAGAAAAATTGGAAAAGTTAGTAAGATGCCTGCATTTTGTTGTTCCTGTCCTTAGTTAAGATGGTATGGGGAGAGCATCTCTTGCAGGCTGGCTCCTCCTCCTTCTGGCCATGTGGCAATTGAGAGATTTTCAAAGTCCAGGAAATGTAAAGTCCATTTGCATCTCAACAAGGACTCCTCTTTTGCATTTCATTGTACACTTCATTGTAGGTGATGTCTCAGATGAATTCTTGGGTTCCCTTCCCATCCAGCTCTTGCTGCCTGCCAGGGTATTCATTTTCCCTTTGCTCTGAATTTCCCCTCTGTCAGAGCCCAACTTCAGTGGGTGCTTTGATATGCATTCACACCTGTCTCTGAAAAGCCCCAGAGGAAGCCAAGGAGATGGTCAATTCTTTTGGCTACAGCTTTTACAAAGATCCTCCTGATCAGAAAAAGGAAATTCTGTCCCCTACTGCCTGCTGGTGAAAGGTAAACAGCTGGTGTCAGTGACACAATGGACCATTCTCTGAGACAGCCCCAGTTTCTCAGTTTGGAACTATTGTTTGTGGCCTTCTTCCTTCCTGCCCCTGACCTTGGTGCTTTGTCAAAGCCAAGGCGAGGGTCAGCCCCCCCCCCCAGGAAGAATATACACATTCCTACTAACTAAATACAGAGCCTGAAAAAACAGGTGCCACCCTTCTGCATCACTAGGAGAATTCTAACCACTGGGATATACTGCTCAGTCATGGCAAAGGTACAGCAAATAAATGTTTGCTTGTTATTCAAGGGGTGCGAAGATTAATTTTTAGACAAGGCACACTGGTGTTTCTACATGGGCTGAAAGAACTGTTTTGTTGTTGCAGGGCTCCAGGTGCTGCTTCATTGTTATAATGAAATCCTCTGTGTGTGTGTGTTTTTTCCTTTGCTTTTGTTTTTGTTGCTCTGCATATGTCAAGACAGAATGTGTAGTAAGCATTGTCACAACAATCATCACATACCCTATTTTAAACTAAATAAAGCGCCTTTAAGAAAGTTTAGGAGTCAGTGTGGTTTAGTGGCACATCAGGGTTCAAATCCTTGCTAAGTGATGTAAACCTCTGCATGACCTTGGATAAGACACACACTCTCTCAGCTTCAAAGGAAGGCAATGGCAAACTCCTCTGAATAGTACAATAGCATCCCAAATCCACAAAACAGTGATACCTTTATTGGACCAACCAAGATGCACAAAATATGTGATGTAAGCTTTCACCGGCTTCTTCATCAGGCAAAGGTGTTAAAAATCATGCAGGAGAAACAACATTTTTTGTTTTTCCTGTATGATTTTTAACACGATTGCATGATGCAGAAGCCAGTGGGATTTGAAAACTTGTATAAAGTATTTTGCTCATTTTGATTACCTCAATAATTGTATCACGTTTTGTGGATTTTTGATATTATTGTACTTTGCTGTATGGTCAACATACCTATCCCCTAGATATGTTTCCCTTCTGAAGTAGCATCCACACTGCAGAAATAATCCAGACTGACACCACTTTAACTGCCATGGCTCAATGCTATGAAATTCTGGGAATTGTAGTTTGTTGTGGCACCAGAGCTCTGTTAAATGAGCAAGGTTAAATGTCTCCCAAACTACATATACCAGAATCCCACAACACTGAGCCAAAGCATTTAAAATGGCGTCAAACTGGATTATTTCTGTGATGTGGATGCAGCCTGAATAAATTTTGCCAAGAAAACCCTGTGATGGAATTGCCATGGGCTGAAGTTGACTTAAAGGCTTACAACAATAACATAATCTTTGTACCAGTTGTTACATATGATATATCACTGGCTTCTCCCATATAGTATCAACTATCATTTTGTTATGCTGAGGGAGTGATTTAATATACAGTGGATAGAAAAAGGAGCCTGCCATAAGTTGTGTTGTAGGCAGCTTCTGCCATTCCTCAAAAACAATTCATGTTTGCAGGGTTAAGGCAGAGATCCAGCAACAGGAATAGGGCTTGATTTGGGATTCTGTAAGCAGAGGAAGCCAGCATCTGAAAAGTCATTCCATTCTGGAGGCAAGAGGCCAAAATAAACAAGAAACCAAAACCAAGACCAATAATGAGCTGAGGTCAGCAAACATGGAAGTCGTGGAGAGCATCGAAGTGGAAGTATTTTCAGGAAAAGCTAACATCTATAACCAAACGGTCCAGATCAAAAAGCAGCAGCAGAATGTAGGCATAGAAGGGAGCATGGACACAGCAAAGCAGATGGGGACACCAAATCTATTTGAGCTATTTGAGCCAATAATCCTCTCCAATGTCCAATAAGAAGATAACCTGACCAGCAGTGATATCTGAATATGGTAGTGGGAGAATGTTTTCCACTTTTACGTGGTGATGGTGGTGGGCAAACACTGTTCAGTCCTCCAACACAGCAGTCAGAGAGTTTAGGAAAAAACAGCCGGCCAGCTGCGGCCACAGCCATCCAGGATCTGCCAGTGGAAGCTGTTTACTTCACGTTGCTAATGGTACAGATACAAAGTTCATGGAAAAAGTAAGGCAAATCCATCTCCAAGAGTGAAGGTTCAGAAAAGATCTTCTACCTAGGCAGGGCTGGCATTGATGCAAAAGCAGTACCAAAAAAAGTTGTTTGCTGACTGGGAATTGTAGTACGAAATAGGAACATTTCCCAGCTTTGCTTAACAGTATGCACCACCAGCGAGGGTCAGGGAGAGCCAATCTTGAGTCCGGTAAGCAGTGGGTTGTAGCGGGGAGGAGATCCAATTCAAGAGGAAGGAATTCCTCTATTCAGGCCTTTGACAACCCCCGGGAACTCTTTTGAGGGTAGCTGAGGGGAAGCTGTCTATTCAAAGGCCGAAAGACCCCTAGTTAAAGTCTGGCCAGTCCTGACAGAAGTAATTCTGCCAGGCAAGTTGACAGCTCTTCTGGGAAGCCTGAGCAGCACACCACTTGATCTGGAGCTTTTGTTATCAGGTCAGGCATGTCTTATCTGTTCTAAATCAACCCTCCACATTGTACTGGACAACAGACAGTGAAAACACAGGGAATTTGTAGGACAGATCCAGTGCAGGGTTGCCTTTAAGCTGTCCTAAATGTGCCTAATTCACTTATCACAAAGTAACCAATAAATACAACAGAGGTTTGATCATTACCAAGCAGTGGGGTCACTTGGAGTAGTAACACCTGGTGTCACCCTCTCATTGACTTCTTCCCATACGACACTACACAGAATCCTTAATAGTGTTTTTTATACTAATGTTACTTATAAATCACAATTCCCATACATTGCCGAATGCAGTGGTAATAGTTGTGGCATAAACAGCTAGCAGAATTAAAATTATATGTTTAAATTACAATATCATACACACAGCCTAAATGTATTTACATGGACATTGTTTCATTTGGTTAAAGTGAAAATTCGGTAAGATGTGATGTTTTTAAAGAAAAATTTAAAATAATTTTTAAAATTTAAAAATTAACATTTAAATGTTTTAAAAAACAGGGGCCTCTTCTTCTTCCTCCTCCTGAGCCTCAACCTACTCACACCATCTCTTCAGAATTTAAAGGGATGCAGGCGAACACCATAGCCTGTTTCTGCCAAAAGGCAGATGTCTGGGGAGCAGTGGTATCACCCCCCTTAGGTTGTCATCTGGTGCAGTCTGCATCCCCTGCACCTTGCTAGTAACACCCCTGTTACCAAGGAGAGAGCTACTAGATCTGGGGCTGGCAACTTCCAGGGTTAAGGAGTCTGCCTTAACCCCAGGTGAAACCCTAAGGGACTGCATCCGTTAACATCGCCCCTACCCTCCACATTTTTGAGAGGGGATTTTTTTTTTCCCTGAGAGTGCTATTGACCACTTTGCTAAGTTTGGGCTCCCTCCTCACCTCCCTTCAAATTAAGAACTGACCGGAACAGGAAATGAGATTGCTTCCTGATTTGAAAGCCATCTAGAGGCCTAAAATAAGTTGACAAAATATGATGGAAATAAAAAATAGGACCCCACCAGGCTTCAGGGGCACTATTGGATATTGGAGAATATTTTCCCCTGCCAAATGTTGAGGGGGGGAAACCGAAGAGCAAGGGGGAGGCTGCATTCTGCTGTTACTGTACCAGATCATATCTCGTCATAAATGCTCTGCTTCCGGAGGTGTCATTAAGGGAGTGCAGCTCACACCAGGTGACACCTCAGAGGGGGTTTCACCCAATGGGGCACTACATGCAGTAGGACTGGCACAATTGCTAGGTGAGCAGGAGAGGCAGTCGCCTCCCTTTGCCACGCCAGGCCCTGACTGGGACATCCAGAGGCCACAGCACCGTCCCCCTAAGCAGCTGGCTCTGCTGGAGGGGATGGGGTCTTTCTATTCAGAATCTGGCATGGCAGCCACACAAAAGCAAAGCAAAGCAGCTTCATTTATATACCGCTTCATATCGCGCCACAAGACTCTGAACAGGATCTCTGGCGGCTGTGGTACCAGCCCCGGCAGCAGTGGTCTGTCTGGGTGATAGGTAGCCAGCTGGGGGTACAGGTGAGCTAGGCAATGGGGGGAGGGCAGGGCAGTCCGCCACCCTTTCTGGACACCTGCACTGAGTGGCACCAAAGAAAGCAACATCACTGAGTGTCCCCCCAAACACTTTACATTTCACAGGCCACTCAGTCTGTGGTCCAGGGTACTCCTCTCTCCATTTCTACTGGTACTAACAAGTTGTTTCCCACTTTCCATTGGTGCATTGTGTTTTCTTTTGCCCAAGCAATACATGTATTGTATATTTGTCTTTCTCAAGTTGTCCTTTGTTATTTTCAGTTCAGTTCTCCATTTCAAGATAATTAATTCTGCTTGCATCTTTGCAGTCTTTCCCAGTTTTGTATCTTCCATTGGCTTGACAAGCTGACTCTGCTCTCCATCATTCAAGCCACAGACAACTTGATGAATTACCATGACCAAAAGAAGCCTCAAGTTTCCATAGGTTGACTCAGTTTGTGGTTGGAGGGCCTGGTATAATATAGAAAACTGAGAGATGCGTTTGTGATGAACTGTTCAGATTTTGGAATGTTTATCAGGATGATGCTTCCATGGGGGGGGGGGGAGGGATTGGGGGGGCACAGGTCCTTAGCAGGGTGGAGGTGTGACCATCGCTCTTACCCTCTGAGTTCAATTTTTGTAGCAAGCTTGTAAATAGAAGTGAATGTAGTGGTGTGCTAAAGGAGAACTTGGGAGACTATAGTAACAGTTCAATGACTTTTTTCCATAGAGTGATTCTCAATCTCTCTCTCTTTCTCTCTCCCTCTCTCTCTCTTTCTTTCTATTGGTTGGATTCAGATTTTGCCATACTTAGATTTTGCCATACTTAGACTCACAAAAATCATGATCTAGGTCAGTGATAGAGAACCTTTTTGGGGCCAAGTGCCCCCCTCGGTGCCGGGAGCAGGACTTCTCCCCCTGCGCCTTTCCCAGCCTCCAGCTGTTTCTGGAGAGGCAGCTGGAGGCCAGGAAAGGTCTAGGAGGAAAAGGAACAGGCTCACATGCCTGTTCCACCTTCTCTCCACCAGGTGCCAGGCCAAATGGCGTCACATGCCATCTCTGGCACATGTGCCATAGATTCACCAAAACGGACCTAGGTCCTACTGATTTCATCAAACCAGTGATATGACTTATTATGGTATTGTTGTGTGCTTTCAAGTTGCTTTCAACTTGTAGCAACCCTATCATGGGGATTTCTTTGCAAAATTTATTCAGAGGGGGTTTGCCTTTGTCTTCTTCTAAGACAGAGAGAGTGTGACTTGTCCAAAGTCATCCAGTGGGTTTCTATGGCTGAGCAGGGATTTGAACCCTGATCTCCACAGTTGTCATCCAGCACTCAAACCCCTGCACCACACTGGCTCCTATACTCTATCTATCTATCTATCTATCTATCTAAAGTTGGCCCTTCGTATCAATGGATTCTTTATACATGGATTCAACCATCCACAGCTTGAAAATACTTTAAGAAGATATAAATTCCAAAAAGCATACCTTGATTTTATTTTTTTATATAAGGGACATCATTTCACTACACCACTGTATTTAATGGGACTTGAGCATCTACAGATTTTGTTATGTATGGGTGTGTGTATGAGAGTGAGTGAGTGATCCTGGAACCAAACCCCAATGG
>CM034703.1:210751869-210767335 GCA_020142125.1 Phrynosoma platyrhinos
AAGTGGATATGGAAGAAGTGGCATGGTGTGGGTATGAGTGTGTTTGGATACGTGTGTCTGTTTGTGCGCAATATCTATATTGCAGGGTTGGTTGCTGGCCCTGACTGTTCTGTTGCTAGCACTAAAGTTGCCAACTTTTCAGCTGGAAGCTATAACTGTGTGCCTTTAATGGATTCTCCAAAGCAATCATGTTTATCCCCATGCAGTGGGGATTGCTTGCTACTATTGTTTGCTTATTTCTTCATGTCTCACTGCTGTTAAAACCACAAGAGCAGGCCAGGCTCTCTGTTTTGTTTTGTTTTGTTTTGTTTTGTTTTGTTTTGTTTTGTTTTGTTTTGTAGATAGACAACAACTCTGAGCCCTACTGCTGCTGCTATCTGGTGTCTCTTGGGTTACACAATGGCAAATGTTACTGTGCATGATTTTACAGATTGGATGCTCAGCTTGGCCTTCAGGCAAAAAGCAACAGTTTGGTCCTTGCTAAGGCCCCTCTCCAGACCCGCTCATGTTCTGAAAGGTTTTGTAGCCAATGCACAGTTTCATATTATATTTGTTCGTTCACATAACTCACACACATACATGCACTTAGTGATGAAATGCCTTTGGTCCAAGGAACACAAAAGTGGCATATTCCCCCCCCCCCGCCGCCGCCCATTTCTCCTATTGAGGGAGAAAGGTAAGATATAAATTATTGAAATAAATAAATAAATATTTTATCTTCACAACAACCCTAGGAGGAAAATTAATCTAAGAGATAGTGACTGGCCCAATGTCACCCCATTTACAGGTGAATGGGGAATCCAACCTGGGCTTTCCCTGTCCATATCTTATACTTTGATGACTACACCATTTGTTGTTGTTGTGACTTATGACAACCTTAAGGTGCCATAAAGACCCTAGGGTTTTCTTGGCAAGTTTCTTCAAAGGGGGGTTGCCATTGTGGTCCTCTGGGGCTGAGAGAGTGCGACTTGCCCAAGGTCACCCAGTGCATTTTTATGCTCAAGCAGGAATCAAACCCTGATCTCCAGAGCTGCAGTCTAAATGCTCAGACCACTACAACACACTGGCTCTGTGTCTCATATGTAATTCCTTGAATTTTTCTCTCTTGTCCACATGACCAGTTCACCTGTCCAAAAGGCAGGTGGGCAGAGAGACCAGCAGGTTGGCAGAAAGTATTCCTGTAGCTCCCTGCCAGGAAAGAAGGTGGATGTCAAGCAGTCAAATCCCAGCCCCTGCTTATTCCTCCTTCCAATGCATCCCTCTCTGAGACGTTAGTGACTCTATAGGACAGTGTGCGCTTTCTTTCTGTCTGCAATGCTTCTTGTCTAATGCAGGTAGCAGGCATGACCAATGAGAGCAGTATGCCTGTGGAAAAGCTGCTTCAGTGAATGCCACATGGCAGCTGCCTGACACTGGCATTTGCTCAATGGATAGGGAAGGATTAGAGCAACCCAGCATTAGTTTCCCTAGCAGATGGCATTTATAAAATCCTTGAACTAAGTTGTGTGTGTGGAAGGTGGAGGAAGAGACAGAGAGCAAGAGAGAAGGAGAGGAGAGGGAAACCAAGCAAGGGCCATGATTATAGGAAGGAACATTTGCAAGAACTGTGTGGAATAATACAGAACCAAAGGTGTATTAGTAAGGATGGTAGAAGTGATGAGATAAGGGTGGCTGGTGGCTTCTATATCAGCGAGCTACTGAATCAAATTTGGATTTGGATTTGAATTTGAATTTAAGGGAACTATCCAAGGTGATTAACCCTATTCCCAATATAAGTACAGTACTTGGATGGCTTCTAAAGTTCAACTAAAACCCAGAGCAGATTTGCCTTCCTACATGGAGTCACCATCAGTACTATATTAAGAGAAGAAGAGATCAAAGGTCAGGTTTTAGACTGTAACCTTTCTCTTCTTCCTGAAACCGGTTTAGCACCATCTGATCCCTTGCTACCTGGTGCCTACCACTTGGAAGAACTGAGGATGCATTATGGCAAAACCAACCTGTTCTTTGTCTCATATTCTAGTGCAGGTGTAGGCAACCTTTCCCCTTTAAGGGTCAAGGGACTTCAACTCCCAGAATCCCAGGAGCTATTGGCCAACATGGGACTATTGGCCAACATGGCTGAGGCTTCTGGGAGCTGAAGTCCCTCGGCCCTTAAAGGGGAAAGGTTGCCTACCCCTGTTCTAGTGACCCAGAGCTTTGGCTGCGGCACTTGAGGACTTGGGATGGAAATGAGAATGGAGGTTTCTAAGGGGGGTTGCAGACTGCCAGAAATAGTGCAAATTGAGTCCACTTTTAGGGTTAGGGTTAGTACTAGGGAATCATGGGAATTGGTTTTTTTTCTGAGACATTGAGCCTTCTCTCTCAGAGAGCTCTAGTGCCACAATAAACTACAGTTCCCATGATTCCCTAATCCTAACCCTAACCCTAAAAGTGGACTCAAATTGCACTATTTCTGGCAGTCTGCAACCCCCCTAAGAAGGCTCACCAAGGATGCTTGCAGATGGATGGCTCTTGGCATTACTAGACAAAAGACATGGTGCAGATATTTCATAGTTCTTTCTTTGATGGATTTTTGGGGTATTAAAAAAAGGATGGAAAATACAATGAGAAAACATGGAGCAGTTACA
Organism: Phrynosoma platyrhinos; assembly: GCA_020142125.1. Taxonomy (NCBI): domain Eukaryota; kingdom Metazoa; phylum Chordata; class Lepidosauria; order Squamata; family Phrynosomatidae; genus Phrynosoma; species Phrynosoma platyrhinos. The sequence continues at coordinate 210,754,500 of CM034703.1, forward strand.
AATGGAAGATATAATTGTCTAGATCCCCTGTAAAAGGAATGTGCTTTTACAGACAAAGACAAAACTTACACAGACCTCCCAGAGGGCATTCTCCATCACTGCCCCTAAACTTTGGAATGGCCTGCTGGACGAGATCCGTCTTATTATGACACTTGCTGCTTTCAAGAAAGCACTAAAGATGGATCTCTTCTGGCAGGCCTTCCCGGAATAATGCCATCAGAGGGAAGAGTATATTTGGATTTTATTCTCCCCCCAATCTCTCTGCCGAATATGGTACGATGGCTGCTCTGTTAATTATTGAATTATTGATTTTTTTAACTGTTACATTTGTTATATTTTAATCCTCTTAAGTTTAATTCAGTTTTAAGGGGTGTGGGAGGCGGGTGGAGGTTGTAGGGAGACGGTATGTTTTAATTGTTGTATTTTAATCTGTTGTAAGCCGCCCTGATTGCTGTGCAGAGGGGCAGGTTATAAATAAAAATTTATTATTATATATTATTATAAATGCTAATAGTGCAGAAGAAAGTTGCACAACAAAACTTTTCTGGAAGCAACCAGCATCCTTATACACTCCAGTGAAGGTGTCCCAGCTCTCAGGTATGCAGAGGGGGAAACAATCAGATGCATATGACTGTACACCGTTCTAACAGCACTCAGAGACATCACCTGAAATTATGTACTAAAGGTTGTCCAGACTAGAGGGAGATCACATCAAAGTCTTCCGTCACACTTATCGATTAATATGACTCTGGTGTCTTTATTGCTCAAGGTCTCCAAAATGTTAAACTAGAAATCCAAAATGAAGCATTAGAATTATAAAGACAAACATAAGTATTAATAAAACTTTTCAGAACAACCACACATTGGTGTTAGTTTTAAAGGCTAGGAATAGGCAAAGAAGTCTTCTGGTAATGGTGATCCACCCAGCTTGTGGCTAGGCTTCATGTTTGGAGTCATCTCTTCAGCCCACTGTTCAACTCAACACTTTCCTAACCTGTAAGAGGGAAAATGGCAATATTCATCCACTTTCCAATAAGCTATTTTGCAAGATTCTTCAGAAGAAGCATATTCCCTTTCAGTGGTCCTTATTCCAGATTAATTAATTAGAGGAAAGACAGAACATGTACATTTTGTACATGTGTGTATGAGTGTATCTATTCCTGTGACCAGTAAATATGAATTTACTATACATCTGAATTATTCATATCAAACAGGACTTAGTACTTCAGCAAAAAATCTTTATTTTCAGAATCATATATGATACTTAAATTGGGTTTGTGTCATGTATTTGTTAGTTACATTTCTATCCTGCTTTCCACCCAATAAACTGAAGTCAATATAAATGATTCTCCTTTTCTGCATTTATCCGTACCAAAATCTTGTGAGGTAGGTCAGGCAGGTAAGACCAATCCAAGGTCACCCAGGCTGCATTTGCACTGCAGAAATAATCCAGTTTGATACCATCGTAACTGACATGGCTCAATTTTATGGAATCTGGGAATTGTAGTTTGTTGTGGCACCAGAGCTCTCTGACAGAGAAGGCTAAATTTTTCATGAAAATACAAATCCCAGAATTCCATAGCATTGAGCCACAGCCATTAGTGTAGTATTAAATTATAGTATTATATTATTAAACATAGTATTATATTCTATGTTTTATGTTATAGTTTTAATGTTTTAGGGTATTCATTTTATATCACTGATGTGAATTCACCAGTTATTTTAAACATGTGTATTATTATATGTAATTTTAAGGGGGGCAAATTGTTTTTATGTTATTGTTGTTGAGATGGATTTGTTTGTTTTATATGTAACATTGTGAGCCGCCTTGATTGCCTAAAGGCAAAAGGCGGGATACAAAAATAGTTATTATTATTATTATTAAATTGGATAATTGCTGCAGTACGGATGCAGCCCCAGTGAATTTCATGGGGACTAAATTTAAAACTCTCAAGCCCTAGTCTAATGTTGTAATGGATACACGATACTAACTTTCTAGAGCAGGGGTAGGCAACCTTTTTGACCCGGGGGCTGGGTTGCTGTCCCTCAGACAATTGGGGGGCCGAAGCACCGGAATAAATAAATAAATAAATAAATAAATAAATAAATAAATATTTTTTAAAAAAATTAAAAAATATGCATGCACACTCTCTCAGGCCGCGAAAAGCCATGGCAAAACCCCTGTGGAGATTTTGCCAAGAAAACTCCAAGAACAAGTAATAACAACAATAATCAATATCATCATGGCGGGTGGCAGCGGCGGTGGTGGGGTGCAGCCTGGGGCTGGTCCAAAGGGCTTGAGGGGGGCGCATCTGGCCCCCGGGCCTTAGGTTGCCTACCCCTGTTCTAGAGCTTAAGACTGCCTGTCCCTGCAATGAAAACATAAAACCACATAGGCTGGAATGTAAATTTGACCAGGAAACAATGGCTCAGCTTGGCTTCCTGGCTCACATGAACAATGTCCACACATGTGCACAATACTGAGAGGGGCACTTGTGAGTTTTTATTATGATTTGTGTATGGGGGGGGGGAAGCACCTATGAAGACCTGTATCTATATGCAGATACTCACATCTGGAATATCAGAGGACAGAGTCTGGAATATAGCATTAAAAGGGACGGAGATCAAGTGAGAAAGGTTAGGTGCCCCTGGGCTTGCAGGGCAGCAAAGATGCTCAAAACCAACAGCAGAGGTGTCTGTGGGCCCAGAGCTATGGTAACAGTGGGGCTGTCAGATTTCATGCAGAGGGATCATTTGGCAGAGGAAGTTGGAAAGCAGGACTGAACTTGCAAGAAGCCCACACAACATGCTAAAACTGTTCATAATTAATTGGGCTCAGAAGATGTAGCTGTCTATGGCACATGGTGCAGTCGATTCAGTTCCTGGCACTGACACATGGAAGAAAATGGGAAGAATATATTCTCGACAAGCTCATGTTGCTCTTAAGACAGTTACAGTACAAGCAAGGTTTTTTCACCCCCTGAAGGTGTCTTATCTTCCATGTTTCTTTGAAGCCAGGAGCCCAGGGTAGGGACAGCTGTGCTTGTGTGCTCTGATGCATTGATTTATAGCATCCAACTGTCATCGGCTTCCAAGTATACATTAAACCCTTACAGCAAGAGTGGCAATTGTGAGGCCTTCTGAATGCTGTGGGACTGCAACTCCCAACACACCTCACCGCTGAATCTATGAAAACAATGGAGGAAGAATCTTTGAAAAGTGTTTGGACACTTCATTCAGTAGAAAACACTGTAGCCAGAGTGTTAACTGGAGCTTGTCACAGGAACTGTACAGCTCTTTTGTTACAACAGCTGCCAGTCTTTCCAGGTACAATTCAAAGTGCTGGTTATGAATTATAAAGCCCTATACACCTTAGGTCCAGACTATCTGAGAGACTGTGTCTTATGTGAACCTGCCTAGGCCTGACGATCCTCAAATGAAACCTTCTGTCCATCCTACCACATTTTTAAAATAAATTCTTTATTAATAATATAAAAACAACAACAAACAACAAACAAACAACAGGACAAACTACAAAAAATACAAATATACAACACAACACACATAAACATTATCACCCACCCCCTTCCCCTACAACTATAACAAGACCAACATAACATTACATAGAATAACTTCCTGGATTTCATTCTGACTTATTTTATTTCTCTTTAAACATCCCAATTGACCATTATGAGGGGGTATTGTAAAGTAATAATTATCACCCGGAAGTTATTATGGTATATTGATGAAATTTTGTCAGTGACACCATTGGTCCCTAAGTACATGATGTTGAGAAAATCAGCTCACTGTGTCCTTTATTTTTGTTACAGGTTGTGCCAGAAGTGACTAAAGTGTAAGATGGAGAAGTATGAGGGGGTATTGTAAAGCAGTAATTATCACCTGGAAGTTATGGTATATTGATGAAATTTTGTCAGTGTCATCATCACCAAGTGACTTTTTCTTTTCCCAAAAATGAAAAATCCATTGTGGGGTCACTGATTTGACAATACAGATGATGTCATTCATGAAGTAGAAGAGTTGTTTAAGGTGCAATCTGAAGACTTCTACAATAACAGTATTCGAAGGGTCAAGAAACACTGGGGGAAATGTGTAAATCTGCATGGTGACTATGTATAAATCAAAACAAACTTTATGTCAAATTTTTTTAAAGGTGATAATTAAAGCTTTACGATACCCCCTCGTATACTATTGTTCTTACTCTCCCAAGCACCAAACTATATAACAGAGCGAATCCTCAATAAACTTTCATCCTTATTACCTCTAACATAATATTTCCTTATTTAGTACTTATACCTCAGTAAGGTTCATAATAACTTCATATATCTTAAATCTCTCCTTTCTTTTTGCAGGTAGTTTATCAGCGGATGCCAATCAGACTTTTCTTTCTCCCATGAGTCTTTTCTCAGCAAACAGGTAAGTTTATCTAACTCAGTGTAGTCTATAATTTTTTCAACCATTCTTTACTCTCTGGACATTTCTTTTTCTTCCAATATTTTGCAAATAATATGCAGGCTGCAGAAGACATATAAAATAAAAGCTTGCCATATTTATTTTCTACTGAATCATTTGTTAGCATACTCAAGTATTAAAATTTAGGATCAAAATTCAGTTTACAACTCAAAATCTCTATTACTAAACCATGTATTGTCATCCAATATTTTTTCGTTTCCTTGCAGTCCCACCATACATGTAGAAATGATCTAACAGTCTTTGAACACTTTCAACATTTGTCAATGGCTGTTTTATGCATCCTAGAGATTTTTACAGATGTTAAGTAATACCTGTACTGCATCTTATAAAAGTTCTCTCTAATGTCATAACTCAGGGTATGCTTTAATCTCTTGCCCCAAGTTTCTCCCAAGATATATTTTGTTTCAAATCTTGGGACCATTTAACCATAGCTTCCTTAATGATATTTTACTCCTGGTCCCATTTCAAAAAGAGATCATAACATTTTGATATTTTATGAGTGCCTTTTGATATTATTATTATTATTATTATTATTATTGAATTCCTGTTTGTTATTATCAATGCCATAAGTTTGAATGTTATAGTTAAATCTTTCCCTAAGTTGTCTATAAATAAACAGCCCTTGTAATGGCCTTCTTCCTCTTATTCTTGTTGTGATTTGAAACTTAATTTCTTAGTAGTTACATCAACTTTGGTTAAATCTTGATATGTTAGCCATTTGTTATTAGCAAACCTTGGGTCTCTAAAAACCCGAGGTCATGAAAGGAGGCCCATTCGGGAATGCTTTAGCAAATCCTCTTTTTAAATTTTAGCCATACACTAAATAAAGCTTTTCTCAAAAAATGATTATTAAAATCCTTGGTTTTGTTTGTTTGTTTGTTTGTTTATCATAAAAGAGATATGCATGCCAGCCATATCTGTTTCCTGCACTTTCTAAATCTAAGATGTCCTGGTTCTCTAACTTAGTCCATTCTCAGATCCAGTCAAAACAACAGAAGGAAGACCCTTTGAAGATTAAAGATGAGGAATTACAGATTTTCAGGGACATTTCTTCTGGAGTTTTAAAGAAAAGGAAAGAATATGCTTTCCTGATGAGCCAGCTGCAAGAGAATGGTGTGAATTACAGATGGTTGTTCTCAGAAGCTTAACCTTCTGGTATAAGAAAAAGAAATGGGAAATCAGATCAGTTCAGAAAACAAGAAAGTTTTTAGAAACCAATGGGAATGAGTTTAGAAGGGAAAGAAACATGAATTTAAAAGACAAACAAAAGAAGTAAATGAATTTAAAGATCAGAGAAATAAAGATGAGGGAAATAAGCAATCTAATAAAATGAGAGAGGAATTAAGAAAGGAGGATTTGGAGGAAAGTATGGCTGAAAAACTTGATAGTAAAAAAGCAGGGACAAAGGGGGGGAAAGGAGAAAGACATGATTGCATCTGATCTAGACCCCAGGGAGAAAAGCCTTAGAGGACAAAGACAGATAGAAGTAGAAGAAGAAGTAGTAGTAGTAGAAAATATCAATGACACAGCAAGTTTAGGAGGTGATTCTGAGGAAGAAATTGTAGATGCAGACAATAATGAGTAGACACATTAAAGCTTTATCCTGGAATGTAAAAGGATTAAACAATGTGATTAAAAGAAAAAATATTTCACTATTTGGTACAAGTGAATAATGACATAACATGTTTACAAGAAATTAAGATCAAACAAGAAAATATTAACTCAAAAATGCTAAGTTAGGATGTGATTATGTATTGGCACCCTCTAATAGAAAAAAGGGGGTGGCACTTTATATTAAAAACAAATATGAAAGTAAGGAAATACTTAATGATCCTAAAGGCCATTATACTGGTGTGTAGATGAACATAATGGGTGGAAAAAACTTTAGTCCTAGGAATATATCCAACTGAAAATAAAGGAAAGTTTTTTAGATATCCATCCTACCACATTTAATTAATTTATTTTTTTATTTAGGGGATTTATATCCTGCCTTGCTCTAAAAATGGGACTTACTAGCACAATTATTGGGAAAGGGTCTACTTGATAGGGCCCTAGGCTATGGAAATCCTTTCCCCTTGCAGCCCTTCTATCACAGGCAAAGCTTTTTATTATTATTATTCTAATAGGTTTTTGAGAACTTAAGGGTTTTAGAGAAAGGCACCTTTTAAGAGGGTGCTGTACTATTTTTACTGTTTTAGCTAGATTGTCTTTTAAAACTTCTATTTATAATTTTAGACTTAAATGTAACATTTTTAAAAATGTAAATTTAACTTTTAAGTTTTTAAATTTAAGCTATGTTTTAAATTGCTTATAATTGTTGGTAGTTTAATTCCATTTTAATGTAGATCATCTGTATGTTTAACTACCGGTATATTGTATTTTAATTTGTAAACCACCTTCAGTCTCAATTTTGGGGAAAAGGTGGTATATAAGTAACAACAGCAACAACATTTTAAACCAACACTTAATGTTAGTTCTATTGATTCAATGGGTCTACCCTACTTGGGACTAGCAATTAGATTTTGCCTTACTCTTTAGTAAATCACATGAAAATCACATGGAAGCTATATAGCAATATAGTTCAATACAGATAAAATGGAAATATATTTGGTTTTCCAAATGCTGGTTCATCTGCTGCTTCTCCTTTGGCACCAATATAAAAATGGGAATTTTTTTGGTCGGGGGCAGAAATGCCTGACTTAGGAATTGAGATTTGGGAATGGAGCTGAAATCGAATGGGATGGCATAATAGGAAGAGCACACTTTTCTGGAGATTCTTCTTAGTTCTAGGAGAAAGGATTGCTCTAACAGTCTTTCTCATCTAACTGCGTTCTTGCCTTTGGATGGATGCTAAAAGGGATATGAATGTGTCCTACAAGTTAGAAACATGGTTGGCCTTCAGCCTTATGGGATCTACTTTAATTTGTTTTTATTTAGATTTGAGATCTACTAACCAGAGCCAAGCCCAAAATAATGGTTTGGGTTAAGAGATGCAGCAATGAGGACCAGAGGGCACATTACAGCTGCTGCCACACTACAGAATTAATGCAGCTTGACCAGGGGTCAGCAACCTTTTTTGCCGGTGGGCTGGGGGGGAGATGGCGCTGAAAAACAAAATGGCGGCACGCCACACACACACCCCCGAATGCGCCCTCCAGGAGGGCTCCCTCTGAGAGGTCCAGCGCCTCCGTGGGCACCCCCTGGGCAGCTTCCCTCGCCGCCGCCGGGCCTCCTAGAGGCCCAGCGCCACCGCGGGTGCCCCCCGGGAGGCTTCCCTCGCTGGCGACGGGCCTCCTTTGTAGTTTGTTATGGCACCAGAGCTCTCTGACAGAGAAGGCTAAATATCTCTCACAAAGCCACAAATTTCAGAATTCCACAGCACTGAGCCATTGCAGTTAAAGCAGTGCCAAACTGCATTAATTTTGCAGTGTAGATGCAGCCTGAGTCTCCACCCAAAAAAGTGGCTTTGCTTCAGGACTGAACCTTGCAGCTCTTTTAAACCCTCTGGCTTTTGAGCTTTATTTGTTTCGTCACAATCATTATGGGGCAGGAGGAGCATTACTCTTCCTGCTCTTGTTTGACAGTTGGGGACCAGTTCCTGGTCTATTGAAAATCACCTAGAAATATCTACTGTACTTGTTGATTCTCTTTCCATCTACTTTCATAAACCTTAGGACAGGCAAAGTTTGGAATCCAAATCAGATTTATAACATATTGTTCCTAAATCCCTGATCTGAACAAGAAATCTGCTACTGTCTTGGTTGGAGTATGCAAGCAGTTGTGTCTGTTGTCACTTACACACCTGTCTCCAAAAGCTTTATCTTTACGTAATCTAGTGTTTTTCCAATTTTCTGTCTTCTAGAGCTTCAACATGGCAGTGCTTATGCTTACATATTGACATTGAACCATTAAAGCAATTTAATGAGTTAATATTAAATAATAAGGATAAAATTATAAAATTATTTTGTTCTGATCATTATTATTGTGTTAGTTTTAAATTTAAAATAATTAAAACAAAAATAATCCAAAGTGGTCAACCCTTCCAATCATCCCAAAGTAGCAAAATCACTTCTGCAAACATGTTGATTGTTACTCAGAAAATTAACATCCCAGCCATTTAAGTAGTGAAATAATGTTTAAACATCATTGTTGAAAGTGTTAATGAATTTGGAGTAACTAATTAATTTTGCATTGCTAATTACTTCCAAGCATCACTACTTTCAATGGGCACTTTTGACCCTGGCACATGCCACAGAATCTCTGAACATTTTAGCAAATTGTAGGCCATGTCTTAATAATGTACACCCTTCCTCTCTGGCCATTCAGCACAGTGGCCAAGCTTACAAGCCCTTTTGCTAGGTCTCTCTGTGTAAACTAAGCACTGTTTTTCAGGAAAACATGTTAGTTTCTTACTCAGAAACCTCTGACAAACTTCCAAGAAACCTAGTATTCCCTAAGACACCATCTGAAAGCCACCTGAATATATACAGTTATGATATTCTAGACAGATGCTGTCTCATTTGAAGTTGCCAAGCACAATCCCCTCTGTATTTTAGTTTTTGGCAAAGCTTTGTCTTGCTTGCTGGTGAAGCAGTGTAATGGATGAGAAACAGAAGAGATGGCAGTTTGGCGCACCAGTCAGAGTAACTGATGGAGCACCAGTCAGGGTAACTGCAAGTGCAGCTCTACCATCATGCAGAGGAGAAAAGCATCCTTAGAGGACAGATGTTGAGGAAGCAGGACAAGCACCATGCCCACAGCCATTGTTTCTGATTCCCTGATGGTGGGGGACGCAGCACTGTACCACAGGATCTGCCCTGCACCATGGTAGAGTCATTAGTGTGATACGTCAGCTTAAAAAGCCAATATGATCCTTGGCTGCATTTATAGTGTCTAGATCAGGGGTCCTCAAACTTTTTGAGCTGGGGGCCGGTTCGACGTCCCTCAGACCATTGGCGGGCCAGAGTAAAAAAACAACAAACATGACCTTGAGCAAGTCACACTCTCTCAGCCTCAGAGGATAACCATGGCAACTCTCCTCTGAAGAAACTTGCCAAGAAAACCCCCATGATAGGGGTCGCCATAGAAATGACTCCAAGGCACTGGATTACCCTGCACAAGTTCCTGCACCACCACCACCACCACCATCACTCCCACTCCCATCATTCACAGCTGGGCAACATGAGCGGCAGCTTCATGCTCCTTCATGGTGAGAAGCAGGGCCTGGCCACCTCCGTGGGCAGCCTCTACGCACCCTTCCACCCGCAGCCCCCACCACCACTGCACAAGGAAGTCCCCTCATTGGGGCCGGCCCTCTCGCCGCTCGCCGCCCTCCACCACTCCCCCTCTGGACTCCTCCACTACGCTGCCCCTGGGGAGAAGCTGCTTGGGCCAGGGGGTGGCAGGGGTGGTGGGGGCTTCAAGGAGCACAAGGGGCACCCCATGTGGCCTTGCTGGGCCCCTGCCACACCGACCAGCAGCCCCTGCCGCAGCTGCCCTTCTTCGGCGCCCCCCCTCCAGGGGGTCCCACACCCCCAGCCCCAGCACCCACACTTGGGCACCCCGAGGCTGGCCAGTCCGGTCCTGGCAGCCTCCTTGTCCTCCTCCTCACATCTTGGCGGCAGCGCCGGGGTCCACCTGTCCACCGCCACCACCACTGCTGCTGCCTGAGAGAGTCGAGGGGGATCGAGAGGGGGTCCCCACGCGGGAGAGTGGCTTCTGGGGGGCTGGCGGGCAGGGACCCTCTCTCGATCCTCCTCGACTCTCCCAGGCAGCGGTGGCAGTTACCTGAAGCCAGTTCCCTCAAACCAGGAACAAGCCAGGTGGCAAAAAAAAAAAAAATGCCAGGAGCAGTGTGGGCCAGTTAAAAGGCCTCAGCGGGCCAGACGCGGCCTGTAGTTTGAGGACCCCTGGTTTAGATAGAGGGAAATAATAATATCACTCTCTTCTGCTTTGGTCAGACCTCACCTGGAATACTGTTCAATTCAAGAGGGATATTGACAAGCCTGTCCATGTCAAGAGGAGGGCAATAAAAATTCTGAAAGGTCTGGAAATCATACCTTATGAGGAACATCTAAGGGAATTGGGTATGTTTAGCCTGGGGAAGAAAGGGTTAAGAAGTGACAGAGCCATGTTTAAATATTAGAAAGCATGTCATATTGAGGATGGAGCGAGCTTGTTTTCTGCAGCTCCAGAGACTAGGACACAGAGCAATTAATTCAAACTAAAGCAAAACAGATTCCACCTATACATTAAGAAAAACATCCTGACAATAAAAGCTGTTTGACAGCGGAATACGTTGCTTTGGAGTGTAGTGGAATTTCCTCCCTTGGAGGTTTTGAAACAGAAACTAGATGGCCGTCTGTTTGGAGTTTTTTGATTATGTTTTCCTGCATGGCAGGGGGTTGGACTGGATGGCCCTTGTAGTTTCTTCCAACTCTAGGATTCTAGGATTTTATCTACACCACTCTACGATCATCAGGATGCCACAGCATCACCAGCTTTGAAATAAATTCAACTGCCAGTGCAGTTTCATTCTGTACACGGGATGATGTGTACTGATGTGTATATACTGATGTGCCCTTTTTGCTCTTGGCCTCTGGCTGCAAAACATTGTTGGATTGGTCCTGAAGAAGTGAATAAGGTAACTGAGATGTCCATGTTTTGCTATTGTTTGTGGCAGGATAACATTAAATCTCTCTCACAGCTGTGAATCCAAGAGTGCTTCCAAACTACCAGCCTTTGCTATATATTACTGCTCTTTTTAGTGTGGGTGTCTACATATACATATTACAGCAAACTCCTGCATTTCAGAATGCATCACAACACCGCTGTTGCTTACTAACTTGAATGAGGTGGTAGAGAAGGAGGAAGAGAAAGACGGAGATTTTAAACTGGCATTAGCAAGAAAGCGGCATCTGATGTAAAATAACAATGCTGCCTTTGAGATTATAGGTTTGTCTATGCAATTATTTGTGAATCAGTTCTCTGCATGCTTGATTTTTGGATGAGTGATGCAACATGTACATGTCTAAAATACAATAAAACAAAATCCTCACAACAGAAATCTTAGATGGTGGTGGTGGGATCCATTCACCACAATGAACACGACACTCTCTGGGATTGGGCATGCAAGTGAAAAAATTGACCCTTGGGAGTGAATGAACCATCTCAGCCACTATTGGCATTGTCCTCAGATTCCCTCTGTGTAAATGGACAGACATTGCTCTGCTTGCTAACAGTCAGATAGTTAAACTGTATAGGAGCTAGCTGGCATTCATCTCAAGCCAGACGGAGTTCTGCATCATCTTGTCCCCTTGAGGTCTTCAATTTCCCTCCTGTCACCCTTGATCTCTTACTGTGAGCTCAACGGGGGAGGACCATGTCTGGAATGGCCACATTTCAGGGCTACTTGACCTTGTTGAAAGGAGGGAGAGGAGGAGGAAGGGAAGGCTTGGGTGGAGAAATGAGTTTGTTGACTCCAAATGGAAAAACTATCAGCATCAGAATTCAACAAAATATGTTTGCAAAGAAAGGGGTGAAAAGGAAAGGAAAGGCCGAACCTATAGTGACATTAATATTTTGTCTGCTATGCTGGATTCTCATTGAAACCTATGTTAGGAATCTACAGTATACTGTAAATCTTTTTCTATTAAAGTATATTTTTATACAAAGCTTTACCACCACCCCCTATGGTAATATCATAAACCTTTGTTGTTAACTGCCCTCGAGTCGATCTCAACTTATGGCGATCCTATGGATGAGACATCTCCAAGACCCTCCATCCTCCACTGCTCTACTTAATTCCTGCAACCCCATACTGTGTCCTCCTTAACAGAGTCCATCCATTTGGCATGTGGCCTTCGTCTCTTCCTACTTCCCTCCACCTTCCTCAGCATAATTGTTTTTCCTAAAAAGTCCTCCCTTCTCATGATGTGTCCGAAGTACAACATCCTCAGTTTGGTCATCTTGGCTTCCAGAGAGGTTTCCGGATTGATCTGCTCTAGGACCCACTTGTTTATCTTTTTGGCTGTCCGTGGGATTGTCAGCACTCTTCTCCAGCACCACATCACAAAGGAATTGATTTTCTTCCTATCATCTTTCTTAACTGTCCAGCCCTCACATACATCCATGGTAATAGGGAATGCAATGGCTTGTATGATTCTAACTTTTGTGCTGAGTTGTATATCTTTGCATTTTAGAATCTTTTCTAGTTCTTTCATAGCCACCCTCCACATTCTTAATTTTCTTCTGATTACCTAACTGCAATCCCAATTGCTATCAATGTTTGATTCCAGGTATGGGAATTCTTTTACTGTTCCTATTTCTTCATTGTCTAGGTTGAA
>CM034703.1:210777525-210797676 GCA_020142125.1 Phrynosoma platyrhinos
CCCCCCCCCCCCCCCCAGGCTTTAGGTTTCCATGCTACATGGTTAGTTAGATTCATATGGATTCTAAGTCAATTTACCTTGACTCCCCTCATGCATACATCTACAGTTAGCTGCTCCAGAAGTAATTCTAGGTCCCATCCCAATCCTTCCTTGACATTGCAAGGCCCTGATCTCACCTTTGGCCCCAAAATCTCAAGATTTTGCAGCTGCCCTGACAGTACTAGCCACTGGGTTCCTCACCATCCTTCTAAGCAAACTTCATGCTGCAAATTAGGAGCTAGTGAATCAGCAGCACCCACTGGGTTGTCAAAAATGGACACAGGCAGAAAAAGAGACAGGGAGTACAGGATCTTAGCACTTGGAACTTGAAGAAACTTGGTGATATACATAAACATGAAATGGAGGTTTTGGGAAATAAAGGACTCTTGAAGGAGCTGAAATCAGCTGATGAAAGTCAGAGATGGAAAATTCCCCTGGGAAAGCAGGAAAGCCAGCCCTAATATTCAACTAGGAAGCCCCTGAGGAGGGGAGGGTGTTAAATCAAGGATATGGGCCACAATCCAGTCTATGGCCCATCCAAACATATTGTTCCCCAAAGGAAAGGGGTACTGGTTAAGCATAGAGAGAGTAAATAAAGGAATTCTCAACCTCTATGGCAGCTATTAGATAGATAAATGAAAATGAAGGAAAGGCAAAGGTTACAGAGCAGCGTAGAGAAGCTTCAAGATTCTTGATTTCTACTCTCAGTGTAATAGTAACATATGAAGAGCCAGTTCAGTTTTGCACACTGATTTATCCAGTTCAGCTTTCTGTTATTCACTGGCCAATGTATTTTATCAAATATATATATATGCATATTGTGAGATCATTGATGTAATCATACTGTGCAGAAAACAGAAGAGATTACATGTTTGCATTAGATACCTATGGGTTGCCCACAAATAGGGCAGGCAGGAGTACAATAGCACCCTCTTCCTGGGGTTCCCCAGCATTGATATTTAGAATTATGCACTCCCAAGCACTTGTCTGATCATAATATAACAACCATTGTGACTAGTAATGCAACAATAGTCTTACTGAGGCCCACGAGTCTCTCTAATCCCCTGTTAGTAAGAACAGGACTGGGAATCTATTCACAGAATTGGGAATAGCAGACAAGACCCCTGGCTCCCACCCATGTGCCAGCTCACCTCACCTCCTGGCTCCACTCTTTACTCAGATTCAGTGAGAGAAGAACCCCCAAGATTCACTGTTCGCCTACTCATCTGCAATAACCTGCCAGACACAATTGCTTTCCTCCTATGGATATCCCCCCACCTTCACACAAAAAAGTGTGTGGGGGGGGAAGTGTTGCAATGAAATCATATCAAATCAAGAATGAAATTAAAGCCTGGCTAATACAGCAGTGGCGGCAGCCCCAGGGTGGGCAAGTTTATTTATTTCTCTTTGGAAATGAATTTCAGCTCCTCTTCCCACCTCCCCCAACCCCCTCCAGGAGGTGCCTTCACTCTGTCTCATCCATCATCAGCAGGAGCATGACGGCTGGCGGGTGGTGTGTGGGCACACGCCAAGCCTGGGGGCATTGGGAGCTGCTTCCTCTCTCCCTCCAACCACCACCCCCACTCCCACCCCAGATGTATTTGTGGATTTGGGGCAACTGGGAGGGAGGGCCAGGAAAGACATAGTACACACACAAATACACACAGACACACACAGAGAGAAAGGACTCAGTGCAAAGAGGGGCATATAGCCCTTTCCCACAGTAGTGGGTTCAGGATAGAGGGAAGGCTTGGCCATGTGATTGCCATTGCAATTCAGCCAATGTGACTACCAGCTGAGCATCAGCCACACGCAGGAGGCAAGATGAGGGCAGGCAATATTGAAAGAGGAACAAGCCTTCCAGATCCCCTTTCGGATATAATCCTTTTATATAGTGGTCCTAAAATTAGACAATCGGGAATACAGATTCATATAAGTGTGAAAATAAATGCCCAGGAGAGGGTGGGGTGGAGAAGAGAGAATGAGAGATAGAATGAGAGACAGAGAGGTCAACCAATAAATGCCTTTTATATAAATTTTGAAAACAATAAAGGAACGAGATTCATGGTTAACAACCAAGCTGAAGTGAGTATGAAGCAAGTGTGAAAGAACAGGCTGTGTTATATCTGCTGTGATTCTGACACAGTGTTGCTTTTTTTCTATGAAAAAGAAACAAGGATGTGAAGAACTTTACTCCAAAAGGCTAAAATCTACCTGGATCTTGCAGAAGAGGACCATGAGAACAGCAGGAGAAGGGCTCTGCCATCATGGTTGATCATCTTGGAATCTAGTCAAGTGTAACTTTTTCTTTCATTACAAAAACCATCTTTTTGATGGATTGTAAAGTGCTTAGCACATGTGAAATGCTATCAAGATAATAAATGATGATAGGGATGATGAACAATATCTGTAGAGAAATGTAGGGGGAAAACGTTGTATTAGAATAGAAAATCCACTTGGATTTCCTTCCCCTCAAACATCAGCCCCAGGAAAAATCTAGAAACAGGAGTGGGCTGAAGTCCAAACAGGCAAAATAGATGCTGATTTTGATTATATTGTGATATAGTGTTTTTAAATCCCAATTTAGGTGTCTGATGCATTGTTTTTTTCTCTGTGGAAGAGCATTTCTGGAGGAATACAGATGAAATGTTCAATTCCAACAAAAACACAGTGCTAGAACTGGCCTTATGTTTGTTTGTTTTACCTTTAGAACTGGCCTTGTGTTTTCACCCATAGATACCTTTTCTGTGGCATCTTTCTGCTAAAGAACTGGCTTCTCCCATGCATGCTTTCTCTTTTTCCCTTACTCCAGCCCATCTCTTCTCTGCCATCGCCACTACTGGTGTGCAGTTTGTGGTTAAACTCCACTTGTTTATTGTTTGCTCTGTAGGCTGGACTGGGTTGCAGGAGGCTGTGATATCCGCCTGCGTGTGACAGAAAGTGATGGCAGCATATTGCAGTAATTGCATATGTTCTCATTAGGCAGTGCTGCTTGCGTGCACCAAGGACTGATCGTGCCTCCCTTGTCAGACTTCTGGCGGGTGGGGATGATGTGTTAAAGATTTTTTCCTTCTTCCCCTTAGAAGCAGTCCTTGCAGCCTGAGGCTAGAGGCTTTATAAAGAGGACTGGAAGCCTGGCTCACAGCACTGGGACCTCCTTTATTCCCTTCCCAAATGCACAGCCAGCAATATTCTTTCTGAACTCTGAAAGAACACTGATGCCCCACCATCTCTCATATTGCAGCACCTGTACGGTACTGGACTAAACTTCTAGCTGGGGGAGAACCTGTACAGACTCCTACCTACACACATACCATGAACTAGGTATAAGGGATGTCCTTTGAGGGTCAGAAAGCTTTCTCTTATATGGCTAGGAGCTGTATTTTAATATACATGATGTCCCCTAATTGATGATTGGAAAGCTTTTCTTTTTATATAGACTGATCAAGATACCATCAAATCCTGTATTTTTGAGTGTGGGCCCTTCATAAATCAGAAATTCATGTAATGTATGAATGTGGACAATATGTTAATTTTACAAAGAACTACATGGTTAACTGAAATCAATACTTTCATTTGGTATTGAGGTAGAATACAAATTTGTTAATCGTTATATTATGAATTTTGACTGTCTCACATGCCTGTTTTGAAAACCTGGCAATACTATTCAATATACACAGTTTCATAAATTGTGAAAGAATAGTTTGTTTTAATTCTAAAATCACATTTCTGAAATTGCACCATGCCCTATTCTAGGCTTTTTGTTATTTACCCCCTACAAGCTTCTTTCTTTTTTGTTTAACATTATGTGGGAACTGTGTAGCATTCCAGATGTTGGACTGCAACTCCCAACATTCCTCCCTACTGGCTATGCTAGCTAGGATTGCTGAATGTAGTGGTTAGGACAGCTGAATGTAGCAGTCCACCAACATATTAAGGGCCATACAATTGCCACCAGTGATTTAACATCCAGAAATATTTGGTGACTACTCTGTAACCTTCTGCTTGAGTCCTCATCTGGGCATTATCCTGCTGATGGTTTTTGCTTTGTTTTAATTCAAATGAACCAACACAACTACAAGCATTTTATGAACAGATCATTTCATTTCAAAGCTTTGTATATATATTTTTCTGGGCATTTTCACTGCAAAATCATGAATCAGTTCTCAATAGTCAATCTCTCTTTCAGGTTTGCATACAATAAACAAAATAGGTATGTGCTTGTGAGAACTAGACATTTACAATGCATTCAGAGCAAACCAAAATTTAAAAGCCTATACATATCAACTGATATGGAAGCTGCACTGAGCTCAACAGGATGTACTCCCTTGTAAGGGCGCACAGTACTGCAGTCATAGTATTGTTCACATATATATTGAACCCATAATTCCTGCTAGCAGCCTTGGCTTCCACTGTTCATGGCATCAATATTATGATGATGCTTTGTCCCATTCATCAGCTGTCCCTCCCTCTTACCTATGTACAAGGAACATTGGGCCTGGTAATTCTTGAGAGAGCATGGCACACTGAACATGACAAATCTCTTGTCTCTCTCTACAAGCTTTAGTTTAACAACAGCACAAGCAACCCTCTGTTCTAGAGAAGGGCCTGGACTAGCACCTTGCTCCTCAGAATACAGTTACCCCTCCATTCTCGCAGACTTGAGGTCCACGGTTTTGCATATTCACAGAGAGGCAACCTCTGTTAAAAATTAATGGGGTGTGCCCACAGGGGTGTGCCCCATTCAAGTCTATGATGCTTGAGTATTGGTGAGTCTCCGTTTTTGTGGGGGGGGGGGAATCTGGAACAGATTCCCCCATGAAAACGGAGGGCCGACTGTATTGATTTTTCTGCCCCAGCTCTGCTTCTGATTGTGCAGAAAAACACACATTCTCAATATTAGGCACATACCGATCCAAAGAAATACATTTCTGTAAGTATTTTCAAACATGATCTAATCTATCTTATTTTTCTTCCTCATTGTAATAGGGGCTGCAGCCTGTAAAAAGACTCTTTAGATCTCCAGCTCCTGGTAAAGCGTATCTTTAGGTCAACAGCCTGGTGAAGCTTCCTTTTCAAGTTTAGCACTTGAAGAGAATCAGACCAGGTATCCAGTGGCAGCTGGTCCATTATGGCTAACTCTAGCCAGCCCTCTCCTGTCTGCCTTGTTATTTATTACCAGTCCATAGAGTAACATTGACTGTTAGTGTCTCAGGGTTTCTTCGTAGAAATGATCAAGCAGGCCCCTCTCGGCAAAGACTGTCAGGCATAAAGATTCTCCTACCTTAAAGGTACAGGGTTTTCCTCTGCCTTAAAGAAAAAAAGGAGGATCAACAGGGAATGTAAAGGAAAGATTAGCAAGCACAATCAATATATTCTTATAGAATAGTTGACCGGTTATGGAGTGAGAGCTTCAGCAGCACATCTGGCCCAAGTGAGGTTGTGGGGGGGACCCTGGCTAGGGGAATTGCTATTAGGCTGCTGCCCTTTTACTTTCAGGTTTTCATGAATGCTGAAGTCTGATACAATGGGGAGGAAAGAAGAAATGTTGCTTTGTTTTACTGTGAGCTTCAGTGGTTAAGATAAAAGGAAAGCCTCCTTGCAGAGCAGCTGTTTGTTTTATTTATTTGGTGTGGAGACCTGCACATGTTCAGAGGAGCAGCCAACTCGTGGCCATTTGCAGTGCACCCAGACCTTTGTGTCATTGGGCTTTCTTTAATGTGCTTGCAATTTGGGTAGAGCTGCAGCAGGCAGGAGCCTGGGAGTAAGTGTTATGTTTGTATTTATTTGATCTTAGACTTCATATGGAGGAAGTCCAGAAGAAGTAGTAGTTAGAAGATAACATGCTTTGCAGGTAGGGTTACCAGATTAGATCTGGGATGGGGCTCCTACAATATTAATCCTCAACAGCTCTTGGGATAGTATGAAGTATCATAAAGTCAGGGTGACCAGATGTCATAACCACAAAGTAGGACAGGGCATAACAAAATGTAGGACCTTCAACAAAAGGTAGGACATTACCAAATAAAAGCACTAATATATGTTGGGATTCCATGCAGGAATGACATGCCAAGACAAGAATGGGGGCGCAATGATGCCTGAGGAATCATTGCTTTCCTCAGCCTTTTATTAGCAATTTGTCTACAGGATACTTGTTGCTGTCAATTATTCACTTGCTGCCAATAGATGTTTTTCTCTGTGTAAGACTCAAAGGTCAGAGGATGTAAACAGGACACAGGAAACCAGCCAAGTTACTCATTAGGCTGCGTATACATATGTAATTATCAGCCAGGTTAATTGTTAGACTTGTGTACGTGCGTAAAGGGCACACTGTGTTTGATGGAGGGAAATGTGAGAATCTCGTGGTTTGCCAGCGAATTCCCCACAAATATAAATATAAATTCATGCTTCTTAGTCATGCTCAAAATGGAGGATATTTTGGAATTCCTCCTGGACAGAAGGTTGAAATGTAGGACATGTCCTGGAAAAGGGGGACATCTGGTCACCCTGCATAAAGTTCTGTCAAGCAGGATGGACATACCTGTCCTCATGGTTGTCCCTTTCCATTACAACGATTGCCTCGCTGGTGGATAGCAGGCAGAGGGGGTGCAGAGAAACCCCTCACTCTGTTCTTGTTGCCAAGATGCTCCACTGGCATTGAGAGGGGACAGCTGTGGCTGAAACCTGGAGCTGAGAAGGTAAGGGAGGGCCCCACTTGACAGAGCTTTGCAGTATCTTGTCAAAGACTTGTTGAAGATGACTGGTACAGGAACCCCATCTTGGATTCAATCTGGCAAGCCTATGGGAAACTTTTTTGTTGCCAAAATGCCAAGAAACTTTTTTGTTGCCAAGATGCAGAGTTAGCAGCCTGGGTCAGCACTAAGGAAATAGTGGGAGAAGGCTGGAACTATTAAAAGAAAGTGCCACCATGAGCTGCATGGTAAAAAATTTAACTTCTGAGTAAATTTGCATAGTGCGGGACTGCTGCTCTTTGCATATTTGAAATGGGAAAGGGGGTGGGAGAATTGACCACAAATGCAAGTGTGAAAAGTAGTTTAATTATTTACTTGTATGTTCACTGAGACCCTTGGATAACATCTTTTTAGTGGCATATAGAGGCCTAAATCCAGTTTACACATGCACATGTCTTTTTGGGGGGTGCTTCTGGAGGCTGCTATTCTCTTCCTCCCTCTGCAAACAACCAAAGCCCCCTCCCCGACTTGCTGTTAAGTTGCTGCAGCTCCCCCATGGCTATTGAGTGACTGATGGAGAGTAAGGGGGCAGACTGGAAAAGCATTTAGCTATGTTCTCCTAGACAGATGCAGAATGATCTATATCCATTAAGATCTCAGGAGGAATCCAGAGGATCTCATCTGACCTTCTGGGATCTCAGTCCATATCTGTCTGCCCATTTAGGAGGAAGAGGAGGGGAAAGAACCAAAGAAATTTGGTTTTCCAGGAATGGTGATAGCTTTGTTAGCCCTCTGACAGTCTATAGTAGATTTTGCCCAATGAAGTGGAATTTGTTTGAATCTCCCTGGGCTGGAGTGTAACACACAGCTGATTTACTTCTGAGTAAAACAGCACCAGGGCTGCACTCAATCTTTCAACAGCTACATAATTAATGGAAGAACTTCTATCATTCCCTTCCACTCCCCCCTATATGTTGGCTAGAGATTTTAGTATTGTATTCACATCAGGACTACAGGCTTCCCTCTCAAACTGAATCAAGTGTCAAAAACACACTTTGAAGCAATTATCTTAAATAACCATTCTATGAATTGGAATCAATGCATTTAAAATTGGAGCCGAGAAACTGTGTTGATTTGTGCTAGGCTGAATTTCACAAGATATTAGAACTAATTTTTATACTGGCTCTATTCAAGCAATATTTACAAGTACTCCTTCTGTCCTTGGCCTGTTCTCTATACTTTTAAATACAGGCTATGCATTTTCTTAAGTGTGCTAATATACTTTCTTCCTCAAGTAGGCAAACAAAAGACTACTCTTAGAGCTGTCTGGTATTTCCCTTTGTGCTTTCACTAAATATGGGGTGCAGGTGAGTGAAATTTGTATCAGGAATACATACATTTTTGCTTTTTGACCACTGGCCAAGTTATTCTGTATTAGTAGGGTTACAGTGGACATTAAAAATACCTTTGTAGCTCCTGTTTAATTTCTAAAAAAAAAAAAAAGGTAACACATCTCAAGGCAAGAGTGGAAGGTGAGTAGAAATGAAAACTAGGGCTGGAATACTATTGTTAGGGCCTTTGCAGACTGCCAGAAATAGTGCACATTAAATTGAGGCACTGCCCTGGCTCAGTCCTAGGGAATCATGGGAACTGTAATTTATTGTGGCACCAGAGCTCTCTCACAGAGAAGGCTCAATGTCTCAGAAAAAAATACAATTCCCATGACTCCCTAGCACTGAGCCAGGGCAGTGCCTCAGTTTAATGTGCACTATTTCTGGCAGTCTGCAAAGGCTTATAGTCACAGCTAGAATAGATCCATGGAATCATGGGTCCACCAATACCACCTTCACAGGTATGGTTGGTGGGTACCTGAAAGATGGCCTTCTTGGTAGCTCCCCCAGGTTCTGGAACTCCCTTCCTAGGGAAGCTAGAATAACCCCCTCCTTACTGTCCTTCCATCAGAAGGCAAAGATATTTTTGTTCCTACAGGATTTTAGAACTGAAGGGTTTTGAGCAGGGGTAGGCAACCTTTCCCCTTTAAGGGCCGAGGGACTTCTGCTCCCAGAAGCCTCAGCCATGTTGGCCAATAGTCCCATGTTCACCAACAGCTCTTGGGATTCTGGGAGTTGAAGTCCCTCGGCCCTTAAAGGGGAAAGGTTGCCTACCCCTGGTTTTGAGGAAAGGGCTTTTGAAAAGGTGCTGCATTGGTGTATGAAGTGTTTCAATATTGCCAATATATATGAAGTGTTTCAATATATTCAAGTAGTTTGATTCTACTTGACTTTTTGTTAACTACCTTGGTATCTACGGGGTTTGGTTCCAGGACTCCCCAATGGACCCCAAAATCCGTGGATGCTCAAGTCCCATTAAATACAACGGCATAATAAAATGGTGTCCCTTATCTAAAAGGGCAAAATCAAGTTTGCTTTTGGGAATCTATACATTTTTATATATTTTCAAACTGTGGATGCTTGAATCCATGGATAAAAAAACAGTGGCTGACTGTATAGTGTAATCATTTTAATTTGTAAGCCACCTTGAATCCCAATCATAGGAAAACAATGGAGTATAAATAAAGTTAATCATAATCAATGTGATTTACGTGTTACCCCATCTTGCTCTTTCTCTATAAGAAGCATGTGGACTGGACCTAGAGTGGGGAGGAAATTGCTTGGCACTTCAGCCATTGTTAAACTACAACTCCCAGCATTTCTTATCATTGACTTTGCTTGCTAGAACTGCTGGGACTTGCAATCTAACAATCTCCAGAGGGCCATCTGATGCCCATCTATTGCTTGAATAGAGCCAAACCAAGCAGCAGCAACAGCAGTGATGAAGGGGAAAATAAACAGGGAAGAAGACTGCCCCACCCCAAGGCAGCTTGCCTAGATGTCCCACGGCATAACACCTAGAGCTAGAACTGAAAGGGCTAAGTGTATGTCCAGGTTTAAAACTGTAGTAAATAAATCCTGTCAAAAGCCTATCATAGAAAGTATTATGAGTTTATTAGAAAATGAAGTGTGGATTTTATATACAGTGGTCCCTCCACATTCGCTGGGGTTAGAGGTGAAGGACACCCGTGAATGTGGAAAAACCACAAATAAAAGAACACTACAGTCGGCCCTCCGTTTTCACAGGAGGTCCATTCCTGACACCACCACCCCTGTGAAAATGGAGACATGCTGATATTCAAGCCCCATAGGCTTGAATGGGGCTCACCCCATTGATCTTAATGGTGATCATCCCTCCGTGAATATTCAAAACTACGGATCTCAAGTCCGCAAGAATGGAGGGGCAACCAAATTGTTTTTACCTAAGAACACCTCTCTAAGAATCTCCAGGTCCTCTAGTGTGACTCTGTGGTCAACATCTGCCAGAGGTTAACCATAGAATCATGCTGGAGAACCTACAAATGCTTAGAGAAGTCTTTTCTCTAGGAATCTCTAGGTTCACCAGCACAACTCTATGGTCAACTTCTGGCAGAGTTGCGCCAGAGGACCTAGAGATTCCCAGAGAGAACATATTAATCAAAACTGCAAATAATCAAATCTGCAAAAGTCAAGGCCACAAATGTGGAAGGCCAACTATATACAGAAAATTAAAGGTCAAGTTTTATTCCCCCCTTGATTCATGAGTAGGTCAGTAAGATCCTTTGTAACCATTGTTGAATAAGTCAACTTGTTTTTGGCTTGGATTCCTTGCTTTTCAAATGTATGGCATTCCATTGTTAAGTCTTGTCCCTTTTAATTCCTGTGTTCATCTGATGCTAAAGGCTGCTTCTTCACCAGTTTGCTGCAGAGTCTCCCAGTTGCCCCAGAAGTGTGAAGCAGTCCCTCTTTGACCTTTTATTGTCTGCCTAGTCAGCAGTGTATGTTAATTCGTGTAAAGCTTCTTTCCTAGCTTACCAGATTGTGAAAATAAACTTTTGGTCCTGTTAGATAACAGTCCTAAGAAAGGAAATGACTGGGCCCGGCCAAATGCAACATCCGTGCTTTTGTTGATCCTTTAACTGTAGAAACAGTAATGCTGGACTAATCTTGCTATAAGAGAAGATGGGGCCATTTACTAATAGGAAGGTTTTTGCCCCAAACAATTTTCCTCTGGAAGAAGCCTCTCAGATATAAGCTCCTTGGTTTGTAAGCTTTACTCTGGGTAAGCTGTGTATTAGGCAGAGTGCCATGGCAGATGTTTGGTGTAGGCAGTAAGGTGTTAGAGGTCAGAGCTGTATGGGACACATAGCCTGTCCTTCAACCCTGAAGCTAGCTTGCTGCCGTGAAGTATAGCAGAAGATACTGTGTAGCTTTGAGGTTGTTGTGTGCCTTCAAATCATTTCCAACTATCATGGGACTTTCTTGGCAAGATTTGTTCAGAGGAGCTTTGCCATAGCCTTTCCTTGAGTCTGAGAGCATTTAACTCGCCCAAGGTCACCCAGTGGCTTTCATGGCCAAGTGTGGAATCCATCCCTGGTCTCCAGAGGCATAATCCAACACGTTGTTGTTTTTAGCACAACTATATGCATAATCTTATGCATTCTGGGTTTGTTGTTCACACAATGGAACTGCATCTGTGTGCATCTCTGCAAGCTTGGTTGCTCGCACATGTCAGCACTTGAATAAAGATGTCAGTGTATTTGAAGCACATTCAAGGCATGTAGAGTTTTATTCTAGTTTATCCTGGGTCTGTTTGTATCAGTTATTCACACAGCCAAGAATCTGAAACTTTCAGAAAAACTTGGAAAAATCTGACATTGATTATTCTGGGTTAGGTGGGCTTTTTGGCAGCCCCACTCCCCAAACTTAGGGCCTGAACAGACTGCCAGAAATAATCCAGCTTGAAACCACTTTAACTGCCCTGGCTCAGTGCTAGGGAATCATGGGAACTGTAGTTTTTTCTGAGACATTGAGCCTTCTCTGTCGGAGAGCTCTGGTGCCACAACAAACTACAGTCCCCAGGATTCCCTAGCACTGAGCCAGGGCAGTTAAAGTGGTTTCAAATTGGATTATTTCTGGCAGTATGTTCAAGGCCCTTAATCGGAAGCATTTGAAATGCAAGTGAACAACAAAGTTTCAACCCAGATTCTACATAAATTATTTTCACTATCTGAATAACCCCTCAAACCTTTTACCTTTTTTCTATCCATGGTAAGATAAGAGGCATCATCTTGTCCTTTGCCTTAGGCAGCAAACTGTCTAGGGCTAGCTCTGGATCTTCCAGAGACTAAAAGGCACTTGCACTATCCCACCTCAGCATTTGGATACCAGCTCCTCCTAACAACTCAGCCAGCTTCCTGTAGCCTCAGAAGAATACAGTGGGTCCTTGTAATCTGCTGGGGTTTGGTTCCAGGATTCCCCGTGGATAATAAAATCCGTGGATGCTCAAGTCCCATTAAATATAATGGTATAGCAAAATGATGTCCCTTATATAAATGGGCAAAATCAAGGCATGTTATTTGGAATTTATACTTTTAAAAAATATTTTCAAGCTGTGAAAGCTTGAATCCATGGATAAAATAATCTGTGGATAAGGAGGGCCAACTGTATTAAAATCTTTGCAACAGCAGGGATAAGCATGAGCAGATGGGATTGACTATGAAAGGGAGTGGGGAGGGGGGGAGCTTTCAGTTTCACTTTCTCCTGCAGACAGTGTTTTTTGATTTGTTTTTTAAATGGTAGTATCTTTTCATCTTGAACATGAAGTCTATGTCTTTTGATATTTTTCTCTAGGAATGAACTGAAACAAAATTCTTCCCATTTGCACAGTCCATATTCAATAGGCACACTTATTCCCAGCAAGGAAAGGACCATTTTGCCCCTACCTATCAGATAGGGATTGAAGATAAGGAGCCTCTTCAGGGGCAAAAAGGGAAGGTGGCCAAACTAATTTATCACTAATATGATTAAATAAACATGGTTTCAAACCAGACATTTAAGTGCTCAAGGCCCTGGGCGTCAAGGGACAAATCCGCTGGTTTGGGTTTTTCCCACATTTGTTAAAAAGTTCCAAGTACTTTCCATCCCCATATAAAGAAATTTGTAAATTCTGGGGAATTATTAGGAAAAATTAATTCAATTTCCCAACTCATTCCTTTAACCAATTCATGCACACACACATCATAGCTGCTTCTAAAAACAGTAGTTAGGAAACCACCATGTAAGGTGAAGAGGAGAAGATAATTCATAGGACGTTTTCATACACACGGCTCTAAAGCCGGCTGGAAGCTGCCTGGAAGCAAAGAAGAGCCATTCCGGCGGTGAAAACAGCAGCCGCCGGAGTGGCTCCTGATTGCTTCCGGCAGCAGCCCCGTAATTCCTTTTTAAAAAAGGAATTAGAAAAATGGGGCTAAAGCCGGCCAGCGCCGGGGATGGCGCAGGGATGGCGCTGGATGGGGCGGGGCTTGCTGCGACGTCATATGAACACACGCAGCAAGACCCCGGAGGGACGCCGGCTAGTACCAGGGATGGCGCTGGATGGGGCGGGGCTTCCTGCGATGTCGTGTGAAAAATTTGACAGTGGAGCCGGAGTGGGGCCGGAGGGAGGCCGGCTAGCGTCCTCCTAAAGCCCCGTGTGAAAACGTCCATAGAACAGTGAGAAAAAACAGTCAAAGGAAAAGTTGCTGGAGGATCCACTATTTGAAGCTGTAGTTATCTGGATTTTTAAAAAATGTCCAGCCACTGAAATTTCCAGCAGAACTAACAGGGACACACAGTCCACAGCCAGGCCTGAAACCAGATTGAAATGGATCTACATCATTCATTTCATCCAGAAACCCCTGGAGTTGGGAAGCCACCCACTCCACCTGGAGTTGGGAGGCCACCACCTGGCCCAAAAATTGTAGGTTGGACACTGGATGACAATTATCCATTATAAAGAGATTCAGCAATGGCTTTTCTCAACAAAGGCTTCACAACTGTCTCCTTCAGGCAAGTTGGAACACGACCCTTTTGTAGGGAGGCATTGACTATCCCTTTTACTCACTTGTTTGATAAGCCATGAAGGACAAAGGTCTAATATACACGTGGTGGCTCTCAGCTCTCTGAGGATCCCATCCACATTTTCAGGATGCAAAAGTGGGAAAATATCTATTAACACTGGACAAACAGACACCAAGGTTACATCAACTGGCATTGTAGCAACTATAACATCCACACTGGAGTGGATCTGAGTGATTTTATCTACAAAGTGCCAAGCAAATTCTTTGCAGTGGGCTGTCAAGTGGTCTGCATTTTCTTCTGAAATGAAATGTGACATTAGTGCTGGGCAAGAGATCTCACATTTGGTCCCACTTGCATAAAATGTTGCAGTGGGAGTTTTCTGCTTTGGGATGAAGTGCTGGGAGTTGCCGTTTAGCAGTATTTGGAAGACTGCATGGTTCCCACCCCTGCTCTAAAGATCATACTTCTGCAAAAATCAGGTTCCTGCAAGTCTGCTGATACCTTCCTGTTGTCTGGATGCTTCTGTTTTGGCTAGACAAGCATCCACACTCCTCTTTGAACTGATGTTGCTTGTATATGTAAGAATATTCTGCTGTAGCAGGAATGGGGACCATTTGATTTTTCAAAAGTTTGGGCCTATGGTTCTTATCAGCCCCATTCAGCAGGAAGGGATTGCAGGAGTTGCATTCTAAAATGTCTGGAGAGCCAAAGGTTATAGGTACCCTGTCTTTTGGATGCTGACATTCAGAGTGTCAACAGGTTCCCATTGTCTTCTCTGTCAGGCAAGTGGCAACTATCATTATGAAGCTGTCCATCTATCTTTCTTTCTGCTAGCAGCAGCATATAAACACTCTACTCATACAGGGATGGCCAAGTTTCTAGTATTATATTACTGTACTTTGCATTCTTGAACAGATGAGGGAATTTGGGCAGGGTTTTGAAAAGCTACACCTGTGGCATAACAATCCTCTTAAAAATTCCCTCTTCCACACAACTATTAAAGGACCAGGGCTTCTAATATTTAAAGCTTGCCCATCCCTATAATTCTGCAGTGTTCATTATTAAACACTAATTAGGTGCACTTAATTGTCAATTAGGATAATGCTCCTGCTCCTCCCTGCACTTTGGTGACAACATCCTTTCTTTGCATCAGGCACATTAACAGTATTTGATTTCCCCCTGACCCTCAAGTATACACACTTGGTATTTGCTTTATGCCAAATAAAGCATTGCTTAGTGATAGCTGGTTATGGAAACAAAATCCGAGTGAAATCAAGTACTGTTTGTGGAGAATGGAAAAAAGAAGATGAATGAATGTATTACCTGCTTCAGGCAAGAATGCACCCTAGAAAAGGAGAAAGGGTGACATTTCCCTTAATATCCTGGGCTGAGGACATTTTACACACCCTTCATGACGGCCAAGGAGATTTTTCAGCTAGATTGGCTGCAACATGACAGTGGGTCTTGTGCCTGACAATGGATTATGCATAGTGATGGGATTTATGTATTTAACTGCAATCCAGAAACAGAAAGAGAGAGAGAACAAAAGAACGGTCATGGCATGACCTGGTGATGTGGCTCAGCTGGCAGGACAGGAGCTTTTGCATTCTGAGGTGATGGGTTCAGATCAACCCGCAGGATGCCAGCTGACACTGGGGTAGGCACAAGCTGTGCCCTTCAATGGGGGCAAGTAGCAAAGGCCCTTTTTTCTGCATCCATGATCAGTGGGTGGAAAAGTCCAGCTAATGAAAGAAATAGGGAAGGTTTTCGGAAAGGAACTGGGAGCAGAACCCACAAGTCTTGGCTGTATTCAAATATACAAGGTTCATCTCCCTTGAAGCCACTGTGTCAAGAAATGAGCTGCTGAAGTGCTGTAAAGGGCATGTCATTCCAAGAGAGCACAAAAGGTTTGGAGGGTGGGAGATGCTGGAAGCTGGGTTTAAATAAACTGTCAGATAGTATTTCTCTAGCAGTGCCAATGTACAAAGAGACAGATCCAAAAATGAGCACAGTCATCTCTAAGTTCAACCTCTCGCAAGTCATAATCTAATGGAGTAGCCTTCAACCTTTCTGACCTGAGATCCAGCTTGATTCTAACCTACAATATGTAAAAGCACTTTAAACGTTGTTGCTGCCTCAGATGTCTCTGCCTCCTCCTACCTCCCTTTATTTTTCTTCTATTGAAAAAACTCCGTGACTGCAACATCTGGCTTAATGTTTGGGACATGAATTCTATTGATAGTCCCAACTAGAATTTGGTAATTAAAACAAAGTGAAATTTAAAACAAAATGAAATTTACATTAGCTCACCATTCAACAATGGATCCAATGGGATTACAATAAGAGGAATGGGAATTGTGCAGACTTGCAGATATTGTTGGACTGTTATCTCCAGCAGCCATAGCCAGCACAACTGATGGTGTGGAATTCTGGGAATTGCTGTCCAACCACACATGGAGAGTCACATGTTTCCCACCTATGACCAATAGGATTCAAGCTTATTGGATTGACTTGTTTTTTCACCTCATTCCCTACTTTTTTGATTACTTAGCTTGAGGAAGAATTTCTGGAGAATTTGAAAGTTTGTACACTTTGTGGTGTATTGGTTATTCTTACAAAGATGTTACCAATAATTGATTTGGATTCTGACCACACACACACCATGGTTGCATATGGCTACTGTTGGTTTTCTGAATAGTGAGGCAGGGAAAGAAGGAGATGATACTGAATACCAACTCCTGCCCCAGGTTAGAACAAACTCCTAAAAGCAGACCCACTCCAGCCAAAGGCCAATTGTATCTGGACAGGCTAAGAAGAAATAACACCTGGGATTTGCTCCAAAGTCTAGAAAATGGGCTTCAGATGTGAATAACCTGGATTTGATGGTCAGGTAACCTCCCTTTTGATTGCTGTATTTTATTTAGGGATGTCTTTGAAGATGGTCTGGATCAGCATTTCCCAACCAGGGTTCCTTGATAAGAGATTGCTAGGGGGTTCCATGAGAGATCATGAATGGAAAAAAAAGTGTTTTCTAGCTGCAATATCACCTCTGAACAAATGTTGCCAAGAAATCCCCATGATAGGGTCGCCCTAGGGTCACCATAAGTTGGAAATGACTTGAAGGCACACAACAACAACAACAACAACAACAACATATAATAATTTTTATGTAGAAATTTCCAGAGACCTGAAAATTATTTCAGTGGTTCCTCCAGTGTAAAACGGTTGGGAAAGGCTCGTCTAGATAATTCAGAAAGAGCCACTCTGGTGTACTGGATTGATCATTGGACTATGACTCTGGAGACCAGGGTTTGAATTCCCACTTTGCCATGAAAACCCACCAAGGCAAGTCACACATTCTCAGCCTCACAGGAAGGCAAACGCGCACCCCCTCTGAATTAATCTGACCGAGAAAACTGTGAATTAATCTGACCGAGAAAACCACCATGTCCATCAGATGTTTCTATTGTCAACAACAATTGTTTTGTAAAACGGCTACTGATAATAATGTGTATTGCTTTCCCCTCTGTTTACAATCCCATCCCATGTTTATAATCCCACTGTAACACTATACCTGTGACTCAGGCTAAGACTTGATGCATCTTATGAAGTAGACTGTAACCCATGAAAAATTATGTCATAATAGATGTCACAATTTATGTTAATGAATTATTCATTCTTTTTCAATTAATGTCATAATTCCAGAACAGCTTTAGACTTCCCTTTGTGTTTTAGCCATATGTGATTGCTCTTGTGTTTGTTTTGTCAGATTCAATGATAATTACATGTATTTGTGTTGTTTTTACCTATTGGTGTGTGTGTGTGTGTACATATACTACTTTAATGTTTTATATCTAAATCCATCTACCTGTTGTTTACAGTTCATAGCTCTGGGAATTTTTTAGTGGTTATAGATTGACTCATAAATGTAATAAATAAATAAAGGGGAGGGACAGATTGAATTGAAAAAGGCATAGGAGCCAAAATCCCAGAGGATGAAGAGGAGGGAGTCAGTATGACAATCACATTGCCATTTTGTTAGTACTTACAAGTCTGTGGCTCAGGGCTTTGGACAGTAGGGCTGTACGATGCCAGCATGGCTCATAACTGCTACGTTAATCCTACTGAATCAGAGACAAGAGAGCTGTCAGTGGGCAGGAGCCCACTGAGATAATGGGTTGCCAAGGAAGCCCCAGGCGCCAACCTGGCGCAGGGATACAGAGATGGATGGGCACAGGGTGAAAAGAGTGAAGGAAGGAGACACAGCAAAATGGAGCAAAGGGAGGTGTGGGAGGGACACCAGCCTGTTGTAACCCTTCATTGACAGTAGTGATCTCACCCTATTAGTCGAGAATTAGAACTCTCATTAAAGAATCAATTAGTCATATTAGAACAAGGCTGGGGCCAAAAATCACTTGCCTCCTGCTATGCCATGTTATTAATCCCTTCACAGGAGAGTGGTGGCCTGGGGGTCTCCCCTGCTGTTAGGGCATGCCCTGCCTGTCTCCCTCTGGTGACAGTCAGGAATGGCTCTCATCTCTCCGTTTCCCCCCACTTCCCCCACTACTCCACCCCACACTCACACCCACCAGAGCCAGGCACAAAATCCAGTCTCTCTCCTCCACACTCCACTTATCTTTCTGGATTTGTTTCTAAGATGGCCCTGGTTTGGTCGTGCACTGAAGTAAGATTCTTAAGCCTTTCCCTTCTAAGCATCTTTACCTCCAGTGAATTGCAAATTGTAGAGGCTGGCAAGGGAAGATGTCTCAAGAATAAGCCACGAGGATGCTTACCAGATTTTTACTCCTTGAATTTCTGCTCCCAAAGCTGCTCAGTAATAGCAGGACAACCAGATTGTGGTTTCTAATGAGAAATAGGCCCTGTGGGGCTCAGGCATACCTACATGCTGAATTGAGGGCCATGTGGGAATCTTACCAGCATTTATATAGTGTAGTTTCCAGACTGTGAGAAGTAATGGCACCACTCTGTTCTGGTCCATTTTCTGTTCTTTCTGGTGTCCTCTGTCCACTTCTGAACACCAGAAGTGTTTCAGCAAAGAAAACAAAAAGTGTACCAACAAAGGAAGTGCATCCCAAGAGAAGGGCAACAAAGAAAGTGTGGGGCCTGGATGTCAAAAGGAATGGTTGAAAGCATTGGATATATTTAGCCTGGAGAAAATTCAGTCCAGAGGTGACAGGACAGCCATCTTGAAATATCTGAAGGGCTGTCACATATGGATGGAGCAAAGTGGTTTGTTGATGCTCCAGAGGGAGGCAGTAGGTGTACATTGGGCCTTTGCAGACTGTCAGAAATAGTGCAAATTGAATCCACTTTGAGAGTTAGGGTTAGTGCTAGGGAATCATGGGAATTGTTGTTGTTTTTCTGAGACATTGAGCCTTCTCTGTCAGAGAGCTCTGGTGCCACAATAAAATACAGTTCCCATGATTCCCTAACCCTAACCCTTAAAGTGGACTCAATTTGCACTATTTCTAGAAGTCTGCAAAGGCCCATTATTTCAAGAAAAAGATTTAAATGTAACTTTAAGAAGAACTTATTTCTTGTTGTTCAGCAAACTTTCCTTCCTTGGAAGTTTTAAAAGAGAGATGAGTTGGCTACATATTGAAGATGTGTAAGAATGTATTTTGGACTGCGAGACTTTCCAGCTCCCTTTTGCCCCTTGTAACTCTCAGTTTGCAGGGATGGGATCCAAAGTGTTTCTAGTCTAGGGGGCACTCCTATTGCACCCTTAGAAGATTTCTGTGTCATTATACATGACAGGAGTGTTAGGAAAAAGTTACAATAGAGCCAGTGTGGGGTAATGGTTTGAGTGTTGGATTATGACTCTGGAGGCCAGGGTTTGATTCCCAACTTGGCCATTAAAACCCACTGGGTGACCTTGGCATGTCACATCCTCTCATCCTCAGGGGAAGGTAATGGTAACCTCCTCTGAACAAATCTTGCCAAGAAAACCCCATGATAGGTTTGCCCTATGGATGCCATAAGTTGGAAATGACATGAAGGCACACAACATGGCCAGGCCTTCTACTGCCCAGGATCAGACCTGCCAAATTTCAGACAGACAAGACAATGTATCCTCATTTGATAGGCAATGTTAATAAATAGGGACCCAGACTATCATTTAAACTAAACAAAGCTTTCAATCTGATTTCACTGCGCTCTCCGCAACCCTTTCCTCCCAGAAACCTTTTTCTGGCCTGTATCGGCTCTTGTTTTTCACTGTTCTGTTCTTTTCTGCTTCCCATTGACCTTCCTATGAACTGTACCTAGTTTTCTACTCTGCTTTTTCCCCAATGTTAAACAGTGCTTCCAGTGCAAAGCAGCTAAAAACAAGCGAGCTACTGAAAAAGTAAATAATTTTCATTCATTCAGATGCCTAGTTGCAACAGTAACAGGCAGGGGGAGATAGTGGCAAGGAGAGAAAGAACGTTATCACACAGGGGAAATCTGTTGGTTAATCCACACAAATC
>CM034703.1:210815725-210826994 GCA_020142125.1 Phrynosoma platyrhinos
TCTATGATTCTATGATTCTATGATTCTATGATTCTATGATCTCCATAATTGCTTAGTCAATTTCTGCAATTGAAATTGGTAGATTTAATTCCTTTATACTTTTCTCCTCAAGTCCTGGTATTTGTAGGTTTTTTATATATTCCCTCATTTGTACTCTTTTTTCTTGTTATGTTTTTTCTGTTCTAAAAAGTCCTCCAAAGAATTCACTTACCATCTGTTTTATTTCATTTTGCTGTCTTAATTCTTGCTCTTTAAATTTTAATTTAATGATTTGATTTTTTTCTTTTTCTTTCTTCAATCAATAGGCCAGTCACTTCCCTATTTTGTTCTCATTTTTGAAGTGATACTGTTTTATATATTTTACTTTGTTCATTATTTCATACATTTGAATATCATTAATCTAATTTCTAATATCTTTAATTTCCTGATGGATCCTTGAGTCCTTTGGGTTCTTTTTATGTTCTTTTTCTTTTTGTTCTAATCTTAAAGTTAGCTCTTTCTCTCTTTTTTCTCTTAACCTTTTCTTTCTATTGTCTTGTTATATTAATACTCCTCAAATATATGCTTTTCCAGCATCCCAAACCACGTGTATAGGTGTTTCTTTATTTAGATTTTCTTGAAAGAAGTATTTTAGTTCTTGTTTTACTCTGTTCACAATATTTTCGTCTGCCAAAAGTGACTCTTTTAACCTCCATGAATATTCTTTTTTCCTAGGCCAAATAGATACAGTCACTGGACAATGGTCCATGTACGTTTTTGGGAGGATTTAACTTTTTACAATTTCTTTTAGTAATGTTTTGGTGACGAATATCATATCTATTTGCGACCAGGATTTAAATCTGTCTGAAAAAAACGTATAGTCCAAAGAGCCCAAATGTTTGCTTTTCCAAACATCAACTAAATTATATTCTTCTATGAGTTCAAAAGTGGCTAATGGCAGTTTCCCTTGTGAATTTTTTTTTTGAGATTTGAAAGATCTATCTATCTTTGGGTCTACCACTCCATTCCAATCGCTGGCAATTAATATTTTCTCGTAATTATATTCCCTTAATTTTCTTTTTAATGAGTCAAAAATTTAATTTTGTTTTCTTGTGGGGCATATATATTTAATAATAGAATCTTACCAATTTGTAGTTCTAATTCGATTGCCAAATAATGTCCCATGTTGTCTTTAAATATTTCTCTGGCTTTTATAGGTTCTTTAACGTAAGTAGCTACTCCTTTTTTCTTAGTATTAACGTTCGATGCATTAAATACTTTACCTAATCTCTTGTTTTCTAGAAATCTCACATCTTAGTTTTTTAAATGTGTCTCTTGTATGCATGTGATATCATTTTTTTGTTTCAACAGATAATGCATTATGATGTTCCATTTGTATTTTCAGTTTATCCCATTAACATTCAGAGACATTAATTTAATTGAAATTTTCCCCTGTTTTATTATTATTATTATTATTTAAATATTTTGATTTATTTTATGTTTATTTTCTGTAACAATAGAATATATACAGTTTTACTTCCTATTGGTTGTCTTCCTTTTCTTTGTCTTTGACTTGCTTGGGCATGTCTTTTTTCCACTTTAGTTTTCCCTTCCTGTTTTTTCCTTTCACCGCTAACGTCTTTTCTAGCATCTGAAATAACTTGTTTTACTTGTCTTGTTGTTTCTTCAAAACTCTCTTCTAGTGTTGCATCTTCTTCATTATTTGCGTTATTGTCGTCTGATTCTTCTTCCTCTGTATCTGTTAGTTGTTGTGGGGAATCACTTGAACTTAATTTGTCTTAGTTGTATGTACATTTTGTTGTCTTTTGGATTCAGATCTTGTTTTCATTTTCTGTAGCATAGTAATTTGATGAGCATCATCTTCGTTATTTTTCTTAGTTGGTGAGTCTTTCTCTGGTTTAACTTTTTCCAGGAATTCTTTAGCTTTCTGATAAGTATCGATCTTAAATCTTTCTTTTCCAATTGAAACTATGACTCCTTCAATTTCCCCCCATTTGTAATTAATATTATTCTGTTGTAAATATTGTGTTAATTCATAGTATCTTTTCCTTTTTTGAAGAATCTGAGCTGGTATATCCCAGTAGATCTGTATTTCTTGGTCTTCGATATAACAATGTTTCTGATAGCTCATTTCTATGAATAGGTCTCTAACCCTTTCTCTTACAAAGTGTATTATAATGTCTCTTGGCAATCTTTTATTCGTAGTAACCTAAGAGTTTATCCTATACAATTTGTCTATTTCCAAGTCTAATTGGGCCATCCTATACACTCTGCCAGAACTGGTATTATACGGGTATTTAGGTCCTCCATATGTCTTTCTTGCAGTCCTTGTAATTTAATAGCTTTACCTTTAATTTTAAGTTCTAGAGACATTTTGTAAGTGTCATCTTGCTTACAGGTTTTTTCTATATTATTTACCTTTTCTTCTATTTTTCCTGTCTTTCCTTTGATTGCTATGATTCTCATCTCCAAATCTTTAATTTCCGTCATCATATGTGTTAGGTTTTCTTTAAACTCCTGAATCTCTTTATGTATTTCGGCTCTAATTTTTTCCTTCCATTCTTTTATCTCTGCCCATATTTCTGCTCTTATTTCAACTATAATGTCTGCTCTTAAAGAGCGGATTTCATTTAACAGAGCCTTATTTATATCTGGTGCTTTTATATTTTCAATATTATCTTCCTTTTGTTCCTCTTTTTGATTTTGTTCAGACATTTGAGGCATCTGTTCCTCGGTCATCTTTTATATAATTATTGTCTTCGGTATAGTCTTTAGTATAATCTTGTAATAAGAATTTACTATTTCTACGGCAACCACACACCTTATCGCTTATCTGTAATTCTATTAATAATACCGGTTTTTAAAAAAAAGGTATCTCCTAGGTTCAGAGTTAAGCTCTTTGATAGTTCTATTAACAAAGTTTCTTAATTCATTTTTAACAGAAATATTCAAATATGCAAATTCTCTCTTCCCATTAAGTATATATCCCTCAAGATTTTACAGTGAAGCACTTTAACAAAAAATTCCTATTGACCTTCTAATAAAGCACAATTCCTAATTCTTCTTAGGGATTCTTTTAATTCCCTTTCCCAATTTCTTTATATCTCTTTCCCTTTATCTAGTCTTTTCTTTTAATAATCCTGTCTTACTCAGCCACACAACCACCCTACTCCAGCACACATGCTTTGATTATATTATTTGTTCTAGATACAAAAGAGAAGAAAACAATACAAACTGTGTCACTTGGGGTGTAATCTTAGTTATTTGTCAATAAACCTTGCTTTTCCCCATGACCACCATAGTGACTTTGTCACCAAAAGGGAGCTTACTCAGGAGCATTTTTAGGGCTCCTGGTTCTCTTAACACCACCACAGTCATTCCACCGCCAGGGAAAGTACCCCAGAAGCATTTTTAGAGTTCCTGGCTCTCCTGCCACCATTGCAACCGCTCTGCCGCTGTAGGAAGCCACCCAGGGGCGTTTTGGGAGCTCCTGGCGCTCCTGCTGCTGCCGCCGCAGCCACTTCACCTCCTGGGGGAGTTGTCCAGGAGCGTTTTTGGGGCTCCTGGCTCTCCTGCCTTACAATAATTCTGTGAAGTAGGACAAGGCTGAGAGTGACTAGACAAAGGTCACACAATGTGTTTTATGGCTCAGTGGTGACATTAACCTGGGTATCCTAAATCCCAGTCTAGCAGTCTAACCACTGTAGCACACTAGCTAATGTGATGTTTGGGATATTATTTTAAGGAAACAAGCTGTTGGAGTGATGACTACAGTTAAGGGCATTACTCTATTCCTAGATCTCTTGGGTGAAACATCCCAGGTATCTGGCATTGAAATGGCATCCAGTTCAGTATATTTCCAGAAATGTCAATAAGGATTATTTTAACAAGGAATTACAGATTAAAAGCATCAGAGAAAAATTCTGTTGTGTTTCCTCCATAAGCGCCTGGTAGGACAGCTATAATTCATTGTTCACAGTGATACTTCTGAAAACAGTTTGTAAGCTTCAGGTAGCCCTGAAAAGGGTTGCAAAATTATTAAATTGCTTTGGATGATTTGAAGATGTTTGGCACTGTTCCCAGTCCATTTCTAGGTCTAGCTTAAAGTATTGGTCTTGACCAGGGGTAGGCAACCTTTCCCCTTTAAGGTCCAAGGGACTTCAGCTCCTGGAATCCCAGGAGCTATTGGCC
The DNA here is from genome assembly GCA_020142125.1 of Phrynosoma platyrhinos. NCBI lineage: Eukaryota > Metazoa > Chordata > Lepidosauria > Squamata > Phrynosomatidae > Phrynosoma > Phrynosoma platyrhinos. The sequence goes on from CM034703.1 coordinate 210,819,917, forward strand.
AACATGGGACTATTGGCCAACATGGCTGAGGCTTCTGGAAGCTGAAGTCCCTCGGCCCTTAAAGGGGAAAGGTTGCCTACCCCTGGTCTTGACCTTTAAATCCCTTAATGGCTTGAGACTGAGTTACCTGAAAAATGGCCTCCTCTCACGTGTACCCACTGAGATCCTGAGATTGCCCTTTTTCCAAGGGACTCCCTAAAGTGAGACGAGGCCAACAGGTAGCTGCTGAAGGGAAAGTCTTTTTATTATGTGGTCTTCTTCTCCAGTTATGTGGAATGCCATTCCCTGACAGGTTTCCCTTCCTGGTACTTGTTCTGAAGAAAGGTGAAGGCAGTTTGCATCTACTCATTTTTAAGATGCTGAATTACAGATTTGCTCTGTACTTTTGTAAGTGATGCTCTATGTCTTATTTTATTTCTACTGTTTTCAGCTGCCCAGAAAACATAGTTGTTGCTGGATACTATTCATGTTCCGTGATCAAAAGTGCAAATTCTGGGGTCCTTTCTAAAAGGCTCAGGTAATTAGGTCCTGTGGGGAAAAACAGGATGTATACTATGTATAATATCTGTGACAAACACAGAAAGGAGGCAGGCACTCACAGAATTTGAAAAGTTATTTTGAAAAAGTAATTAATCACCATTCCAAGCCATTTCCCTAACCAGTTACTATTACAGTTACAGTTTTTAGAAAGTAACTCTTCTAAGTTCTCAAAAGAACTAAAACATTTTTCAGAATTAACCTGAATGCTTCATATCACTGGCCTCTATTGCTCCCCATATTCTTCCCCTGTCCAGTTCATCTAAACACCCACAATGGAGCACAAAGCAGCAACAAAGACATAACACAAACCAGCACTAGAATCGTGTGGTATTACGCCGCCAACATTTATTGAGATCATACAACTATAAAAAACTAAAGCATAGCAGTTACACAACAAAAGACATGGAGTTATTCTCTGGTAAATTACAGCTGTGATGCCATATTTTTTTGTTACTGGGAAAGAACCTACTTACAAGCAAGTAATTAATTTTAATTAGTTACTTCCAGTCTCTCAGCACTCACTCCTAAACAATTTCTACAGATATAATGCAAAATTATTAACTAGAACAAATGTTCACTATTGTCCAGTGTCCATGTAAATACTGCCGTTTTTGCCCATTTTGCTGCAAATATGGGCCCAAAGGCCTATGTTCTCCCCAGCGTGGCCATTAACCCCAGGTCGCGATTGGGCAGATTAGATGTAGATTTGGCCCAATCCCAGCCCAAAAGGCCCTTAATCCAATCTAAAAAGACCAGCTGTTTTTGGCGAAGTTTCTCTGGAACTCTGTCATGACAGCCGGCAGACTGCACAGCCTCTTGATCCCCTTACCTGCTGCCACTATTGAATGAAGGCCCCTGCCATGGCCTGTGAAAGGGGCGCCTGGCCTTATGGATGCAGCCAGGTGCCCCGTTTTCACCCTTACAGGCCACAGTGGGCGCCTTCAGAGAAGCAGGTAAGGGCATACCACAGCAGTGGATCCACAGCACTCCCTAAACTGCATGTCCCAGGAGTCTATCTGATGAAACTACTATGGCAGTTAAAGTGGAATTCGAGTGCTAAAATTGTGTTGTGTAAAAGGGATTTGGAAAGGTGCACAAGAGACTCATGTGTCCATCCATATTTCCACCATGCTGTCAGGGGAAAAAATTTGGACTCCACTGACCTCTACTCATCTGATACCTGTCCAGTGTCAGGCCTCATCAGTGGCCCTAGCCAAATGCAGGAGAGGAGGAGAAGACAATGGAGATTATCACATTAACAAAAAACACAACTTATCCCCGACTGAATGCAGTTGCATTTCGGATTTTATCATATTTAAACTGTTGCTGCTCCCACCAGGCAACTGCAACTCGACTACATTCCAGCACCTTAGCCACGCTTATCTGGCTGCTTTTCCGAAATGGGAGCTTGCTGGTTTGGAAAGGTAGCTGGATAAACGTGACTGGGACTCGGGATACAGCTGGGTTGCAGTCACCCAGCAACAGTGGTGGCAATTTAAATGTGATAAAATCAGCTATTATTCTGAAATACGATTGTATCTTGTTGGGGATAAGTTATGTTTTTTTGGTAATGTGATAATTTCCAATGTTTTTACCTAGCAGAAGTCTGCATAGAAGTTACAATGACCTTGTTCTAATTTCACATCCCTTTTACTTATAAAAGGCAAAAGCACTCCTGTACTATTTTTTTAAAATCCAGCTTTAAAAACAGTCCCCAGAGCACTAAAGAAATAGGATAATGCTGATGATTAAAACACACACACACGCACACACACAACTTGTCACGGGCACTGGCCACGAGGTCCCATGATCATCATAGCAAAATATAAGGATGTACCTATGACATCAATGCTGATTGTGCATCCGGGCTGAGTTTGAAAGTATTACTTTTGGGGCTACAATTCCCATAAACAGCATGGCTACTGGCCGCTGTCTGGTGACTGTAGTCCAATGAAGTAACTTTTCCAGGCTCTGCTTTGGGAGCCTACCATCAGTGTCAGCTTTCCAAGGGAAGCCTTGAAGTGATCCAATAACCTGCAAAACTGCTTTGGCCAAAGAGAGCATGCAAAAGAGAAAGGGGGGGGGGGAGAGAGAGAGAGAGAGAAAGAGTGCATATATTGTGGGCAAAGGCACCTCTGCATCATCACCTCCAAGTTAACTCTCAGAAATCCAGGAGATTATCACACTAAGACCAATTCCACAACAACTGAGCTATTGGAAGCATAGCTCTGTAGCAATCAATATTTTCACACAGTCGTGTAATCATGCGATAATGATATAAAAACAAAAGAGAAATGCAATTGTGTCCCACATACATCCATTTGTGCATCATTAGTATATCGTTATTGAACATTTCATGCATGTGCCATTTTGGTGTGACTGCACATGTCTGAAAATCATGGTTCCATCCCAAACACAACAAAATATTTTTTTTTTATATTTCACATTCTTTTTATCCAGTTGAAACAAAATCATGTCCTACACCTCGAAATAAGACAGAAATCCATTCCAAAAACAATCCCAGCAATGAAAATGAATTGCTTGTACTGAAATGCAGTCTGGGAAAAGGTCCTGGATTGTTCTGCAATAGCGCGAATGTTGGCTTCCGCACCTTTGCAATAGCGCGATTGAAGCACTGTCGGCAAATCATTCATTGGGCTTCCCCATTAATAAGAAGTTACAGGAGCATTCCATATTATTGATGGGAGAAGTACTGGATGAGTGTGACATTGTGTGAAAATTGTGCAGTCATTATGGGAACATTCCATTTTTCTCCTGTTTCTTAACCCCGTGTGATAGTCTCCCCAGTCTCAGTTTGCACACACTCCTGCCCTCCCCACTTTGGACAGCCAGTAGCCTGGAAAAACAGCCTCAAAGTTCCTAGAACTCATGGGAAGTAAGGAGGACTGAAGTAGTCTTTTTCAGAGTTTAGTGGTGCTGACCCAGTATCTGTGCTCTTCCTGATTATTTTTTTGTCCTTGGTTGCCATTATGCTTTGCAGGGCAGAGCAGTGAAGGGGAGAAGACTGATTTCTCTCTGTGGCATATTAAATTTCTCTCTGTGGCATATGAAAAGAATAGGATGGGACCAGAGCCACAGATGTGTGGTAGTAAGAAGCACCTCCACTGGGAAATAATTGCCTGTCGGTGGGGTTGGGATGGGGTGAGCAAAGGAAGTGGTAAGTGAGGCTGGGTAGCTTGGTGTTCTCTACAAAGCCAAGGAAGGGTGAAAGGCTTATGTGCCGCCAAAAGCTTGTGACAACAGCTTCCATTCCTCTTGCGCTTTGTTGCTTAGCAGCCTTGGCAGGTTTTGCCTTTTTCAGGGCTGCTTGTGAATTACAGTGTTAAAGATGGAAAAGCAGCAGAGAGGAGAAAAGAACTGCATGCAAATTTAAATCTGGTTCTGCAAGGAGTTATGGCCTTATTTTCTAGATAGTATCTGGTTCACGTTCCCTATCCAGCCACTGCTTGCCAAGGCCGAATGAGTTCATCAGTACCGGGTTGGCAAGTGGAAGTCCCAGCAGCACCTTCTGTGGAGGGAGATGCTGGATTGTTCTGACTGCTCCCTTCGTTCTTTTGTGTACTGAAATGACACTCCAAAATCTCTATGGGCAGGGTAAACATAGGAGCCGTAAAGAGAAGAAATAAATCGGGCTGAAATTTGGTTCACAAATTAAATCTGGATTTTAATCTGGGCAGTTAATACATTTAGATCTAGATCACTGTTTGGATCGTCATCCAAATCTGCTTCCAAGAACGATCCCACCCCACTTCCTCAGCTCCTCTTATGTGCAGAGATTATCCTTGTGGTTATCAGCAGAAGGGGGAAGGGCATGAACACATGGAAAATAGACTGCCATTCACTTCCATTTTTCACAGAGATATGCAGTTACTACAGGCAAAACACTTGCCTGCACACCCATTCTCTGAGCACACAGATGGGCACAGGCGCACACACCTACGGGTTGCCTCTCTAGACCAGTCCCAGTAGCGACTGGGTGACTCCTGGGATGACTGTCATAATTACATATGTGAGAAAATGTGTCATGCAAATGGGCCACCACACAACTTGCTTGCAGCTCATTATGATCGAGAAGTGCTTCTGTTCACTGTGTTATTAATAACTGGCTTCTGTTAGTGATACAGAAAGCCATGTTGACTGGCTTGGGGGGGAAATTCATCCCTTCTGTTCCTGTCACCTATCTTCCCACAAGCAACATTGCAAGACTTGTGCAAAATATCTAATGGTTTGCTGCCCCTGCATAACAACCTCCCCCACCCCCACCCCTCCAACTTATTAGCAGGAGAAGGCTGTTCCACTCTCTCTGAGGATCAGGTCAGCTCAATGGGGGTAGCGGTATTGTTCCACCTGTCCACCTCCATAAAATATTTGACTTGCGGATCTCTTGGATTGCACACGGATTTGCTTCTAGTTTCCTGAATTCCTTCTAGATTAAGAAAATGCAGAAGCCTTTGATGGGGTTGGATCTGATCACAGGCAACAGACCTGTCAGATCTGGGAACAAAGGATTTCTAATGTGACTGACAGTAGCCATGTTTGTTCAAATGACCAGCCTTGAATTGTTCCATACCCTGACTTGATTGTCCATAAACTGGTATGCTGGTGCCCATTTACTCCAACCTAGCTTACTTTGCCAGCTGCAGCAGCTAAACCAATCAGGAATTTACAGGCGTATTGAGTTCAAAACTGGATCATGTCTTGTTATTCCTCTAAGAAGTCAGAGTGTGACTTCTAGGGTTGTTAGGGGAGAGACAAGCCAATGTCTGGGTTCAAATGCAATACTAGGTTTTCCCAGTTTAGTAAGATCCTGGTTGTTTTAGCCACTCCCATCCTGCTTGTGGGATGAGCCAAATGAGAGTGATGGGGGATCTTTTACCTGTGTGCTTGCTTGTTAAACCAAAATGCAAATACAGTCAGCCCTTTGTGTTCCAAGGGGATTGGTTCCAGGACTCCCAATGGATACCAAATCCCTAGTCCCTTATTTAAAATTACAGACACACAAGGCTAGAGAGAGAGAGACTAAGGATCTGTGAAATGATGGGTGGCGTGGATTTGCACTATGGCTAGATTCCTGCCATTTCACAGATCCTCAGGCTCTCTCCAGCTTCACACCTCGTGCCTCACGTGTCTCTCCAGCCTCGTGCCTTGTTTCTAAAGCCATGGATCAGAAGCCCGTGGATTTGGAGGACCAACTTTAATTTTGACTCAGCGTTTTAGGCTAAGGTGGAAAAGTGGAGCCAAGCAAGTACAAAACTTTCCTGTATTGGTAAAACCAAGGGCAAAGAAAATAAAGTTAGCTACAAATGTGTTTTAATTAAATTGTCCTTTGTTTCACTGCCTAGAAACATTTTTTTGCCTCAGGTAATCTTTTTATTTCAAGCCTTAATTGTTCTCTTTACTTCCTGCACAGGAGGTAGCTGCCTTCTCCATATCTACATTCTTGCTCAGGCTTATGATCCCTGTGCACTCAGGCAAAAGTTGAAAGAAGTTTTTTGTTTTGTTGTTTTTTTCAAAATTAAAAATACTTACCATAGTACTAAATTTGTGACTAAAGCTTCATTTCACAGCAAAAGAGCTTGGTTTTGTATTTTATATAAAGCATGTTTTAGAAGCCATATATATATATATATATATATATAATATTTTTTAAAAACATGTACACACTTTATGCAAGTTTTACATGTTTACTTGTTAAAAATTTAACTGGACATACAGTGGGCCCTTGGTATTTGCTGAAGTTTAGTTCCAGGATCCCCTATAGATACCAAAATCCATGGATGTTCAAGTCCCATTATATAAAATGGCATAGTAAAATGGTATCTCATATATAAAATGACAAAATCAAGATTTGATTTTTGTTTTTGTTTTGTTCTTTTGGTGAAATATTTTCCAGCTGTGGTAAGTGGAATCCATGGATGCAGAGTAAGTGGATATGGATGGCCAACTATATAAAAAGACCATCTTTCTGTTTGGAATACTGTAAATAAGGGTATCACATTGCCTATATTTATTGTTGTTAACTGCTGTCAAGTCAGCTTTGACATCTGGTGACCCTATGAATGTGAAACTTCCAAGTTCCCCTATCATCAGCATCCCTGCCCAGGTCTTACCATGGCTTCCTTGATTGAATCCATCTATCTGGAATGTGGTCTTTCTCTTTTCCTATTGTCTTGTACCTTACCAGGCATTATTGTCTCTTCTAGTAAGGAGAGAAATCAGGTTTTATTATTTCTAGGACCCATTTATTTGTGTTTTTAGCTGTCCATGGTATCTGTAGAACTCTTCTCCAGCACCGCATATCAAATGAACTGATTTTCCTCCTATCAGCTTTCCTCACTGTCCAGCTTTCACAACCATACATATCATATTTTCCGGCGTATAAGACGACTGGGCATATAAGACGACCCCCCAACTTTTCCAGCTAAAATATAGATTTTGGGATATACTCGCCGTATAAGACCACCCTCCTCTTCCAACGAACTCCAAATAAAAATTAAAAAACATGAGATTTGATTTC
>CM034703.1:210834629-210854655 GCA_020142125.1 Phrynosoma platyrhinos
TGTGTGGATTAACCAGCAGATTTGCCCCCGTGTGATAACGTCCAGTGAGGAAGTTGCCAGACTACAATCTGAAGAAGACTACTGGACATGTAATGGTGTAAAAGAGGGGATTTCAGCAGGCATTCCTTATAACACAACAGGTATCAAGTAACACCTGTTCAAATTCCCTATTGATATGGCAGGGAGTTGGACAGGATGGCCCTTGTGGTCTCTTCTATTGCTATGATTCTATGACATACAACCATTTAGCCCTCTCCTGTTTTTACTCTGGCAACTCTAAAGGTGAGGAAGATGAGAGCAGAACTATCACAGTTGAGCAAGACAGGAAAATCAATAAAACAACAATCTGGTCTTGATTACTAAATAAGACACACTCTAAAAACTTCATGCTGGAATTTAATATTCAGATGTTGCCTAATTCTGTTAGAATGAATAGGAGTGACTGCAATGTTGTTTGGATTCCCTGCCACTTCATTACTTTCAGAGGCATCCCCACCACAAACCTAGGCCAATATCTTGTAGATGACATGCTAGTGAAAACCCAGTTACTCCAACCTATCTGATTTTAGAGATGTTGCAGAATGCAACCCCTCTTGCCTCAGATGCAAGAAGCTTGTAAGGGGTCTCTCTTGGACACAGCTTGGCCCACCAACTGGCTGTAGGGATATTCCCTGGTGTGTTCCAGCTGCCCTTCCACACCTGAAAAAGGAACAGCCTTATACTAGGGGTGATGACTGCTCCTTCTTTTCTGGGTGCTCAAGGGCAGCCAAAAACACTCAGGCACGCTTTCACAGACACCATTGTGCAGCCAGGGAAGTAGATGAAAGAAGGAGCAGCCTCTTTGCCCCAATGAGTGACGTAGGTACATTGGCAGGGATGTACACTCCGCATGTACTCACTTGGATCTCATCCGTAAGATATGGTCTGACTCTTGAGACTTGCAAGACTGTGACAGGTAATATGATCACCCAGCCTTACCATAGCACAAAGAACCGACAACAAAGCCTATTCTGCTCTTCTATTGCCACATTCCCACTTACATTTAAACCGGTTTGCGATTCGCCTTCACTCTGTGTCAGTGAACTGGTTTCAAAAGGTCTGTCGTTCCCACTATGAAAACAAATCTTTTCACTATTCCCTAGTAATTGCTTCTTTTTTGGCACGATTGTCATTCCCACTAGTTTGTGCCCCTTCAAAATGCATGTCAATCATCTATATGCCATTGGTGACACATGCAGCAACATGGTGAGGACAGGGTCGTTCCTCTTTTTTTGCAAGCCATCATCAGCCTTGGAGAAAGGGAGGAAAATCGGGGGTCTGTGTCCCCCTTTTTGCAAGCCAACATCAGCCTTGGGGAAAGGGAGGAAAATTGGGGGTCTGGTTCCCCCTTTTTGCAAGCCATCAACAGCCTTGGGGAAAGTTGTGGGGAAGGGAGAAAAATCACCCATAGGTCACACTGCAAAGCAAAGGCAGTGCTGAGAGGGGAGGAAATGGCTGATTTCCCAAAAACTGATAGCAAACCCCCCTCTGTCACCCCCTCTGCCATTAGTCCCTTCTCTCCAGAATGATTCAGATCCATAGTTCCCACTTGTTGAACACATTTCTGAATCAATTCTTTTCAAAAGAACTGTCAGAAAATTACTGTCAGAAAAGAGCAGGTTTATTGTGTTTGCCTCACTTCATTGCGACTGAAACTGAGCTCAATAGGATCGAAACTGGTTTCAAGTGGGGACAAGGCACATATAACTCAATCAGCAATTTGAGTTAAATCATAGTGGGAATGAGGAATATGGCTTTTAACTGCAGCTAAACAAATTATTTCACAGCCCCTGCTGCTAACTCTGGCCTTACAAATCCTGACCTCAGCAACTCCTGCCCTTAGGGCTAGTTGGCTTCCTTGCATAATACCTCCCAGTGGTGTCTGCCACAAACTCAGGTGTAGAGCACCCTCAACTGGGGCAGGTGAAGCCTGCAAGTCAACTCGAGGTCAATTTCTTTGCTCCTGTCTACTGCCTTCCCATTGTAATGAAAGCATAAAAGCAGATGATGAAAGCAGAATTCATGACCAGCTAGACTTAAAGCAGGGATAGGTAAGATGCAGGCCACAGGCCATACAAGTTCCCAAACTCCTTTTTGAAGCATGCAACATGCACTTTGCACCACCCCAGGGATCCAACTCAGTCCTGCAGTTTTGATATTTAGGTGTTGATGGGCACCAATCCCTAAGAACCCCTGATAAGTAAGTAAGTAAGTAAGTATGGTAAGTAAGTGTGGGATAGGGGCATCACTATGGGGTGCAGTGAGTGCAAACCACTCCAGGTGACACCATCAGAGGAGTCACCATTGACCCTGCACCTATCATCCCTGCTGCATTTACTTTGCCCAGTTTGCTGCACTGAATCAGAGCCCAGATGCCACCCGTAGGACCTTATCAAACGCTGGCCACAAAGCGAAAAGTAAGCGAAAACTAACCGAAGTAAGAATAAATGCAGTTCTATACCGAAACTGCATTCCTCTGCCTCTGCAAAGGCGCTACAAGATGCTCGGGGTAGTCTCTGGACTCATCCTGGAAAAGGAGGACGCCTAGCCAGCCAGCCCTGCAACCGTGGGATCTCTGCCCTCCCAGCGCCTCACTCACCGTCCTTCATTGGCAGAGGAGAAGCCGGAGTGAGCGGAGGAGGCGCCTCTTTCCCACCCGGATCCTCTCTGGCAGGGAAGGCTGGGAAGGAGGATCAGCAACCTCCAGAGGAGAGAAAGCCAGACACCCAGGAGGCGCCTCTCGCTCGGGAGAGCCAGCTCTCACCTGAGGAGGAGGAGGAAGAGGAAGAGGAGGAGGAAGGTGAGGGTGCTGGCGCTCCCTGAGTCACGGAGCTGGCCAGGGAAGGCTGGTGGAGGAGGAGGCCATTGCGCAATGCTTCCGAAAGCTCCCTTTTACTTCCCCTGAAAACCGAATGTCAAAAGATCCCCTTTCACTTCGGATCACGGGGGAAAAAAACGTATTAGCTTTGGATTGCCTTTGGATATGTGTAAACACATGGAAAAAAACGTATTAGCTTTGGATTGCCTTTGGATATGTGTAAACACACGGGGAAAAAAACGTATTAGCTTTGGATTGCCTTTGGATATGTGTAAACACACGGAAAAAAAATACGTATTAGCTTTGGATTGCCTTTGGATACCTCTGCTTGGGACCCCGTGTGATAAGGTCCGTAGGCAGGCACAACCCTCCCCCCCCCACAGTGGCAGTTCCTTTCTCTCCTCTGGGTCAGCACAAAGGTTCTGCAGACAGTGGTCATCAACTGCATGGGGCAAGCCCTCATATGCCTCCCTAATCAATCTCGTCTAAAATCTCGCACGATTTTGAGTCCCACACAAGACTTCATCTGGTGATTGCCAGCACAAGAATTATGCTGGAAAAGCATGGCAAATGCCATCAAAGCATGGCGGATTCGAAGGAAAAAATCACCCCAGCCCAGGCAAAGGCAAGCAAAGATAAACAAACAACAAGTAAATGCAGCAGCGGAGAGGAAAATGTTTGCATATGAACAGAGGAGGTGTGTCCGTGTCCGAATCTGTGAGACAAGTATGACCCCTGGCCAAAAACACATGTGGCTGTGGTGATAGCTCCTTTTTCTTCTTCTTGTCTAAGCCTAGAGCTCAAGTCCTTGCCACTGTTTTCCTCTTGCGCAAGGCAGACCTGGAGCAGGGATAATCCAGGCTTTGAACCTGGAGAAGGAGGAGGAGGAGGAGGAGGAGGAGGAAACAGCAGCCAGGACAGCAACAGCAGCCACGGTACCAATAGGGGCCATGCTGCAAATGGATAGTGAAGTGGGATCATCATAGCAGAACAGCTTTCTTGAGGGGGCAGCGCCTGGAGTGAAGATGCCAAGAACAGAAGGTGGTGGTGGGACCATCAGTGGGTGGTGGAGAAGGAGGAGGGCGAGGATGACAAAACAGAAGTGAAGGGGAGAGTCCCTATTCTTCAGGTGGAGACACCCACTGCTGACAACCTGTCTCTTTGGCAGTCTCCAGAGCTCCAAAGAGCAGTGGCCAGTGGGGTACAAACATGGAATCAGCCTCATTGTCAATGCCCACCACTGATAGCCGATCTTTTTAGGTGTCTCTAGAGCCCCAAACAGTCAGATGGTCTCTTTTGTTGGGAGATGGATGTGTTTGCTTGTTTGTTTGTTTATTGTATTAATTTGTATCCTGCTTTTCTTCCATAACTGGGATCCAAAGTGGCTTACAGTCTAAAAGCTTACAATTAAAAATTTACAAAAATACAATTAAAAATTTACAAAAGTGACAATTAATGTGGAATTAAACTATCGCAATATTTAAAAAGATCATTTGTTTAAAAATGGAATGCAATTAAAAAGATAAAGGCACTTTAAAACCACACACATTAAAACAACACAACACCCCCAGGATGTTCTTTAAAAGCTTTCTGTTTTAAAGGCCTGTCTAAACAAAAATGTCTTAGCCTGCCCGCGGAAGGATAACAAAGAGGGGGGCATGGTGGTGTGTTGACAAAAACCCACACTGGGTGTCAAATATGCTAGGTACAGAACTGGTGGAGCAGATACCATTTCCAGTTTCATGTTGTTCTTATTGTTGTTTAGCCAGGTAATTGGCCCTTGAAGCTTTGCTGTTGCCCACCTCTGATTTTAAAGGCTTACATCTTGTTAGGGGCTTCATTGGCAAAAGAAGCCCCCAAGTTTTCTTCCACACTCATCTCATCCCAACCTTCACTCATCTCCTTACATGTGATATTACATAGCTTCTCACTTTTAAACAGGTTCTCAAAGAGGATTATCCACATGCCAAGGAACTTGTAAGTTCCCCCCCCCCCGACAGTTCCCCATTTCTTTTGTTATAGAAAAATTAAACTAAAAAATTAATCACCAATAAGTACTCTGATTCAGTGCCCGGTCATCAGCATGGTTTCCTATCTAACAAACATTTAAAATTGACCACCTATGTCATTTTGTGTCACCTTCTGTTTACACAAGCTGAGTTAGCAAAATCTCATAAAAAGATAAGGTTTCCCATTATTGAATGTTAAAATCCAGTTCAAACCTCTACATACAATGCTAAATGTCACAAAGCTAGCACTGTTTACCAAGTAACAAGTTTAATGTAAAAGAAAAGAAAAAGAAAAAAAGAAGAGAAACTAAATTTTGCTTAAAGAGATCTATATAAACACTTGTACTTCGACTACAAGTAAACATTTGCACTTGTACTACAGGTTGGTCCACTTGGGTCCAGACTATCTGAAAGATCAGGGCTGGCGTTCTGTTCAGTGGACGTTATCACACCTAGGGTCTCAAAGCGGCAAGAAAATCTGCCTGGAATCAACCCAGCACCATTCTGGAATGGACCCCTGTCGTCAGAAAGAAAGCAGCATCATACCGGACTGGTGCTGGGTTGATTCTGGTCATGGCAGCTGTAATTCCTGAAGATCCCGGAATTCAAAAGAGCTGGGATGATGCAGGGATGGCGCAGGGATGATCCAGGGATGGGCGGGGTTTGCCGCAACGTCGTGTGATCACAGGATCCAGGGAGCCAGCATGATGCCGGCATGATGCAGGGATGACGCAAAAAGGGGCGGGGTTTGCCGCGATGTCGTGTGATCACAGGATCCAGGGAGCCGGCATGATGCCGGCATGATGCAGGGATGATGCAAAAAGGGGCGGGGTTTGCCGCGACGTCGTGTGATCACAGGATCCAGGGAGCCGGCATGATGCCAGCATGATGCAGGGATGGTGCCGCTTTAGACCCAGTGTGATAACGTCCAGTATTTATGATGTGGTAAGACAGACTTATGGCATTGTAAATGTTGGAAGCCACATTTGCAGCTATTACACCAGTGTAAGGACTAAGAATATCCCCCAAAACTCACCTTCAAAGCCAGGCAGCCGCACCAACACAAGGATTTCTGAGGACCTTATCCCACGGGGCCAAAAGCAGCAAGAATCCACTAAGAATCAGGCGCTATAGCGCTATACATTCCCGGGTGATCACACGACATCGCTCAGAATCGGCTAAGAATCAGGCGCTATAGCGCTATAGTTTTCCGGGTGATCACACGACGTCGCTCAGAATTCGCTAAGAATCAGGCGCTATAGCGCTATAGTTTTCCGGGTGATTACACGACGTCACTCAGAATCCAACAAGAAACCGCTCGGAATGCAGCATCATTCGGGTTCTTTTGAATGTCGGTTTCAGCGGGCATTGCAATAGCGCTAGCTTATCCATAGCGCTATTATAGCGCTAGCGCCATATTTATACTAGCGCTATAGTACTGCAATGATGCTCATATCGCTTTCTTGCCACTTTTGAGAGCAGCGTGGGATAAGGTCCTGAGACTTTGCAGAGTGGGATAGTGGGGAAAGAAGCATCTAGCCCTCTACCAGCAGTTAGGTTCTTTGCAGTTGCAATAGGATCCCACAGGGGTCCAATTTTATCTGCCATTTTAAGAACTGCTTTAAATTAATGTTTTTAATATGATTGATTGTTTAATTATTTTTAAATGTTTGGATTATCTGTTATTTTAACTGTGGGTTTGTTTTAAATTGTTTCACATTGTTCACCACCTTGAGTTATTGGGAGAAAGCAGAATATGAAATAAATAAAGAGGCACAATCCTACTTGGGACCAGCAAAATTAACTCGTCACACAGTGATCCTGCAGGCTGACACGTGGACTGTCAAGCACAGAAGCAATCCATTTGTTACACCCTCCATGAGCCTTTTTTTGGCTGAAGACACAGCTGCCTGAAGCAGAGCACAAATGCCCATCACTCTGAATGCCAAAGTCTTGCTGCACTTATTTAGACACCACGTTGCTTCAACTTATTTCATAGCAGAACCACCGTAAAAGGGGGGGCACTGAAATAAACTAAATGATCACTAAAAGTATATTAAGTGTGAGAATTCCCAGAGTGTGAATGCACACAGAAGGAATGGGCAACTGGCAATTTTTCTGCCCCTAGGATCCTCTGTGGGCCATATGGACTGCCCAGATTGGAAAGTAGCCAGAGGTCCATTTCAGCTTTAGAAAAATGGGTAATTTTTGATGCTAAACAGTGCTGCTGGGGGGAGGGAAACCAATTTTAAAAAGGAATCCTGGAGGCTGGCAGGACTGGCAATTCACCCTCTCTTGGATAGTAAAAGGATGGTCTGGAGAGACTGAGGATTGAAAAACATTGTCAAGGACCACATGTGGGCAAATAGTTTTACTACAAGAAATAAAGAATGCTACAAATCAGGATGCTGTATTCAGGAATGGCATGGATCCCCCAGGGCTGAGCTGAGGCAGCACTTGCGTCCATGTCAGAACTGAGAAGCATTAGCAGACTGACATGAAGTCCAGGCCAGAGATCACAAGGCCACGGGGTGGATAAAGGGATAATGGCAGAGAAGAAAAGGGGATGGGGTAGAGTGACCATCAGGCCTGATGCAAGGGAGGGCAACCGCTTGAACTGAAAGCATAGCCAGCATTTGGCCAGACTGCCCCAGAGGTGGGGCAGAAGGGGAGAATAAACAAGAGGGCAAATTGTACCATGATGACAGAATGAAGAAACAGGAGACAAAGCAGAATGCTGTGCCAGCTTCAGCCCCCTGACAGTGTTTACCTTGAGCAAACACTGCCTCCCCCTTCCACCATCCCTGGGGAAATAACCAGAGCAGGGAGGGCCCAACATAGCACAGCACCAGCAAAGCTCCTAATCCCCCAGCATACACGGTGCACAGGTGCCAGAGTCGGGGTGGAAGGAACCAGGCTAAGCCTTGGTAAATGACAACTGCATGGAGCTCGGTGTGTGTTTGCATCTGTAGGAGAAGAGAACATGATGCACAGAGACTGAATGAAGCTCTGTAGGGCCACGACTATCCATTCTATAGGAATCTGCTGAGCTGGATTGCAGATTCCATTGTATGGAAGGTATGGAATTTAGCATAAACTCAGTGGTATTCCTGGAGCAGTTGAATCTGTTTAATTGCTACCACGGAGTTATAAGTTGTTCATCTACAGGGGTCTTAACAGAACCAGGGAACACCAAACAGGGTTAGTTGCTAAAGTAAAGTAAGGTTAATAATAATAATAATAATAATAATAATAATAATAATAATAATAGTTTTTATTTAATACCCCTCCCCTCTGAGCGCAATCGGGGCGGCTTACATCATAAAATCACAACAACAATTAAGAGCAATTTCCTCCCCCTCCCCCCCTTAAAAAGTTATAAGTAGGGGTACACTCTGTGTGTGTGTGTGTGTGTGTGTGTGTGCTGTGTCTCATCTATCTGTTTGTCTCTTCTAGGGTGCTAGAGCCCAATCAAACATACCTACAGAAAAGGATGAATGTGATAGCAGTTGAAAAGGAGATTTGAGTCTGAAATTGTGGAGAGCAGCAGATTTGGTTAAAGGTGGTGGCCCAGAAGATACAAGCAGTACAGCTTAGAAAAAGTTCCTTTTTTTAGATTACAGCTCCAAGAATTCTGGAAGTTATAGTCCAGCAAAATAACATTCCTCGCTCTGCTACTAGAGTGACAAAATGAAATGCTTTAAATGTTAAGGACTAGAAGCTTGTTGTGGGTAGTCAATGCAACAATGAGCAGGACTAAAGTACTGTACAATTCACTTTAGGCAAGCTGTTCTGAATTAACCAGAGTGGGGTGAGATAGGAAAGGTGCCGTAGGAAGCCAGACCAGAAAGGCAGAGGTTACAGTAATTTAGATAAAAAGTGATTAGAAATGGACAAGGGTTAAGCACTAACTACAGAGAAAAAAGGGCCAGTTCTTAGGGATGTTAAAGGGGGAAGGGAGCAGCAGGATCTGGCTATTGCTTGGATGTGCAAAAATGACATAAAGGACTCAAAGATGACCCCAGAGTTATGAGTGGGTGGATAACAGTATCTCCAACTGTGCTAGACGAGTGCAAGAGCAGTGAAGGTTTGGGTTTGGGAAAGATTAAGAGCTCTATGTTCACATTTCTGGTTAATGTATAAAATACAGCCTGTGCAAGCTTCATCCAGTGCAGAAAGAGGCTTGATTTATACAGCTTAAGGAGCCAATGTGAAGGGAGAATTTCTACCCTGTTGCTACCTTCCTTTAGGCAAAGCTTGCTGCTTCCTACGTTGAACAGTCCTGTTTATATTCCCATCATAGATTATGGATCCCTTTGTCAGGAGCTCAGGCAACTACCCCCAGGCCTGGCCTAAGTAATCCCAGTCCCTTAACCCACAACTGGCAACCTGATAAACTCAAAATGTTTTTGGACTGCAATTCCCCATAATTCCTGACCATTAGAGCTGGGCTTGTGGAAGCTGTGGGAGGCCAACTCATCTGGAGGGCACCAAGTTGTCTACTTCTGCCTTAACTATGCTACCAACTCATACGTTAATGTGTGCTGAACTTTTTAATGTTTGTTTACTACTTCAATAGGGCTCTTTTGTGGGGGGGGGGGAATCCAGATTTGATTTGGCTGTCTCTAAAAGCTCATCACAGTGTTCTGTGCAATCATGTTAGCCCCATGATCACAGAGTAGTCTCTGACAACAGTGGCTCGTCGGCTTAGTAATGGAGATGAGCACCGCCTCCTAGGGTCAGACATGACTTTACAATCTTGTCAATGGGGAATACCTTTACCATTACCTTTTAAAAACTCATTTCCCCACCAATAGCACTGTCTTTCCTCCGTGGTGGGATTGCATATTCCTCTGAGGCAAGAGGCTGTTCTGACAGAAGCAGTGCTGCTGTTAGGGTCTTCCATTTCAGACAGGCTTCTGCAGAAGAGCCAGACTTAATACGCCAAACTGCTACGGGGCAGCAGCTGTATTGGAAAGTAACACTGGCAGAGGACCTCTCAGAGACACACACACAAAAAAAATGGCATTGAAGCTAGCACTTGTTACTACTGCCCAGAAGGAGATGTGGTAAACCTCCTTTTGAGGGTGTTTTGCCACAAAAACCCTATGATGAAACAATCTGAAATGAAACAAGAGATAGTGCCAGAAGATGAAACTCCCAGGTCAGGTACTGGGATACATCAGAGGACAACTATGAGTAGCACTGTGGCTAATTATGCAACTGGACTCAAGCTAAAAGGACATTCAGTTGTTTAATTAACTGAAGCTACACAACACATATTATAGGAATGTGGAATGTGAGAAGCATGAATCAAGGAAACTAAACATCATGAAATAAGAAATGGAACATATAAACATTGCAATACTAATGTAATGTAGCAAAAGCAGTCAAAGGAAATAATGCAAAGTCTGACCAAATTATATCAATAAGACTTCAAGTAAAACCCACCAGTATACCCATAATCCGAGTTTATGCTCTAACTACAGAAGAAGGAGGAGAAGGAGGAGGAGGAATTGAAAGATTCTGGAATCCAGAAGAAAATTGATCACACACCAGAACAGGACTTCTTGTTAAGCATAGGTGACTGGCATGCAAAAATAAGAAACAGAACAGAATCAAAGAACATTTGGCCTCAGATCAAGAAATAAAGCAGGAGAGCAACTGCCAGAATTTTGTGAAGTCAACAGTTTGTACATCACAAATACATTCTTCAAGCAATCAAAAAGGTGACTGTATACATGCACATCAACCTGATGGTCGATACAGAAATCAAGTAGACTATATAAGTGAAAGCAGAAGATGGAGGAGCTCCATTTTCACTGCAAAAACAAGACCAGGAATAGATTGTGGCACAGACCATGAACTACTAATGTCTAATTTTTGTTATTAGATAAAGATGAATGCTAAATAAACAATTGTTTCAAAATACAACACAAAGAACATCTTTGTAGAATTTAAAGATAATGAGGACAAATAAGGACCAATTTGAAAAAGGGAAACAAGCTGCACTGAGAAGACTCAGGAGAAATAAATCACCAGGAACAGATGGCAAGGACATCAGAGAGAGAAACTTGTTGTTTCTTGCTTGTTGTGTCCTACCTCCTGGAGAGATGAGGTTGCTGGGACTTAAGACAGGGCCTCCTGTGTGCCAGACAGCATCTTGGTTGTAGAACTGGCCTCCCAGGTAGTTTTAGGCTGGCTCTCTTATTATTGGCCTTCAGATGACTAGTAAAAACCATAGTGTTCTCCTACTCCTTTTCTGATTAATGCTGCTCTTTATTTTCAGAAGTCTGTTTTATCCTAATGGACATATGTGTTTGGAAAGACTGCATTTTATTGTTTTTATATATTTTCTACGGTAAACCACCCTAAGGATTCATTTATTGAATAGGAGGTGCGGGATTCAGAAATAGTATTTAAAAATAAAATAAAATAAAAAGATGTGGCAGGGAGTCAGAGCTCAAAATCTCAGCAGATATTTTACATGCAGAAGATCCCAGGTTCTATTCATTCACCTCCAACTAGCAAAGCTGAGAAAGACCTCCACCAGAGATTCTGAAGAGCTGGAGCAGACAGACATTGGCTGAAATCACATGCTTACATTTGCCAGTTTATAGTTTTGTGAATTATACCCACCATGCCATTTGGAGGAGGAGGTCCTCAAGGTTACACTGAACATCAGGCTGGAGGATAAGAATACATCCAAATAAACTCATGCACTTCTAAAAGTAACCTGGTGTTTCTGCACTAGGGCCCTTTTGCTTTGCTCAGGCAATTCTCTTCTCAAGTTGACTTGAGGTTAATACATTCCTGCTTGGTTCTGCATACTTACAAAGACTGCAATCTCTGTCCCTCACAGCAAAACTAATAGTGGGGAAGAAGTCACTGTAGGTAGGGACAGTCTCTATAAGCATCCTGAAAATGGACAATCTCTTTGCTCAGCTACCCACTGCCTTTTATTTCTGCCAGGTCAAGCCATGCACATGAGGGACTGTGTGCAGTGAAATGCTCCATCATGTTTTTGAGAAGGTGTTTTTGTGCACAGTCACAGAATATTAATTCCTCAAGACCACAACCCAGATCCTGCCTCCCTGTTCTGGTTCTCCTGTACATATCCTGTTCGCTTGACAGAATATGTCACTCCTATGATTTCTGCTTTACAGTGGCAGTAACAAATCTATTACAAAATGCTCACAGGACAATAGTAAATGCAAATTTAAAATACAGCATTTTACTGTTATTGTTTTACTGTTACAGCTGGCCCTCCACATCCATGGATTCTTTCTCCACAGGTTGAAAATATTATATATATACACACATACATACATATATATATATATATATATATATATATATATATACACACACACACATATATATATTCCAAAAAGCAAACCTTTATTTTGCCATTTTGTATAAGGGACACCATTTTACTATGCCAGTGTATGTAATGGGACTTGAGCATCACTCATGCCACTAAATGAAAATGAGTGCAAATAACTATATCAACAACAACAATAACAAGCATGAGGAGACTAACACTGGCTGGTGCTGTTTTTGGACAGTGGGACATTGCTGGAAAGAGAGCTCAGCTGAAGTCTCAAAGATGCTCATTGGCAACTTTTGCTGATCCAATTGTAGGCTTTTCTGGCAGAACCCAAGCACCCTTTTGGGGGCCCAGTATGACATTGTAGCACAAATACACACACCCTCCCATGCATACATCATAATCCCATTCCTTCTGTGCACATTCATTAATCATGAAAGGAAAGCTGGTGTTTTAATTCTGAAATGACATTTTTATGCATTTCTAAAATACAGCATGGCCCACATAAGAGCTTTTCAGCTATGCCATAGTCCAAGCAGTTTTCCTGTCCCCCTTTTTCCTATTTTTTTTAATATCCAGCCAAAATAAGAAGTATCCCACAAAGCTTGCTGACTTATCTTATACGTATTGGGTTTGTTTATTTATTTGTTTATTTATTTGTTGGATTTATAGCCTGCCTTTCTCCTAGTATGAGATCCAAGGGATGAGATCCTAAGGCATTATTCTACCAATGTTTATATTGATAAACATACATACATATGAGGTGTGAAAAGGGAGAAAAGAGTTAGTTTATAAACAGAGCAATTCCAATGGTTTTTATTCTGGTCCCTTCATTGTTAAATCATGAATTATCTCCCCAAGGCAATTTCTCTTGTGAGTTCATCCTCAATAGACACATACGCTCCAACATTTCACAGATGAAAACTGGCACACATGTGGGCAAGATGGCAAAAATTACTAATGAGGAAGAATATACATGTGGGGGAAGCCTGGAATCCACAGGTAGTTAAAGGAGCACTGTAAAAAGTAAGATGTGTGTCTCCCTTTTCCCCTTCCTATACTCTCCAACACTTCACAGATGAAAACCAAGACAGATGTGGCCAAGCAACATTCAGAGTGTGGTCAAGATGACAAAAGTTCTTTATGAGGAAGAAGACACAGGTTAGGAGAGACTACCAAAGTTTGCTTTTGTCTGAGTCTACTGGAAAGGGCAAGATTCTGCACCTTCCTTTCCTCTCTGCCCTGCTGAGAGGATAACCTGTTTTTGCAATTTGAACTCAATTTGCAGGCATTAAAGCAAGTAGAGGACAAAGGAAGAAAGTGGGAGGAGGAGAGAGAAATTGGGATATTTTAAAAACAAATGAGCAAGCAGGATGATGGAGGATTAATTGGGAATTTCACTGCCAAATCAAGACAGTTCAAAGGTATGTAGACAGGTTGTTTAAAGGCCCTATAGTCCTGAGAGAGAGGTAGAAGGGAGGCAGTGAGAGGGAAATGCACTCCAAAAGTGGAAACCAAGAGAATCCCTCCTTTTTCTCTGGATGATATCAGGGTTTAGGAGGTGGCTTCTTATTTTCACAGATTCTCCCTCCTTCCCACATCCCCACAGGATTGCTGTGTTTCATTTCTTGCCATATGTATGCATGTGCACATAACTACTGGACCTTTAGAGACATTGTCCATCCTGTTAGTAACGTTGGCAGTGGCTGATCAGAATGAAAAAACAAGTTGTTACAAATAACTAGTTACTTCTAATAATTCAAATCCCCAGCACTGAAAGCTGCATTACATTATACAATTGTATATTGTAATGCAGCAAGAAAACAGGGTTACCCCTTTTCAGTGTCTTTTTACAACAAAGAACATTATGGTACTGTAAAGTCTTAATAAGTTTGGGTATAAATCATTTCACTTTGGTAGGCTATAGTCCAGAAAAAGTAACTTTTTTGTTTTTATAGAAGTATTTTGATAGATACAGGGGTGTGGCCTCACTAATTAGTGGAGGGAGAAAATAATGTGTTTCAAGTGCTGGATACGTCTCACCCTGCTGCCTTGTGCTCTGTTGGAGGTGCCGGGAGGGCAGGAGGAGAGCATGTGTTGCATCCACAGATCAGTGGCTTGTAGCATTCAGAGTTTAAAATTATCTATTTTAGATGCTTTGGGAAACAAGGAGAAAAAACACCTTTTAAAATTGAAACTGTAGTGGCAACTGAGTGTTCTTGGATGGTAACACTAAACCTGTAACAAGTTACTTATTTAAGGGCTCCTCCAGATGGATCAAGTGCTCCAGTAAAGGTGGGGTTATTATGTTTATGGACTTCATGCCTTGTAATTCTTGTTCTTGCTCCCACATCTAGTCAGCCCCTAAATACACTGGGGTTTCATCCACTCTCTCCCCCCCCCAGCTTAAGGTGTGGTTAATTGTGGTGTGGATGTGGTTTCCTTCGTTATCCCATCCAAGAACTTAGCATCTCTAGCCTAGAAAGGCAGGGAGTCCAAATATTACCGTATTTTCCGGCGTATAAGACGACCGACGTATAAGACGACCCCCCCCATCTTTCCAGTCAAAATATAGAGTTTTAGCACCTTTATCCTCATTATCCTTATATCCGGCATATAAGACGACCCCCCCCACTTTAGCCACAGATTTCGCAGGTAAAAAAGTAGTCTTATACGCAGGAAAATAAGGTAAGTTTGGTAACTGGAAACAGAATGAAGGAAAGAAGGTCAGAGGAAAACCTCCTGGCACAGGTCACACTCTCATTCAACACATCATTGGTGGGACTGCCCAGATGTACAGGAGGAACCAAGACAACAGATCCAGATGTAGGAATTTACTCTTGGATGTATCAGAAACTCCTAGAATAGAGAGAAATAAACCTACCCTCTGTCCTAGGTTTAAAAATTTGCACCTTGTCCAGAAAGTTAATGAGAAATAGAGCAGGGCATGATGTACATCATATGGATCTATTGTTGTTGTTATTGTTGTTTAATCCCAGTAGGTACAGGTACAATTCTTACCAAATCCTGAGGCTTTTGGTCAGTCTGGAGAAGCCCTGAAAATAACTTTCTAAGCTCTGCTGGACATCATGATGCTTTGTCCCACCTACCTGTCTATAAATACAAAACACTCTAGGACTGAGGTATTTTAGAGGACCTACATTTCTCAAACAACATCTCCTAGTTTAAGTACAAAAACAGCGGAGGCATTCTCTCCCAGAGAAGTTTGGACCAGCAACTCACACCTCAAAATAACACTGGCTTTAGTCCAACATTGTTTCTGGTTGGCTGCAGAAAATCCCACAAGATCTGGATGATCTTGAACAAAAAGAAATACGTTTTCACAGGTATCCTTGACTATAGAGTATATACAGTACTTTTATGTCCTCCCAATCCCCAGTAACACAGTCGCATTGTAAATAATCCCCATTGACATATCTGGTAGCCCCAGCAAATATCTCCTTCCACCTTCACCCCATGCTTGAGCCTTGCTTCCTGGCAGACTATGGAGATGTCAACTAAGTAGTGCAGATAGGCCACTTTAGAGCCTGGAGTTAAGGGCCATGTACACCACCTCTTGAGGCGATAATATTACTTTGTTTACTTGGAAATCTGGAAAGACAGCATGGCTGCAGGTAGGGCTCCATCTGGTGAACAGAACTCCAGACATCTGCCTAAAAGTCCTGTCCAAGCACCGCTGCTCTTGGTACTGGGTGCTTGCAAAACACAACTGGTTCTGTTTCCTAAAATGGTGTTTTAGCTTTTTGGAAAAACAGGACTGCCTTTACTTTCCCTTTCTCTCTTTAATTCTTCTCCTGTGCTTTGATTGGGAATTGTCGGCATCTCACACCTCTGGGAGCTCATTATCTCACTAATTCAAATCAAATAGGCAGGGGGAAAAACACACACAATGCAGAACCCTAATCTATTTTTTTATATAAAAAACCCCTCAAGCCCCTTAATGAGATTTTTACTCTTGGCAAAGTCCCTCAAGGACAAATTCACACACCATTGTACTTTCAATGGGAGTGAGACTGTTAAAACACAATGGAAATAATTAATAACAAACTGCAATAATTACGGAATAGACCAGCGATGGCAGGTAGTCTATATTTTCAACATTAGTGACCATTTATGGCAGGACTGGTTGCCCTCATAATTCCACCCCCAAAGCCTAGGAATTGATTAATAATTGTAATTGGCTATCATGGAAATATCCAAGATCACGTATAAATATATGCACAAAGAAAATAATAGCCACTTTTCTGGGTCAGTTAATTACAATAGTCCATAATTATCAACATTGATAACCATTATTAACACCTGCAGGGACCAGTGCTGTTGTAAGCAAGGAGCACCAGGTGGTGCTATTGCGACCCCCTTCTAAAGTTCATGACCGCAAGCAAACAAGCAACCAAGCAAGCAAGCCAGCTTCTACTCTCTCTAGTCTAGAGTAACAACAGTGGAGTTGAGATTAGGCCAGGTGGAATGTAGAGTTGCACCAAATATGCAGAAGACTAGGGTGGTTCTGTGAGGATGCAGCCTCAATGCTGCTGCTTTCATTTCCAGAAGCATACATACTGGATAAAGAAATTCCTGCTGCAAACTTTCAGACTGTCTCGATTTGACAGGGACAATCTCAATTAATCATCTGTCATCCCAGTTTTTCAGCAGGTTTCGATATGTCCCAGTTTCTCTCTCCTCTTTCCATTTCCCCTCTTTGTCCTCAGCTTACTTTTGTTCCTGCAAACTGAATTCAAGGTGCTAAAGTCATTTGCACTCAACTCAGCAAGAAGGAAGGCAGAAGGGGGGGGGAAGAATCTTGCCCTTCCCAGTAGTCCCAGGCAAAAGCAAACTGCTGCAGCCTCTCCTAGCCTGTGTGTTCTTCCTCATTAAGAATGCTTGCCATCTTGACCACACCGTAACGTTGCATGGCCACTCCTGTCCTGGTTTGCATCTGTGAAATGTTGGAGGATATGCTACTGCTAAGGCTACTTCTTCTGCTCCTAGTTTTTCTACCCTGTTGTTATTTGGCCTGGGTTGGCCAACTCCCACCCACCCACCCAACCAGCTGCTAAAAGGCAAAACTGTGTATTCATTGGCTTCCACAGGTAAGCAAGGAAGTGTGTGCAGGGGCACCTGGAATGGAAAGTGCTGGAAAACTGCTGCAATCTCTTGCTCCAGTCCCTGTGTGTTGTTTACCAATGACACTGTGGTTATCTGGTTGCAAGCTACAGACCTACCCCACTCTGCAGCACACTGGACATAATGATTTATCTTGCCCTACCCCCCCCCCTAAAAAAGCAAAACCAACTGCCAAAAACTGCAGTCTACAACTAACTGGCACCATCTTTCAAGACCAGAGTCTCCTACCACTGTAGAAACATGTGACTTCTACAATGTAACCAGGGAAGTGCAGTGCAGGTTCATCCTAACTCATTTTTAGTTGGTGTTGGGTGAGAATTTCTCCAGTTCTTTCTTAATTTTCTTGATTCCACAAGTGGGATTATCTGCAACTGAAAAAAAAAAAGAAAGAAACAGTAGTCCCATATCCAGCTTTCAGAATGCCGATTGCCTGAATAGTGCAGAAAGGAACATGAAGCTGCCTGTCTTTGTGTCTGCATTTTGGTAATGCTAGCAGAGGGCCATGTGTGGCTTTTGTTGAATACAGATCTATAAATCTGCAATATAAGGTGTAGCCTTTGATTCCTTTGTACCCTTTGATCCAGCCACTTCCCAAGTGGAGCCAGCCATAGCACTGTGTCCCTTGTGCAGCCACTGGTGAACTCAGATTCATTAGCTTCCCAAAGCCCTGTTTGGGGTTGGGGAGGGGGATCAAAATTGATAGAGCTGGTTTCTTGACTACGATAAATAAAATGCTGAGAGGACACATACCTGGGAAATCATGAGCTGTGGTCTTGCACTGTTCAGAGTCATCTTATGCACCCTTCTTTCTAATTCTTGTACAGTCACAGGTCTCTGCAACCAAAGTCCAATGTGCTCACCACTGTATTGCTCTTTGCCAGCTCACTATTCCATAACTGTTCACTGATTCTAATAAATTTAGTATTATGGCTGCTGTTTGTGTGAATAAGTGTAAGGGTGGGTATGCATATGTAACACACTCTCATACACATATCATTGGTACAGTTGTTTGCATTTTTGGACTCTCCTTTGAGAGGGGTATGGCTATGTAGACTGTAACAGCGGCTGCATGCACATTAAATTTGGCAATGACAACGCTAGTCAGTGGAGACGGCAGTAAAGACAATGGATGTGCCAGCCTTTTAAATATTTTACTGATCATTTATTATTAGGGTGGAATTTTTACAGTACCATATCTTAACTGGTGTTTCAATAGTGTAATTGATTTAATTTTTATTTTAATATGTATAATTTATATATTTTATTGGAACCTTTTAAAATGATGTTTTAATTTTGTAAACCAGTCCTGGGAGAAAGGTGGGCTATGAATCAATTAAATAAATACTGCATAAATGGATATTTATATCCATGACAAAAGATTTAAGACAGATACCTAGGTTCCAGCCAT
The DNA here is from genome assembly GCA_020142125.1 of Phrynosoma platyrhinos. NCBI lineage: Eukaryota > Metazoa > Chordata > Lepidosauria > Squamata > Phrynosomatidae > Phrynosoma > Phrynosoma platyrhinos. Next base: position 210,853,379 of record CM034703.1, read on the forward strand.
AAGACCATACAAGAACTGATACTGGGAAATATCAGCTAGCCATTTGTCCAGTGCGATATGTAAGCTCACAATAAAGAATGCGTACCCTTAAGACACACACACACACTGCACATACAAACAAGTAGTTTAAGGTGATGAAGTATTAATGCTTTCCCATTTGTGAGTGATGATATGCTTTGTAAGGTTGCATTATTTGGGATATTCCATTTTGGAATAAAAACGGCACAGGATAAGCATGTTGATTATATACAGGATCAGGCCCAAGTAGCCTTTCCTGGATAAGCTCTGGAACAATGTGAAACCTCACTCATGCATTTTGGGTTTATTGTTCACAGTATGGAACCTCATCTCTGCGCAACTCTGTGAGTTCAGTTGCTCACACGTGCCAACATTCAAATAAACATGGAGTTGACAATGCAAATGTATTCAAGGCATGCAGAGTTTAATCCTAGGTCTATTCACATTGGTTATTCACACTACTGACAATGTGAATCTTTTCTTTAAAAAAACTTGGGGAAAAACTCAGTATCAGTTATCCTGGGGTTTTTTGGCATTCCCCCTCCATCAAACTTAATTGGGTGCCTTCAGGATGCATGTGAATAATGTAGATTCAACTCAGATTCTTACTGGATTATTTGCACCATCTGAAAAATCCCTAGGACATCAGGGTTCAAATTCTTGCTCAACCATGGAAACTCACTGGGTGACCTTGGGCAAGTCAAACTCTCATTCTCAGAGGAAGGCTATGGCCAACCCCCTTGAAGAAATCTTGCCCCCCCCAAAAAAAAAATTGGAAATGTCTTATGGGCTCACAGCAAAGACAATAGTTGGGGATGGAGTAGAAAAATTGAAGGACAGAAAAACAACAACAAAGTAAAGAGATGACAGCCTTTAGCAGAGGTCAGCAAGCAGGTGAAAAAACAACTTCAATGTCCCATCAATAACAGCAGCACTGCCTTTTGTCATTTACTCTGGTTACCCGAATCCAAACAAAATGGAGGCCTGTGACTCTAATATCATCATTTCCCCCCTGCTGTATGATTTTTAACACCTTTGCCTGGTGAGAAAGCCAGGGGAGCTTTGAAAGCTTACAGCACTTTGGTTTTCCCAATATCAGTTGCTGTTTTGTGGATTTGTGGTTTACCATTAGAGTTGTTCATTTTCAGTTTATACAGTTCTGTTTGTCATTTAATTAATACTCCTACCTACTACAAATCCTGAAGTTAAGTAAATACTTAGGTTTTTTGTGGGTTTTTTCGGGCTGTGTGGCCATGTTC
>CM034703.1:210890788-210908821 GCA_020142125.1 Phrynosoma platyrhinos
TTAATCTAAACTGGAATCAGTTTGGAAAGTCACACAAGACCCCTATTAAGTAGCCACATTGGTGCAAGGGGGTGTTTCTACGGTGTGCACATGTATGCCATATAGGTTTATGTCCAGTCACATGACCACAGCAGTTGTGGTGGGATTTGGATTCCCACCATGCACACACATATTAACATTTTTGCTTAATCAAATAGCTTTTGTTTTCCCTCGTTCTGATTCTGATTGCCCACCTGCATTTCTATAACATGAAGCTGGTAGAGCAGGGGGCAGTGAAATGCAAATCTGCAAATGTGTGCAACGTACGTATGTAAAGGTTTGCTCACAAACAAAATCCAAAAAAAGGCAACACTGCCTTTTCTGGATGCCAATACAAACAAGGGAACCCTTCTGTGGAAGAAGACAATCAGATGACCTAGGTGACCATCTAACCTAGTAGATAATCACACACCAAATCATCATGACCTACACTGTGGTGTGTGTGTGTGTGTGTGTGTGTAAAGTTTTTGACACATCTTCTAAGGGATATCTTGTATGGAGGAGAATACTCCCTGAACTGTGGAAAAATCTACCGGTAAGTTAGCAAGAACCAATTAGTTGGGCACCACTGACCAGGCCTAAGTTTTCATACATGTTTTGTACATATTTGTGGAAATGATAGGTTCACACTGACTTGCATCACTGAGATTTGTTTTCTAATTTCCAAGGTCCTGGCAAAGATTATTCTGGTTGTGTTTGTGTGCTTTAGTGAACTTTACTACAAATACATGAATGCTACACAGAGTATAATATAACATCAAGTCAATGCACTGGGTTCCCTATGTCAATCTGTTTGGGGATCACTCCTTATCTATTTCTACAAATATTGCTTCAACTGTTGAATTAATTCCACAGATGCAGCATCAGTTTGCTTGTCAAGACCAGGGTCTGCTTCCTTGCCCAGCATCCCAGCCATCTACTCAGGGGGGCTTTTTTAAAATCTGTTAAAACACTTCTATTATTCTATCTCAGGGAGACGCTCCTACAATAAAATCAGTCTGACAAATTTAAAACTATGTAAATAATTAAAATTGTTTTAAATAGTTAAAACGATTGATGGATTTGATTTATATCCCACCTTTCTCCCTATGCAGGATCTAAGACAGGCTATAATATTTTAAAAAACAGAGCACGATTAAAACATTATTTATACAAAAGTTTAAAAAGAATTAAATAGCAGTTCAATTAAAAGCATAAGATTAAAACAATATAAAAAACACAGATTGTAAGAAAAAGATTTTTTTTAAAAAACATAACCCTGCCACAGACTCTTTCTGTTATATGGATTTTGAACTAAAGGCCTCCCTGAATAAGAATAATAACAATTTAACAAGTTAAAAAGACAGATTAAAACTGGTTAAAACAATTTAAAACCATGTACATGTGAGGGTTTGTGTAAAACTAATTAGACCCAAAAGCTTTAGTTTAGCCAAGCGAAAAGCTTTCGTTTAGATGACAGCCACATTGATGCCAGTGGGGGGAAAGACTGTGCCGAGTGACACGCCAGATTAGGAGTGGCATTGGTTGGGCTCTCTTCCCCCTTTGATGCAGGAGGGGCAAATATGCACCCTTCCCATCTGCTCCATTGCCAGGCTTTCTCCCTAGGGAGGAAATGGAGTATCAGAAGGGGCAAACACGCACTTTCCTGGCTGACACCCTCCGCAGTGGGTGCGGAGCTAGTGATGGCACTGGTTGGTGCCAATTGGGCTTCCAAGGCAAGGGTGTTCCTAACTTAAATGCCACAGCAGAGAAGGCCCTCTCTTGCATTCTCACACAGCGCATTTACCCTGACTGGTGGGACATAAAAGAGGGCCACTCCAGCAGACCTTGTTCTATGTTCTGTGATCTAGACATGGCCACTGGCAAAATCAAAGTGTGGTTATCCCCTGAATTTCAAATGATCATCAAAGTCTGGGATGTTCCTGCAGTTGGGAGCATTGTTCTGTTCCCCAAGATCTCATAGAGCATTCTCTAGCCCGAACAGTAAACCTAGAGATTAGTTCAGAGCTTGGAAAAATTACTTTTTTGAGATTACAGCTGCCATAATCTCCAGTCCCGAGTTTTGCAAAGGAGCACAAAACATTGCTAGAAAGAGATGCATATTTTCATGTGTGCAAAAAGTACCCCTCCTCTGAAGCTCAGCAATCTTTTTTTTTTAAAAAAAATGTATACACTCTCTTTTCAGTGTACAGAAATCTAATACATGATGTTGCAGCTCTGACATAGAAGTGAGTCAAGAATATTATTTTTTTATAAACATGATGCAGCACTGTATAATGGTAAATCTTTTTAACACGCAGTTAGCACCACCAATACAATAGTTTTCTAAGTGCATAATTTTTTATAATGGCATCCCTCCAAATGCCATTGTTTAGTAACACAGGGCAGTAAACGCCCTCCTGGCACTACCATGCCCTACTTCTGTGAGATATTCCTTCCAGCCAAGTTGCTGTTTAATTGATGCGTACCAAGGAACAAATCTAGGGGTCCTGATAAATGCAAGATCCTTCTGGGCTTTCATTTCAATTATTCTGGTTTTCAACTGCAATTTAGCTGATAGAAACCTAGAAGAGGCAGGATGCTGAAGTAACCACAAGAATAAATAAGATGGCTCACTTTAAGCATGGATGCATCCTTAAAGTGCCTCTTTTTCAAGAACAGTTGGAGAAAACTAACGTTTTGGGAGCCTGGTATCACCTGTAAATTGCAGTTTAAATCTGTAGCTCGAAGTGTTACTCCCATCCCTGGCAGCAATAGATAGTTTATTTACAACTGCTGTAAACAGTGGAATTTTGCTGTTTTGTGCCTTCAAGTAATTTCCAACTTATGGCAACACTAAGGAGAACCTATCATGGGGTTTTCTTGGCAAGATTTATTTGGAGGGGGGTTGTCTTTGCCTTCCTCTGAGGCTAAGAGAGTGTAACTTGCCCAAGGTCACCCAGTGGGTTTACATGGTTGAGCAGGGATTCAAACCCTGGTCTCCAGAGTTGTAGTCCAATGCTCAAACCATGTTTGAGCTCTCCACAGTGGGATTAATACAAGAAGCTATAAGGAACTATATGTAGAAACTAAGGCAACCATCTTGGGTATGCTTGACTGGGAATAATTGCTGAGTTACAATTTATCAAGAAGTTCAGTTTCTATCACCTGTGTCTTGAATCAAAATAATGGGTTTTTATCACACTATTGTAGAAGTGGACATCATGTGACTTTCCAGATGTCACTGGGGTATAACTTCCAGTAGTGAGGAATGCTAGGAGTTGTAGTTCAACAACATCTGCAGAACTACATGATTCCCACCCCTGCTGTATTCAGCAATGCTAGGACGTTTGTCACTGCTTTGAATTATCATTCTGTGAGATCAGTCTGTTTGTCTATCTGTCTATCCATCCACCTTACACTAGCATCACCATCTGAATTCCATTCTTAGACCCTGGGAATTGTCTAACTGCTGCTGGATGCTGTTTATCTTTCCTATTCCAATGGACATCACTAATGAAGATGGAATCAGAAATATTTGATACTTTTGATAAACACCTGTTTTCAATTTTATTAATTCTACTTCTGTTTCTGAAATCCAGCTTCCACAGTAAAACCAATGCTGTTTAATTGCTCCCCACCCCTCAAATATCACACACATAGAGTATATATAGTTTATCACAGTCTGTATTTCTTTTTCCTTTTCTTGCTCTCTGACCTCCTTGCTTTTCAAAAAATCATATTTAAATCCATGATTATATACAGCTGCCAACTGTGAATAATATTCCATGTACATGATAAAATGGACTTTAATTTTATTCCATAATAAATCAGTTAGCTTTTAAGATGCCTCAAGTCCTTTTGTTGCTTTGGCTGCAATAGATTACCATGACTTCTCTCTGGAGCTTGGACTTCAGGAGACCTTAAACATTGTGCTGTACTTGTGAGGAACTCTGCAAAAATATCACTGACAGAAATGGAACCTCCTTTCAAGTCCTTTTCTGAGATGAAAGGAAAAACCATACAGGCAAAGTTTTGTGATTGACCAAGAGGTTTCTCAAACTATGTGAATATGTGTAAGAAAATGCCACACTAGACAATAGGTCTATCTAGCCCAGCATTCTGTTCTCACAAGTAGGATTGCCTGAATGAAAGCTGGAGAGGGCTCTTCATCTTTAATAGTTGTATAGAAGGTGTTCCTTGTTACCTGGTTGTGTGCCCAGTAACACCTGTTGAAATTCCCTGTTCTACACAACCATTGAAGTAGTACAGGAGCCTTTCCCAGTCTTCAGTTTGACAACCCTACAGAGCCCAGTTGGAGGCTAATGGAAAACACATGGGCAACACACGACTATGGCAATGGCATCCTTCCCTTGTGTTTCCCAGCAACTGTTATTCAGATGTCTCCAGACTCTAATATTCAAGGTAATACTGTACAGCAGTGATTCCCAAATTCTGGCCTTCCAGGTGTTTTGGACTTCTGCTCTCAGAATCCCAGACAATTGGCCAAAATGGCTAAAGCTTCTGGTAGCTGAAGTCTAAAACACCTGGGAAACCAGAGTTTGGGAGGCACTGCTGTAGAGCATCAATTGTGTTCAAAGTTCAAGTTTTGGCCCCAAGAAGCTTCCAAGGGGGACATAGAATGGCAAAAACTGGGGAAAATAAAACAGAAATGGTTGAACATAATCCTCCAGTTTGCAAAATAAGTGTGTCAGGACACTGTGGAAACTCAGACCTATTTAAAAGGTGAACTGTGACTGTTGGAGACTTTGAGGAGCAGTAATTTGCCCTTTTTATTGCCAAAACTTTGGAAGGGGGTTAAAAGTTCAGGGCCACAGAAGTGGTCCTGGGAGCCACATGTGATCCCTTGGAAGCTGTCACGGCCGGCCATGAGGAGGAGGAGGAGGAGGAGGAGGAGGATGGGTCTCCTCTAGAGAAGGAAGAGATACAGGCTCCACCTGGCTCTCATTCTGCTCTGCCTGAGCCAAGCCCGGTTCTCCCAGCCCCAGAGCAGCCAGGTCCTAGTGCTCCTTCCTTGGAGGCTCAGCTGCCTAGTGGGGAGAATCAGGAAGATACAGCAGAGCCGGTACCTTCCTTTAGGCAGAGGAGAGCTGAGAGTGCTGGCAGTCGCAGGTCCAGGAGACTGGCTGAAAAGCAGCTGCTTAACAAGCCTCAGCTGGCATTGAGGTAGGATTTGACTATTTAAGGAGTTGCAAGAGGCTTCCTCAGTGCCAAGACTTATTGTAGTTTCCTTGGGAGCCTACGGTCAGTGTGGCTCCTGGTTTTCTGTTGTGTGCATCTTGCTCTTGCCTTGTAGAACTCTGTTGCCTTGACCCTGGACCGGACTGGACTTTTGCTGATTGCTGCTTGCCCTGACCTTAGACTGATTGACGCTGATTTCTGGACTCTGCTTTGCTGGTGTTTCGACTACGGAAGGTTTGTGGCTGGCCTTGCTGTTTGCAGCTCACCCTTTCCATCCCCAGCAGCTGTGGTAACTGAGGCTGGCTGTAGTCCAGGACAGAAGCACTCTACCCATCTGAATACATATGATTGGTAATCACTGATAACTTTATCATGACTCGTGTCATGATTGCTAACCATTGATAGCCTTGGCTTCCATGAAATAAGACAGCCTCCCCCATCATCCATGGGCCTGCCAGATGTTTTGGACTATAACCTCCATCTGATGGCCAGAGGTGATGGACACTATAGGTTAACACATGTGCAAAGCACTAGGTTGGAGGAAAATACAATAAAATACCATCTAATGAAGATCAGTCACACTGATTCATGCAATGGCAATTAAAATAAGAACAAAAAAGGTCAATGGAATGTTGAATTGCTGCACCATCTTTTCCTGGCATGAAATGCAGGGAAGATAAAAGTAATGCAAATCAGGGGTAATTACATTGGATTGGAAATTTAGATAAATCAAAGGTGAAATAGTTACCACTGAAATCAATATGGGAGTAAACTTAGATACAATTAAGCTGCTGGTGGTGGGGGATTACAATGTCTTTGCTGCCTGTTGTCTCCTGTGTTTCCACTTTGAAGCCTCAAGACATTTAAGAATAAATGTACATTTTAATTGTATTGCAATTGGCTTAAATGCCCTGTACGAGGCGAGCTTCTAGATGGGTGATACACCTTGTCTGGGAATTCTATAAAGGCAATGATCAACATCAGCACAAAGGGCTCAGAGGCTGGGCTACATAACATATTAAAAGAGCAATCCTATGCATGTAAACCTTATAGGGTCCAATCATAGGACTTACTCCCAGGTGCATACATGTGTAGGATTGCAGCTACAAAGTAACTAAAAAGCAGGTAGCCAGATGTGGCCAAAAACATTTTGTGGCCTGTGCCAGAAAAGCAAGGCAAAGCAGCATGTGAGTTCCAAGGTGAGGCAAATTATTTTCAGGCTTTCCCCCATTCCTGGCAGTAAATATAAAAAAACCAACAAAGTCCATCACTAGCAGTGTGTTGCCTTTCATGATCTGAAAAAAACTATTGGGAAGAAGTTCAGACACACACTGGTAAAGTTACTTTTTTGGAGTACAACTCCCAGCAAGTGATAAGCGTGTCAGCATGGCCAGTATCATCACATCACAGAGACACACAGATCCACACACACACTGACACACAGATGGGCTGCCATTGCAGCATATAAAGTGGTAATCCATAAACTCCAGTTGTTTTCCCAAGGACCTACCATGCAGCAATGGAATGGAGGAAGCTCCCTTTTCCTTTATCAGGAACTTTTGTTTTCAAAGCAGAATTGCTACATGGGGAAAAAAGCAAAATTGCTCCATGGGAAGGCAGGGCTAAGGGGAAGTTATGAGTTAAAGCTGAAAGCCCCTTCAGGGGTGGAAGTCTGCCAATCACAGTTGTTGTTGTGTGCCTTCAAGTCCTTTGGACATATGGTGACCCTAAGGCAAACCTATCATGATGTTTTCTTGGCAAGATAGAGGTGGTTTGCCATTGCCTTCCTTTGAGGCTGAGATCATGTAACTTGCCCAAGGTCATCCAGTGGGTTTCATGGCTGAGCTGGGAATCAAACTCTGGTCCCCAGAGTTATAGCCCAACATGCAATCCACTTCACTGCACTGGCTCTCTTTGCCACCCATGTACTAAAGATAAAATCAAGATTTTTTTTCCAAGCATAGGCAAATTAATGGAAATTTAGGAAGAACTTCCTGACAGTAAGAGCTGTTTGAAAGAGAAACATGCTGCCTCAGAGAGTGATGGAATCTCCTTCTTTGGAGGTTTTTAAAGAGAGGCTGGATGACTTTGTGTGTTCCTGTATGGTAGGGGGTCTCTTCCAACTCTATGGTTCTATAAACTTTTTTTAAAAATGCATTATTTATCTCTATAAGTGTTTTTATATGGTCCACCCACCTCAAGTTAGATTCAGCGGCAGCTGGTGCCCTCCATGCCAGTGGGGCGGTAAATCCATTCCAATTCTAACGTGGACTTTCAGGGAGCTATCCAAAGTGCTACAAGAACCTCCTCTGATTTCAGATTTGCTGGGGAGGCTGTTCCCTCTGTCCCGCCACCCTCACAGGTACTTCTGGTAGGAACGGAGGAGAGAGCCTTTTTGGCAGCTGCGCCCAGGCTCTGGAACTCCCTTCCCAATTGAGAGTTTAGCTTGGTACCCTCCTTGCTATCTTTTTGTAGGCAAGTAAAGACCTTTTCATTTTGACAAGCCTTTGAGGGCTAACTGATCAGGAGGAAACTGCTCATGCACTATGTCATTTATATTGAGTGTTCTTCTTTTTAACTGTTTGTTTTTAACTGCTTTTAATTTCATGTATAGTTTAATCATAATTTTTAAAAATGTATAGGATCTACATTTTTAGCTGTATCTGTTTTAACTTTTGCAAGTTGTCTTCAGTCCCAGCGGTAGGATCACAACAAGAACAATATTTGGGGGATATTTTGGGGACTCTGCCTCTTAGAGATCACTTTTTAAATTTTGGACAACAATTCAGAACAGATTAACCACCCCACTGACATGGAAGCAACCATTCACAGTTATATTCCCAGGGCTGTTTTCTAAGACTGAATAAAAATTAAAATGTAAAAAAGAACACATAAGAAACTAAGAGGCACAAAATCATAAAAGTTGCATGAAATAGGCCACAAGATTGAACTAATATTGAACTGATATCTGGGTTAGGTGAGAATTAAAAGGCCTTTTCTATGCACCAAAAGCTCACTAATATTGGCAATAGACAAAAAGCCCACCAACTGCAGTGCTGCTTAGAGATGCCAGTAAGGACTGTGCCCTGAGATTCCAGCACCAAAACCTGAGATCTGCAGATGACCCTGGTGGTTACTTATTTAAACTTCATTTGCACTGCAGAAATAATCCAGGATAACACCACTTTAACTGCCATGGCTCAATTCTATGAAATTCTGGGATTTGTAGTTTTGTGAGATGTTTAACCCTCTCTGTCAGAGAGTTCTGGTGCCACAAAAATAGTCTGGAACCATGACAGTTAAAGCAGATCAAACTGCATTATTTCTATAGTGCAGATTCAGTCTCACTTACTTGTTGTTGCTGTGTACCTTCAAGTCGTTTCCGACTTATGGCAACTCTAAGGCAACTCTATTGTAGTGTTTTCTTGGCAAGATTTGTTCAGAGGAGGTTTGCCATTGCCTTTCCCCAAGGCTGAGAGAGTGTGACTTGACCAAGGTTCACCCAGTGGGTTTCATGGCTGAGCTCGTCAGCTCCACAGTCATAGTCCAACACCCAAACCACTCCACCACACTGGCACGTGTACTTACTTATTATTGAAAGATCTCAAGGCGGCTTACAAATAACATTAAAACACATCAAACAGTTTAAAAACAGTAAATTAATTTAAGTAAGCTAAAAACATACACTGAGCAACAAAATTAGTTAAAAGAACAGATTTAAAAGATTTAAAACTTTTCAAAACTATGTATTCCAGAGGTAGGCAACCTTTTTGAGCCGGGGGCCGGGTTGCTGTCCCTCAGACAATGGGCGGGGGGGGGGAGCGAAGCATCATAAATAAATAAATAAATAAATAAACTTTAAAAATTAATTTAAAAAAAATATGCATGCACGCTCTCAGCCCCAGAAAAGCCATGGCAAAACTCCTGTGGAGATTTTGCCAAGAAAACCCCAAGAACAAGTAATAACAATAATAATATCATAGCGGGCGGCGGCGGGGGCTGGCGGCAGGACCGGCCTGGGGCTGGTCCAAAGGCCTCGGGGGCCCACATCCATCCCCCAGGCCTTAAGTTGCCTACCCCTGATGTATTGGGTCGAATTAATGAGACCCAAAGGCCATGATGAAAAGGCAAATGTTAACTTGGGGCCTTTGCAGTCTGCCAGAAATAGTGCAAATTGAGTCCACTTTAAGGGTTAGGGTTAGTGCTAGGGAATCATGGGAAATGTTTTTTTCTGAGACACTGAGCCTTCTCTGTCAGAGAGCTCTGGTGCCACAATAAAATACAGTTCCCATGATTCCCTAAGCCTAACCCTTAAAGTGGACTCAATTTGCACTATTTTTGGCAGTCTGCAAAGGCCCTTGGTACCTAAATGAAGTAAGTGCTGGTGCCAGTCGGGCCTCCAAGGGTAGGAACGTTACAAAGGGGTTTCCCCTGGGGGTGTCATTAAAAGCATGGTACTTTAAGGCACACAGCCTTAAGCATCCACCAGTTTTGTGCAGAGCATGACAGTCTAATAAAAAGTAGAAAGTCTGAGAAAAATATATTTTCAAGGCAACTTCTAACCCTAACCCTAAGCTCCAGAGAAGAGGGCGAGTACCAGGAATGGGCAACTGTGGGTGGATAGGAGGCCACATTAGCCTCCTGAAGACCTCCAAAAGCTGAATCACCCCAGCTGAACACCGGGGATGGTACGGGGGGGGGGGGGAGGAAGAGGATCAGGCACACACCTGTTCCTCTTCTTTCCTCCTCACCCCCCAGACCTTTGAGCAGGATCTGGGGGAACCAGGGAACTCTTCCAGGCCAGACAGGGCATCTAATGGCCAGATAGTCCATGACTAGAGGTTCCTCTCCTCTGCATAGAACAATGTGATCTTCCCTAGTTAGCTAATGGACAATGGCCTATCTCCCTAGAGAGGGAGCATCACAACCAGGCTGTTGATACAAAAAAGGCCCTGTCTCAAGTACCCACCAGCCTCATTTTTATAGAAAGTGGGACATCTAGCAGAACCTCTGAAAGTGAACTCAAACTTCTGGCAGGCACACGTAGGAGGAGATGCCTTTTTTTAAAAAAGCTACCCTGAGTTTGGGGAGACATGTTGCAATAATGACTGGAAACCACTTGTGTTGTCAGTACATGCTTATGGGTATAAGATAACCAACTCTGAAATATCAACACCTGGATTTCTTCAAAGCTGAGCGCTCTAAAAATGCCAACAAATTCACAGTAACAAACCATGCGAGGGGCAGCCCAAGAGATGTATTGCTAATGGCAAACGGACTATGAAGTTCCTTATGTACTTGTAGATCCAGGTGTTTGAATGCTTCCGTGACATTACTGCAGATAAAAACATTTGCACAGATGCCAAGGAGCTATGAACAGAATGGGGAGGGGGCAGTACAGAAGCCTTTTCCCTGCCTACAATGGAGGGCAGCTGGCGGATGGACGTAGGAACCTGGATTGCTAGTCATCTCCCTTGGGACTCCGAGGCTCTTAAAAGAGAGAAAAGGTGGGATATTCTTGGGTACACACAATGAATTTTTGTGTGATGGGGTGGGTTGACCTCTCTTGCTAAACGGATGCCAACAAATCCTCTAATGTTAATCATGCTGTAGAATTAGAGGCAGAGGTGAAAACATTTGAAAGAGAAGATTAGAGGCAGGGAGGGGTGGGAGATGGCTCTGGGAGATGATCTTGGGAAAGTGATATTTTGGACAGAAGCCCTGTCATGAACTTTGCCTCAGGGCTGGGGGATTCTGGGAGTTGTAGTCTAATGTGACCATTTTCCGAGCTCTTGCACAAGCAGCCAATTTTTATCAGTAGATAAATGCAATCATCCTTACTACTCTGCTTTTATACTTTGTAGTTTGTGACCTATGTTTCATCAGGAGTAAATTGGTGTGTCCTCCTTTTGATCTTAAACATTGCCCAGTTTAAAAAGCCCCCTATCCAGGCGGAGGTAACAATCCAAACGGAATGATAGTCCAATTTCTATAAACTCAGTATGTGAGCCAGCCATCAGGAACCTTTTCAGATGATCTTTATTTCAGGCAATAAGTACACAGTTGTTCCTCATTTGTTGCCTGGGATCTAACAGTCATTCCTTAAAGGAGTGCTTCTGTTGCTGGAAAAAAGGCATGTTCACAGCATGCAAATGTCAATGTCTGATCACTGTGAAATATGAATTTTATTAATTTTCCCCACCTCTAACTAGCACTTCCTCTGCAGTTGCGATTATGTGGAAAGTGACTGCTTAAGCATCATGGCATCTATTGACATTTCTAGCGATCTGTGACACAAGTCTTACCCTTCCTATATTCTCACCATCTTGTTATTTTTTTTAATTTAAGAATGCTTTTTAATCTGTACACTCTCATGCTGTACCACATACGTATGGGAACACTCATACTGCCAATCTGAAAAAGAAAAAGATAAAAAAGAAGCAAGGTGATGTAATATTTTCATGACCCTCCTTTTCATTGACCTTTTCTTTTCTCATTTTGCTTGCTTTGGGGAGCTGAAATTTCAGCAGCAAATAGAAAACATGTCACAGCAGCAAATGCCTATTCCAAATAGAGTTTTTCCTAGTTGTCCCCAAAATTTGGCAACAGGGGTCCCCACTCCCACCCCCAGAAGGGTCCTCAGGTAAGCCTCTTGACAGATTGGAGTTTTCTACCAGTAGGATAGGGCTCTGGTTATCTCTAGTTGTTCCCCTATCAGTCTTCCCAGGCTTTCAGATCTGCCTTAGATTGCCTGCTTTCTATACTATCGTTGAGCGCAGTTAAGAAAGAGAGCAAAAGGGACAGAGACTTCTCACTAGGAGAACTGAGGCTCTGGAATACCCTTCCTTAAGTGAGCAATTCATCTGGTAATACCCTTGTTGTTTTGTAGGCAGGTTTCAGTTTTCTTTCATGCTTAATTCTGTTATTTATTTTACTGTCTGCTGCTTTTCATGATTGTTGTGTAAGGCCTTCTACGACCCCTGTCCAGGTTATCTGAAGAAGTGTATACATAAACAGATCTGTCCTGAGATCTTCTCTGTAATTCACCATGCTCACAGAGAGGGTCCTTTCAGTAGCTGTCCCCAGACTTTAAAGCTCCCTTCCTAGAGGTTATACTGGTACTCTCCTTGAATTCTTTCCACAGTCAAATGAAGATTTTTTTTGTTGTTTAAGCAGGCCTTCAAAGGCTGAGGGGTCTGAGCCTTGCATAATGAGCTGGCTAGTCTATTTGTTTTCTTAACTCGTTTTAATTCTTTGATAGTTTATTTATATTTTTAACTTTTGTATGCTCCGAATTTTTAACGATTTTAACTGTAATAAGCCACCTTGAGTCCTAACTGGAGAAAAGGCAGAATATAAATATTACATATATATATAATGCCTTCCCAACTCACCTTAAGAGCAGCAGTTGGACTGGGCAAAGGAGGTCCAAGATTTCCTATCAGGGTGCAAGGAGGATATTTTCACACTCTTCCCACCAGTAAGTGAAGCTCTGATTATCTGCAGCCTTGCTTACTGGGGGGATGGAAAAGTAATCCTCCTTGCCCCTTGATCAGAAGCTGAACATCTTCCCGTGATTTGGCCTTTAAGGTGGGCTTGGGTGGAACTCATGGATTTTATAGTAAGAATACAATGCTGAACAAAAACGCCAACAAAGACAGCAACTACAGTACTACTACTTCTTGTTGTTGTTGCTGCTGCTGCTGTTGTTGTTATCTCTTTTTTGTACATTGCTCAAAGGACTTTATCACACAGGGAAAATCTATAGTTTATCCCATACAAATCCCGAAAAAAACGCGTAATTACGTGCAACGATTTCGCATGACGTCGCACAACAACTGCTATTAAAGTGGTCAGAAAGTGGTGTTATCCCAGATCTTTTTACTTTCAGAATTTTAGTGGAAATGCATTTTCAATATTACTGTAATTTCACATTTACTCTAGTGTGAAAGTCAAATTTAGTTTATTCACACAATAACCCTTTTACTTCCTGTTTTGTTTGGGCGACAAACATGCTAGGTAGACATGAGCCTCTCTGCTTTCTCTTTCTGCACATGTGCAAGTATACCATTTCTAGTACATTGACAGATTTCTTTCACTTCTGTATGAAATGTCAAAATGCCTTTTTATCGCTTTTCGCGTTATTTCGCATTTATTCTAATTACGTGTGAAGTTCATTTGCATGATCAAGCTCTATTTTCGCTTTATTTTCGGGATGGTTTATTTGTGCTTTATTATCTTTTTAAAGATGAAACTGGCCCCCGTATGATAAAGTCCTTAGTATTCAAGTGGAAGACTGCTGCAACTGAATGCTGTAGATTTATCCATCACCATCATCTAGTATTGTTGCTATGTGAGTCTCAGAAGGTCACATCTCTTTATAGAAGGAGTACTGTCATGATTTAAAAGGGAAACAAAAGCACTAGATAGGAATTTAGCTGTTTTTCAACAATAAGGCAACTAATACTGTGCTATGGGTGTGGCATTAGAGGAAACAGGGATACAGTATCAAAAGATGATGTACATTTTTAATTGTCTAGAAATGTCCTAAGTGAGGGGAACATATAATGTCAGCAGTGATCTGAGCAACTCTGAATCCCTGTTCAGAATAGTAATATCTGAATATACTATGGAAAGTGTGAAGCAGAGACAGTCTCTCATTACACGGTCCAAATAAAAACAAACCAAAAACAGAAGCAGCAAAGAGGATAATAAGGAACCCTGAGAAAAGGACCGTGACAGAACTTGACATGCAAAGGTGCCATGTGGTCTGACCAGCCTAATGAACATTACAACAAGATTCTTTCAAATGAACAGAGATTGTATACATTGTCTCATTAAAAAAGGCTGAAACAAACCACACAATTCTCAAACAAGAAAGCATTACGCTCTAATTCAATAAAGCCACCTGCCACTAGCTCATGAGTTAAGCAGTCTGAAAGATGGCACAAGGAATTAAAGAGCACTTCATTCTTGACAGGAGGCAGCTGCAGAAGTTTTCCAAACTTAGAACATATCAAGAAAGAAGGAAAACAAAAGTCCCCTGAGCATATGCAGTGTGACTTCCTCTTGAGTCTGAAAGGTAGGCTATTCTGAATGAGAAAAGCACCTTGAACATTTTGTCTGTAGAGAGATCTTGTAGCACCTTTGAGACTAGCTGAAAGAAAGAAGTTGGCAGCATGAGCTTTCATAGGCTTAAGTCTACTTCTTCAGATGCTTTTTTACTGAAGTCTACAAAAGCTCATGCCCCCAAACCTCTTTCTTTCAGTTAGTCTCAAAGGTGCTATAAGATCTCTACATGCTGAATCTACAGACTAACACGGCTTTATATTTGAACATTTTGTGTGAGTTCTCTAGAGAACCTATAAACTTTGGTGGTATTTAGCTAACATCAGATGTGGTAGTATGGTAGTTGGTTGCCCCAACTCCTGGTAAACGCCCCAGAAGGTTGGACTTCTATGTCACACACAGCTTTTCACAGCCTGGTCTCCCCTCTGGATATTGTTAGGCTGCAATGCTAGTCAGTCACAGCTCTTCCTATGGTAGAATCCAAAATTACAGCCATGTCAGTCTGCAGAATCAGTATGTAGAGAGATCTTGTAGCACTGTTGAAACTAACTGAAAGAAAAAAGTTGGTAGCATGAGCT
Organism: Phrynosoma platyrhinos; assembly: GCA_020142125.1. NCBI lineage: Eukaryota > Metazoa > Chordata > Lepidosauria > Squamata > Phrynosomatidae > Phrynosoma > Phrynosoma platyrhinos. The sequence goes on from CM034703.1 coordinate 210,905,656, forward strand.
TTTGTAGACTTAAATCTACGAAAGATGCATCTGAGGAAGTAGACTTAAGTCTATGAAAGCTCATGCTGTCAACTTCTTTCTTTCAGTTAGTCTCAAAGATGCTACAAGATCTCTCTACATAGCTCTTCCTATGGTGAAGGATCATGGAAATGAAGTTTAAAACATCTGGAGAGTTCCAGGTTGGAAAAACCTGGCTTAATGTCTAAACTATATTGACTCATTGAAGCCCTTCTCATTTGCAACCTTTCCCTTTCTCAGTGGCTCCATCTGGCATCTCTATTTTCCATCTATGCTCCATCCCTCGTTCACCCTAAAATCTGGATTCCTTTGAATCTAAACCCAACTACCCCACCCACCCCACCCACACCATCAAACCATGGTCTCCCCCTTGTTCACTTTCCCATTCTCCCTGGGAAGTTACCTAGGGTCTAAAAGCCTCACAAGAAACCAAGCAAAAACTAATCGATGCCAGACGAGCTGGCTCCTTCCCTGCCAGTCAGCTGTGCAGCCAATTCCCGCACACCCGTCTGCAGAATGGAGAGGAGGGGGCATTCTCCCACTGCCCATAGATAGGCTGGACAGAGGTGATACTGAAGGAGTTAAACTGGAGGGAAACACTTGGCTGAAAGGGCCAATCACCTCTTCGATGGCAATAACTCAATCCTGATTTTTGGTATCTGATGTAGAAGGTGGAATGGCCTGGGGGATAAAACACAGCATCCCTGCCTTTGTGGGAAAGGAATTTCAGGTCCTTGGGTCCTTCCCCCCTCCTGCCTGGCTCCACCATCTTCATCTTCTCTTTCCAAGTAGGATTTGCCCAAAGGAGATGTCACTCCTGCATTACAACCTTTGTAATGTCTTTGTAGGTGAAGTGTGCGGCTGCAGCATCCCTCATCATACCATGTTGGCTAGTTTTCCATGTAACCCTATAGTGAAAATGCAGCTCTTTGCAGCTCACGAGCATGTCTCCAGGAGTGATTTTAAAAAAGAGCAATTTTTAAAAAATGTTCCATTTCCCCACTTTGTGCTAGACCATTGCCTCAAATAGGCTTAAAAATCATACACGAGAGGAGATATCCACAGGCATTGATTTGCTGTTTGAAACAAATTCTGGCTGGTGTTGGGGAGTGAGGAGAAATACAGAGTAGTTGGTACACCATGCTTGGGGTAGTGATGGAGATCCGCTGAGTCCTGAGTTTTGAAATAAAAATATTACTCCTGGCCTAGTCTGGAGATCAGCAGCAGCAGCACCACATGGTGCCTGGCCCATCTACAAAAATCCAGCCTGTTTCTTATGTCAACAAAGTATGGAGTAATGACCACGAGCCAAGCATACACACAAATAGAGAGAGAGCCATTTAATGTTTGGAGGGTCATTCCAGGCTTCAGGAAGCCTAAAGCAGGCAAGCAAGAGGGCAAATAGAGAATCCACTATCTTTGAGGTATTTTTAATAGATCGGGAAAGATTCCCAGCTGTTGAACAAGAACAAGAAGGCTCCCTCCACCCACCAAAAATTTCCCATTGAATCAAATAAAGTTTGAGGGGAAAAGGGTTGTGAGCAACTCCATTTCTCCATGCTGCATCCCTTCACCCAAGCCACTTTGTGCTTTTCTCTGGTTGGTAGACCTTGTGAACCACCACCACAAGAAATCATAACTCACAAGTCTTGGTTTAACACAAGGTGAAGACCCTGTGGCCTTTCAGATGCTGCTGAATTATTTCCATCATCCTCCACCACTGGGCTAGTTGATGGGAACTGGAGTCCAAAATGCCACATATACAATTTTGAATGGTCTCTAAACCAAGGATACTCAAGTGGTGATCCAGAGGTCAGTGGTGGTCTGCAAGCTAGTGGCTACCAGTCCATCGTGAGTGTTTAAGAAAGAAAGAAAAAATTGTTGTCAATGGGCACAGGTAGGATGCCAATCCCTGGCAAAATGGGGAAAAACCCAGCCAGCCTTCCTATCATATAGATTAAGAAGCACTGAGCTAAGCTACCGTCTACATCATGAATTAAAATCATCTGGTCCTTCAGGTATTATTTGGATGGAAGACCTGGCCAGCACAGACAACAGTGAGGAATTTGGAAGCTGCAATCCAACACTCGGAGCACCACTTCTTCTGTACTTCTACTAATTTTATATAGTATTTTATATAGTGTGTTAGAAAGCTCAGTGTGCTTCACACACTTTACCTTAATAATGTTTACAATGACCCTGAAAGGTAGGCTGCTGCTGTTATTGTGTGCCTTCAAATTGTTTCCGGCTTATGGTGACCCTAAAGCAACTGTATCACAGGGTTTTCTTGTCAAGATTTATTTAGAGGAAGGCTGCTTTCGCCTTCCTCTGAGGCTGAGAGAGTGTGACTTGAGCAGGGTCATCCAGTGGGTTTCCAAGGCTGAGCAGGGATTCGAACCCTAGTCTCCCAATATCTTAGCCCAAGATTTAAACCAGTACACCATGCTGGCTGCTATTACCCTTATATTATAGAAAAGGCTGAGGTTTAGAAATAATAACTTGCTTCAGGCACCAACTGGCATCATATCAGAAATAAGATTTGAATCAGGGACTCCGATTTAAAACACAACCACTTTTTGGAGAAAAAATAAGGGGCTGTCTCCCTCATTAAAGAGGTACTAATTTGTCCCAAAAGGAATCTTATGAGACTGAAGTGTTATCATATTTGCAGACTTGGCCCTTTCAAAGGGAAGGTTGGGGCAAATAATTGTTGGTGAGTAAAAGGGCCCAGACAGATTTGCAAATAGAAAGCTGGAACCCGCCTAAATGCCTACATAGCTTTTCACAAAGAGGCATCCCAGACAACTATTTGCTCCTAATCCACAATTTGTTCTTTTTTACCAGACTGGGAAAGGAAAAGGAGCAGCACGGGAACAAAGGAAGAAAAAGCAAATCAGAATAAAACGAGGCAAGAAGGGGCAAACGGTGAGGATGCCGCCTCAGACACATATAAGGATCCACTGGATGTCTGCTGGCAGTACAGAAGATTGTCACAACATAATGGAGCTTTTATGTTTGCGGGTAGTGATATATATTTTTAAATATTGTACAGAGAGCAGCGCTCGGCAGGGATTATTCAGTTAGACATTTAACACATCAAAATTAAAGGAATATAGCAAAAATTAATAAAATGGAGGGAGTAGTGGGG
>CM034703.1:210950470-210967691 GCA_020142125.1 Phrynosoma platyrhinos
TTTGATTCCTTAACAAAGGCTGAAGCCTTAGGAAACTCGACTCATCCTTTTTGTCTGGTGTTACTAGCAGTGGTTGTGTGCTGAAGAGGGAGGGTGTGACATGATGTGGCTCAACATTAAAAAGAGAATTTAAAAAAATGGAGTCTGGGCTCTCCAAGGTCTTCACATTGCTTACATAAGGTGCTCAGCACAATCCCTTACAAAGGCTAAAGAGTTTGTTTATGCCACAAAATGCATGTGTCCATCTGCCACGCGTCTCATTACGTAAGAGCCAATGGTTATATAAGCTGGGAACCTTTCCCTCCAAATTGAGCCAAACTTGAAGAAATCTATAGGTAGAGAGATCTTGTAGCACCTTTGAGACCGACTGAGGGCCTTTGCAGACTGCCAGAAATAGTGCAAATTGAGTCCACTTTTAGGGTTAGGGTTAGTGCTAGGGAATCATGGGAACTGTATTTTATTGTGGCACCAGAGCTCTCTGACAGAGAAGGCTCAATGCCTCAGAAAAAAATACAGTTCCCATGATTCCCTAGCACTAACCCTAACCCTTAAAGTGGACTCAATTTGCTGACAGAAATTGGCAGCATTGAGTTTTCCTAGATTTCAGTCTACTTCCTCAGGTGCATTTCAATTTGCACTGAAGACATCTAATAATCTTGCATGGGGAAACAGAATCCTCTGGCTCCTTTGGTCCACAAGGCTGGCATTGCCCAAAAGCAGAGGAGCACAGATGCCCAGGGTGGCCTCACACCGCAGAGGAGGAGGAGGAGGCACTGCAAAATGGAGGACCTTCAAGAAAAAACGGAGGACACGACCAAAGAAAAACCATAAGCATAAACGCATGCTTCTCAGTTATGCTCAAAGTAGAGGACATTTTGGACGTCCTCTTGGACAGAACAAGGTGGAAGTGGAGGACGTGTCCGGGAAAAGGAGGACGCCACCCTGTAGAGACCCCCTCCTCCGCAGGGGGAACGAGGAAGTAACGTCGGTCGTTGTAACGCGGGCATGAACTCCAAGGAGGGAGTTTGCCTGAAGAACAGGGGAGTCGAGGAGCGTCGGGCATTTATTTCCTCCTCCTCCTGAGCCCTGGCTGCCCATCTGGGGGGCCTTCGTTTCCGACTTAAGGCCACCCTCAGGGGACCCCACCACCATAGGGCTTTCTTGGCAAGATTTGCTCAGAGGGGGTCTGCCGTTGCCGTCCCCTGAGGCTGAGAGAGTGTGACTTGCCCATGGCCACCCAGTGGGTTTCCAAACGGTTCCTAGTCCGACTCTCAAACCATTACACTGAGAGCGAGACCAACGACAAAAAAAAAACCCGTTTATTTCCCGGTCAGCTGAGGACACTTAAGGCTCGCGGAGCGGAGGGACCCCCATCTTTTTGTCCCTCCTCGGCCTCCGTCAAAACGTCCCCCTCCCTCTCGCCTCTCTTCTTTAACTCCCCCCTCCCAGACCCTGAGCCCCACCCTTTCACAATAGACATTCTTTGGAACGCGGACAATCGCGGCGTTCTAAATATAGAACCCTGAACCCTCATCTCCCGCCTTACCCAACCAGCGACATCCTACAAAAAAAGGGGCGGGATGATGGCTCCCCGCTAGCCAATCAGAGGATCCGTTAGGAACGTACACGGCTCCTACCCGACGCTCTTGCGCAAGGAGGCGGCGGAGGCGCGTATGAGGAAGTCGTCACTACGAGAGGGCCAATCACCAACCGCGCCGCGGCGCCGGAGCCAATGAGCGCCGGAGAGCGGTCTGCGGGGACCAATAGCGTACGAGGCTCCGCCTCCACGTTGGAGGGGGCGGAGTCGCGTCTGGGCCTGGGAGGGGAGGGGCCGGGGATCGGGCCTGGCTGGGCCCCGCCGGAGCCTCTGCCGCCTGGACCGACCGAGCGGGGAGAGCGCCCCCTCCCCGCGGGCCCAGCCCCAGCCCCAGCCCGGCCCCGCCTGGCCATGGGCAACGCCGCCACGGCCAAGAAGGGCGGCGAGATCGAGAGCGGTGAGTGAGAGAGAGAGAGAGGAAATGGAGGAGGAGAAGGAGAAGGAAGGAGCCGCAGCAGGAGCCCCAGGGAGGGAAGAAGCGGACGAAGGCGGCCTCGGGAGGCTTGGTCTCGGCCTTGCCTTGCCCTTGGCCTTGCCAGTGGGACCCTCCCTCCTTCCTCTGGGAGCCTTGGGAATTCCGGCCCCGCTCTCTGCCTTCTCGATAATAACAACAATAATAATAATAATTTATTCTTATTAATGTAAAATAATTTATAAACATGTAATACACTTATTTATATGTCTATTGTTCATTGTGACAATGGACACCCAAGGCATCCAAGGGAGGGACGGTGGGAGAGGTAATAATAACCTCATAAATAATATATAATATATGCTCCCAAAGACAGTATTTTCCTTCCTAGATACCTGCCTTGGTCATTTCCTTGAATGCTTTCTCTGGTTGGGTCCACATGTGTCTTGTTTTAGTCATACAAGGGGTTTATGTGTATAATAGATGTTATATAACATATTGCTATTGTTATTGTTACAGTAATAAACGCCCAAGGTGCCCAATGGAGGGACAGGGAGAGAGATAATAACAATAATGATAATAATCTCATTAACAATGATAACGATATATTGGGCATGTGTGTACTATATATATATATATATATATATATATATATATATATATATATATATATATATATATATATATATATATACTTGAATATTCTCCCAACAGTATTTTCTTTCCCTACCCAGATATTTTCCTTGATATATATATATATATATATATATATATAATATATATGTAAAACACAAACACACACACACATATATTGTAATAATAAACTGCCAAGGCACCCAGTGAAGGGATGGAGACAAATAATAGTAATAATCTTGTTAATAATAAATAATAATTATATATGTGTGTGTATATATATATATTATACCTGAATATTCTCCCAACAGTATTTTCCTTCCCTACCTAGATAATTTACATGAATATATTACATGTATATATATATACATCACATACATATATTATAATAATAAACTCCCAAGGGACTCAGCAAAGCGATGGAGAGAAATAATAATGATGATGATGATAATCTTATTAATAATAAATAATAATGATAATAGTGACATATATGTTATCTTGAATATTCTCCCAACAGTATCTTCTTACCTACCTAGATAATTTCCTTTAACGTGTTGTGTGACTGGGTTCACATGTCTTGTGTGTGTATAACATATATAACGTGTGTGTGTGTGTATTAAGCCCCCAAGGCACCCAGTGGAGGAATGGAGAGGAAATAATAATAATCTCAGTAATAATAATAATAATAATAGTAATAATAAGGTACTTGGCAGATAGATCTCAGAGTGCTGGTAGGCTTTCAGGCAGGGCTCTTTGTGGTGCTTCTATGCACCCTCCCTTCTGTGACCACTTATCTGGTTACCTGCTGGTACTGCTTTCCCATATGGAGTCCATCTCCTGAGTTTTTGTGGCTCTTCTGAGTTTCTGTACCCAAGCCATTCTCCCAACAGTATTTCCTTCCCTACCTAGACAATTTTGTCTACTTGGGCACATCATACAATATGTGTGTGTGTGTGTGTATAAAATTGATAAGTCACAGGTAGGTTGCCCCTCATCTTGTCTTTGCTGCTGAATTTACTACTTTTTCTTTCTGCTCTTTTCTAAATGCAGCTGGTATGTCTCCCCTGATCATTCCTGTGTACACTTACAGATTTTTTAAATAACATCCAAAATCCACAAACAGCTTCAAAAGCTTGTGTCTTATATTTTGTGCATTTTGGTTGGCCAGTGAAGGTATCACTGTTTTGTGACTTTTGGGTGTTATTGTACTTTGCTGTATAGCCAACACAGCTACCCCGGGACAGATTTTATAATGTTTATATTGGATATGTAACTATCTCGCAGTAGTATTTCAAACACATCTAAATATCATCAGTTCGATATTTCATTTCAGTTTGCTAAGTTCATTGTGCCTGGTAAAGAATGTATGTACTGATTCTAACACATTTGCTATTGCTTTTAGGCAGGTATGACAGGTTCGTGGTCATAGACAGCTGGCCCTCTTAAAATGCAAATGAAGGATACTTAATGCAGGAAAGACAGATGGATATAACTCCCAGCCCCAAAGGAAGCTGCAGAACGGAACAGAAAGTTGGTCAGGCAGGAAAGTGGTCCTCAGATGGAAGTACTGGCAAGAAAGCAGAATATCTGAATGTAGTTTACCTAGATGGAAGGTAGAGAGTTCGGCTTGGACTGCTTTGTCAAGAGTGGAAGGCAAGAAGTTGTAGCTTCAGCAGACTTGCAGGACAGCCAGATGTCACTGGAATGGGACTCTGTGAAAACTATTTAAAACTCAATTTCCTTCCTCCCTGCCCTTATTAGTTCTTTTCTTATTTCCTTGAGGAATTTGTATCATTCAGGCTTCTTGTCTATTTAATCTGGGTTTTGCTAGGTTTGTTGTGTCTAAGCAGTGGGCATGAAGAATGCCTTCTTGTCCATTGTGTGTCCTTCCAAATGAAGCTTTTATGATGTAATCTACTTGCTTCATTCCCAGAACCTTATACAGGTAGGTTACGAACGATGTGTTCCATTTTTAGCCTTCTCACATTTTTGTGCCACTACTCCTTTTTTTCTTACTGTAGAAAACATGTTAAGGAAAGATGAGAAAGGCATGCAATGTCTTTGGACTGGTGGCACTAAGAGCTACTTGTCTGGGAGTACCTTAGATGATTCAAATCACATTTCTTTAGCTCTCTACTGGATCTCTTTGGAACACCCGATACCTTGGTGTAGACTACTTCAGCATCCTTCATACTGGATTTGGACTAGGGTGCCTATTTTTTTTTTTTTTAAGGAACATAGTGACTAAATGATTGTGATAAATAATTTGCACAAGATGGAACCAGAAGATTACATTACGGCAGAACATTCAGCCTAGGCTTCCTAGGTGCCAGTGTTGTGCTTTTAAACATAGAATTGCCCATCATTTCTCAAGAATCCCTCAAAGTGAGAAGAAGAATCTATTGAAAGTGAATGTGGAAACTGCAAAGCTATGGCTTGGCACCTGAGACATTCTAGCCTCTATGACTCCTGGAATGAAGCAATATGGGGACCCTTTCTGAGCTCTCAGCACCTTGTGGATATTAGCTCTTGCTTCAGCATGTCATTGTAGGCAGAGTCCAGGATTCCCAATTAAATTCTGGCTTATTTTACCTTGTGAATAATATCCCATTGGTGCTACTTAGACTAAGGGGGGTTGCAGACTGCCAGAAATAGTGCAAATTGAGTCCACTTTTAGGGTTAGGGTTAGGGTTAGGGAATCATGGGAACTGTAGTTTATTGTGGCACCAGAGCTCTGACAGAGAAGGCTCAATGTCTCAGAAAAAAACCAATCCCCATTATTCCCTAGCACTAACCCTAACCCTAAAAGTGGACTCGATTTGCACTATTTCTGGCAGTCTGCAGCCCCCCTAAAATAGCCCCGTTTTGCAAAGAATTTCCTGTGCGGCAGGGATGGGGGATGTTTAGTGATGCAGATGTTAGACTGCAGCTTCTTCATCTCTCATCATTGGCTGTGTTACTTAGGGCAGATAGGAGTTGCAGTCTAGTATAAACATTCCTCCTCCTTGTTGTAGAAGAGTAATGGGCAAGGCACAGAACATGTTCACCGTTTGCTGCTTTTGTTATCACTGTCTTATTGATACATTTTAAAAGTATTACAGTTGTCCCTCTCTGTTTGTGGCCTTGAAATCCGCAGTCTTGCTCTTCGCAGGAGGGACAAAATTGGACAAAACTCGAATATTTGTGGGTCACAATTTTCATGAGGGGGGGATCTGGAATTGGGAGGGGCTACTGTATTGATTTTTTAATTGCAAATATAAAAAAAGTGGGAAATAAAAAAGAAAAGAGAGGGAAATATTTAGGACTGTTAGGATATTGTCAATGGGACAGGCATATAAACACCTTCTTGAAGTTAGAATCTAGAAAGAGCACATTCATTGATAGATAAATCAGCAAGGCACTCTGAACATTGAATGATAGAGTATTTCCAGTCATGAAGTATGCTTTTTTTTCTATACCAAGAGCACAAAATAACCACAGGTTGAGTTCCAGATTACAAGAATAAAGTTTAAAAATAAATAAAGTTTAAATGTTATGTCAAATATTTTTCTAATACAAAATTAATAAGCCACAATACATCCAACCAACTAGAGAGCAACTATAACTGGACATGCCTACTTCATATGTCATGTCACAGGGACTAGAGCCTTTTACTACTGTGGTACTGAAGGACCCACAGTGTTTTGCATTTGCAGTTTTAGTCATCAATTTATTTGCAATCATAGTTGTGAATGATATCTAGGAATTTAGAGATGACAGACCAATACTGAGATGAGCCAATATTGTGGGCTCCCTGAACATCAAGGGCCTGATTGATATTCCTTTTCTGAACTTCAAAGCAGTATAGGTATTGACACAAAAAGAGAATTCAACTGTTTTTAAGGAAATAAATTGCAGAAATTAATTATGTGTGCAGTTATGTTTTTCTTGTGTTTTTGTATTTTTCTACTTGGTGATATTGCATCTTTATGGAACTTGGTACTTTCTGGTGAAGGGAAGCATAGGTAAGTGAGAAGCAACAGGACAACATGATTAGAAACAGCAAAAGTTTTAGTTGATGGCTTTATGGGGTTAGATATCCCGTCAACTCAAACACTAGTCCTTTAATGTTTGAAAGGTATCAAGTATAGATTTTTAATGCTGTTATGAAAGGCTGAAATATTCACATATTTTTTTAAAAAAAATTTTTTTTAATAAATCCAAATGCTACACCATGCACAGCTGCACACAAATGTATTTGTGTGGAATCATGAAGTTGAACAGTTCTATTAAGTTACTGTATTTGTTTAAGAACTTGCATAGTCCGCCCTTGTATTATGTTCACATTGTTCAGGCACTGAGTTGATTAGATCAAGAGGGGGAAAAGGAAGAGTGGGCACTTTCCTTTTAATGATGACTTGGGTAGTTGTGATTGAATTCTTCATGTCCTTCAGGGCTGTAGTCTCATCTTTATATTCATTGTACACATAAACATGTCATCTAGTCCTAGTGGTTTAATTGCTGTTTCCTGACTTTGCAACCAAGGATAGATTTACAGATTAATAATAATAATAAATTTTACTTATATACCGCCCATTGGTAACCCAATCCTGGAGGTTTACAGCATAAAATAACATACAGCGTAAAACAGACATTTTCCCTCCCCCCCTTAAAACGTTACTAAACTACATTATAATTAAAACCAATTGACAATTTAAAACAAGAAATTAAAATTGATACAATACAGTCATATGAAATATTACTAAAGTTACTGCCTCAAATGACAGTGTGCAGGATCTCTTTTGCTAGGTGAACTGATTTGGAAAATTTTGCATACTGCCCTGAAAGAAATATATTCAGTGGGTCAAAACACTGCAGAGATAAATCCAGTTGGTAGTTGGACATGCAAATATATACATTTAAATGTAAAACTGCAAAATTGAGGCTTAGGTTCTGGGCCTTTCAGGGAACACACTTGACCTGCCTCTCTTGTCTGTTGATCTCCTAATATATATGTAATATAGGACGTGTCCAGGTTATCTGCTTCTGAACAGTAGCAATAGAGGAAACAATGTTAGACCTGTACTTTTGCTATTTTGTGGAAATTTCTAGCAGATATGCATCTACAAAAGATCTGTGCTGTTATTTTTTCCCTCCCAATTAGTCCTCTTCCTGCCCTGTCTCTCCCCCTCCTCAAACACTGTAATTTTTGGCAGCATTAAAAAGGCAAACAGAATTCAACTTCAATTAAACTGAGCATGGCTGTAATTAAACAATTGAGGACAGATAATGCATGAGAAGCTTTTAAAGCAATTAAAGGAAGCACTGTTTCAATATTATTATTAAATGGGATATCCAGGTGCCTGTAGTTTTGGCTGCTGGAATAGTCTGTGTAAAATGCCAAGCATAGAAATAGATTGGTCAGGAAAACTCAGACCATAACTGTCTTGGTACAGATAAAGACTCTTTTTGTGAACTCCACTAAGGTCCAAAACACACTGCAGAAATAATCCAGTTTGAAACCACTTTAATTGTCCTGGCTCAGTGCTAGGGCATCCTGGGAATTGTAGTTTATTTTGGCATCAGAGCTCTCTGAGAAAGAAGGTTCAGTATCTCTCAAAACCTCAGCTCCCAGAATTCCCTAGGATTGAGCCAGGACAGTTAAAACAATCTCAAACCGGACTATTTTTGTAGTGTCTTTTGGACCTAAATCTTTAATAACTATTGTGAATCTCCTTTGGCGGTATTAAAGTGTTAATAATAATAAATACCTCCTGATATAATTAATATGATTTAGTACAGTTGTTGCCAGTTGAGTATGGTCTGAGTCTACTGGATTTCAGTTGTATGGTTTCCCCACCCACCATGATCAATGAGTATTTTGGCTAAAGATGGTGGAAGTTGTAGGTGGGCAAATACATCAGGATCTAATGGATTCTTCTACATTACATGAAGCTTTTCTACAGCTGTATAATGGTTTCTGTTAAATTAATAATACTGTAAAAATTAATATTGCACTTATTAAATGCATTTTGACAGCCCAGTCGATTTTGGAAATATTCAAACAACAAACAGCCTTCTGGTAGATGCAATTCTTTGTGTAGGGATTTTGTCCATGACTTGATTGTCTTGATAATATTTTATTTCTATTTAAAATATATTCTCAAAAATAAAATCACTTTCCTCAGGATAATAAAAAAAATCCAATCAAGGATTGAAATAAGAAGAATAGAAATCTAAAGTTTAATAAAAGTCAACTATTGTTCCCAGTGACATTAAATAAGAACTTTTATTCCCAAATCCTCCTTGATGAACCACATTTTAATATGACATGTGAAGGTCTTCAGTGTTAGGCCTTTCTATAAGCTGACACCACAACTGAAAAGAACCTCCTTCTAATAAGTTTGGTTCAGGACTGCTGAAGTTTAATTAGTAGAAAAGCCCAGTGGAGAGTTTTGGTTATAGAATGGAGTACACAAAAGGCAAATTACAACCACTGGTGGTTTGTAAGGTTTGATGGTCTCAAACTTGCTTTTTTCTCCTCCAGAGAGACCTTTATATAGCTCAGTGCTTCTCAGGCTATGTGATGTGGGGGACTGGCAGTTATTTATTTCCAACATGCTACAACTTTTTATTCTTTCCTGGGATGATAGCCAGTGGCTTGAGAACTGGCACTGGTCCAGAGGCCATCACTTTGGTAACATTGGTATTGGATGGTAACATTGCAGCAGTCACAAGGAAGCAGACAGTGAGTTCCACAGAGAACTACTGGGAAACTTGGTAAACTGAACTCTCAGATGAAACCCATTCCTCGCCCCCAGCAACACAAAATCCCATATTCAGTACTGCTGATGGAAAAACAGAAATCAGCTGAAATGAAACAGGCACTTTTCCTTATACACACATTTTGCCCCCAAAACCGTTTCTGCAGAAATACGGTAATATGATTTGCCCATGACCTCAACCTAGCATAAAACAGGAGTCTTCTGTCCAATGGAAATCATGTGGTTTGCCCAGGCTTCCACGGCTATAATGACTACAAATACAGGTTGAGTCTCCCGTATCAGAAATGCCTGGGACCAGAAGTGTTTTGGATTTCAGATTTTTAAAAAATATTTGCATATACATAATGAGGTATCTTGGAAATGGGACACAAATCTAAACAAATTCATTTATGTTTTGTTTACACCAGGGGTAGGCAACCTTTCCCCTTTAAGGGCCAAGGGACTTCAGCTCCCAGAAGCCTCAGCCATGTTAGCCAATAGTCCCATGTTGGCCAATAGCTCCTGGGATTCTGGGAGCTGAAGTCCCTCGGCCCTTAAAGGGGAAAGGTTGCCTACCCCTGGTTTACACTTTATACACAGTCAGATGGATACACAATATTCTTAAAAAGTTTGTGCCTGAAACAAAGTTTGTGTACATTGATCCATCAGAAAGCAAAGATGTCAGTATCTCAACCACCCATAGATTTTGGAGTATTTTGGATTTTGGAATTCTGGATAAGAGATTCAATCTGTACAGTTGATTCTAGGAAGACTACCCTTTGAGTGAAGAATGTGAAAGTACCAAGTCCCTAGAAAATGGCTAACATTTAGAATATGCTTTGGTTTTATGGTGGTGGTTCTTAAAGTATATACTGCGCCTTTAAAATGCTAAGGTAGTTTACAACATTAAAATTACAATAAAACAAACTATAAAATGAGAGTAATTATAACATAATTTTTTCAGAAGATGCAGACAAGAAAAAGAGAGTAGTGGTATGTTGATTACAGATTTTCAGGAAGGTTTTATTATGAAAGAAGTTAAGTTGGGAGGTAGAACGTGATTGAGAAAGGAAGTTTGGAAGAGAGGTAAGGACTAAGAAGGAACAAGGTGGATTAAGTAAGTATCTAAAAAAAAGTTCAATCTGCATGATTGGATAAAAAGTATAAGTATAAAAAAAAGTATAAGTATGAATATATATAATGGTACATGTCTTCATTGTTCATGCAATTGAATGTGTTCTTTTTGGTGTTTTTTTTAATTCTTAAAATCTTTTTATTAAAAAAAGACAATGCAGACAAGAAAAAAAAACTGCTTATATTTGTCGTGTGTATGTGTATACAGTTTTACAAAATGTCCTTCTTGGCTCTTATACTTATTCTTCCATTGCTGTGGCCAGGACCCAGAAGTCCTGGCTCTTCTCCCCTTAAATAATTTAATTAAATCAATTGTGATAGAAAACCTTTAGGAAAAGGAGCCCCAGATATTTGAATTTTGTGGGACTAGTAGGTCAGAAATGTGAGTTCATGTGCAACACTGAAAATAAGAAATCAGTAGTATTGAAAATCAAACTGAGGAAGACTAATGTCATCCCCATCTTCAAAAAAGGGAAAAAGAGGACCCAAATAATTACCACCTAGTCAACCTGACAATTACTTGCAGTCACTATGCCTAGGGTGTGTTAAGAGTAACTTGCAACATTAATGAAACTGGGTCTGAATTTATAGCAATCCTTAGTTTAATCCTGCACGGCATCTTTGTTGCTGTGTGCCTTCAAGTCATTTCTGACTTCGGGCGACACTCAGGGCCTTTACAGACCGCCAGAAATAGTGCAACTTGAGTCCACTTTAACTGTCCTGGCCCAGTGCTAAGGAATCATGGGAACTGTAGTTTATTGTGGCACCAGAGCTCTCTGACAGAGGAGGCTCAGTGTCTCAGAAAAAAAATACAATTCCCATGATTCCTTTGCACTGAGCCAGGACAGTTAAAGTGGCCTCAAGCTGGATTATTTGTGGCAGTCTGTACAGGCCCTGAGGCTACCTTACCATGGGGTTTTCTGAGGTTGAAAGAATGTGACATGCCCATAGTCACCCAGTGGGTTTCCATGGTCAAATGAGGATTCAAACTTTGATCTCAGGAGTCATAGTCCCCCAACACTCAAACCACTATGCCAGATGTGTTAACTCTATCATGTTTTCTCTTTCTATAATATGAATTCTTACTACTATTATTTTATGGCTCTTCAAAATAACCTAAAAGCAAAATACTGCCCATGCCACTGTTTCCTGAGTAGCATGGTGTTTTTTTTTTTCCTGGCAGAGTTCCTCTGCCCTTAAGGGCTGTGGGGAAAGCAGATGTTCAGCTGTGGACCCTTCTCAGAAATGACTGAGTTTCTGTTTGTAATACTTCTGTTAAAGGCACTTTCAGTGTAGGCCAAGTCGGGACATAGCTAGGAATAAAGTGCTCAATGAACAGCATTATAGCACTTTTTGAAATGCTGCAACCATTTTAGTCACCAGGTAGGCTGTCAAAAAAACAGTCATTGCTGTATCTCAGTATCAAGTAGGCATCTATAAGCCTTGGATACTAGCCTAGTTGGTGGCCTCGGAGGAAGGTGATAGTCTGCTTAGCTGCAGCTGCAACCTTCCCTGATAAAATAGCACATGGGTCAGGTCTTGCTCTGCTTTGTTAAAGGGATGGCTTATATCCAAACCATTTCTGAAAGAGGCTTCTTTGGCTATTTAAAAGCATTTCACCTCTTGAAGAAGTACCGTGAAGAAACTTTCTACCACGGAAGCCCATCTTCTGTGAAGTAGTGAGTCACTTGACCATGCCCAGAAGGGCTTCTAATTTATACACTCATCCCTCCACTTTTGCGGCTTTGATTATACACAGATTTTATTATTATCTAGGTTCTCCAGTGCAACTCTGTGGTCAACTTTAACCAAAAGTCTCACTGGAGGACCTAGAGATCCCTATTGAGAACAGTCCACTAAGCATTTGTGGCTCCTCCAGTGCAATTCTATGGTCAATGTCTGGCAGATGTTGACCACAGAGTTGCACTGAAGGACCTAGACATTCATAGAGAGGTGTTCCCTCAGGTAAAACATAGTGCTTTTTTATTTGTGGTTTTTCCACATTCATGGGGGTCCTGTGCATCTAACCCCAGTGAATGTGGAGGGACAAGTGTACTTACTTATGACAGTGCTCCATCCCTCAAGGAAAACAGCTTTCAAAGCTGCCCTGCTGGTTATATATGTCCCTGTATGTACACGAAAATGCATCTGAAGACTGAAGGCATGCAAAAAGGCCATCTAAAAATCATGATCACTTCATTAAATTAAACACACCGTACAACTTGTAGCATCACAGAATATCTCCTTGGATCCTTTCAAGCTATGATGGTCTAGTATTTTGCTTGTAAGGGACTCAGAGTCAAGTTGCTGGTCATAAAGGTAACTTGGAAGTTGGGCAAGTCAGTTGTTTTCATTTACCCTCTATAGTGAATTTGTTAAATAAAATGTAATCCTTTCTTTCTTATCCTGCTTTTCTCTCAAGGCGGCTCACACCATCGCTTAAAACAAAATACCACTAAAAGTAAACCATAGTAATCAAAACAGTTTTAAAAAACCAAATAAATCATCCTATTAAAAACAGCCTGAATATGAAATAGTTTAAAAGCATTTAAAAATATAACAGTAAGCATAAAAATACAGCACATACACCCCATTGAGAGATTCATCACCCTTCCTTCACGGGACTTTCCTCCAAGCCCATTCAAAATGGTTCCACAAGACCATGGACAGATGGAGGCCAAACCACCTCACTTTATCTGTGTTGTCTCCATACTTGCACAAAGAGCAGGTTGGGAGGTCATCGTCTTCTGCCTCTCTCCTTGACACCTCTGACAGATAGCTTTCCAAGTGTCACTCTGTGCTTTTCCACTCCTCATCTTCCTCTTTGCTTAGCTTCTCCCCTTTGAGCAAGCTTTGTTCTCAAGCTTTGACTAGGGAAAGTGTGGTCCACGGACTGTATATGGTCCCAAGCCCTTGTTTGCGCTTCAGAGCCACTCAGTAGACCATGAAAGCCATTCAGCCCATTTTTTTAAAAAAAATGTAACTGCAAAATTACCACAAAGTGTAGCAGTTTGTATTGATTTACTCACCATCCCCGTAAACCTCCAAACAGCCAATTTAGGGATGAAAGGGGACTTGAAGTCACATCACATGTGGGTTTGCAGAGAAAGGTCTCTGTGGCCTGCTGGAAGAGCAGAAATTGGCCCCTATCCCCGGCAGTTGCCAACCCCGGGAAATCTCTGATATTTGGGCCTTGTGCTTTGTTCCTGGCTACTAAAACACATATTTGACTTGCTCCTTGCTTCCATTACTTGCCTGCTGTTGTCGGTGCACTTGGCCCCAAGATGGTCACTTTGCTTTCTTATTTGGCATGTACCCTAGTCCGCTGTCTTGTGGTTTTGGTATGATGGCGCTTCACAGTAACCTGCTTTGTAAATCACCTGTACATAATAATAATAATAATAATAATAATAATAATAATAATAATAATAATAATAATAATAATAAATAAATATATATTATTGTAATCCTTCCCGATTTATCATTTGCTTCAAGTAGTCCAGATCAATTTTTTTTAAAATGTTCATTATTCTTCTAGAAAAGAAACACGGGCATTCCTGGAATACTCTTTTATGACACCTGCCCTTTAGTTTTAGAGCTGGAAATGTAATGAGGGAAATCTAAATTTCAGCAGTTTGTAAACTACTGGGTAGTATTAATGGCTTGTCTGCTTTCTCAGATGCAGTGTCTTTAATGCATAGTTAATGTCCAATTAGTACAGTGCTTTGTTTTAGTGCCTGTGTGAACTTTTTCCTGGCAACAGACCCCCTGGCAACATTTACATGACTATGTCATTCCCAATATCAAGCGAAGTAAGGAAGTTGAACATATGGAATTCCCTTCCGTGCGAGGTCCAGTTGTTCCTCTCCCTGCTCTCTTTCTGCCAGCAGGTGAAGATCTTTATATTTAACGTGATGTTTGGTGAGAACAGATTAAGTTTTTAATGGGGAAGGGGCATAGTGTTTTTATTTTATTATGTTTTAAATATCATTTTAGTGCTTTTTTAACTTGTGTTTTTCACATGTTTTTAAATAAAAAATGTTTAATTGTATTTTAACTTTTGTATTAAGATTAAAAAATATATTTTTTGTTTTTAAGGTGTTCTATACCTTACTGGAAGAAAGGTGGGATGTTAAATAAATAATAAAGGCTGCTGTTAAGTGCCCACCCCATCTTTCCATCTTATAGTGTGTCCTGTACCTCAGTGTACAGGTGATGGAGGAAATTCCTGGGTGAAGTAGTGTTAGGCATGAAGAGGAGAAGGGTCTAGGCATCTGCAGAATGTGCCAGGCTTTTTTCCTCCAGCCATAATGCATCAAAGGCTAGGAAAGTCATGTCAGTGGAAGGTTCATAGGCAATTCTAGTCAGGAGAAATAAACTTGGGAGTGTAACCTTCTGTTGTCTTAATCTTCAAGTGTGAACCAGATTATTAATACTTCATAAAGCTACTTCTCAAAGTGTTGTATTGAAGTTAAAAATATAATATAAAACAATGCAATCACAATAATTGATGTGACTACTTTATTGATCAGATTAGACTCTATCACTTGTATAACACGTAAATTGTTATTTGGGGAGGATTGGGTGGTAGAGATTGAGCGGTAGAGATTGATTTGTTATTGTTGAATTCTAAAAAGAAATTAAGATCATGCCCTTAATAGTGTGACAGGTACTAGCATGACACATAGATTTTATTCTTTTGTCAAGGGCTTCTTGTATGTAGAGGGGGGAAAGGATTCTGCTGCCAATGGCTGTTCTATGTGCAATATCCAGCCTATTTTTTTGTTGTTCGTTCTTAAGCTCTTTACTTCTGCTCATCTAGCTTGTAAAAGGTATTTTGGTTCACAGTTTAAGAACAAAATGTAAAATCAAAATATTAAAAGCAAAGATGGAATTTAATTTGATATGTTGCTAACCAAAGCACCCTCCTGAAAGTGAAGATTTTAAATGTTTTGCTTTTGAAGTCTCACCATAGAGTTCACTGGATGCATTTATCCAAGAATGGTGCTCGAAACAGAAGATATAATTTCAGAGGACTGTGATCTGATTGCACCAGTCCTACCACAACAAGCAAGGGGTCTTTAAACATGCTCTCTTCAGATGAATACAAAGCATGTTGGGGATCCTTCTGGAAGAGGTATGCCTTTAGATAACATCTCAAGTAGAAGGCTTTAAAGATAAAAACCAGCATTTTGATCTAGGCCTGAAAGACACTGATAACCAGTTGAAAAAAAATATTTGAGAATAGATGCCATAAGCTGTCAGCATTTAATAATGCTCACAAAAGAGTTCTGCTGCTGCATTTTAATTAATGATTACATTTATACGTTATCTTTCCTTCAAGGAACACAAAGCAACATTCATGGTTCTCCTCATGTTCTTTGTCACTATAGAAGCTCTGTGAGGTGGGTCTGGCTGAGAAATAGTGACCGCCAGAGGTCACCCAGTGAATTTTGTGGTCACAATAGGAATTAGAACATAGGTGTAGTTTGACAGTCTAATCCAGGGGTAGGCACCCTAAGGCCCGGGGGGCCGGATGCGGCCCCCTGAGGTCTTTGGACCGGCCCCAGGCCAGTCCTACCGCCGCCGCCTGCCATGATGATATTTATTATTGTTGTTATTACTTGTTCTTGGGATTTTGGCAAAATCTCCACAGGGGGTTTGCCATGGTTTTTCTGGGTCTGAGAGAGTGTGCATTTTTAAAATTATTTTAATTTTTAAAATATTTATTTATTTATTTATTTATTTTTGGTGCTTTGGCCCCCCAATTGTCTGAGGGACAGCAACCCGGCCCCCGGCTCAAAAAGGTTGCCTACCCCTGGTCTAATCACTACGCAGACTGGCTTGCCGATCAGTTGATTATTCCTAATACTCTTAACAGTGGTGGTGGTGGTAGTAGTAGTAGTAGTAGTAGTAGCCAGACCCAGCCCATTGCCATAGTTAAAAATGGAGGTGGCCAGATCTTACTGTTACAGAAAATGATGCAGTTGACACACAAGTGGGACCTCTTTGCTTTCAACTAAAAACCCAACCTTCTTTTATGGGGTATGTGAATACAGGCATGTGTGATGAAGCTCCTTATCCTTATCCACAGATTTTTTTTTTTTATCCACGGATTCAAGCATCCACGGCTTGAAAATGTTCCAAAAAAGTAAATAATTCCATATAGCAAACTTTGATTTTCCATTTTTTATAGGAACATGCTATATGCCATTATATTTAATGGAACTTGAGCATCCACAGATTTTGTTATCCACGGGGGATCCTGGAATCAAACGCCAGCGGATAACAAGGACCCACTGTATTATCACTAAATAGGCAATAGCCAGCGTGGGGGAGTGGTTTGAGTTTTGGACTAGGACTCTGAACACCTGGGTTCGATTCCTAGCTCAGCCATGAAACCCACTGGGTGACCTTGGGTGAGTCACACTTTCTCAGCCTCAGAGGTTGGCAATGGGAAACCTCCTCTGAAGAAAGCTTGCCAAGAAAACCCCATGACAGGTTTGCTTTAGAGTCTCCATATGTCAGACACGACTTGAAAGCACACAACCACAACCACAGCTTTTCTTTCATCTCTTATGGGGCAGAGACAGCCTTGACTGATTAACTTGATCACAGGACAGTTTGATCCTTGGTCTCGTTTCTTGAAGGGTCCATTTTGAAGCCCATAGCGGCGCATATTTTCTCTCTCCTGGCATGAGG
>CM034703.1:210969059-211034494 GCA_020142125.1 Phrynosoma platyrhinos
AAAGCCATGGCAAACCTCCTCTGAACAAATCTTGCCAAGAAAACCCCACAATAGATTTGCCTTAGGATTGCCATAAGTCAAAAACTACTTGGAGGCACAAAACAACAACAACAACAACAAGCAAAGACACTTTCCTGCCATAACTGAGTTCATAGTCCTTCCACACTAAAATTCATTCATTCTTCCCACCACTGCCTTTATTCATTTGCATAGTTTAATTTGAGTGAGAAGTAATTTGTTTATTGAAGGCAAAATACTCAAGAGGTCTGCAAGTAGATACTGATCTACCAATCTGCCTATCACCTCATTACATTATTTTATTAGTGAGTGTAAGGAAGGGTGGCTTTTGAAACCTGAGCGTTTTTATTTGAGAAAGCACAAAGTGGGAGTCATGGGAGTACAAATTATATTGATAGAGGATTTCCTTTCCAGGAATTGGAACTGGGAACTGGAATAGTCCAGTTTTCTTTATTTTGAACATGGAGTGTTGTGATAATTCTCAATGTAATGAAAATATTGTCCTGGTGCTATGAAGAATTAGGCTGTGGAATTCAAATTTCATTCAGAAGTTTACAATCTTGATTATTATTATCATTTATTTATATCATTATTTATAGTTACATCAATATGCATTGCGCTTTACAGAGAAAACAACCAAAAACAGTGGGTCCTGCTAAAATGTGTGTGTGTGTGCATGTGCATACATATACACATACACACACACACATACGGGGGAAGAAAGGAATAATAAGAATATAAAACTATACAATACAGTTGTAAACCAAATTATTCAGATAAAATATTAAAAATATAATATAAAGCAAATAAGCAAATACATATAATCAAAATATGCAAAATTATAAAACAATATTAAACCAAAATTCCAAAAGCTTTGGAAAACATGTTTTTAATTCAGATAAAAAAAATTTAATTTGCTAGAAAGAAAGCTATATTAGGTACAGTTAGCAAGCTGGAATTGAAATTTTGGAAAGCCATGGAAATTTGATAAATAGGGTTGGGGCAGTACATCAGGATGTAAAAACTGAAAATGAAAAGTACCACTAGTGTTAAAAGGAGTCTGTTTTATCTTATTTGCATGAGTGTTGGTTCAAGAAGTGGTCCCTTAACTTCTTATGCAAATAAATAGCTAATTCTTTCAGCCTGGTTCTATATGGGTTTCCACATGGTTTCTAATTAAAAAAAAAAGAAAAAGAAAGATACCCGTATTTTCCGGTGTATAAGATGACCCGCGTATAAGACGACCTCCATTTTTCCAGTCAAAATATAGAGTTTTAGCACTTCCAGCCTCCTTATCCTTATACCTGGCGTATAAGACGACCCCCCCCACTTTAACCACAGATTCTGCAGGTTAAAAAGTAGTCTTATACGCAGGAAAATAAGGTAAAACTTGCCGAAAGCCAGTGGCTTCCATGATAACACCTTCTCTTTGTTACAGTTTTTATTCACTCAGCTTTCCCACCCTTGGTGTCTGTGCAGTCTAAATCAGTGCTAATCAAAGTGGTGGTTCATAGATTGGTGCCAGGCCTTAAGCCATTGGCTGCCAGTCTTTGGATTTCCAGGAAAAAAAGAAACATTTATTTTATTTTATTTTATTTTATTTTATTTTATTTTATTTTATTTTATTTATAGGCTTCCTTTCTCTGCAGAGAGACCCAAGGCGGCTCACAGACATTCAAAATAATTAAAATTATTAAAAATAATTAAAATTCAAAATAATTAAAAACATCCAATGGGCCAATTACAGCCAATGGGCACAAGTATGGTACCATCACTGAACCTTCTCAGTCTTCTGCTCTGTCTTCTGTACCGTGTAAGATTTTTGATTTGCTCCTGACCTACTACTATTAGGAGCAGAGGTCTTACACCACAAATGGATAACCTTTAGCGCACCATATGTTTTGCACTACACAATCCCTCCTTACCTTTGGCCATGTTGTATGGGACTGATAGGAGTTGTACTCTGGAGACCAGGGTTCAAATCCCTGCTCAGCCATAGAAACCCACTGGGTGACCTGGGGTGAGTTACATACTCTCAGCCCCAGAAAACCATGTGATAAGTTCACTTTAGGGTTGCCATAAGTCAGAACTTACTTGAATGCACACAACAACAACGAATGTGGATTGGGCAGGGAAGAAAACTAGGGCTTCCTTTTTTTATTTGGCAGGAGAATTACAGGCTTACTTTACAATATGCAACCTTTTACTGGGGTGGCTTTCTTGGTCTTGACTACAATGGGAACCTGGTGCAGCCTACTTGTGGGCTTTCCTGCCAGACTGTTCTGTCCACATGGAAACTTTCCCAAATGGTAAATTCTGACTGAGGGGGGTTGCAGACTGTCAGAAATAGTGCAAATTGAGTCCACTTTTAGGGTTAGGGTTAGTGCTAGGGAATCATGGGAATTGTTTTTTTTTTTTTTTTCTGAGACATTGAGCCTTCTCTGTCAGAGCGCTCTGGTGCCACAATAAACTACAGTTCCTATAATTCCCTAACCCTAAAAGTGGACTCAATTTGCACTATTTCTGGCAGTCTGCAACCCCCCTGAGTTGCCACCACTAGCTAACCAGACCCTTCATCATATTCCCTGTCCCAGAATTCATAGAGAAGGATACCACTTCCTAGGATCACCACAACCTAGGGAGGTTGAAGAGGAAAAAAGTGGTCCATTCCAGGTAATGGACCTCCAAAATTCCAGCTGCTTTTGCATTTAGTTGGATTTAGTTCCCTTATTCAGTTACATTAAGGTCCAGATCCTACATGTGCACACAGTTCTGCTTCCTCCTACTGTGCAAGAGCTGACAGGTCCTGGGATTTAGGTCAAGATGCTGATCTAAATGTTGCCATTATTGACAAGACTGCAAGATCCAACTCAGGTCGCCTTAATAAGGCAGAGGAGTGGCAAATGGATTTCCATCCACCAGCCCAGCAGAACCTCAAACTCCTAGTCGTCTACCATTCCATCTCTAATCTGCATCATCTTCTTCCTCCTTGTATAGCAAATTAATCTTGGTACAGCCTACTACCCCCTTTATAGTTCTGAGGATCCATCAGTTCCATTTTTAAAATGTTTCCTAAGGATCCTGACTATAGAATGAAAGGATCCATCCAAGCAGCTCTCTTTCTGCATTATAGGCTTGCTCAAGTTTCCTGTGTGGTATGGCCTAGTGGTAGCCTTTATATCTAAGGTGGTCTTCCTGAGCCTCTTGTGGATCAGGTGACAGGAAGAATAGTATGACCTTATGCTAACTATATGAGGCTGTGGCAGAGATAGGAATGTGTGGGCTTCAAATCCCATAATTCTTCACCATCTTGTGGACATGCATCCTTGTGTCAGAGGTGTGCCAAGGCTTACAGATCCCCATGAAGGTCTAGCCACAGCTGCTAGGTTCATGACAGAATCATCCATGGAGTGTTTCCAGTTCACTGCCAGAGCAATGCTCATGGGATGGCTCTGTTATAATATTGCACAGACATCTGAGACTGAATGACCATAAGTCCAGAGCCAACCGTGCCCTTGAAGCTGTCCAAGGAGGCATTAGCCTTATTTTGGCAGAAACCAAATACAGTAAAAGAAAATACAGCCAAAAAAGGAAGAGGAAGGAAAGGATGATGAATCTGAGGAGGAGAAGTTTAACTGCAAGGGAACACACCTCATTCTACCTACCAGGCAATAGATAATCTAAAACCTGATAATCATTCCATGTTCTCTGTTTGGATTTAATCATTTCTTTACAGGTCTGTTCCCCTGACTAGAAAGACACCATAATAAGTTCAGTTTTCCAATCTGTTTTAAGACGTATGTGACCCTTCCATGTGGTGTAAAGGGGTTCACGTCCATTGAATGGTTAGTATGCAGAGTATCTTGTAGCACCTTTGAGACTGAGTGAAAGACATTATAGCATAAGCTTTTGTAGACTTCGTCTGTTTCCTTAGATGCAACAAGTCTACAGAAGCTTATGCTACAACTTCTTTTGCTCAGTTGGTCTCAAAGGTGCTACAAGATCCCTTTGCATACTCATATCCCAGACTAACATGGCTATGCCTGAATTGAATGGTTAGGTTGTGATATATTTTGTATGCCTTACTTCACTGTCTAACCTTTAGTAACTAATGAATGAATGGAAGATTGAGTAGAATGCAGACTTTTACTCTTTCAGTCCTTTCTCCTGTTCTTTTAGTATAGGCTGAAAGGTGACAAGTTGAGAACCATTATTTTATTCTAGCAGTGCTCCTCCCAGGTTATGACCCAGCCTCTGTGAAGTACTATAGATGAAGTGGAAGATCAGAGGACATTTTACTGCAGAGAAGAGTTATTACAGGGGGATATATGATACTTGAGCCATAGTTTATCCCCATTTCATGTGGGCCAGCCACCAGAGGGGGATGTTCCACATGGCTTGCAAAGATGTGATGCTGCAAAAGATTGCTTTACCAGTTTCAGAATGTCTGACTCAACCATCTCATGTTACAAATTTAATGAAAGAAATCATGGACCATATAGGCCTTTTCTGTTGCTTTTAAGTATTGACAGAGTATACCATTTATGTTCTTTGGTCACTGATTACTTGGCTGAGGAGAGAGAAAATTGGGGGGTGACACTGTTTTTGCAAATAACTGTGTTATTTGCAAATAAGCTTGTGTACTCTTTCTGCTTTTATCATAAAAAAAGATGAGTGAGCCTGGAAAATTGCACCAGTGTGTGGAAATGTGTGGAAATTTAATGCTGAATAAGTGCTACTCCAAAAGAATAATCATTTTGAGAAAATCTCACCATACAAAAACTGTTAACACATAGATGTTGCTCTAAGAGCAAACCTATGGGCTTATAAGGATATGATGAGAGAAGTCATAAAGTGCATACGTACAAGAGAACAACATTTCAAAATGTAGAACACTTTTAAAAATGTAGTATGTGCAGCCAGATGCCAAAATCTGTCAGTCTGATGCTAACCATGTGTTCCTGGAAGTAAGTGCCATTTAGCAGAGTAAGTTTTACTTTCAAGAGAGGATACCAGTTGAACTTGTAGGTAAGCTTCACAGAGCTATGTAGGGTAGGAGTGTGAAGTAGAGGCTGCTAGTGCCAAGAAAGACCAGTCTCAATATCAGTTGATTCAGTTGCACGTATAAAGTTAGTATATTTTTCTGCTGCTTTTAAATCCTGCTGCAGAGTGGTTGATTTGACCATTTTGGTAGGATTGAAACCAACTCCCAGCTGAACAGTCAGCAAGAATAATTACAGTGTCCTGGTCTTCTCCATGCAACCAAGATAGGAAAAGAAAAAGAGACGAGCATATAGAAAGGTCCTGTGGAAACCATATACAGGTATACCTTAGATAATGAAGTAGTTGTATGGGCATTACTTTAACAGAAAATTTGGTACCAGAGCCAGAAATAACACGGAAAGAGTAGGGATAGGTTCCTATATTACAAAAAAGAGCAGTTCAACATGTTTCAGCAAACTTTTAATCCAGAACTAACCATATGCATATGTAAAATGAAACAACTAAGTCAAGTGAACCTTGCATATAAACAAAATATTTTGAGCCTGTTACAGACCACTTGAAGATTTATTCCAATTTAGATCATGGGATGACATTTCCTTTCACCAGCCTCCATTTTTCTTATGATTTTCATTTTGATGACCTACTGATCTTTGCTTTTGTAACATGATGGGGGAAGAGCTGGTGAGGCAGGCTAATCTCCTTTCCCCCTTTCTCTGTTTTGCTGTTCATGCCTGCTGCATAAGGGATTCTGAAGGCAGCTGGTGTTGTTTTTACTTGCCTGTTGTAGGCAGGCACCACTGGCTACAGTTGGATGGGCAAGAGTAGAATTCCATTCTTTACCAGCTCAAATATTATTATACGAGGGGGTATCGTAAAGTTTTAATCACGAGTAAGATAAGATACAATAATTTTATCACCTTTAAAAAATTTGGAAGAAAGTTTTTGATTTGTAGTTGTTAACGTATCTCTACGTAGTCACCATCCAGATTTACACATTTTTGCCAGTGTTTCTTGACCCTCCAAATACTGTTATTGTAGAAGTCTGCAGATTGCACCTTACAAGGATTTCATACTTTAGTCACTTTTGGCACAACCTGTCACAAAAATAAAGGACACAATGAGCTGATTTTCTCAACATCATGCATTTAGGGACCAATAATAACACTGACAAAATTTCATCAATATAACATAATAACTTCCAGGTGATAATTATCATTTTATGATACCCTCTGGTAAGGCGCAATCTGCAGACTTCTACAAAATCAGCTATTCGGAGGATCAAGAAACGCTGGGGAAAATGTGTAAATCTGGATGGTGACTATGGAGATAAGTTATCTACAAATCAAACTTTCAGTCATTTTTTTAAAAAGGTGATAATTAAAACTTTACAGTACCCCCTCATATTGTTTACTACAGACATGATACTGTAATACTGCATCAGCAGTCTGTTTTTCTAGCCCTCCTTCTCCAGCCTTCCAGTGCTAGTGCTGCTTACATAAAAACCCTCCCAGTTAAACAAAGAAGGAGGAGAAAAAAGGGACTGGGTAGGCATAAAAAGACTTTGCAAAAAATGGCTTCTTTGTCAAAGGCTTTGTTAAGTGAAATATGCCAGCATGCATATGCAAGTCTATTAAGATGTATCTTTAAAGTTTTTAAATTCCACAGTATCCTCATATTTCTTGTTAACATCTCTTCATCGTTGTGGGCCAGGAGGTCCTATTATGCTAAGTCTTGCTTTTAAGTTTTTGTATGTCCTGGCTCACTAACAATGGGAGGTAATTAGTGACTATGGCTCCTCCTTGTCAAAAGTTAGTTTTGAATTTGTGGTGTACAGACTTGCTGGGTCAGTGATTCCTAAACAAGTTGTCTGGGGATTCTGGGAGATGAAGTCCAAAACACCTGGAGGAGCAAAGTTTGGGAACCACTGTGCTAGGTCAAAGGCTAGAACTAGCTTGCCCCAGTATTACTGCAGTTCATGTATTTGGAAAGAGGCTAAAACATCATTGGTGGTGGTGGAGAGAGATTTGGTAATCAGATCACCAGATAATGGTACCAGAACAGATCTTGCTTAAATTTTTGGTGCTTTCTGCTAAAAAGACCTACTATCTCATAGAGGCTGATGTATGCCTAGAGGAGTATGCCTATGCTGAGTAATTGCCATCTTTTCCTGTTTGCTGTATTTTGACTTGGATGTTCTTCCAAGTTCTTCCTTAATCTACATCCTTGGGGAAAAATTAAACATAACTTTAGAAGCATAATGCCTAAGTACATCCTTTTTTGAAAAAAAATAATTGCAGGTACAGATTCTCCTGATTTTCATTGTAGATCTACAGGATCATGCCTGTATAAAGAAAAAAATCAGTTTGCCTTTACTCTTTGTCGCCATCTTGTTGAAAATTGCTCACCCACTTAGCAGCTGTTACCTTTTTAAAAAAACAACAACTGTGATGTGCTTTTTAATGACTGATATGTTTACTATCTTATGTAGTGTCTTTTTGTTCCTTTTATGGTGGAACTGCAGCCCTTGACAGAAAAAAAATATCTTTAGCCAAGTGTTCCTAATTCAGTTCTGATTACTGATGAAATGTGTACTGCACACCTTCACAGTATAAGCTCCCAAAGTTTAAGAAGTTAGTTTAGAATTGAAAATGCTTGTTGAAAATATGTGGTGCTCCAGTTTTTGAAGTGTTGCTTTAGCAACATTTGCTCCTGTACTTGTTAATGTTATATCACAAGCACGTATAAGCTCACGCATTAGGTATTGGAGTAGAGCTTGGTCAGTACTTAATAATTTTCCAGAGACTGGTGACTCTTCATTTGGTGGTGATTTTAAATCTTGATAAGGAAGCCAATTTCTACACATTACTGAAATTCTTAAACATATATTGCTTCCATTTTAAAAGCTAAGGCAATTCACCTGTCCTCTTACCTCCATCTTTCCCTCTCACTGATAAAATGGCCAGGTATAATTTAAGTCTTAATATATGTCTAAAAATGTGTGGCAGGAGCTGTACAGGGAGCTTAACTGGAGGATTGCAACACTTTATTAAAGTGAAATCTGCAGCTCTCTAACACAGTCTTGTTCAGTCACTGGGAATGAGTAATGAGTTCAAGGGATATAGCTGACTGTTATAAAAGTGAAAAATATATAAGTGTGCTGCTTCTTTTGCCATTTCTGTAGCTTCCAGTAGTAAACATACCTACAGGATTATTAATTCATGATGGTCTCTGTCTGTTAACATTTTGCAAATCATGGCAAATGTAAAAAAATGCCAATGGAAAACTATTGTGCAAAACCGTATTTGCATATCCATCCATGGAATGAGTGGTAAAACTCCAGCAGCAAAGTTTCAAGGGGCTAATGCATGTTAGCTGCTTGTATGAGTTTACCTCATCTGTAATTGCTGTCATCCCTGGGTAAATGTAGAAGGGACCTGACTGTTGGCCAGTCCTTATCTCTGATGTCTCTTGCATTCTGAGGATGCCTTTTCCCTTTGTTGCTTTTAAGGCAATTTGATGCTGCCACTTATCTGATTTTTATTTGTTGTTTGCAATGTATTGCTCTGTGTGACTTTAATGGCTGATAGTATGAGCTACCTCATGGACCTTTTTGGTTTGGAATTGGTTTAAAAAATGATTTTTAAAAAATGGCCTGCCATGTTTCAGTTGAGAAGCATGCCTCTTGCTCCATTTATAACTTCTGCATGGGAACTGTAGATTTCCAAATGTTTTCATTCTTGGGTATGTATTCTAGGCAGTTCAGCATTGCAGCTACCAGATGATTGTTTTAGCCATTTGGTAAGAGCCAAGTTCCAGGGAATCAGCTTAATTAGGATACATTCCTAGCATCTGATGGATGAAACTGAGTTTGTTAGTACGATGGATTACACTCATTAGAAGAATCTGTTGGCAGAATATTCCACCAAAGAATGTTTCAGATGTCCATAACTCCTAAATACTCACTTTTTTAGGGTGAAAGAACTTTTTTACCTAACTCTCTCAAGTTCTAAGATCCTGTAAAAAAGAGAGAGAGAATGTTGTGACAGCCAAGACAGTAGAGTTGACAGAGGATAAAATGATGTATGTTCCAGTATCCTTCTTAGAAAATTGATGCCATTACTTATCGGATTGGTACAATTGAGAAGTAACTATGGCGAGATGAGCTTGGAAGTGACACTTAAGCTTTAAAAATGTAAAGACATTTCATTTATCATTTATAAATAATAAAGCTGTTGGCTGTGCAGTTTGCTTTCACTTTAAGATGTCATGCTCCAGGAAGGTTAAATTAAGTATGGAATTGTGTTTGCTTGGAATTTACTTCCTATGGTATAGGCTCTTTCTGACCAGCTAGAAACTGGGCTTGTTCATGTGTAAGTAGACAAAACAGATATGTTCCTGATCAGTCAAAAGGACTAGGGATTCAGCCTAAACCGAAAGATGTTTCACTCCCCTTAAAGACACAGGCCTTCATCTTGGGTGTACTCCTGTATTTAACCCTGAGCCTGGAAGCTCATGTTTCTGTGGTGCACAGGGGTGCATTTGAAGTTAATGCTTGTGCACCAGCTGTGCCTGTTCCTAGGGATTTCTGACTTGGCCATATGTCTTAGTTACATCCCATTTGGATTACTGTAATGTGCTCTTTATGGGGCTGCCTTTGGAGAATATTTGGAAGCTTTAGCTCAGGGGTAGGCAACCTAAGGCCCGGGGGCCGGATGCGGCCCCATGAGGCCTTTGGGCCGGCCCCAGGCCAGTCCTGCCGCCGCCGCCCACCATAATGATATTGATTATTGTTGTTATTACTTGTTCTTGGGGTTTTCTTGGCAAAATCTCCACAGGGGTTTTGCCATGGCTTTTCTGAGGCTGACAGAGTGTGCATGCATATATTTTGAAATTTTTAAAATTTTTTAAAAAAATTTATTTTTATGTATTTATTTATTTATTTAGGGTGCTTCGGCCCCCCAATTGTCTGAGGGACAGCAACCCGGCCCCTGGCTCAAAAAGGTTGCCTACCCCTGCTTTAGCTGATCCAAAGAGTTGCAGCCAGACTATTGACCAACATTAGTTAAAGGGTGGATACAACTTCCTTGTTGCAACAGTACCATTACCTATTGATCTCTTTCAGGGCACTATTCAGGGTGTTGGTTATGACCTATAAAGCCCTATATGACTTGTATCTAGGTTTTGTAGGTAGGTGAAGAGCTTTTTGTTGCAACAGGCCTTTGGGAACTGACTGCTTATGGAGAAAGGACTTTTAATAACGTGTTTTTTGCTTCTTAAAGAAGAGGCACACTTTCAAATTGTTTTTAATTCTGTTAGTAGTTTACTTATATTTTAGCTTTTATGTGTTTTAGTAATGCTAAAGTTTGTCTGTATCCATTTTGACTTTTTGTAAGCCATTTTGAGGAGGAGGAGGAGGCAGTGGCGAAAGTGGCTGCAGCAGTGGCATAGCTAAAAGTTTCTGTTCCAATGGAAATAGAAGGCATAGGCCTGTCAATCCAGTTTAGGGCCACACCATTGTTAAAGACAATCCTTTTGTCTTGGTCTGATTTGCTTCGTCTTCTCCCTAGCCCTTCTGCATTTAATTAGTTATTTTAACCAAAACATATGTATTTAAGAAGACTTTATTGCATGCCTTCAATTTGTTTCCCACTTATGGTGACTCTAAGGAAACCTATCATAGTGGAAATCGTGGGGTTTACATTAAATGTCGATTAATGATAGTTGTATTCTTTTGCTGTAGTTTTACTATATTGGTGTGTTTCTGGCCTCAGTAGGTAGTGCCAAAATTGTATGTGGTGGCGACTATGAACAGAGTTTGGATGTAACTGTATTTGGAAAAGGCATGTTGTGGGTTGCTGGCTTTGTTTTCTTTGGTGTGTTTGTGTGTGTACAGCACCCTGGCTCTCAGTCTGAACTGACCACACACCCAATCTTTTCAGTTAAATTGAATGTCTCTGGTTAGGTGTTAAATCTCTATTTTGCATGTCCACTGCTAAAGCAAAGGACTAACCAATTTGGACAGAAGCATAGAAGTTAGAAGGACGTGCTGAAATGGCAGAGTGCTTCAAGGACTCTTCCATCTGCCCTATCTTGTTCCACTCCTTGTCTTCTTACACAACCATTACTTTCTGCTGCTCTGGCTAGTTGCATTTATTCCAGCATGCTCATTAGAAAATATTTTAAGCTTTTTTGCTGAACCCACCAGAGATTTACCTCCTGAGATGACAAATTTTTTTTATCTGATCTAATGAGGCTTCACCTGCACGATTTTAACCCTCTGTTGTCTCTTTGGAGGTGAGAGCTTCTTTCTTTTAGAGCCAGAAATCAAGGCTTCGAGTTCTAATGAGCTGGAAAGTCTGCAAACTTGTCTACTGTTTTCTGTCTCTCTTGGAGCACTTGATTTCCACTATTGCCTATAAAGTCAAAGCACAGGAAATAAGGTGGTTGTCCCTCTGCTTCAACCATATATCACCTTGCCTGCTTTGTCTTAAGTTGATATACTTGACTTGCAGTAATGTGAAGGGGAGCCAATGTGCTGCAGTAGTTTAAGCATTGGACTATCACTCTGGAAATGAGGTTTCAAATCCCTACTCAGCCACAGAAAACCATTCGGTGACCTTGGTAAAGGCATAACCTTTGAATAAATCTTACCAAGAAAACCCTGAGACAGATTTGCTTTAGAGCCACCCTTCATCAGAAATGACTTACTAAGACAATATTTTATTGGGAGCAGATTAATTAATAGGCACCCAGTGAATTAGTAGTGTGAATGATCATTGCAAAGTTCTGTCTATTTGTTAGTTAAGGCTGGAAAAATCACTTTGGTATCCAATAACTACCTTCCTCTACATTAGAATTTGAAGTATTTTCCAGCAAAGTGACTGGTTTGTCTTACTGGGATGGTCACTGGTGTTGAAGCAGTATTTCTGCAGCAGTCAGAACTGATTGCCCTTAAAGGAACTGAATATATTTTTGTCTTATGATCTGAATGGAATTATTGTGTTGGCCTGTGACTGAGGAGACCTAGAGACTGATGAACTGCTGAGAAGGAAAGCAATCTTCTTTGTTGCCTTAATTAAGTATTCACAGAGTTTCAGTCCCAAAGTGAATTCATCTCCACCGACAGTCAGCCATCTACAAGTGCCGAAATGGTTGGGGAGTGTGCAGTTTCTTCATAGTCAACTAGGATGGCTATTTGTACAGAGGAAGAGGCGGGAGTCTGTTCCTTTAAGGGCTTTCTGGAAACCTGGCATCATGCCTAGCCTCTTCTCTTCTTCCCACTTCAAGGCTGTTCCTTTGGGGATTTTCTTGAAACAATACTGCAAGCTACCCTGCCACTGTGCTTGCTGTCCTTGTCTAGAAGTGGAGCTTTGGCCTCCAGGCTGCCTCTGAATTGCAAGCCAGCTCTGCTCTGAGGAAGGGCAGAGAGTTACAGTATTGGAAGAATTAGTAATGGGCTTTAAATCTGTCTCTGCGTTGAAAGCGTAAGGAGCAGAACTATGATTGAAAAGAGAGAGATGGACCCTGAGCCCAGCAGTCCTCAAACTACATGGGAAAGCAGCTCCGCCTTCAACTTCCAGTTTTGGACCCAGCTGTTCCTGTGGATGCATTTGCTTGGCCGGCTGGTCTTTTACATCTTCCGTAGCTCTGGGGGGCTAAAGCAATAACTTTTCCCACTTTTTTTCTTGAGATCGCCACTGTGACATTTGGATTATTGTCCTAAACATAGATCTCGTAGGCAAGCAATCCATAACAGGAAGAGACATTTGCCTTTTACTTTCTGTTCTGCCCCCAACCTATTCCTTGTCAGTTACAGGTGGTTTCATCTACCAGTGGGTTCTTAATCTTGGATTTAGGCAAGGCAAAGTTTGTTTACAGAAACAAGAGACTGTTTTCTTTCCAGGTATTTGGACTCTGCAGCAATGCACGCATTTTGTGCTTCGTTTAAAGGATCTGAGCTCTTTGGGTGTGTTTAGAAATAGGTTCTACAGGGCATGGTTACAGTGAAAGACATTGTGCTGAATGCCACTTAGCATTCAGAAAGGGAAGTTTCCATCACCAGAACATAGAGCATCTGTGTGGGTATAGACCTGAATAAGCTCTTCTTTTGCATGTGTCTTAGAGACTGCATCTATAGCCCAAGTTGTTTGCATTGGCATGTGGTTATTCACTGAGTTATCGGAACTGCTCTGTCTTCTGAATTTTTGCTCCCTCCTTTGTGTTGGAGAATCATCCTGAATTGCAGGGTTTCTCTACCTGATAGAGCCTTATTTGCCCTACCTTCAGGCCTGAGGGTGAAAAAGATTCAGAGAATCTCTAAGCTATTTTAAGCTTTATTACGTGGCCCTCCCTACAGTTGATCTGGCAAGCCTCCCTCCCTCCTTGTTTATTAATCAAATCTGCCCGCTGTTCACCCTCTGACCAGCTATGTAAATGACCAGGCTGCCTGTATTTCTACTGAAGGCACAGAAGGAGAATATGGACTGGATGATCTTGGATCTTTCCTGGATGTTGTGGGGGTTGGGAAATCCTGCTATGCTCATGGATGGCTGCCCTAAATTGCTGTGTACCAGTTGCTGAACTGTCATGACTGTTTTGGTTCATAGAAGTGGGTTTGATGGAAGTTCTCTCCAGTTAGAAGTCGGGAGCAGTCTGTTTGAATCAAATGCCTGTCACAATCAATTGGACAGGAATGTAAAGAGCTCTGCTGAGGCTGGGCTGGGTCTGCTCTCCTGTTGCTTCTTTCACCCTTCTCTTTTTGCAGCAGGACAGGAAGAGGGTTGTATCTGTCCCTACCTGTTAGCAAATGGCAATGACTGAGGCAAGTGCTTTCCTAGATCCTAGATCTTGACAGAGTGGCCTCCTTGTGTTTGCTGTGAGAGCAGAGCTGGGCCAGGCAAAAGAACTGGTGATTAAAATAAAGGGAAACATGAACCATGGAGCTGAGGTGAACTCTCAAAACTCCAGCAAGAACAAAGGGTATAAGATGTCGGCACTTCAGAAACTGGAAAATCTAGCAGGGCGGATCTTTTACTGGGGGCCACGGAGTGATGCGGGGGCACCTGACTATGGAGAGACAGCCTATGAATCAGAACACACAGCTGCCTGGAATGAGCAGAGTGAGTTGACAACGGAGCACGGATTTGTGGGGTGTAGGGATGGATGTGAGGTTCCCTCCCAAAATTAACCTGTACAGGTCCAAAGCAATTGCTACTACGTTCCCCTTAATATGTTTGCATATACTGGTAGCTCAGTGTGGATCGTGTCACTGATCTCTCCCAAAGAAGACATCAGATGGGGTGTGTTAACATTCTGACAGACATTTGGGTTGTGACTACTGTCCACTCAGTTATTTGTGCTAGGTTGTCTGACTTTGAAAGGCAAGTTGCTTCCCTTTAGGGACATCAGAGCTGGAAAAATCGTTTTGTTTTTGTTTTTTAATTTACAATTCCCTGAATCTCCCAGCCACACACACACACACACACACATACATACACACCATTTCTAAGTGATAGTAGGGCTTCCTAGGTTCTGACTATAATTTTGGACTTAGAACACATTGTTTTTCAATTACACCAACTAAACCAGCTCTGTCGCACTGCTAGCCACTAAGTGATTTAAATCCTGACTTTAGTGGACCATCTTTACAAACTCTATGCCTGCAGTGATCTATTGCAAAGAATGAAGGTCCAGACAGGGGGGAAAAACTGCTTACTGAAGTAACATGAGAGACTAGCCTAAACTATAGGAAATATAGTGGTGATTCATCAGCCATTTTGAGATAAGTAAAGCCATGAAGTGAGCAGGAACAGGCTCTTTTCCCAATAAGCATTTCTCTGCTTCAAATCCTGCCCTTTCCTGGGAGAAAGCTTTGGGAGGGAGCAAGTGATGTCTGGGGAAAGTGTCTCTTCCCTGTCCCTTCTCTGCCCCCAGTCAAAAGGTTTTTTTCCCTGTTATAAAATAGCTCTTTGATTATGGCAGAAGTGGGAAATCTAGGCCCTCCAGGTATTTAGGGACTGTAACTTCCATTAGTCCTAGCAAGTATAACCAGTGTCATGGGCTGGTGGGAGATGTACTCTGCCAAAAGTTGGGAGAACCTTGACACTGGTTATATTTGCCTATCTCTGGATTATGGTTCTGTGCATTTGATGTGATGTACACCTTGGGCTACAGAAACAGAGAAAATACAGAACATGGGACTATGAAGAATAAGAGGCATACCTGGGCGTCCTGCCATGTTTGGGGGAGAACTTAACCTTTTTGGTACTTGTTGGAAGATATGGCATTACTAAGAAATAATTTCTTATTAGATTCTTTTACTTTTGTCCCCATTTTTGCAGGATTTCCTCTGGCTACTTCTCACTTGGCAGGAAATCACTTTATCTTACTTCATTTTAAATGCCTAATCTAACTTTTTTGACATAGGGAATTCCAGCCTTCAGCTGACAAAGCATTGTGAGTGAGAGACACAGACTGGTCCTTGTTACTTTTGCTCTTTCTTTCCACCACCAGCCAAGGCTACAGCTTTGATTCTTAAATTGGTGTGAAATCATACTCTATTTCTATTATTGATTATATCTTGATTTCCGGAGAACTCTACCTCAGGTGATGGGTTGGAAATAGAAAGTAGGTCTTTGCATTGTCTGTACTATACATTACAACCTCTCTCAAGCAGAAGAAAGTGAGTGCAGTCTGTTCATGGATCCTCAAGTATGTTTAAACAAAGCTGTGACAGTAATGTTTTGGCACCGCCGCATGGTCTAAAATAGAAGCTTGTACAACATCTGATTCCTCTTTGGCCCTATTACTCTTTTGCCGTTGGCATCTCTCCTCGGTGCTGCACCTGGCTCTGTTGCACAGGAAGAGACATGTTTAGATCCAGTTGCAATCTTCCTTGGAAAGGAAGTAAAGTCTAAGGTTGGAGCAAGGTGCAAGATTTCCTGCATCTTCTACCTAGCTCTTGCCATTGGACCCGATGATAGAAAGTAGTTGTCATTTCTAATATCATTTTAACCTTCCAGTTCTCATTAGTAAAAAAAAATGAGAACTTTCCCTAGGGAAACAAACTTGAGGTTAATATTTGAGGGCAACATATTGCAGATTATCATTGTTCATTTAGCTTCCTGTGTAGTTTCATTGCTGCTAGCCAACAAGGCAACTAAACAGTCTGATGATGATGATGATGATGATGATGATGATGATGATGATGATGATGATTAGTTTATTAGTCCCTGGAATTAATAGCTGTCAAACTCTCATGAAGACAGCATACTAGTTAAATCAGGATGGGTTTTGAGAATTCTGATAATCATGGAAAAATCTGTGCTTGTTTCTCAGATGTTCTTTCAGACAAAAGCATCCTCCAGATTTCTCCCCCTCTTCTCTAGAACTCTGGTCTGTTTTGGCTTGCATGCTTCACACTGTCCAAACCCAGGCTGCAGTGTAGTTGTCTTTTCATTGAGCTAACATTGGCTTGGCAACCTCAGGGACTTAAACAACAATAAACAAGTACACCACTTGTCAGCCACCTGGCACCCACCCATTGTGGAAAAAGGAATGGCAGATACGCATCTGTCTGTGGATTTTTCCAAGGTTTAGAGCCAGGCTAGTTCAGGAAGTTTATTGAAGTAAGGCTTGACACTGACTTATTGAGACTCTCTCCCAGACTGACTTCCTAAACTGATCACTCCTGTGACCTCGTGCTAGCTAGGCCAAAGTCTCCTAAATCCTGCCATGTCAGTTATACAGAACAGATGGTATAGGGATGATAGTCCAAGAATCTGACTCTTAAATTGAAGGTTCATATGTTGTCTCAATTACCAGGGATTTCTGGCTGAAGTCTTTAGCCCTTCCATCAAAGCAACCATCAGTTGCATAGCTGAAACCTGCACAGAAGAAACACACAGCAACTAGTCTTATACGATTTATGGTTTGCATGTACATCAAATGATACAAACTTTGTCCCAGAATGTAAACAGATGATTACACATCTGGGAGAAGAAATTGCTCACCCAGTAGTTGTTGTGCACCTTCAAGCCATTTCCAACTTATGGCAACCCTAAGACGACCCTATAATATAGTTTTCTGGGGCTGAGAATGTGTGATGCACCAAGTGGCTGAGCCCAGAATTGAACCATGGTCTCCAGAGTCATAGTCCAGCACTTAAACCACTATGCCACACCTAGTCGTAAGGTCTCATTTTATACAAGGGAACTCCCGAAGGTAATCACAGCTAGACTGTCACTACTCGGCCTAGTTTGTCCAACTATTTGAGGAGTTTCTCGGTTCTGTTGCCAAGATTCCCTTTAGCGATAGGAAACAATAAAAAGGAAAGATTTTTGCTAAAAATTCAGAAATGCATAGCTTAACCAAAAGCTTATAAAAATCCTTAAAAGCACAATAGTTTTACAAGCATGCAGACCTTCACTTGACGAAAGTTTAATGAAAAGTTTCCTTGTGCTCATAATTTAAAAGGAACTCATTTGGAGGGAAAGGGAAAAAAGAAAGAAAAGGGTAGGTAACATACGTAAAGAATTCAAAATAATACCATTAATAGGTCTAACATAGATATTTACATGTTACGTCCTCTTGTTCTGTGTCTTCAAGTCATGTCTACTTTATGGCGACCTGAAGAATGCCACATCACAGGGTTTTATTGGCAAGATTTGTTGGGGGGGGGTTGCCTTTGCCTCTCTCTGAGGCTGAGAGAGTGAGACTTGCCCAAAGTCAGCCAGTGGGTTTCTATGGCTGACTGGAGATTCAAACCCTTGTCCAGGGTCCTAGACCAACACTCAAACCACTGCACCATTCTGGTTCCCCACATGTAACTTCAGTGCAACTGCAAAATTACAGTCAATTCTCTGTATCCACAAATTCTTTATTGATGGATTCAAACATCCATGGCTTGAAAGTATTCAAAGAAAGTATAAATAGCAAACCTTGATTTTGCCATTTTATATAAAGGGACATCATTTTACTATGCCATTGTATTTAATGGGACTTGAGCATCCATGGATTTTGGTATCCACAAGGAGTCTTGGAACCAAACACCAGTGGATACCAAGGGCTGTGTAATTGCCAAGAGTTCAATAGATAATCTTTTATTAGAAGCTGTTAGGATGAAATTTGAGTGCTCAAATTCTTACTTTCATGGGAATTGTGAGTTCAGTCAAAGCTGACCTCTTTTGTATTTCCAGTTGTGTGAATTCTCAAATTTTTTATGACATTGGTCTAACCAGAAAATCAGAAAATTATTTGATGGCTGAAATACATATTCCTCATTACCCTAAATGTGAATTACTAAAGAGGCTGGCCAGTTTTAGGGCCCTACACAACTGTAGCACTGTGATTCTACTTTGACCACCATAGTTGCATCCTGTGGAATCCTGGAACTTGTAGTTTGGTGCCAGAGGAGCTCTGCGAATGAGAATTCCAAAGGGCCTTCCCTAAACTGACAATCCCAGGATTCCATGGGATAGAACCATAGTAGTAAAAGCGGTATCAAAATATTGTCACTGACTAGAGTGAAAAGGTCCTTAGCTGGGCAAGCAACTGTGCAGAAGACAGTAAGTGGTACAGAATCATAGTTGGAAGAGATTTCAAGGGCCATTCATTCCAACCCCCTGCCATGCAGGAACTCACAATTAAAGCATTCCTGACAGATGGCCATCCAGCCTCTATTTAAAAATCTCCAAAGAAGGAGACTCTGCCACTCTCCGAGAGAGTGTGTTCCACTGTCGAACACCTCTTACTGTCAGGAAGTTCTTCCTAATGTTGAAGAGGAACCTCTTTACCTATAGATTGAATCCAGTGCTCCTTCTTAGTCTTTGGAACTGCAGAAATCGAGCTTGCTCCTTCCTCAATATGACACCCCTTCACATACTTAAACAGGGCTATCATATCACCTCTTAACCTTTTCTTCTCCAGGCTAAACATACCTAGCTCCCTAAGTCTCTCCTCATAGGGCATGGTAGGTACAGGTTAGTGAACAAAAGAAGGCATCTGGCCCACTCAGGCTGACCAGTAGGTTTCCAATGTACATGACACTCTCTAGGGCAGTGGTTCCCAAACTGTACCCTTTAAGAGATTTTGGACTTCAGCTCCCAGAAGCCTGAGCCACGTTGGCCAGTAGTCTGGGATTCTGGGAGCTGAAGTCCAAAATCCCTTAAAAGGCACAGTTTGAGGGCACTGCTCTAGGGGATGCAGGTGAACTACAGCAGAATGTAGGGTTTTACAACACATGTTTAGATGACATATTTCATAGATTTCAGTTCCTAGGTCTTGATAAACTTGAGCTACATGCTTTAAACCTTAAGACCTTCTGTTCTTTGGTAGGTTCCCAGGACTCTTCTTAAAAGATCAATTCTCCTTTACCTTTCCATACTTCTGTACTTGTCCAGTTTCAAAGCTTGCCACAAATGCACTAATGCTATGTGGAGGTCTTGTATTTAGGATTTTAAACAATAAAATCCAAGAATCTTGTTACAGACAATAAAACAGCCTTGAATCTTGTTCAGCATTTTAATTCTGTAGTGCAATAACTGCACTAAACTCAACAATATCCATTTGTGACCTACTTAGTAGGTGCTGGTGACTGACTCATCCTGCACATGACCATGTAAAAGGTGTCATTTTGAGCATTTGGGAATTTAAAAACTCTTTTCACTAATGGCTATTGTCCTACTACAAAAGTTGTCTGAAGCAAGCCCCCACTACCTTGCTGCTCCATCTCCATCCCTTGCTCTCTTTGCAGCACCATCATCACTTTCACTCTGCAGCATCATCACACATCATGCTTTCTAGCACCCCAGTAAGAGTGCACTCTTCTTCTCTTGCACTGAAGCATACAGCCCTCCATTTCCTGACAGCAAGATTTGCAAGCAGTAGCAAAGTGTTCTCCCCACCCTTTCCCCCAGTATGGCCGCCTTGGCATAGGGATTGCATATGATGCTGTTGATAAGGAGTGCATGTCTTACGTGGCAGGGAAAATGGGGTTGGTACATGCATTCCATGGTTATTACATGCCCCCCTTGAGCAAGAAAATCTTTGAGATAGGAATCATAATTTTTTGGAGGCTGGCGTTTCCCATCATCTTGTGCTAAACCACTGCAGAGCACTGACAATTTGAACCTTAAGTGGAGCTGCCACCATTGCTTCAGTAAAAGCTTGGATGGGCAAATACTAATCAACAGCCAAAGAGGGAGATGCTATTTGGCTCCCTGCTTGCCAGCTAATTTTGGTCTTGGCCTGAATCAGCTTCAGATCCCTATTGAGCGCAGCAGGGTTAGGACATGACTATTAAATTTATTCCCAGGGAAATTGATTAGGGTCAGTCTAGCCTCCAGCAAA
This sequence comes from Phrynosoma platyrhinos, assembly GCA_020142125.1. Classification (NCBI taxonomy): domain Eukaryota; kingdom Metazoa; phylum Chordata; class Lepidosauria; order Squamata; family Phrynosomatidae; genus Phrynosoma; species Phrynosoma platyrhinos. Next base: position 210,989,430 of record CM034703.1, read on the forward strand.
GCTTCTCTGCCCTTCATCTTCCACCCTACTGCTACATCATAGCTGAAGGGCATAAAGCCAGTGTATAACAGCTGAACATAGGAGATTGGTGTTAAGTGTAGGCCTCTTACGGAAGATGACTGACTGCCATTAAAGTAACCTGTAGCTGAGATGAAGGCTTCAGCGTTCAAGGTAGCTGAGTGCTCGACATTTTTGTCTAAACGTATTACGTAAATTGTTCTGGCAGCACCTGTGGATTCTTAATTGCTACATAATTTTGTTTTGAGGGCATGGAGGAATTCAGCAACAGTTAATGCTGGCTCCTACTTGCCTTAATAATCCCTTTTGATTATTTTGTGTTTTAACTATGCCAAAAGATACCTCCTACAAGATCTAAAATGTTTTCCTTCTGTTGTGTGTGTGTGTAGTTTAGTGGAGAATATTATCAATGCACTTTGTTCTATCCATTAGTTGTAATTTTGATGCTATGCTTTAAGGTCTTGTGAGCATCACAGTAGAGGTGGCTTTCACTCACTTGCTAATATCAGTTGTCCATCTGTACCTACCAGCACGTTTTGGCTACCATTTTGAAAACTCGAGTACTTCGATTCAAAATACTGTATAGAGTTCTGTTTCTCCTGCCTATCTCCTTTTGGATGGTGTAGATGAACTGGAAGGAAAAAACACCTTCAAAAAGCAGCAAAGAGGTGGGGGAGAGCAGCCATCACCTCATTTTTCCTTTTTTTCTCCAGCTTGGGGCATCCTTGAACAATGGAAAAAGTAGCATTGGGGACTACAAATGTATGTGTGTGTGTTGTATGCCTTCAAATATTTTCTGACGCATGGCAACCATAAGGTGACCTTATCATGGGGTTTTCTTGGCAAGATTTGTTCAGATGAGGTTTACCATTGCCTTCCCCTGAGGCTGAGAGCATGTGACTTGCCCAAGGTCACCCAGTGGGTTTCATGGCTGAGCTGGGAATTGAATCCTGGTCTCCAGCAATCAAACCACTATGCCATTCTGGCTCTCCTTGATCTGGGGACTACAGGAAGAGGAGGAAAATGGCAAATACTGCCTTCCTTTCTTCCAACTGTGGGAGGATTCTTGGTGGATCTTCCCCCAGGAAATGCCCCTGTTGATGGAACTACACTAGGGATGTAGCCCACTATTAACAGTATAAAGTAGAAGGAGCCTTTAGCACTTGCCCAGTCACCCTGTTTACTGTAGTTACAACACCAAAAGTTATCCTCTCCTGGGGGAAGAGTTACATTTTCCTGGTAAAAAAAAAAGGGAGGGCTTGTGCTGGCAGCACCAGTAACTTTTGAACACAACCGCAGCCACAGAGGAAGGGGAGTATATGAGACAGGGGTAGTTACTACACCTGTTGCATTAAAAACTATTTGTCTAGAAAAGCCCTAACAAGAGATGTGTATGCTACTCTTTAAAAAAACAATCATCAGTAGAGTTGCGTACATGCAGCTAGTTGTAGCTCAGGGCTTGGACAGTCAACTTTTTTAAAGTAGTTTGTTTCTTTTATTCATGATAGTGTCTTAAAAGTCATTCATTTTTTGTTATTTGTTAGAATATAAAAACTTACTCCTTCTTGTGCTGCTTGTTACTGCTTTATAACTTTTCATTACATTAAAGAAACAGCTCTCATTATTGATAAGAATGGCAGTAAACTTGGGAAATTCTTTTTCAATGCTCAGAACAAGTAACTTCAGATGGTAACTAGGTGGTACTCATTAGAGCCATAAAGTAACTTCATTCCCACTTGTTACCATTGCTTTTAAACTGTGCTTTGTTATGCCCTCGTTACTAATACTGCTACTACAACAACAACTCATCTTGTTGCTAGTAACTGCATTGCTTATTATTATTTTCTTCCAAACTCTCTTATGACTGGTTAGGGCTGTGAATTGTGAAGAGCATACTGTATGGTTCTTATTCTTGGCTAATGGAATACTAGGACTGGATAATTGAATAGTAGTGTTGAACAGTGCTGTTGTCTTTATTTATACACCCGCTGAAAAGTCACAGGTTCTGAAAAAGAGAAGAGATTATGTGGTGAGAAAAACAATTTGCAGTCACAAGAGATAAAAGGGAATATACCTCTATGAGTGAAGAAGTCCTTTAGCTACTTTGAAAAGAGAAGCACACAAGGGAAGACAACCTAGAATTTGAGGGCCTGAAGTTCTTGGAGCTAGAATATAAAGCCATGGGTGTCTGTCATGCCCTTGGGCTGTTTCTGGGTCCATCTGAACATTAAGTGGGAAGTCTTATGACAGTGATGGTACTATTCAGAACTAAAGAATAAAAACCAAAGCACAGAGTGTTTTGACTCCAGGTTGAAATTTGAAATGGAGACTCTTTCCCTGATGGTGAGTGGTATAGAAGAACCCCTGAAAATCTGTGCAGTCAGTTTTATAGTCCTGGTAGCACAGAGTCATATAATTATAGAGTTGGAAGGGGTCTCATGAGCCATCTAACCCAACTCCCCTGCTTAGTGTAGAACCTCCAGCTAAAACATCCCAAGCAGGTAGCGGTCCAGCCTCTTTCTTTAGATGTCCAAAGAAGGAGATCCCACTACTTCTTAGGCAATTGATTCCATTGCTAAGCCACTCTTACTGCCAAGATGTTTCTTCTAATGTTCAGTCATCTATTCTCTTGTAACCTTCAAACCATTAGACCTGGGCCTACACTCGGAGGCAGAGAACAGGCCTGCCCCTCCTCTCTGACAGCCCTTTGGGTTATTTAAAGACTACAGTCATGTCACCCCTCATTTTTCTCTTCACCAGGCTGAATATAGCCAGCCCTTCAACTTTTCCTCGTCTGTTTTGTTCTCCATACCTCTTATTACCCTCATTGCTCTTCTCTGAATTTGCTCCAACTTGTCTGTATCCTTCATAAAATAAAATGCCCAGAACTGAACACAGTACTCCAAATGAGGCCTGACCAGTGCAGAATATAGTAAGACTATTACTTCCCTCGACTTTGAAACTATGCTTCTATTAATGCAGGCTAAATTAGCATTTGTCTTTTTTGCTGCAGTATCACACTGCTGGCTTATGTTCAATTTACGATCAACAATAATCCCAAGGTCCTTTTTGCATGTAGTACTGCTGAACCATGTGTCCCTCATCTTATGCCTGTGTGTTTGGTTTTTGTGACCTAAGTGTAGAATTTTGCATCTCTATTGAATTTCATTTTATTAATTTCTGCTCAATTTTCTAGTTTTTCTAGATCCTTCTGAATTCTGTTCTTCCAATGTGTTAGCCACTCCTTCCACTTTTGTGTCTCATCTGCAGACTTGATAAGGATTCCCTCTACACTGTCATCGAAGTCATTAATTAAAATGTTGAAGGGTAATGGCCCTAGGATAGAATCCTGAGGCACTGCAGTTGAAACTACCTTACAGTTTAAAGCACAGCCATTCATGACAACTCTTTGAGCAAGGTTTTCCAACCAGTTATGGATCCATCTGTCAGTGTTCCCATCTAGTTCACATTTAATCAGTTTGCTAATCAAAACAGTATGGCAAATGTTTTGCTGAAATCCAGATTAATTACACCCACAGCATTCCCACCACTGACAATACAGGTATACCTTAGTTAACAAAGTAGTTCCTGGACATTACTACTTCATCAGAAGATTAGAAACCAGAGGTACAAATATCATGGAATAAATTGGGGTATGTTCCTACACTACAAAAAAGATCAGATCTCAACATGTTCCAGAAACTTTTTTATTCAGAACTAACAATATGGACATGTGAAATTAAATATCTAGGCCAGGTAAACCTTAGATAAGCAAATAAAATATTTTGAACATTTTTCTGGAGACTGCTTGAAGTCTTCAGAGATGACTTGAAGTCTTCTTCCATAATGTATCCAGGGATGACTTTTCCTTTTCTATTTTGGTGATCAGAGTTGCACAGATTTATGCTTCTTAAAAACTTAAGGATAGTACCAGCTGTCCTTTCTTTTATCTTTCTAAGCATGCTCAGTAAGGGATTCTGAAGGCAGCTGCTGTTTACTTGCCTGTTGTAGGCAGGCACATATGGCTGCAATAAGATCAGCTAGGGTAGAATCCCATTCTTTCCCCGCTCAAGTTTTATTGGATTTACTGCAGACACACTGTTGCAATCTAGCACCAACAGTCTATGTTTCTGCAGCTCTCTTTTACCATTCTCCAAATGCCAATGCTGCTAAAAAAGATTTCCAGCTAGATAGTGTACAAAAAGGAAAGGAAAGGGAAGGGGTGGACTTATAAAAAAGAAGCTTCTTTGTCATTAGCTTTGTTAATCAGGGCATGCCTGTAGTTAGAAATTTAACGAGTCAAAGAAAAATGACAGGATCTGAATAATGGTATTTTGAGACTCATATTGAGGAACATCTCCAGATAAATTTGGATGGCTCTGGGAAATTATTAAGAGCACTTTAAAGAAAATAAGCAGGATCTGACTGAAGTCTACGAAAGCTCATACTGACAGCTTCTTTCAGTTAGTCTCAAAGGTGCTGAAAGATCTCTCTTCATACTGATTCTACAGACTAACATGGCTGTATCTTTGAATTAAATTCTTAATGCAAGGTTAAGGGAACAATGTTCTAAAAACAAGACAATAATATCAGTAATGTTAAAAATGTTTGAGAAAGAAGTGGGACCAAATGAACTGTTGGGGTTGTACTGGTTTGGAGACAAATATAATGCCTTCACTGTAGATAGGAAGTGAGGAGTGGCCATTATGTGATGGAATCTCCTTGCCAACACAGTAACATATAGTTCCTGGCTATTCTTCCACTTGCAAAGGATTTCCACATCAACAAATGGGAGTGGACTGTACTAGCTCAGAAATGCCATAGTAGATGGAAGTACAAAAGTGTACCAATGGTATTTAATTGAATACGGTGTGTAAATCCAGCTCCTACTTGTTCTGGACAAACGACTGCTTGAAAAAGTCGAGGAAACAAAGAGGGACATGCTATTTTTAGATCAAGATCTGACTAAGGGGAAGGAAATGTTTGAGACTGTAAAAACAATTGACCATGTTAAGAGAAAGTAACCATGAACTGCTGGAAGTCCATGATTCTAAAATAGGAAGAGGGAGGATAGCAGAACAGCAATGAATGTTAAGAGCTGAAAACTTCAAAAAAGCTAGAGATTTAGATTCCAGTGGTTGGAATGTTCTTTTTCTTTTGAAGGAAGTTTCCCTGATAGCAATCAAAGCTTGATAGACTTTCTTGAAAGACTCAGGGCAGCAAATAAAACCTTTTTTAAAAAATGCTAAAACAAGACAGGCTTCCTTAAGAGATTATCACACAAGGCTAAAAAGCAGAATTACTTATCACAGAACATCGTGTCCATCCTGCTGCTGACTTGCATTCAATTTGTTACTGTTGTGCACTTTTACATTAACCAGCAAAACTCATCAATAAACTCAATCTCATTGCTATTCCATTTCTGCCTTGGTACAGTAGGTCTCTTGCAATTTTTCTTCTCAGACAGTGATGCGGTGTACGTGGGCATGATTCTACTCCTCTTCTCTCCCCATCACGACAATCGCACACAGCAGCCCCATGTTTTGGGAGGGGGAAGGAGGTGCTGCCCAAAGCCACTAAGCTTCAGAAAAGTGTTGGCTGCAGCGACCACTTGAACACTTCCTCCCAGTGTATGGGATGTCAAGCTTTGGAAGTGGGGAGGAGGAGCAGCCCTGACCACCAACACTTTCTCAAAGCCAACTGCTGTCTGCACATTCACACAGCAGCTGGCTTCAGGAGGTGGCTGGCTGCTGCAACCACTTGTCTTCCCCCCCCCCTTGTCCCGGAAGGTGGCGTTTGGCAATGCAGAAAACAGATCATGTGATCATGAATTGCCAAAGTGCTCTTGTGTGAGTAAATGTGATAAGAAATGATGTATGAGTGGTCTTTGTGGGCATCTAGTTTCTGTCAGTAATTTTTCTGCTGTGTTTTGCACCAACTATAGTCTTTGCCTGTCACAGGCCCAACACATATGTTCAATGCAACCCTTGCTGATGGCTGTGCCTTCTCCTAGCCTTATTCTTGGTGGTGACATAGCAAACAAAACAAACAAGCTGGTTGAGCCAGCAGGTGCCACTTGATGTCCAACACAGAGATTCTGGGCCCCTGAGTGAACCTAGAGCAGGGTAGCTGGAGTTTGGGAGTAATTATTTTCTAATTTAATAGATGATGATGATGATGATGATGATGATGATGATATATTTATTTATACCCCGCCCCTCTGTTGAATAGATTTGGTGAAGAGTGTTGCTAGTGAGCTTTGGCAGCTGCAGGATCTATGTAACTAAGATAAAAATAACAGACAATGGTAATCAGAATCATAGAACTGGAACCCAAGGGGCCATCTTGTCTAACTTTACTAGCTAGAGAGCACTTAGTGCTTAGCTCACTATGAAGTGGTATAGAAATGTAAAGTGCTATTGCTAGTGCAGGAACTATAATTGTTAAAGCATGTCTGACCGGTGGCCACCTAACCTCTGTTTAATAGAATCATAAAGCTATTGTTTTTTCCTTTTCCCTGTTCTCTGAGCTTTCCACTATCATTCCTTCAGTTTTGTGTTAGTCTTCAGATCTTTGCACCTTCAGGCAGCATTTCCCTCCCATATGCTTGCTACAAATAACATATAGTAGGTGATGGTCTAGCAGGGATCATACTGTAAGTCTGATCCAGACTTACCTGCTGATACTCTACAAGTAGATGCTTTTGATCCATTCTTGCACATAAGACTGGAAATGCTGGATTGATGCTGGAGCATCCTCTGCTGGGGTTACCTTTACCTCAGTGACAAGGTTTGTCAGTCATAGTTCTCTTTTGTTCTTTGCTTGGGAAATGAGTCTGGTTCTGACTACAGGGAACAACCAAGGCCTTGGGCCTCCTGACATTGCATCATACCAATTACACTTGGATCTCTTATCATGTTAGATACTTAGTGTGATAATAGATGTCTCTGATTTATTTATATGCTTGCATCCATATCATCCCAAGATGAGGCAGTAGGATGTACTGACATTAGGTAGTTCTCCTTATTCTCCAAATATGTGTGCATTTTCCTTGTGCTTCTGCAGGATCACGTGGGGCCCAGTATAGCCTGACTATTGTTTTGCCAGCACCTACTGAGAATGCTGTGATGCTGAACGCACTCAAGCTTGTTGTAAATTGGCAATTGCCTCTCTCTGTCAAGGTGTATCTGTCATGCCTTATTATCCTCTGGCTTTCATTTGGGGGGGGGGGTGTGCACAAGGACAACTCTTTCTCTCCCCTGCCAGATTCTTTGAGATTGGGAACTGATCCTGTATACATTACCTTAAGTCTATGTTAACCTGTTTCATTAGTGGAATAAAGACATGAGGATGTCTGCCCTTGGCAAGCATATGTCTGAGCTAGCTTTGCTTTTGTTGGGGAATCCGCTCTGTTTTTCAAGAGTGGCTGCCCTCTTCATCTTCAGGGGCATCCTCTTATCTGAGCAATTCCATGTCACTTTCACATCATATATATCAAAGTAAAAATATAAGAGAGCGACAAGTGAGCAATAGAAAAGGGAAGAATGAGGCAGGCACTGATGAGAGAAGTCCCAAGAGAATGAAGAAATTGCAAGGAGCACGCTTGGTTTCCTTGCCATTTTTATCCTGATGGAAATGGTTTTTCTTAGCCCCATTTGAGGCTTGCCTTTCACTTTTTTTGTTACCTTTCCCCCCAATCTGTTGCTGCTGTGGAGTAGAAGGGAGAGGTTTGGGCACAAACTGAAAACAAGCTGTTGCCTAATGATCCAGGCTGGTCTTGGCTTGGACAATTATCAGGGAAATGTGGGAGGGTCTGTGGCAGCCCTTTGTGATAGGCCTGTAAATGAGATTTTTCCATTGACTGGCAGCCTCTTTTCCCTGCCCTCCCTCCGTCTCCTTTTGCATTGCCATCATGTGATCCCCTGCCCCACCACCCCTTCCCCCCAGGGTGCTGATGGGTGGCCTTGTTTCGTAAGCAGCTGCCCCACGTAACAGAGCACTTGTTTTTTGGACTCCGAGGAAGTATGATGCTGAGGGGAGCCTGTTTGCACAACATCCCTAGTGGCTGTCTACTTAATCTCTAAATGGAGGTCATGTTGTCTTGTCTTGGTATTGCACAGTCCTCCAACTTGGCAGCCCAGGATTTTGGTCTATGAAGGACCTTCAAGACAGAGTCTGCTGTGCCTGAAGGAGCAGCTAGTGTTACCAGAGGGGGCTTTTCAAGTGCTGTGGTGGATCCCTCCAATTGGGTGTAACGTGGTCCATACCGATGCATTCCCGGGAAAGGGAGAGGAGGCAAAAAAGGCGTGCTCTAGAGCTGCACTCAGCCCTGTGCTGGCTGGGGACTCTCTTTGGCTTCCAGGACAAGCGGAGTCCCAAACAGGGGCCGTGTTTGCTTTTGAAACCAGGGGCAAAGTCCCCCAAGAGCCATCGGGTCAGTTCTTCCCTGCGACCCATTCTGACCTCTTAATTGTATGCTTCCAGCTGCAGAAATAACAGAGCTACCAGGTGGACCCCAGAATTTGAGGGCCACTGCATGGATGGTAAGCAACAGTGGGGTCTTGGATGGGGGTGAAGGGCTGATGGGTTCTTTCTTTCCCTCTTATGTGCTCCTCTGGTGTTGGATGGATCCATTTCTTTCAAGTTGGTGTATGCTGAGAAAACTTTGTAGGGCACATGTGAACTTTGTGATCCTACCTATGATACATAATCTGTTGTTGTAAATTCTTTGATCAGATAGGTGTGAATTCCTCACATGCAGCCTCTTCAGAAAATCAACAGCTTTGAGTGTTGTTATATTTAATGACTTAAATCCCCGAGGAATTAAATTTCCACTTTTTTTTTTTAGTTCATTCTCTTCCTCATCCCCCAAATCTGTGTACATTGATCAGCTCAGAGCTGCTACTTTCTCTTGGAGCATAGCTGTGGCTGCATGTCTTTTATTATCACAGTGTAGTTCTGACTTTGTGGTCTCTTGCTGCAACTACAGTGCTAATTGCTATTTTGAACACTGTTATGAAGGGAGATCCTGGCTAACTAATGATGCATTTAGAAACATGTTTGTTTGGTCTTCAGTGATACTTGTGGGAGGAATTTCTTTTTAAAATTTAAATATGTTGGTGGACTTTCACCACTGCATAGGCTGGGGTGTACATCTTCCATGGATGGGGAGCCCATTGGGTCCAGTATAGGACATAGGAAACTCACACACCTCCCTTGGATTTTTTTTTTTAAAAAATTAAATATTAATAAAGAAGTAACAACAACAACCCTCCATGCTGTTGGAGGGCAATTTAATATTTGTCCCAGCCCTCCCCAATTAAAGAGAAGACTAATTCCCTGCCCCGCACCCTGCAGGCCCAAACCCACCATATTATCAGCTCCATCTTCCTTGACCATTTTTCTAGTCCATTCTAGAAGTAGTGTGCACACAGAGGACCCAGAGAGGGTGCAAGACAGCCACTTCAATCCCATCCTTTATAAACTGCCTCCTATGTGCAAATAGCTGGATCTATTCTCATGATAGGTTTGCCTTAAGTCGGAAATGACTTGAAGGCTCACAACAACGACAACGACAACAACAACAACAACAACCTCTCATTACAGTGCACCAGGAAATTAGTGATGGTGAGAAGAGAACAGTACCATCACCTAGAAAAACACCTATGGGAACGTTTTGAAGCCAATCCTAGGAATGCAGCATTAAGTGGGATTACTTGGGGGATTGAGTATACCTTACTTTTGGCATGATTTTTACAGTGCAGCCTCACTCTGATCTTGTTGACAGTGCAAGTGTCAAATCAAGATATTCCCCTACACAAGGGACCTCCCTCTTTACAAGTTTTCCAAAACAACAACAACAGAAAAACCATCATCATTTTGACTAACAAGCCCCTTGAGGGGAAAATAATGACTGACATGCAACTGTTGTGTAATCTCTGAGGAATCCTTAAGCATCCTTAGAGCCCAGGTCCAAAGCATATCCAAGCCAGTATCACTTCTCTCAGTTGTTACCAATGCTCAACTCTACATTTTCCCACCTCCCTCAGTGATACAGTGCTGTGGTATCATTAACACAAGACACTGTAATGTACTGTATCTAAGATAATGAATCAATCAGTAAATGAACTGGAAAGAAACTGGGAGATTTAACATAGCCAAGTGGAAGAAATCTAGTATTTTTAACACCATTCCTTTTCCCCCTCTAAAAGATGTTTATAACTTAAATAACAAGTCTGCAGTTAGAATCAAGTCATGAATTGGCAATTACTTCATTTGGGGTTTGCAATAAGGAGAAGGGGACTTAGTTTTTTTAATTTTTATAAAAATTGAATTTACATCACACCCTTCCTTCAGGGAACTCAGGATATCAGGCATAGTTCTCCAAAACAATCCTATTTAGTTAGTTAGATTAGGTAAATTGAGAAAGTGACTTGCCCAAGACTGTCCAATGAGCTACATGGCTGATCAGGGATATGAACCAGGGTCTCTCCACTGAGCACTACGCCACACTTGCTGTGCTGTTTATTGAGAGCTAAAATAGGAAGGCTAGGATATATAGGTGTATAGTGCAAATGTATACAAGTGCAAAGGCAGGTTTAATGCTGAACATAAAGAAAACAAATATAATGACCACCGAGGATCTTCACAAGTTCAACCTAGACAATGAAGAAATAGAAATAGTAAAAGAATTCCCAGGAGGTCAAAGGGGGGGGGGTTGACACCTTGAGTTACCACACTAGGTGATATCAATCCTAGTGATGCCACTGGTGCTGAGCCACAGTAGATGACTGTACAGTCTTCCAGATTCAAATAGAAACATTTTTCCTCACTACTAGTCCTAATACGGAGATTGCATTGTAGATCAGAAGATCTAATATCCCTGTGTGCATGAGCACTTGGAAAGAGCCTATAATGAAGATGAGGGAAGCACAGCCCTTGACTCATGTGTTCCCACCTCCTCCCCCAAGATATTTTTGAGATCCTGGGGGCTAATCCAGCCTCCTGAGGGTTTTTAATAAATGTTTGGAATAGTTTTAATACTAAAACTGCACCCCAGTCCTCCTAGGGGATGTGGAGGGCAGCCATATTTTTGGACCTGCCACTGACTATTTTATATAAATGCCTGGGAGAGACCTTTATTTAACCAAGAAGTAAACTGAGGGAAACTTCTGGTTTATTTTCTGGTTAAATAAAGACTTCAGCTGGGCCTAAGACTGAGGAGGTCCAGAAGTTTGGTGGTGAGAAGATGACACAAGAATTGATGGTTTGAAACTGTTGGTCCATTCAAATCAGTACTGTCTGCATAAGGCTTTTCCCTCATTCTTTGCCTTCCAGATGTTTGGGATTGAAGGTCTCATCACCCCGACCATTGGCTGTGCTATCTGTGGCCTGTGGGAGTTGTAGTTCAAAACATCTGGGGGGAACATCTGGCTTCTGCTGACTTCCAGTTGGTCTCTAGGATCCTAGACAGGGGTCTTCCCCAGTCCTACTTAGGAATGCCATAGAATGAATCCAGGATTCTTGCTTGCAAAGCATATGTTCCTCCACAGCAAGTCCATTCCCTCTTCCTCATGTGGATGGAGTGAACAATTAATGTTTCTTCAGGCCAGAATAACCCCAGGGTCCCACATCTTCCCTTCTGATTGGAATGTGGTTCACATCCTTAGATAATCTAGATTTTGTTTTTACTTTATACAGAAGAGCACTGGTGACGCAGTGGTTAAATACCAGTACTGCACAGTTAAATACATAGCCACATGGTTGTGAGTTTGATCCCAGGCAGGGGCCCAGGGTCCACTCAGCCTTGCATTCTTGCATAGGTCGCTAAAATGAGTACCCAGCTTTGTTGGGGGCAAGGGAGTATTTAACTGCACTAATAAGTGGTGTAGAAATGTACTTGCTATTGCTATAAGATACCATCTGCCCTGATGCACAAATGTTCTTCACCACAGGCAGTTTTATAAAGCTTGTGTTAGTTTCTTCTCTACCACAAAAGTACCATCTGTAAAGTGCACTGTAACTTTCACCACTAATACAGATTTCCTTTTGTATCCCTTTTCCACCAAGTGTGTTATGAAGGGCCATGGCCTTTCCTAACCATTACAGTATAGAGGCTGGGTGCCATATGGAGATTTGAGATCTCCTCCCCCCCCAAAAAAATCTTACAAGAATGAGTTGCAAAGAAATGGAACATGCCCATCAAATAATGATTCATGTTTACCATGTTCATGAAAATCATATGCAACTGCAATTACATGTGGATTATCGGTGACCTTTCAGCTCCTGCAGCTTTCTCAGGGTGCCCTTCTGTGCTGAACAAGATGCTCTCTCCCTTGGTGAAAAGCATTTGCTTTGTTCCTCTCCGAGGGGAAGAGAGGCGAGGCAGTATGTCTGATTAAAGCAGCCTCTGCATGGCGAGTCTATAAAATTGATGGCAGAAATTCTCAGAATCAAAAGGTTTGCACGGAGCTCAGTGCCATGAAAGTGATTGCCTGTTTGTTTGACAACTTTTGGTTCATCCACCAGTGATGCAGGCTGCCAGTTGTGTTTGGAAACAGGGAGAATGGACGAGATACCAGAGGCTTTGAAAGATTACTATGGCTGCATCTCTATTAGCTCCTATCCTCTGGTGTTTATCTTGGCATAGGTCAGTGTGTTAGGCCCTTGTGCAATTGGACACGGCCAAGCAGTTCCATAAGCTGGATTTGTGGGATCTGACCAACTTGACATTAATAGAAAATGCCTTCATAGGCTGCTTTTCGCAAGGGGTGCTTTCGACTCAAATGGTATTACGGATAACTACTTTTTGTGAAAAGTGCTGCTTTTAACACCTGGGTCTTTGTCAAAATCAGACACATCTGTCCGTTTCTCCTCTTCCCCATTTTGCTTCCATTCAGTTTAGCAGCATTGGTGGCATTCTTGTTCACGAATGTCTGAACAATTTTGGAGTGTGGCTGTGGTTGAAAATGTTAGTGAGTCGGGAGGAAGGCCTAAATCGGGATTGAGGCGGCACCTGGATCCTTCTCCTGGCTCTGTGCTGTTTCTCCAAACACAACTACCAGAAGAAACTGATTCCAAGAAAGGTACAAGAGCCCTCTAGTGAAAGACAAAGGAAATTTGCAGGCACATCTCTGGTAGAAATTTGTTGAAACTAAAATATTTCTCCCAGAATACCCTTTATTTTCCAGCTCATTTATGTGATAGGACTCATAGTTAAAATGTATGTGTTCTTTTAATTCAAGGCAATGGGCTTAAAACAACATTTGAAATATTTGAATAGTTAAACAAATATGTAACATTCTAGCTTTAAGTCAGTAGTCTTTTTCTTTCCAGATCAGGACCTACAATTTAAACCCAGCCCCAGCAAACTATATGGGACCATTTTTTCTCCGCTTCATCCTTTTCTTACTCCTTCTCCTTCTCCATATGCTTGTCTAATTCATTATCTCACCATCCGTACTCTGCATGCCTGACCACCTAAGTCCGCTTTTGCTGTTTGCTCCTTCGCATTTGCAAACAAAGTTTAGAAAAAGGAAAAATGCCATGGCTTAGTTTTGGATCCTGACATTCCAATTGAATTTCAGTGCTTTAAGTGACTATTAAACAGAGTTGGATGACGGTACCAGAAAACCATCTATTTCAGTCTTTATACACAAGTGCTTCCCCATGCAATCCAGACTGTAGGGGCTGCATCCTTTTCTCTAATTTGGAACTTATGTAGTCAAATCCCTATTGGAATTTGGAAGTGAAATGGGGCCACTGAAAATTATGCAGTGCCTTTTTCATAGTTGAGGAATTCTCTTGGCATGTAGAATTTTTGATCTGAAAGAAAAATAACTGACTGAAATTGCAAACAGCTTCTAGGACGTTTGTAATGTTTGAGGTGTTAAGCAGCCTTCCCCAGCCTGGTATACTCCAGATGTTTTGAGCTGCAGCTTCCATGGTCCCTTACCATTGGCCATGTTAACTGGGCAAGTGGGAGTTGTCCCAAACATCTAGGGCATCAAATATGGGGAGGTTGGTATAGAGACAATACTGGAATAACTCCTCCCTGTGTCTGGGGGTAGGCATTTCTGTGTTCACTCTGAGCAACAGAGACAAGAAGTCCTGTCTTTGCTGGCCTGGGAATTGGAGAAGGCTGCTTACAAATGCTAAAAACTGGATGTCCTCATTGTTTTGTGTGGACACTCTTAGTTCTGCAAAGGGGAAGTGGAAAAAGCATGTCCAAACCAGGAGCGGGGAACCTTTTGCCCTCCTGATGTTTTGTACTTCAACTCCCATAATCTTTGGCTAGATTGAGTGGGGCTGATGGAAGTTGAAGCTCAAAGCATCCGGAAGGCCAAAGTTTCCCTCTCCCTGAGTTAATCATATCTGGAGTTGGGTAGGCTGTGTGAATTCTACTCTTTGTGAATATATGGCTGAAGGCAGTTGAATCATAGAAATTGTATCATTTGACAATGGAGAGCAGAGAGGGAGAGAAAACTCTGGGGGGATATTTACCACAAACCTAACATATTTTCCCCCCACGCTCCATACCAGGTTGGGCCGCCATTCCTATCAGCCTTAGCCAGCATATCCAGTTGCGAGGGATGATGGGAGCTGGAGTCCAACTTCTGGAGAGTCAGAAATTGCCCACATCCAGTCTATAGTGATAAAGTGCTTGGATTAAACATTGGTAGCCAATCCCAGTCCTGAGCCCTTTAACATTTTGTAGTGGACTGGGAGCACATTTCAGCTAGATTGAAAAGTGAAATGATAAATATAGGCTCCGAACAATAGTATAAGCTTCCTGTTCCTGAATCCTTTGGAGTTGGGTGTATGCTGCATAATTTTGTTGCAATTTTTCACTTGATCTTTCTGCATAGAATGTCATTGCAGTCCCTGGGAGCAGACACAAAGTAAAGTTTATCTTTGTTTGTTTTGGAGGAAAGGGGAGAGAAGCAAGGGAGAGAGGGGCTGATAGTGAATGCATGATAGCTGGGCTTTGCTTATGACCTCTAAATTGCTGGTAGAATGAACAAGTATGATCACACATTCTTCTCGGATGGTATACCTAGCAGGGTAAGTGGCATTCCCAAGAAGAATCTCTGCCGTAGCAATGAGCTTGCATCCTCATGCCAGGAATAGAGGTCTTTAGGGCCTTTTGTGCCCAACCAAGAGTGGCAGGAGGTGAATCTTTCCTTCCTTCCACAGCCTCCTTAGTTCTGATCTATAATTTGGCCTATAATATGGAGGGAGGAAATAGCTACAAGAAGGGCCATTACTTAGTAGTTGCATGTATGCTTTCCTATACAAAGCTCTGGCTTCAGTCCTGGGCATCTCCAGTTGAGACTAGGGAGGGACTGCTGTCTGAAACTCTGGATAGCAGCTGCCAGTCAGTGCTAGCAGTGCTGAGCTGGATGGACTGCAGTTTGACCTGGGACAGAATAAGACAGCTTCCTATGTTCCTGTGCTTAGAAGACATTTGTAAGATGTCTGTACTGGTATGAAATGCAGCAACAGTGCAGAATCTCAATAATGACATAAAATAAACCATGAAGCAAAAATGCACAAAACAGTAAGGTATTGATGGTGAGAATGCAAAAAGCTAAGGACTTTTTGCATTGTTGGATTTTTTTTTAAAGACATTGCTAGCTGAATACCCTCACGTTGGCATTTTATTGTGAAACATTGCATAGGTTTGAAAACTTCCTTTTAAAAAACATACCACAAAATAGTGTCAGCATTTTTTTTCAAAGAGACTCTTCAGGCTGGATGCTGTTGAAACACTGTGGAATGGCAGACAAGATTCAAAGTGAGCAAGTGCATAGTGTTCCACATTAGGACAAAAAAAAATTCCTAGCTCTGCGTATGCACTGATGGGATCTAAATTAGCTGTCACTACTGAAAGCGAGGACTCGGGGTCATAGTAGAAAGCACACTGACGTCAGCTCAGTGTGCTACTGTGGTGGGGGAAAAGGCTGATTTGATACTGGGAATTACTATGAAAGGGACTGAAAATGAAACGAGCGTGTTATTATGTCTCTGGTGTGCCTTTACTTTGAGTGCCATATGCAGTTCTAGAGGCTGGATTTCAAAAAGGATATTATAGGAGAGGAGAAAGTGCAGAAATGGGTGGTTGAAATGTTCAGGTGAGAGGAGCTTCCTTTGAAGACAAGCTTGGGGCTCACCTTTACTTAGATAGTTTATAGAATTATGAAGGGTATTAAGGCCGATGCGGAGAAGAGAGAACATCTTTCACTCAAAAGTCTAGAACTTGAGGTCATTCAGTAATTTGCTAGGCAGTAGCTGCAGAACCACTGAAAATAGGTATTATTTTGTGCAGTGTTTGGTCAGCTTAAAAAACTAATTGACACAAGGAAGTTTAGACAGCCACTAATACAATCAGAGATTTGTCTGGGGAAGACCAATGACTGGATGAGAAACCTGTGGCCCTACAAATGTTGAGAACTCCACAGATGTTGCTTTGGATTTCCTAGAAAGAGGAAGCATATCTGAGAACATGACTAGGACTGATGGTTTTCTTCCAGGAAATCTAAGGCCATGGATGAGGGGTTATTATAATTTGTTCTCTCAATAGCCCTGTAAGTTATGTTAGGCTGGGAGTGTGACTTTGCCAAGCACTTACACATTGAGTTTATGGTTGAGGATGGATACAGGTCTACTTGGATCAGTTAAACTCTTCATCCACTCCACAACAGAGATTCTCCTAATTTGAGTTGGAAAACTGGACGGGGATGATACCTGATCTAGCAACATGTACCCTTGAATATGAGTACATTATATAGAAAATACACTTTCAGTGTACAGCAAAGGGAATGTTCAGATGTTCCATGAAGAGGCTCTTGGCCTGCAAAAGACCTCTCTTGTGTGGTCACACCAGATAGTGTCATCAGGTAAGAGACATTTGCAAAGCTGAAGGAAAATGTAAATGAGATGACCAGCTGGTTTGTGATGAGCCATATTGACCACTAGGACAATTTTATTCTATTCCATCTACATTTTACCTAAAGGTTTGCCCTACAGTTTCACTTGCAAGAGAAAAGAATGCACATATACCAAAAAGTACATATATGCCACTTGATTAGCTCATTTCTTTTTCTTGTACATATTTATATGTAATGTCATGTTTGAATGTTTTACATTCCATAACTTGAACATTTTCCCCGCATAATGGCGTCATCTTCATTATGATGTCAGATCAAATGCTTTAATAATGGAGGCTCACTTTGGGGAGGGGAATAACCTTCCAGGTTCTCGGCCTCAGTCTGGAGAACAGAGTAGCTGCCAAGAATGCAGAATTGAGTCCATCCCTGGTCTAGACCCCAGGAGAGATAATGGTTAGAGTTCAGTCAGAGGCTCTTGGGTGTGATGCAAGAGTGGCTGCCCGCCTGAGGTGGGAGTCGGATTAGATCACAGCGCTCAGCCTGGCCTAAAGCCTTGGGATGTTCCTTCACCATCTGAAGTACCTCATGGCTTATGTAAGAGGTTAGTATTCTGGAGATGGAGGGGTGCGGGGGGAGAAATGGTAATCTTTTTTGGAGGACCATCCAAAGCCGCAGTAGCCTTAGGAAGGGAAGAGGAGCTGCCCAATTTCAGTTATGTGGCCGCAGAAAATCTGCATGCAGTGTTGGGAGGAGACTGCGATTTGTGGGGGAAGGTGTAAGCTGTAAGTAATATGGTTAAAGCAGGAGACAAAGAGAAAGTAGGTCAGACAGGCTGAGCTGCAGCTCCACGTCTGCTTGTGTGCATGTCTCGGGGAAATCCAGCGTCTCAATGCTGCAGTGTGAGGGAACTGGGTGGGAGGACTCTTTTGAGAAACCCGTCTCTTCATGGGGCACCTGTCCCAAGAGGAGGAGGCGACAGGTGGTGGCTCTGGGATAATGCCTCCAAAAGAACTTGTTTGAAGGGCCCCTCTATTTTTCTGTCTTCCCAATTTCATACTGTACGGAAAGGATAGAAGAAGCCTTTTCACTGCTCTCAGAAGCACCAATTCCGCTCCATTCTTAGCAACCTGAGAAGAACTGCATGGCTTGGGGAAATGGGGTAGAGATCTGTGAGCCAAAAAGGCCCCTGCATTCTGTTTCCCAGTACTGTTTCTGGGGCTAGTGCTGATCCATTTAGCATGGCTAAGAAGTGCCGATTTGGCCAGTTTTATGCCTGCTCTCTTTATGTAAACACAATGCTAGTAGTTTTGGCCCTAATTGATGAATTAACATAGAGATGCTGAGGACATGATTGACAATTGAGTCAAGGTGGGAAAACAAAAACATTGGGGTAGTGGAAGATGTGGTCTGGAAGCCTACGCAGTCCAGCATTTAATGCCAATCTAGGAGTATACAGTCTAGAACTGTATGGCCCTGCCTAATTTTGTGCTATAGTATTTGTCATTGTAACATCTGCAGGGTTATCTTATTTAGATAGAGAGCCAAGGCAGAAGAGTTTGGTGCCTGGTCTTTTAAGCTTTGCATATCTAGCCTGGCATGGAACCTTGCTTTCTAAAGCCCAGCCTTGCAGTATTTCCAGAAATTGCCTCTTTTCCCCACAGCCCCCTAAACTCTTTAGTTCATTTCATGTCCAAACCAAAAATTGTGGTAAACCAAGGACAACATTAAACTTACTGGACTAGCATAGGATTGTATCATCAGTTTTTAAAGAAACCTGCTAAATGTATTGAATCAACTACTTAAACGATAGGTTGCAGTTCTGTTCAGAATCTACATAAAGGATTGGGATACTCTACCCTTCATGGCATTATTGGGCATTCGAGCAGGGGGAAATGAGGGTGGGATTCATAGAGCACTGATCTCTCTCTCTCTCTGAAGGATCTGACAAATTTCATGGCTTTTACTGCTTATTGTCAGCCCTGGTGGCGCAGTGGTTAAATGCCTGTACTGCAGCCACTCACTCATAGACCACAGGGTTGCGAGTTCAATACCAGCCAGGGCTGAGGCTCGACTCAGGCCTGCATCCTTCCGAGGTCGCTAAAATGAGTACCCAGCTTGTTGGGGGGCAATCAGCTCACAGTTGTAAACCGCTTAGACATCCCATGCGCGATATGAAGCGGTATATAAAATGAAGCTGCTATTTCCAAGGTTCCCCCAACCCCATTAATAAGATAGCTGGAAATTGTTAATTTAATTTCAAATAGATAGACTCATAGAATCATAGAGTTGGAAGAGACCGCAAGGGTCATCCAGTCCAACTCCCACCAAGTTGGATTTTTTTGTGTGTGTCGGTGTCTTGAAAATCTCTTGGGGCATTGAGTATTGGCTTGGTTTAACAGTTTCTCTGTTCACTTTCTAGAAAAATATTCATAAACATGCTTGGTGCCATCATACTCTTATAGCTTTAGAAAGCCAGAACATACAGTATAGCATGTGTATCTGGGTGTATGTATGGGAGGACATTTCTGCCTGCCTTGTAAGTACAGAGCATGCCAGGGGCACTAGAGAGTTGCCTTTAGATGGTACAAGACATGCTTCCATGATTCCTTTGTTTCTAGGGCAGGGGTAGGCAACCTTTTTGAACCAGGGGCCGGGTTGCTGTCCCTCAGACAACTGGGGGGGCCGAAGCACTAAAAATAAATGAACAAATAAATAAAAATAAATATATATTTTTAAAAAAATTAAAAAAAATTAAAATATGCATGCACACTCTCTCAGCCCCAGAAAAGCCATGGCAAAACCCCTGTGGAGATTTTGCCAAGAAAACCCCACGAACATCATTATGGCGGGCGGCGGCGGCGGCAGGACCGGCCTGGGGCCGGTCCAAAGGCCTTGGGGGGGGGGCATCCAGCCCCTGGGCCTTAGGTTGCCTACCCCTGGTCTAAACATTATGCTGCTATTGATACAGGCTAGAATCACACTGGCTTTTTTTTACCTGCCACATCACACTGTTGACTCATTTTCAGCTGGCGTTCTATTAAGACTCCTAGATATCTTTTACATATACTGTTGTCAAGCCAGGTGTCACCCATACTATATCTGTAGATTTCACTTTTTCTGCCTAAGTGTAGTACCTTGCATTTCTCCCTGTTGAAATTTATTTTGTTACTTTTGGCCCAGCTTGTCAATCTGCTGTGGTTATTTTGAATTCTGATCCTGTTCTCTACGGTATTGGCAACCTCTTCTAATTTGGTGCTAGCTGCATATTTAATAAGTATGCCCCCCCATTCTGTCATCCAAATCATTTATAAAGATGTTCCATCGCATTGGGTCCAGAATGGAACCCTGTAGCACCCCATTTCACTTCCATTCTCAACACACTTTGAGAGCAGAAGAAAAATATAGTATACAGTGACCAGCCCGTTGGCCCATACAGCTCACATCAGTCCATGCTGTCCAGCCAGTGAATTGGTTTTGCAGTCAGGATGAATTCAAAACCAATACAAACCAACCTTAGGACCCTTTAGTATTTCCCTGGTTGCAGAGGAGCTGCTTTTCCTTGAGCAGAATTTAAAGCTATAGCTGTGTTAGCCTGTAGATCTCTCTACATACTTTCCCCTGTGGCTGTGAAATGCTTAAAAGAGCCCCTGGCTCTCAGGACATTTTACCCTTTAAAATTACAGATGCTAGGGTGTTGGCTAAGCCCCAGAAGGCTCTGTCCATGCCCAGATTTTTCCTCTGAGCTTCATTCTTGGAAGATGCCCCACCATTGCCAGTTCCAAAAATAAGTTTGGGACTCTGGTATGAGAATCTTCTGTGACGGAATTGCTGCCAGGGCATATATCCTCCAGTCTTGAAAGCTTCATCCCTGTATTATGTTTTGGTACTTTCTAAGAAGGGCATCCTGATGAAAAAGTTTTTTGTGCCAAGAGAACATGTGCTGTCCTCTGGATTTTGCCTTGTTCTCGATGTCTTCAGTGGGATCTGGCTTCTTAAAAGCCTTGTGAGGAGGCCTTGGATGTAAGGAGAATAGAGTGGAGCCTCTGACTCTCCTCCCAAAAATTCAACAGTTGGCCATTCTCAGTGAAGTGATAAAGAGCCCAGTGTGGGTTTAGGTTCTCTGTGGTATTTGAGGATTGGGCACATATTGGACCCCTGAACAAGTGACATGTTGGTAGGTCTGAAGTCAGACAGTGGGGGATTTCACGCAGGGTTAAACAGCTTCTTTATTTCTGGGATGAATTTGGAGCTCCAGTTGTCACAGAGACTTGCCAGGTAGATTACTGTTGGGTGCACAGCCACAGGCCAACAGTTGTTCCATCCAATTCTAAAGTATAATTGCCGAACCTTAAAGAGGGACTTGTGTGTCTGTTCTGTGCCCTCCAGGACCTTCTAGCTTCCTGGTTTGGGAACTAACTACTCCATTTGTGCCAGGTTCTCCAAGATGCCACTGAAAGAAATGAGAGTTGGCAAGATTTAAAGCAGGGGTAGGCAACCTTTTTGAGCCGGGGGCCAGGTTGCTGTCCCTCAGACAATTGGGGGGCCGAAGCACCAAAACAAACAAACAAACAAACAAACAAACAAACAAACAAACAAAATTAAAAATAAAAAAATATATATCCACACTCTCTCACCCCCAGAAAAGCCATGGCAACCCCTGTGGAGATTTTGCGAAGAACAAGTAACAACAGCAATAATCAATATCATCATGGTGGGCGGTGATGGCGACAGGACTGGCCTGGGGCAGGTCCAAAGGCCTCGGGCCGCATCCGGCCCCCCCCCGGGCCTTAGGTTGCCTACCCCTGGTTTAAAGGGATGCTTGCTTCCCAGACAAGCCTCTCTGACTCTCAAAAAAATTTCAGTAGCTCCGGTACTCAAGTATCCTTCTCCCCTCGTAATACCATTTCCCTACTTCTGCTTCTTTGCAGTGAAAGAGTTTCTTGCCAAAGCCAAAGAAGATTTCCTCAAGAAATGGGAGAACCCATCACAGGTATGGTGGTGTTTGTGCCTTCTTTTCCTTAATCTTAGCACCATGACTTGGGACTTATTACACTTGTTCTAAACTCTTTAGGCTGACTTTGAAGGTGACACTGGTGGATGGTAAGAAAACAACTGTGCAGCCTTCCAGATGTTGAATTGCAGATCCCATAAGCTCTAGCCAGCAGAGCTAATAGTGAGGAATGCCAAGATTTGTAGTTCATGAACATCTGGAAAGCCTCCCACCCCTAGTGTCAGGTTCTGTACATTGTGCTTAAATCAGTCTGATGGATCCATGGCCTGAGCCAGTGCTATTGAAAGCAGAGGTCCATGAGCTGATGCCGGTCTGCAAGCCATTGGCTGCAGTCTTCTGTGAGTTTCCAGAAAACAGTGCAAATATGACACAAATGCGGTATTGATCCCTGCATATCAGAAAAAGAATTGTTGATCTGCCACATCAGTTAGCCTGAGAAGCACTGGCCTCAGTGCTTGTAACATACTCAGCACACATAGGAACAGACTTAAAGCTGCTGCTTTGTCAGGGTATAGTCTTCTGCTTCTGCTTTTCAAAAAACATGAGCAGTTTCACTTTCATTAATGCCTATGAAGAATAGCTTCAAGAATCTCATTTATTGCTAATAAAACTGAAGACAAAAGGTCTTGATTCGATTTCCCATGCTAAGTTGTAAAACTTTGTCCAAATAACTCAACCTAAAGAATTGTGTGACATCTGGGAGCAAGGAATCAAACCCCATTAACCCATCATTTCTATTTCTATGAGTTAGCAGGCCATATTCCAAATAACAGGCACTGTTGTTCCTCCCCACACAATATTTGGTGTGTGCCTGACACTTCCACTAATGCATTCAGTACTTTAGCTTCTCAGGAAACCATTCCTAGAATTCTTCTTTCTAGCAATAGAATGGCTCTGTGAATTGGTTTTAAAATTTGGGTGCTGCTGCTGTTGTCTTGTTCTTTTTGCTGTCTCTCTGGAATGATACATAAACATGCTGCTTCATATAGTTGTGCTTTACAAGTAGTGCAATCTAGAGGGATATTACTGTTTTGTACCTTTCTCTGATGTGGTACACTGTAGGTGGTTTCGGTTTCTTAGAGTGTGGTGAGTGTTGGTGGCTGTATGTCAAGGATGAGGGAATTGTAATCCTCCAGATGTTAGACTGCTGGACATGCTGACTAGGGCTGATGGAAGTTGCAGTCCAGGAACACCTCTACGATCACATGCTGACTATTTCTGCTGTACATAAACAGATAACCATTCTGTGGTTTAAATTTCTTTCTTTTGCTGCTCCTGGGAGGGCTGTGTCTTTCCCTTTAAAAACTGTTGTCTTTTGCTCCCTCTGGTGGTAAATTCTTAACTATGTTTCCAGCCCTAAGCATTTTCTTGGTGACAGCTGCAAGTTTCAGGGTGAAGAATTGACATTTTACAAAAACATTCCTCTTCTGGAACAATTGCTGCTCCAGTATGGCAGGAATAGACATAACAGTGCTTGAAGGGGCTATCTTTCAGGTGAAATAAGCATATTGAGTCTTCATGGCCCTTGAAAGGTTCCCTAAATGTTGATGGCTAGAGACCAGAGTACAGAGCAGAATTCTTCCTCTTCTTGCCTTCTCCTTTTTTTCCAGAACACATCCAGCCTGGATCATTTCGACCGGCTCAAGACCCTAGGTACAGGCTCTTTTGGGCGAGTGATGCTCGTGAAGCACAAGGATACCGGAAATTACTTTGCCATGAAAATCCTTGACAAGCAGAAAGTAAGTCTTGGCTTACCAGTGGGTACAGGGGGTAGATGCCAAAGGTTGAGAAGTAAAGCATCCCAGATTCTGGCTGACTCCCTATCTGTTTTGCAGGTTGTTAAGCTGAAGCAGATCGAGCACACTCTCAATGAAAAGCGCATACTCCAGGCTGTGAACTTCCCATTCCTTGTTAGGCTAGAGTATTCTTTCAAGGTAAGTGATGCCAAGTATCAAGATCTCTCTCTCTTGCATGCTCACTTGCTCTCGCTCTCACTCACTGTCATATTTTTCTCTTTCCCTCTTATCCACTGGATTCCTGGTCCTCTGAAGGGACTGAAAATACTTTGGCTGCTATTATACATGTAGACCCAGAGTGTCAGACAGGAGGCACTGTGCAGTTGAACAAAGGGTGATGCTTTCACATTGCATCTTCAGCCTATTGGTGGGGTGGGGTGGGGGAGCTTTAGCCACCACACTTTCTGCAAGCACCCTCCCCCAGCTTGCATTGCCACATTGATGATTTTGCATAGATTTCCTCATGCACACATATGATAGAAAAGATACAGATTAGAACATGTACAGTCCAAGTCTTGTTCATGCTCCTTGCACCACATGTAACATCATCTTGCAGCCAGTTACTTGTGAGGATGTCATCACAGCAGCAGGGACATAGTGGCAATGAGTTATAGGAGAGTCTGTGTTTCAAACTACCTCAAGCAACCCTTCAGCCTGCTGGCCATATACTTCTACTCTCATGAGAGCACCACAGTGCCTCTGGCCAATCTTTTCGAGTCTGTCAGGGTTCCTAGCCAGTTGCACACCTGGCTGCTTGGCTTCTCTTAGGCAGGTGTTATTCCTGAGATGAGTGGATCACCTCTGTCTGTCTTCCTGGCTATAGATCCTTAAAGCTTTTCAGATTTTTTTGGCCTGCCTCTTTTCCAGTTGTTTGAATGCACTGATGTAGACTAGTTCACATGAGAAGGGTGCAGACCTGGGAGGGGAGATAACTCCCTGTGTAAGTGCCAGTCCTGGAAAGAAATTCTTTCTGTTTCAGCAGCAGCTTTTCACCAGAAACATCCATGCCACAGTGAAAAGTGGCTTGAGACCATTTCCTGGAAAACGTAACAGCTTTTTCCAAGTATACAAATACTTGCAATAAGGAAAATTCAATAAGGCCAACATGATGCTGTTATAGTGAGTGCATAGGCGCGTACCAAGTGTTGTATTAGGATTTGGTCCTAATGGATGTGATCATTAGCTGTACTCTGGATCAGGGTTTCTAAAGCCTTTAGTTGACCTTACCTCCATGGAAAGTTTATTTTAAAAAGCCCCAACCTACATTAAGAAGGGAATAGCCATTTTTTTTTGGAAATTGTGAAAAAGTACATGTTTCTAGCCATCATAGATCTAACCTTGAGACCATCAACACTTCATCTGTTTCAGGCCTTGCTCAGAGGAAATCTGTACATTTGACCATTTATCCCTTACTGCTTTTCCATTCGTCATGGCAGTCCTTAAAAATAAAATTTCAAAAGATTGTAAATTCTCCACCAGATTAAAATTTGAACAAATAAGTCCATGCTACCTTGCATAGTTTGTTTCAGTTATTACACCCTGAGGATGGAAATTGCATCTTAATTATAAGCATACAGTTACCCAGCAATAAGTCCTATAAATGATAATGGGACTTACTTCTAGACACATATGTTTTGGCTTTTACCACCAGTATTAGTTGCCTGACTACATGGATTATTCAACCCACTGTTAGCAAGAAACAGTTGATGGGATTGCTGCTAGAGGTCTACATTCCATTTTAGTAGTTTTGAAATGGCTTTCTTAGGTACCTTTTTAAGGCTCCCAAGAGTCATGGCAGGAAGAGACAGTACCAAAAAGAACTACATACAAGACCCTGTAGGCTGTTCAAAACAATCTTCTGTCAAGCAAACATCCTTTGCATATATTTTTTTCAAATCAGCACAGATGAGAGAACAAGGGATTTATATATATACACTTTGAAATTTTAATGAACATGGAGTTATTGATTGGGAAAGGGTAGTGACAAGGTAGTGGTGTAGGATCTGTGTGCAAGGAAAGAAATAAAAAGGACTGTTTTGCTCCCCATGGCCACTGGCCCATTTTTCTCCAGAAGCCCTTAAACACAGGAACCTCCTGCTTAGTCACCTCTGGTCCATAAGCACTTTGTAAAATCTTTGCAGGCTTTTTTTCTCCACTGTTGGAAAGGTATAACACTTGCTTTAAATTTTAAATGAAAGTTTGCAGAGTATTTTAATGGAAACCATATATAAACTGCCAATATCTTTCACTATATAAATGATATAAAATATTATAAGCAAACATAAAATAAATGTCTAGTTGTGTACCAGGTGCAGGAATTTCTTCCCCACCCTCAACCATCATCCTCCTTTTTTCTGAGGTACCTTGTAGATCTGTGAACACTCTTATGCTGGCTTGAGTGTGATTGTAAAAAGGCAATATAGAAAGACCTTTTGTCAAGAAAGGATGGAGTTGTGGCCTGGACTTGCAGGAATAAATGTAGGAGCAAAGCAGTACTTTCTACATGTCTTAGTTGTTTCTTCACTCACTTACAGGATAACTCAAATCTGTACATGGTGATGGAATACATCCCAGGCGGTGAGATGTTCTCCCACCTACGGCGGATTGGCAGGTTCAGGTGAGTATGCTGTCTCATCACTGGAAGAGTGGGAATGATTCTTTCATTGTAGGAATAAAGAAGCTGGCTGTTGGATTCCATGGCTTAAAATTTCCCAGATGGGTTAAAATAGGGGGAAGAGACTAGGAAGCAAGGGATGTCAGGTTTTTTACCCTGTACTTAAGATTGAATGGGTAAAACCCTCCAGTTTTATGTGTGGCCTACTAACTTCCAAGGCAGAGTTTATGTAGAAGAGTCTAAAGGTAGGACAGAAGCTATGCTTACTTTGCTATTACTTATGTAAGCTTTGCTTACTTTGCTATTTAAATTATGGTGGCATGCAGTCTGTAGGGCTGCCCTTGAAGAGTGTTCATAAGCTGCATCTAGTACGAAATGTAACAACTAGATTGATTAAGTTGCTCTTCTAAAAGAGAACTAAAATCTGGTGTTCCCTAGGGCGCCATCCTGTCTCCCATGCTGTTTAACACTTACATGAAGCCGCTGGGTGAGATCATCCGGAAACATGGGGTGGGGTGTTATCAATATGCTGATGACACCCAAATATATTTCTCTGTGTCTCGGACTGATGCACTGACTAAGGATGGCATCTCTCATCTGCATGACTGTCTTAGGGCGGTAATGGACTGGATGAGAGAAAACAAATTCAAACTGAATCCAGACAAGACGGAGGTACTTGCTATAGGGACCCCCAACCTGGGAATGGAGATATGTCAGCCAGTTCTGGATGGGGTTACACTTCCCCTGAAGGACTCTGTTTGCAGTCTGGGGGTGCTCCTAGATTTGCCGCTGTACCTGACTGCTCAGGTGGATGCAACGGTCAGGAGCACCTGTCATCAGCTTTGGCTAATTCGCCAGCTGCGACCCTTCCTGGAGCCAGGCAACCTAGAATCAGTGGTACACGCTGGTAACCTCTTGACTTGACTTCTGCAATGCACTCTACATGGGGCTACCCTTGTGCCAAGTCCGGAAACTTCAATTGGTACAAAATATGGCAACCAGACTGGTCACAGGAACATCCAGAACTGATCACATAACACCTGTTTTAAAATCTCTATATTGGCTGCCAATTAGTTTCTAGGCACAGTACAAAGTGTTGGTCATAACCTTTAAAGCCCTACATGGCTTGGGTCCTGACTACCTGCAGGAATGCCTTCTTCCACACAATCCACCCTGCACACTAAGGTCCTTTGGGAAAAATCTTCTGCAGCCTAAAAAATCTGTATTGACTGCAGTAACCCAGAGGGCCTTCTCGACTGCCACCCCTAGGTTATGGAATGACCTGCCTGAGGAGATCTATCACATCGCCACCTTAAGCGCCTTTTAAAAAGCACTTAAGACAGATCTCTTCCGACAGGCCTTCCCAGAATAGCCCTCCCCGCCCCCCGTGTATTTGCTTTTTTTCTTCTTCCCCCAACTTCTATATTATTGTTTTCTTATTGTATTCTTTTATTTTATGCTTGTAACCCGCTTTGATTCCATTTGGAAATAGGTGGGCTAGAAATAAAACATATTATTAGTATTAGTATTATTTCTGGTGTGTGCTGTGTTAACTGAATTACACCAGTCTTGTGTCAACTATGTGGATGCCAATTTGGGTGTGGGCACAAATCAAGTCCTGGTTGATTTCCTCTGAGACTCTACACACTTTGCGGCTAGGACGTCCAAAAGACTGCCTTCTTTGGTAGGAGCCTGCCTCTTGTATGAGCGGATGTGAAGATCTGTTTTGGAGGCTCTGCCTCCCACCACCGAGAGGCAGGGCTAGTGGGGACACAAGATGGGACCTTACCTGTGGCAGTGGTTAGATTGTGGAGCTCTCTTCCTCTCTGTTCAGCTGTAGGCAGGTTGTTAAAATGTTTTGGTTCCACTTAGCCTTTGAGTTATTTAAAAAGTGTTTGTTCTGTTACCTGTTAAGATTATTTTATTCCTGCTCTGAATTTTGCTTTGTATGTTTTAAAGTTTATAAATACGTTTAAAGTTTTAAGATTAGAAATAGTCTTTTGAGGTCAAAAGAACATCCAGAAATAAATTTTGGAAATAAACTGTCTTGCACTTGAACATGAAGGTGGGGGAGTGTCAGAACAGATTGATGTTTTCAGCAAGAAATAATGATGACATGGATCTCTGCTGCTTCTTATTAACATTGACAGGCCCATAGCAGCTGAGTGGTTTTCACTGAGGGGTTGTTGGCTGGTAGTAGTAGAAACTACAGAGTACCAGGTTGAGGAAAGAATGTATGCATGTATTTAGCTCCATCATCCTGTGTAAGAAGCTTGACAAGGAACAGAGAGAGTGAAGTATGCAAGTTAACTTCTAGTTCAGCATCTCCAATCTGATACCCTCCAGATATTTTGGACTATCACTTCTGTCAACTCTCGCAATTGCCTCTTACGTTTGGGGTTCATGGGAGTTGCAGTCTGAATTACCTGGAGGGCACCAGATTGGATAAAGCTGTTTTGGTTTTTTGGTGTTTTGTTTGTTTGTTTGTTTGTTTGTTTTTTGTTTTTTTAATGGAAGGCCATACTGAACTGGAGGAGGTGTGTCCAGCCCACTGGTACTGGGGCATGGGGAGGTGTGTAGGCAAAGTGGTTCTTAACTTCCAGTCTTTCAGATATTTGGAACTTTCAATACCCAGATTGTGGCCAGCACAGTCACAGATGGTCAGGATTTATCAGAAGTGAAGTCTTAGAAATCTGGTGGACCCAAGGTTCAGCTTACATTGATTGGATATGGTTTGTGAAAATGCTTCTTTCTTCTTCCTCTGGCCCAATTTTTTGCAGTGAACCTCATGCCCGGTTTTATGCCGCTCAGATTGTGCTGACATTTGAGTATCTGCACTCACTAGATCTCATCTACCGAGATTTGAAGCCTGAGAACCTCCTCATTGACCAGCAGGGCTACATTGAGGTAAGGCAGCTTCCATCCACTCCATTGGATCCTGCTGTCCACTATCATAGGAATTTCTGTCCTTTTCAGTATGCCTGGGCATGCAGTTCCTTTTGACAAACATCTGAAGCAATTAACATTTTTAGATGTAAAAAACTTCTTATGAAAATCAAGAAATTGTCAAAAAAAGGAAGGATGGGAGGATCAGATCTTTCTATCATTTGTGTTTAATTTCCAGGAAATGCAGCATTCTAGTAAAAAGAAGCACAAGCACACATACACACACACCTTTGTCTGGTTAACCAGATTGCTCCAATCTACCAGATATTAGGCTTTATCTGTTCCTGGTGAATATGTATGTTTAGGGTATATTACACAATTGGTGCTCTAGATTTCCAACCTTAAACATTATCTCTTCACATGCTCCTACTTCTGTTGTACTGCAAACAAACCTTATTCTTTCTTCCTCTTATCCTCAGGTAACAGATTTTGGCTTTGCCAAACGAGTGAAAGGCCGAACATGGACCCTTTGTGGAACTCCAGAATATCTGGCTCCTGAAATCATTCTGAGCAAGGTGAGTTATCGATCTCCACTATTAATATACTATACTTAACACAACCATGGATGAGAACATGGCCCTTCTGCTCCTTTGTGCAGTTTCCAGTGAAGTGCCAGTCATCTTTTGTGTTTCTCATCTGAGCCTGCTTTCCTGTTTCAGGGGTATAACAAAGCTGTAGACTGGTGGGCCTTGGGTGTCCTCATCTACGAGATGGCAGCTGGCTACCCTCCATTTTTTGCAGATCAGCCCATTCAGATCTATGAGAAAATCGTCTCTGGGAAGGTAACATTTCAGCAGAGAAGCTTACATGGATGTGATAGCTGTTTGTTATAAGATGGCAGCTATCTTGTATATGGCAGAAAATTTGGCATGTGTGGCCATGAGACCACATCAGGAATTGCCAATATAACTCGTAAGGGTTTTGTTGTCAAATGCAAACATACCTAATGTTCAGTAAAGCATGGGCATGCCCTTTATATGCCAGGTGAATGCTGAACTGAGTGCAACTCAGCAGACTGTGAATGGGGATCCACCCTCTCAAGTTTTCCTTTGTTAAATTTTGCAGTTGTGTTTTTGGCAGTATTCAAATTTCTCCCCACAGTAACAAAAGGACTGGAAATGTCTACATGACTATTTTTATATGTGGTGCCTGACTTACTTTTGAGGTACAGGGCAATTCTGTTGACTACATCAGAATGTGGAAACGCAAATGCCATTATATTTTAAATACTCTAAGATTCTAGTCCACATTGTGGTGAATAATAATAATAATTTATTTATATTTCCCGCCTCTCCCTACGGATTGAGGCAGGAGTACAAGAATAAAATGTACAAAATGTACAGTAATACAATCAATAAAGAAAGAAAACATAACAATAAAACCACAACAGTAATAAAAAAGCAGTAGTAAACAATAAACCCAGCAGTAAAAACAATACAATAATAGCAATAATTAAAACAATAATAAAATTGCAATACAAGTCTATGCCGCGAGTGATATAATCTTTTTTTCACCCAGGAGGTCCTTATAAGATGGTCATATCTAATCAGTTAGGGAGGTCAAGTGGATAGGCCCACCGGAAAAGCTCCGTCTTAAGTGCCTTCCATTCTTAAAACTAGTGTGATTGGAAAGAATAAATGACTTGGGGAAAAAATTCTACTAGTTCAGGGGAGGGTGGATTTTCTGGGGACAGAAAATGCTGTCCCCAGAAAATCCACCCTCCCCTGAACTAGTAGAATTTTTTCCCCAAGTCATTTGGTATGTGTGATATTTTGTAATGTGTTGTCTCCCAGTTAATGCTCCTAGATGATGTAGGGATAGTGTTGGGTCTTAAAAGGATAATCGCAATTGTGTATTAAAACAATCAGGAAGGGGGAAAGGAGACAGATCTGAAGATGTTGGGAAAATGGCCTTTTATTAACTAAAAAGCCTGATACATTTCAGTGTATGGATACTCTTGAGGCCTTTTTCAGAGAACCATGTAAAATCAAAACTGCAAAAAATTCTGCAGTTTTTATGTTATTGAGCCCCTTGAAGAAGGTCCCAAGGGTATCCACGGGCTGAAACAATTTTTAGCTAATAAAGATCACCTTCTAGCACCTGGAGATGTGTCTCCTTCATCTCTTGTGGACTTCATTCCTCTGGTTGGTCTCTTTTTCTGTTTTCTTAAAATTATCAGACCATGCAAAGTGCCTTGCTAAGAGTTAAAGGCTAAAACAAAGGAAGGGGCAGGTACATAACTTGTTCCCACTTTAACTATAAAGCTGTGAGTATTTAGTAATCTTGTCCCTTGCATTTACTGTACGCCCTAAAAGTTTGGGTTAGGAAAAGGATGACAAAGGAGAATCCTCCAGATTTTTTTACACTACACATTTATAGTGCTTTGATTCAACTTTAACTACCATGACTGCATCCTGTGGAATCCTGGGGTTTGTAGGACTTTTATCACACTAGCCTGCTGTCCTGCCACAATCACACTAGTTTTAAGAATGGAAGCATACTGGTTTGGCATAATTTCTTATCATACTTTCACCAGAAATAGTTCTTTGGCAATCCATGGTCGCATGATTTGTTTTCTGCACTGCCAAATGGGACCTTCCAGGAGAAAGGGTGGGAATGAGTGATCATAGCTCCTGAAGCTGGCTGGTGTGTGAATGTGTACACAGCAGCTGGTTTCAGTAGGATGTTGATCACTGTGATCATTGGGAGGGGGAGGGGAGGAAAGGAGCAGAATCATGCCCACTCATACCATGTGACTGCCTGAGAAGCAAAATTGCAGTAGAAGAGGCCTATTGCATGAAGGCAGTAATGGAATAACAACTAGATTGTGAGCCTTTTGACATGTTTTGCCCATCAATGAAAAGGTGACTACAGTAACAAATGAAATGCAAAGCAGTAGTAGGACAGGCACGATGCTGTGTTAAAGATATCATCCAAAGACACTTTTATCCTGTTAAAATTCCACTTTTCTGCCTCATGTGATAAAGTCCATAGTTTGGTCAGAAGTACTAGAAGAGCTCTCTGGCTGAGAATTCCAAATATTCCTCCTAGTTTTGGAGAAAAAGCATAATATAAATAAAGTGTAAATTATAATTATCTAAGGTGCACCAAAACGAAGAAAGCTGATTGGTGTATTGGAGTAGGGCTGCATCCCAATTCACACACGGTTATGAAGCTAACTGGGTGACATTAATTCTGTCCTTGCCTTAACCTACCTCATAGTGCTATAAAAACAAAATGAGAAGAACCATGTACATTATCTTTAGCTCTTTAGGAGAAAAGCAGAATATAAATGCAATTATTTTAAATAAATAATAGAGCATCATAGTGAAAATGAATTTTAGAGCTGAGTCAGTTCTACTGTTCAGAGGGAAACTCAATCTGAGCTTTGGCTCCCAGTTTAGGGAAGCAGACCAAGAAATAATTACTGAAGATTAAAGACAGTCATGGTTGCAGCACAGCACAGATCTTCCAGGAGAATGAATGACAATTATAGATAGCCATTGGAAGAAGTTGGCTGTTCCTTTAAGGCAAGATTGCAAGCCCTGTTCTAAAGAAATAAAATAAAATCAGAATGGGGGGTTTGCTCTTAAGTAACCTATCAGCATGGTGATCCCATGAATTTCACAGGGTTTTCTTAGGCAGGGAGTACTCAGAGGAGGTTTTGCCAGATCCTTCCTCTGAAATTCATCCTGCAGCACCTGGTATCCTTTGGTGGTCTCCCATCCAAGTACTAATAAAGGCTGACCCTGCTTAGCTTCTAAGATCAGACGGGATCTGGTGCCATTAGGGTATTTAGGTATAGGTAATTCTTATTGCAAGATTAATTGCCCTGAGATTTAGAATTGCCATGAAGTTCTGTTCCATTCAGACTCTCAGGCCTTTCACATAAAATCCAGTCATGGTTACATCCAGGTTTTCTTAGTTTCAGCAGAATAATTTAGAGGTGGTGATGGGAGTCATCTTCTTGCCTTTTTAGAACAATCTGGAGTCAGGAATCCATGCAGATCTACTGAAATCACCCAAACATCTACCTGTAGGTCCCAATTCACCTTATGACTAAAGCAAAGCAAAGCAAAGCAACTTCATTTATATACTGCTTCATACTGCGCTATGGGATGTCTAAGCGGTTTACAGCTGTAAGCTCATTGCCTCCCAACAGCTGGGTACTCATTTTAGCAACCTCGGAAGGATGCAGGCCTGAGTCAATCCTGAACCCTGGCTAGTATTGAACTTACAACCTTGTTTATGCGTGAGTGGCTGCAGTACAGGCATTTAACCACTGAAGAAGAGCAAAATACTGAATAGTAACTATAAAACTTTCTGGTTATATTGGTAAGTTGCAATATTTTGAGAGGTCAAGGAAAGCTGCCTTTTTGCTGCTCTTGTATCAAGACTGTAGTAAAAACCAGCTGCATTTCTATTTAAGGCCATTAGAGCTAGGCCTTATTGCAGGAATAACACCTTGAATTCCTGAGAATTTGCAAGATGCTTTCGATCCAGAGTTTGTGGCAAATTTTGCAGTTGCAGGCATGCAATGAATAGTCATCTTTGGCTATAGAGCATGACAAATC
This sequence comes from Phrynosoma platyrhinos, assembly GCA_020142125.1. Taxonomy (NCBI): domain Eukaryota; kingdom Metazoa; phylum Chordata; class Lepidosauria; order Squamata; family Phrynosomatidae; genus Phrynosoma; species Phrynosoma platyrhinos. The sequence continues at coordinate 211,023,278 of CM034703.1, forward strand.
TACTGTCCTGCCTTCTAACTATAAGACCCCTCTAGAAGACAAATGATTAACTGGTTGTTGACTTTGCATCCAGGTTCGCTTTCCCTCTCACTTCAGCTCAGACCTGAAGGATCTGTTGCGTAACTTGCTCCAAGTAGACCTCACCAAACGCTTTGGCAACCTCAAAAATGGAGTCAACGACATCAAGAACCACAAGTGGTTTGCTACTACTGATTGGATTGCCATCTACCAACGAAAGGTGAGCAGCAGTGCCAGAAAAAAAGGGCTCATTATAGCACCTTTTGGGTATCCCTCCACAGCAGAGTTTGATATTATACCACTAGAGACAGTATAATGCCAACTGCCTGCTATTGCATAGAGATGGCCAAAGAAATACACATCCTCTTCTTGAACCATGAGGTCCATGGCAACATAAATGCTTGCTTTGAACTTCTCAAGAGGTGGTATAATTGGTATCACCTTCCCGTTCCCCATTGTTACTAGTCCTGCAGTTGCAATACAATGTACTAGCAATGTATGACTTTATGAAGCTCAGGATCCAGGTAAACTCACTGCTGCATCATTGATGCTAATTCTCATGTTGAGTGACTGCTGTTAAGACCTATCCTTGAATTAGACTAAAAACATCAGGTCTCCTGGGATTGTGCAGCTGGATGAGTTAATGGTATCAGGTTGCTAAGGTAGTGTCTTGTGGCTTATGGTTCAAGCCAGATTGTTGGGCTGCAACTCCTTAGTCTTTTCTAGCATAGCCAGCAGTGAGGAATGATGGGAATTGAACTCCACCCAGCACATCTGGAAGGCCAGGATTTCCACATATCTGCTGTGGTCCATGTGAAGACACTCTGGAAATGGAGACGGTTGAGGTTTGGGCTTGTTGAAAACTGGAAGACTAAACAGTGGGCCCAGCTGAATATACCTCTCTTTGGGAGGAGGTTTGCTGAGCTCCAGAGAATGAAGATCTTAGGCATTGCACTTACTGAGACCTAATTCAGAGTCAGACCAGTAAAGGAGAGCCAAATCATCTTCCCCAACCTCACTTTTCTGTGCTTGATGGTTTGAATCTATTTTCCCCTGGAAGCAAACTAGTCTAGGGGAGAGTAGCTTAAAGCAGCTGAGTATGGTGAGGTGAGTAGAAGAGAGGGGTGTATACTTCACACTCCTTCCAAGACTTGTTTTGAAACCCTTTTTTATAAGCAGACAGACAAGCATGTGTCTCATAAACATAGGTACAGCTCCTTCAGCGGGCCCAATTGCATGTAAGAAATGCCACTGAACCGGGATGCTGCAATGCCCTCAATTGCCATGGAGTGGCAGGGCTGCTTCCATGGCTGTGCCCAACTTCCTGTGTTTTCTGCCCACCTATTATTTGTTTGCTTGTTTTCAGCTGGGCAGGGTTCAAATTGAGAGACAAGTTTCATTGTTCCATGGCATAATGGACCTTCTTGTATAAATGCCTGGGTGCAATGGTCAGCCTTTGCTTTATCCCCTCTGCTCTACAGGTGGAAGCTCCCTTTATACCAAAGTGCAAAGGCCCCGGTGACACAAGTAACTTTGATGACTACGAGGAAGAAGAGATCCGGGTGTCTATCACTGAGAAGTGCGCCAAGGAGTTTGCAGAATTTTAGGGCCAGCCCCCTCCCCCCTTGCTTTGTGTGCCCAGGGAAAGGAAGGGCTGTGTTTCATCAGCCCCAAGGGCCAGAGTTCCTTGCCTATGTGTTAATTTTGGGAGGTGGGAGAGTGTTGGGGTTCACCTGGATCTGTTTGGGCAGAAGAGAGAAAAAGGGGAGTTCATTTTGAAGCCGTAGAAAAGGGCAAAAGTCCGAGGGCCACCCATCCGCCTCCCACCGCAAGCTGCAAGGTGGTTCCCAGGCACGCTCAGGCAGGTTTTAAACAAATTCCCTTCCTCCTCACACCAATTCCAACCCATACACAAACCCTAATCAGACAGTCCCTGGTTTATTGGTGGCTTTTCCCCTCCTTTTTTCTTTTCCTTTTCTTTTCTTTACTTATTTTACTTCTTTCTTTCTTTCTTTCTTTCTTTCTTTTTCTTTCTTTCTTTCGAGGGGAAAGGGGATATTTTGCAGTTCATCCTTGCCTGTAAGGTTTGGTTCATGGGGCATTGTAAAATTCAGGAGGGGGAGGGCAAGAAATAAATACATCCAGATGGCACTTTGGTGTTCAGACCAGCATTGCCTGGGTTAATGGCCCAGCCTTCTCCCCTCCCCCTGTAGGACAAGTCTGTCCTTTTATCAAAATTTTCCCCCAGTCTCCTTTTATTAACTTTAAAGAAAGGTTAAAGAAATAGTTGACTGGCTTTAAAAAAGAAAAAGAAGGTTTTAACAGTCTTGGTGGGACAGTGCTTTCATATGCTCTGTTTCTAGTACACTTAAATAAAATTCTGCAGGAATTTTAACTCTGTAAAAACAGCTGGGTTTTAGCATAAAGAATTTGGTTTTGTGGGTGGGATAGAAAAGACGATTTATTTCTAATCTTAGTCCTCTAGTCTGTGGGAAGGAGGGAGGCCATAGTAATCATACTTGTAAGGGGGGCGGGGGTGTGTGACTGGTTGCTAACTGGTGCAGGAGAACTAAGAGAAGGGACCCTGTCTGAGATTTGTCTTTCTTAAATGTGCACACACCCCTTCTCTCCCCCCTGCCACCCACCCATCCAAAATCTCTTCAGAGATCAGCTCCACTGTTTCAGGCAGCCATTGTAGCCACTGCCAAAGTGGTGAAGAAAGAAGCCAGTTCTAGTCCACACTGTGAAACAACAGAATCTAACCAGTGGCTTGGAGAGGCTGACTCCTCCTGGTAGCAACCTGTATGGACAAAATACAAGTACAGTTGAAGGTTACCACATATGGCCCTTCCCAGCCCATTTTGAACATCAGCCTCTGTGTTCTTGATAGCAGGATCTTTCCAGCCCTCCAGTGGAAACTCCCATTACTCTAGTCCTCCAGGGCTACATCCACTTGTGGTGTGTTTATGTTATGGTGGCAGAGGGTGTGGATGGAAGACCTAGTCCTGCTGTGAAGGGGCAGAGGTGTAGAAACTTAAGTTGCTGGGAAGATCCATCCACTCGGGCAAGCTGATAACAGTGCTGACCAGGGAGATAGCCACTTTGATCTGCAGTTCTGACTGAGAATGAGAGGTGGCATCCATCGTAGAGTCTTTTTTTTCAGAGAGATCTGGATGCCACAGGAGCTGTGAGTCAGGGTGTGGAGGGAAGGCACCTAGTGTTTCTCCCTGAATTTGTTCTAACTCTTCCCCTCTCCTTTCCAATGCAATGCCTCTTTGTGTTCTGTCTTCACCTATCCCACTCCAAACACAGTCTTTCTATACTCACCACCAGTTTAGTTTCTTCTGTTCTCTTTCCGTGGCTGAGGAGCAGAGCAGGCTTCTCTTAGATTGCTAGATGAATTATATAACTCATGCAGAAGCGCTGTCAGGAGCAGACAAGCTTTGCTTGCCTCTCCAACTCCTCATCCTCCTTTTCCCACAAAGAAGCTCATCAGCCCCCTTTGTATTGAGTTGGGAAGAAGGGGAGCTCAATACCCACCCACTCCCTGCCTCGGAAAAGAAAACACACTTCTATGTAATCCAACAAAACTTGTTTCATGGAGGAAAACAACAGCAACAACAAACCCTACTTCCTCTTTAACAGTGTGCTTTGTTGTAAACATATTTGAAACTATTATCAATAAAGTTTTGTTTAAAAAAAACCCCACAATTTGAAATGTAGTTCCTGAAATGTGGTATAAGAAGGACAAAGGTGGTGGAGAGAAGATACACGAAGGGTCTGAGCTGAAATTGACAACAAATCTAAAAAATTAAATCTGTGGCAACCAGTCAGGCTTGCAGAATGGTAAGTGCTGAAGAGATAGTGCTGGGTAACAAGTGATAAAATATAATTTCCCAGGGACTCAAAATACCACTGCATTAAGCACTGACACAACCTGCTGCAAAGTGGGATTTCTGACTTTACATTTCTAAATTGATTTATGTGACTGAAGGTTTGGATTGGGGTGCTGTCTGTTCTGATCAACTTTAGCCATATCAGTAAAAAAAAAAAAGTACTACCATTGGCTTTCTGTATCCACGGATTCTTTATCCACAGATTCAACCATCCACAGTTTGAAAATATTTAAAAATACATAAATTCCAAAAAGCAAGCCTTGATTTTGCCATTTTATATAAGGGACACCATTTTACTATGGTTACATTGTATGTAACAAACTTGAGCATCCATAGATTTTGGTATCCACCGAGGGGGTGGGCTGGATTCAAACCCCAGCAGATAGCAAGGGCCCACTGTATCTTTAAATGATTGGTCAGTATTACTATACCAGTATAAGGTACTGAGACTGTTCGAATCTATTTTTATTCTGGAGGGGTTCTGCCATTTTATAAAGGATGAAAAGGCAGGGTTATCAAATGGCCAGGTGGAATCGTGTGTCCGTTATCTGAAAATGACTTTAATACCTGCGAATAGCCAGATTCGCTAGGCTTGTGTGTTAATATTTCCTCTGTACTGAAGTATGTTGGTGTCTATAGACCATCCATACCCTCATTACAAAAGAACACACTACAGTTTATCTGTATAGGAAATAAAGGTTCTGTCATGTCTTTAGTTACACAGTTAGGTACTGTGGTGTTGTGTGTTGTCGTCCAATACAAAATGAATCTGCTCAGTGACATTGAAGGCTGGGTAGACAAAACAGAAACCACAGGCAAAAGGTATGTCTAGATTTCTTAAGCTTTAAGTGCTGAGGACTTGGTTATGATCAGTACTGTCTCTTACAGAACTCCTACTCATCTTGCCTACCAGATCTACAACTTCAGCAAGGTGTCTTGACTGTCTCCATGTAGATTTCAAACTCTTGACTTCCGTTCATAGGAGAAGTCCCTTTTTCTCCCTCAAGGTGTATAGCAGCTGTGGTTATCTGATTTGTCAAACTATTGGACTGAAAATTAAGTTTGCTATTGAGGTGGGGTTTCATCTTTTAAGCTTGGCTGGAAAAAAGTGAGGGATTTTCTTTTTAAGACTACAAGACTTGTGGCATACAAGCACAAGTAATTAGTATTCTGTTCCAGATGATTTTCTTACGTTGCTACAGGCTGCTTTCTTAGGAGATACATATATGTTTTTAGTTTTACCACATTTGGCTTGGGAGATGGCTGTGTTCAAACAAAATCATAGAATGAAAGTGTAATGGAAAGCTAGGATGAAATAGTCTCTGAGAGTTAACAGCCATTCTGTGAGTATCGAGGACTCAGCAGCTAAAATTTTGAAGAATGGTTGCTTATCTTGTAGGACCTCTCAGAGAGGAGAATTACTTATGGAATCTTTCATGATGCCTGCCTTTTCTAGTCTAAAGCAGGAAGCTCCTTGTTTTTCCCCAAAAACATATTAAAAACATTTAAGATAGTTTGATAAAAATACAACATTTTCCATCTTAGTACATGCAGGAGGCTCTTGTATTGTTTCAAAAGTATGAAATCCTTTTTAACCCAAAGTGGGAGTGCAGAAATCATGCATACAAACCATGGCTTGAATCAAAACTTAAGTTCCATCAATTAAACGGATCTACTCTAGTTGGGAGTAGCAGTCGGATTTTGTATATGCGTGAAGGTACTTTCAAGTTATTTGTCAGCTTATGGGAACATCACTTGTTGACCTGTCATAGGGTTTTCTTTGTGAAGAAATACTCAGAATGGTTTACCATTGCCTTCCCCTAAAACAGAGCCTACATTACCTAGTGTTCTCTGATGTTCCCCTATCCAAGTACTAACCAGGTAAGATCTGGTGCCTTTGGGGCATTTAGGTCTAAAGCTTCTAAAACATTTACTTCTTAACAGATCTCTGTGCCTGTCTTAGGTTATTCTCTGGTCCCATGATCTACATCAGTGGTTCCCAAGCTTTGGTCTTCTACGTGTTTTGGACTTCAACTCCCAGAAGCCCCGGCCACCTGGGCATATGGTCAGGAATGCTGGGATTTGAAGTCCGAAACAACTGGGGGACCAAAGTTTGGGAACCATTGATCTACATGATCATGTATATTTTCTACATGATCCAGTGGTAAAAGTAGGGAGGCCTTACCTTGCGAGGTAGGACTAAACTTGGAAGGTTGCCTCCTTGGCTCAATTAGAACAGGAACCAACATGATGGATCATAAAGAAACAGTTCAAGGATTACCATTGAGAGCTAGAATGTGAAAGCCAGTATGTTGAAGTTGTAGCCTAACAAACAGCCTACAATTTATGTAGGTATTCAGTTTCCTACAGTGCACATTGTCTGATAGGCCCTTCTGCTAATATTAACACTATAGATAAGGTAAGAAAAGGTTTTAAAGTACAGAAGGCAGTAACTTGGATCTTACAGGCACTGGCTTTTAAACCTATTGTGTCCCTAAAGACAAGCTCTGATGCACTGCAGTAGGGAACAATGTCCAAGCTGCAAAAATGCCATAATAGCTTAGATACCTTTTTAAGATTTAAAAGCTGGATCTGTAACTTTGTAGCAGTGTCTAAGAGAATATGAGAGCCAGTATAGTGTAGAGACCAGGGTTTGAATCCCTGTTTTTCATCCCTAGAAACCCAGTGGGGTAACCTGGGCAAATCAAACTCTCTCAGCCTCAGAGGAAGGCAAGGGCAAACACCCTTTGAAAAAAAAAACTTGCCAAGAAAACTCTGATATGATCGCCATGTCAGAAACATGATTTAAAAGGCCATAACTAAGAGGAACTGCAGACCATCTGGTCACATGTGTATTTTACATAAAGTTTATGTAGGGGTCCATGTACATTTGAATGTTCCACCCAAAAAGAGAACTCAGCCAGTCCTCCTGTATCCAGGATGGCTGGAAACCCTTTCTTTGCTTACCAGCTATTGGTATCCTTGGACTTAATGTCTGAAGGAAAACCTCACATACAAAACTTTTAACTATAATACTACTGCAATCTTTCAAAGCATTTGCTCTGAAAATCTCTTGGGGGCACAAATTCTTCAGTTTGGGACAGCTCATTAGTGTGTCTTAGGGAGAGTTTTAAAGTTAAACATGGACTGATAACTTTTAAAAGAAACTCGAAACAAATCTAAGGTGCTTAAATGTATTCCTGTTACTGGAAAAACAATAGCTACGAAAATGAGTGGCCGCACTCTTGACCACTTCCCGTTGCCGACTCAGCTTGTGAACACAGACATTGTAGTTTCTTTCCTGTGCCTCTGTTTCCCATCAGGAATGGGAGGGGGGGGGTATGGATCACAGCTGCTGTGCTCCAAAACACCTATCAGCATTCAGTCTGAATGCTGGAAATCGTGAATCAAGGTAGCCTGCACATTCCTCTGTTACAGGACAATTGTGTGGCACCAATTAAAGCATTCAGAAGAATGTAGTAGAAGAATGCAATACAACTGGAATATTATTAACAGGATTGTGTGCCTTCTTAAACTCCCTATCCTGCTTTAATTGCTTGACCATACTGGAACTGGGACTCTGGTTGCATCTCCTCTGCAAAATAAATCCAATCTGACAATTTTTTAACTGCCATGGCTCAATGCTATGGAATTCTGGGAATGGAAGTTTTGTGAGACATTTGGCCTTCTCTGTCAGAGAGCTCTGGTGCTACAACAAACTACAAATCCCAGGGTTCCATAGCACTGAGCCATGGCAGTTGAAGTGGTGTCAAACTGCATTATTTCTGTAGTGCATATGCAGCCTGTATCTTTGTGGAAAGCCACCCACTTTATTTAAACTTTATTTTGTGAGGCTCAACTCATGCATGTGTAATAGCTGTAGCAACATATTCAATAAAAAAATGGCCAGTAGGTACTGTTAAAATTAACATGGCACAGTTAGATAAGAACCCAAAAGGCAAAAAATTGGGCCTACCATTTTGCTCATTTAGCTTAACAACAACCATCAGGGCATTCCATAGTTTCCCTCATTAAGTGTTACTGAGCTCAAAGGACTATATTTCTCTCTTGCTCCTTCTGACCTGGGTGTGAAACACGACTATTATTGCATATTGTGATAGGTATGTATAAACTCGCAAACTCCCTGCTTTTTGTTTCTGTATTCTGGGTATCTCACTGGGAAGCATCCCTGATCTCGTTGACAAAGTCCAGCCCCTTCCACTGCATTTTGATGGTTGGTCAGGCCAGAGTGACTAAATTCATACTCTTAAATAATTGTGTGGCATGTTGCAACAATGATCCTTCTCTGTAAGAAAGTTGTATTAAAGGGAAGGAGGTAATGATGGAGAGGATCAGCTAACCTCAGCCAGAAAGAGAAGGTAGGGAATAGAATAAAGAAGCCAGCTAGACGTATCTCCACTGCAGTGAGCAATATTAATCCCTACAGATCAGGGGTGGGTAACTGTGTCCCTCCAGATCTCAGAGGAGTGGGCTACAGTTCTCATCTGGATAGCAAATGGTGAGGAATTGTGGATGTTTCACTTGAAAAATGTCTGGACAGCTGTCTTTGCTCACCCTTGCTATACCTGAATGCTAGCGTGTGCATGGCACATTTGATGACTACAGGCTATTCCTATCCTTGGGCAAAGAGAGGCTACCTCCAGTAGCTTGGCTATCATAAATGTGCATCACATTGTGATTTGTTATTCTGTTTTTAACACACAGGAGAGGTACTTTTTTGCCTCAGGTGCCACAATACTAGCCACTCTTGGCTACTATGCAACTTAGTTTGATGATTGGGGGTGTATATCTTGGGGAACAAAATGCCTTGGGCCAGTCCTGAATGGATGTCTGTTGGAAGGAGATGAGGCATGTGCAAAACTGCTAACCACAAAGGACTCCAGGCAGAAGACAGAATAAATGTATCAAAACCTCACTTGTTCTTGTGGACATTAATACTTCATTTCTGTCCGGTCACCAAGGAGAGATATACTAGTTTAAATCTAATTCTTAGTCCCTACCGTGTGTGTGCATGCATACACATATGCCTTCAAGACACTTGCCAACTTATGGCAACCCCATGAATTTCAGTTTTTTAAGAAAGGAATATCCAGAGGTGAGTTTACCAGTTCCTTCCTCTGAAGTACAGCCTACAGCATCTGGTATTCATTGGAAGTTTCCCATCCAAGTACTTTTGAACCTACTTAAGTTCAAGATGGGATCTAGGGTAGACATACTGAATTGATGGGATATGGGTTATGTGCCAACTTTTCTGTAGTTAAGTGGATTTGCTGTAACTGGGATTAGCAAGTGCAGTTAGGCCTCTGTTAACCTGCTTACTCTGTTTTCCACATAAAGGTAAGGTAAAGGTATTCCCTGTTGACAAGATTGTCAAGTCATGTCTGACTGTAGGAGGCAGTGCTCATCTCCGTTACTAATCCAAAGAGCCAGCGTTGTCAGAGACTACTCTGCAATTATGTGGCCAGCATGGTTGCACAGAACGCTGTTTACCTTCCCAACAAAGTGGTACCTGTTTATCTACTTGCATTTTCATGCTTTCAAATTGCTAGGTTGGCAGTTTTCCACATACTTCAGATATTATCTAGTTATTTGCAGGGTCCTTCCTAGTTGGTATCATGATGGTTTGGGGACAGATCGTCTCCCTCTCTTTTGTATTAATAATTTTTAGGTTCACATTTCCACCTAATGAGGGGACAGATCAAGTCTGATAGAAGCAGCAATGGTTTTATAATGGAGAGGCATCACTACACTTTCCTTGGCTAAGGAGTGAGAATAGCTAGTGTGGTGTAGTGGTTTGAATGCTGGACTGGTTTGAATCCCTGCTCCCCTACCCTTTGGGAAATCTTGGGGCCAGTCACTCTCAGCCTCAGAGGAAGGTAATGGCAAACCTCTGAATAAATCTTGGCTCAAAAAACCAATTAGAGGATTTCCAAAAACTGGAGTTGACATGAAGGCAGACTAGAACAACAACTGGCCAGTGAACTCTAATCTTTCATGCGATATGTCAAGAGTTTCAGAAGCACAGTTATTCCCTATAGGTAGGTTTCTTGTTGTTAACTGCCCTTCCAATTGACTTCAACCCATGGTGACCCTGTGGATGACACATCTCCAAGACCCCCTGTCCTCAGCCTCTCTGCTCAGATCCTGCAGGGCCAGGTCTGTGTATTCCTTGATCAAGTCTATCCATCTAGCATGTGGTCTTTCTACTGCTCTCTGCCTTTCCTAGCATCATTGCCTTTTCTAATCATTCACTTTTCCTCATGATGTGACCAAAGTACGACAGCCTCAGTTTAGTCATTCTTTCTTCCAGGGATAGTTTGGGTTCGATCTGATCAGGGACCCATTTGTTTGTCTTCTTGGACATCCATAGTATTCTCAGCACTCTTCTCCAGCACCACATCTCACACGAGTTGATTTTCTTTCCAACAGCTTTCTCCACTGTCTGGCTCTCACATCTGTACCTTATGATGGGGAATACAACAGCATGGACTATCCTCACTTTAGTGTTCAAAGTTACATCTCTACAGTTAATGATCTTGTCCATTTATTTCATAACTGCCCTTCCAAGTCCTAGTCTTCTTCTCATTTGTTGACTGCAGTCTCTGTTCTGATCAATTTTTGAATCAAGATATGGGAACTCTTCAACCATTTAAATTATCTCGTTGGCTAGGATGAATTCTTGTAGCTCCTCTGTGGTCATTATTTTTGTTTTATTTAAATGTTCGGCATTAATCCTACCTTGACACTGTCCACCTTGAGCTTCTTCTGTGAATGTTCCAGGTCTTTCTTTGTTTCTGCTAGTAGTATTGTGTCGTCTGCGTATCTTAGGTTGTTAATGTTTCTTCCTCCTAACTTCACTCATCCTGCCTCTGAGTCTAAGTCTGTTCTGCGCACAATGTTTTCTGCATACAGATTGAATAAATTGGGTGATATTATGCAGCCTTGCCTGACCTCCTTGCTGATTGGGAACCATTCTCTTTCTCTGTATTCTGTTATTGTTCTGGGTGCAAGTTATGCATCAGGACAGTCAGATGTTGTGGCACTCCCATTCCTTTAAGTGCAAGCCATAGCTTTTCGTAGTCTATGCAGTCAAAGGTTTAGCTGTAGTCAATAAAGCGCATGCAGATTTCTTCTGAAATTCCCTGGTATGCTCCATTATCCGATGTCTGTTTGCAATATGATCCCTAGTGCCTCTTCCTTTCCTGACTCCAACTTGCAACTCTGGGATTTCACGTTCCATATATGATAGGAGTCTTAATTGCAGAATTTTGAGCATGACTTT